>CM062808.1:86492824-87092824 GCA_031772625.1 Pinus tabuliformis | reverse complement strand
GAAGGGGGGGCTCCGCCCCCCCTCTAACCCCGTGGTGTTGAGGGATAAATTCCCCTAGGGTCTTGGGTCAACACCCTAGTAGATTGGGGGTTATCTATAAAGAAAAGCAAGCATTCTACACAACCATGATGCTAATATAAACAAACTACACGAACATAGGTGCACCTGGGGGTCCTTAGTTTGGGAAGATCCAGCCAGGGTCCAAACCCTCTTTGAGTTCCTTTCAATCCTTCAACCTGCAAAACAATCAATTCAAGAAAGCACATCAATATATTGACCAAGCATCATAAAGAAATCATCCTCATAGCATATTGAAAGGTAGTTAGTTATACAATTAAAACAACCATTCATATGTAAATCATAACATTGATATCATAAACATGAAGAAGATCTATATCAGGAACAAGACAAGTGTTTCTTTTATTATAGATAACTAAAGTACAGAAAGGAATGAGCTCACCTGAATCTTCCTTTTGTAGGCTCCAAGAGGAACCTTCCTTTGGATTCATCAATCTCAAGCCTTCAACAAGCTCCTTCCATAACTCACTCAAGGATATCTCAACAAATGGAAATACATCATAACTCAAGGAAACAAGGGTTTCCTGTAATGGGGAAAGTGATGGAAGCACAAGGATCTTCAGACCTGATCAGGGATAATCTCAGCAGAGTGATTTTTCTCTCTCTTCTCTCCTCCTTAGGCCTTCCCATTGAAGCCTTTTTATACTTCTCCCAAAGTAGTTTTTTAGTTGGGAATTCGTTGGGAACAGTTGGGCCACGGGAACTAATAGGTAATCAACAGGTAAAACCTGTGATCTCTGCCCGAAATTAAGGAGATTTAATTTTTTCAAGTGTCTTAAGACATATACACGCGTTGGGCATATACAGACCCATGTGCACACGTGTTTAGCCCAGGGAAATGTCACGTATAGGGAGTAAAACATTGCTTTCTAAGTATTTGGACCAGGTCTGGAAGGAGGGGTTTCCCTATGCCATGAGTGCAGCGTCACAAACATCAAGAGTGAGATTTGGAGGTATAGCAGATGCCCTATTATAGACATTTTTGGGCACTGCAACCCCAATCATAAATGTCAATAAACCAAGGGCTCTTAAGTCCCTAAAAGTGTTGTTCTGACCCCTAAAAGAACAAGGTCAACTGATTACATCTTCTCCCAGAAGTTCTCCATGAAAAACTACTCAGAACTGGTCAAATCTAGACCATTTCACCTGCTCCATAGGAAAAGTGCGTTGCATCCCACTTGAATACACACAGTAGGTGTGATGCATGTCAAAAAACCCTTCTATGGGGTGCGATGGGCGAGAATGGACAAATGGCAGGGTCAATCCGCAAGGTGGAGGAGCATGGAATCTTCCAGAAACTTCTCCTGTGACACTTGCCTCTCTGAATTCGACCAGGGATGAGTAAGAGATCATCAATCTCCAAGTGGAATCAAGAACTATCAGAGGGAAGACACTAATCAAATCTCAAAAGCTGACTCACCCCCTTGCAAACATCTATATATGGATCCCTCATCCCAGAGATCCAGAGGCTGGAATTTTGGATCTTGTAAGGAAGTGCTGCTGGTGTTTTGGTGCAATATCATATTGTTGGGTGATCTAAGCTTTTCATGAGGTGAAGAAGGGCTTACTTGCTGAGAGGATGATGTTGGGTCAGAACAATTGGTCGTAATCCTCTTTGCTCTTTCTTGATTATCAATAAAGCTATTCAAGTTTTCCTCCACATACTTGTGTGATTGAAATTTTATGCATTTGTGTGGTTAATATACATCTGATCCTATATTTCTTATGATAATAGATCTATGTTCTCGTATAGTGTTATGCTGCTTTGATTCTACAGGTGCTCTTTGAAGCTGGGTATACAAGAAGGCAAGCAGCAAAGGACTATCAGAAGGGAGAGGAATCAAACAAGGAACCAAGCGCAAGACTGAGGTTGGTCTCCTTTATTCTTCTCTCATCTATTTCTCATAAAGGAAAACTAGAGTGGTTTTAGTTTGTTTGTTTCTAAGGTAGCTACCAGCCTTAGTGGGACTAGCAGTTCTGCATAGACACTAGTTTTCCCGATAACATGCCCCCCAATATATGAGGTCAGAAGGGGTACATGATGGCCAAAATGTATTAAGTAAACACATGGAAAGGAAACCTGGCAAAAACTGAGGACTTCACCAAAGTTCAGCCTGCCAAGCCACAAAAGGAGATCAGAAAGAAATACTATTTGAGGCAGGCATACCCATGCTTAGAGAAAGTAAAGCATGTCCGCATATCAAGTACAAGCGGATCCACTAAATATACAAGTATAGAAGACTGGAAAATACATAATGGATCATCTGATCATGATCGAACAAGTACATGTCTGAATATCACATATAAGAATGTCAATGATGCTGAAGGATGAAGCGGATCACTGATATCAAAGACTGATCCCAAAAGTACCAAATGAACATGATGGATTAAGATGGTACTACACTGCAAACTCAGGTGCCAACATATAGAATGTCGCCATAAATGACCGCAACATATAAGGTGGAGTGGTATCAACTACCAGCAATAGGAGCAACTGTCAAGTGAACCAATGAATGTTGATGCAACTTGGGGTCTTCACTGACCGCCGTGGTACATTTCTACACCATGGGAATAGATGATCTAAATTCAACCATGTGAGAAATCATTTTATTACCGATAATTGATGTATACCGTTAACAAACGTGAGACTAATCACCGATAATGATAATGAGCGTTAAGGTTCCTAGTATAATCTAACAAGTGTGAATAGATAAGCTGTAGTCGAACACCTATAAGAATCTATCAATCAGGAGACAATGATGGTTTCCCATTGTCGATAGCGAAGGATCTACCACTAATGACTGCAAACCCCAAGGTACTGCCAAATGGACTCTAGATCTTTGCCCTATAGCAATGAGTCGTAGTCGATAGGGAAAGATCAGCTAGAAGGAAGGCATTAAGGCATCCTTCATCAATCTAGTGCGAGTGTAACTAGTAGGCCAATAATGTGGAAAGAATCAGATGAAAAAAGATGTAGTAACCCGACCGAAGCACGTTTCCACTGTACACAAGATGTGGCTAGCGCACGATAGAAACCCTCTGAACTAACCAATAATGAAAGCTGACATAGAGGCGAGGTATCCACCAATAGGGTCAAATGGAAACCAAGGTAATGCATGAATCCCAATGTGTGATAGTGTAAGTTGATGTCGAACATAAGGGAAACCACTCAGTCAAAGACCCATGATACTGATCAATGCTGAGCACAAGGTGACCTATCAATAATGAAAATAGGGCCAGGGTGCATCTCTAGGCCTGTCCTCAGAGCAAGATGTCGTCATCAATAAGGACAAGACCCACCAGCAAGAAGTCAATGGAGACCTTCTCAAACCGGCATGAGTAAAGGACCAATATAGCTGATGTGATGATAGACAAGACACTGACAACCAGGGATGGCCAACTGAAAAATGAGTCAAGAGACACCGTAGAGAGGCCGACTCAGGCTAACTTCCCTTGAACAAAAGCATGACTCAATGTGACTATGTGTCAGCATATGATGACTCTATATAGGTTCATCATGCAGGAGGCACGAGCGAACCATCCAAATGATTGGAAGAGATAACCAATCAGGGGAGAACTGGATCAATAACAAGGTTAAGGCATACCTAAGTCAAACTAAATCCCGCCCAAATGGAGGAGACTTTTTTTGAGTGCTTTTTTCAAGGGCAACACGATTAACTCTAGCTGCCAACAATAAGTGGAAATATTGTCCCCTTCCCTCTCTTTTTTGGAATATATAATTTTTTTCTTTTTCTTTAAGCTGGAAAAAGAATAAAAGAATGCTATAGTATAGTGGAAATAACGTATGTCAGTGAAATAGATGATCTAGTTCCTGGGATTGGAACAATCCTATGCTCAATGCAGGGAGGTGAAAACTGGTCAAAGACACTCAAAGGTGTGTTCCTTCCATGGGTCAAGGTGTGTCAAGTTACAGAAGTCAAGGGCATGCAAGTTTGATTTTGCAGTCGACATGGTCAACAGTTGGCTTAAACACGATTCCAAGTGACGCTGACTCAATGCCAAAAAGTGCAAATAGTCAAAATGCAATGCAGTAGTACAACTCAACACAAAGGAGCCTCCAAGTTATAAGGCCAGAACGAAGTGAAGAAGCAAAAAGGAATGAGTCTTCATCACATAAGTCATGGTGGGATTACAGAAGACTCCCGAGCCTACTCAGATTGAAGCAGCATGGGCAACAAATGTCAGTGAGGTGCTAACTACGATGCCCATGAAAAGGATGGCTCTACCATCGTGTCATGATTTAAAAATCAGTGAGTGAAGATGGTTTATGAACCATAACATGATGGGATTGACCCTATGGCAAGTGTATTGACAAATGGAGGCTAGTATGCATAATGCAACGAAAAAAATGGCTTCCCTAACCTATATGCCAGTGAGAAAACGATACCTACCATGACGGGTCAACAGTCATGGAACCGTCTCGAAACTGTCGAAAAAGTGTCCAAAATGTCCTGAAAACCAAACCATTCTCGACATTCCAAGCTCCCAAGTTAAAAGTTACATGAGACAAAACAAAATCAAGTTTTGAAAAAATTTGACATTTTCAAAGCTTATAAAAGATTTTTTGGACTCACCATTATCACCGTTTGATTTGAGAGAAAAGGAGTGGAGCAAAAGGAGCAAACTTTGCCATTCGCCAAATTCGGCCATTCAAATCTTCCCAAAATCATTAGGTAACCCTTAAACTTATCTTGCATTCGTGACTGGTTTTAGAACTTTTAATTCAAGTTTCACCGTTGAATTATTGCCAAAAAAAAATTCATGGCGTATATGCGGGTTGGCTATGAGAAACTTGCATATACACAAGCCCTAGATGTGACTGTGTATGAAATGGACCCGCGTATACACCGCGAAAACTTCAAAACAAAAATCTAACGTTCAAAATTTTCTTTTTCTTCAAGATGCCAGTCACTTGGAGAGAAAGAGAGCATTCCTTAGTGGATGATAAGGTTATGAACAATCCTAATGCCCTGGATGCGTTAAGAGGATGTGGTTTGCTAAAGTTCTTTAAAATGCCAAATATGAAAGCAAACACTCACCTGCTTGAAATGCTCATTCACTACTGGAGCATCGAGGATGACTTGTTTATGATTGATCAGATGCCACTCAAGATAGAGGTTGAAGATATTTATTTCATCACAGGCCTTTCCTGAAGGGGAGAGGTAGTGCATTCCATGAGTAGATCATGAGGTAGTCTCTCTATCAAGGACTACGTGCATATATATTGCCCAAGTCATCCAGAAAAGGTTGGAAGTCAAATTCCAATCAAACATGTGGAGAGTTTAGCACTGAGGATCATCCTGTTCACTATAGCCAGAGTAAATGGATCAGCTTCATTGTACCAAGCTTCACGGCTAGCCATGAGCTTGGCAGTAGACTATCTCACCACCATATTTGATTGGTGTACTCCTCTTCTCACCAACCTGGAGAGCCAGCTTACTTCTATCAAGAAGGGGCAGACCAAAAACTTCGGGTATGGAACCATTTTGTGCTCTTTCTTCTTTGAGAGGGTCCCAACACTCCTTCCTAGAGTATCAGTTTCGATCAGCACTACACGAGATCCATGAATGGGCAGGTGGGCTGACTTGATGAAATGACTAGGAGGTGAGAACGTTCCATGGACTGCTTTCAACGATGACTTCTTCTCCTGGTGGGAGCAGCAAATCATTGCCATAGATGACTACCCTTATGTTGGGCTGGACTTCCGAGGAGATCCAAATCTAGCTTTACCACCAACCGCAGAATGGGACGATATAGGTAAATGTTTTTTGATTTTATGATGTTTTATGATTTTTTATTTTTTATTTTTTATTTTATTTATTTATTTATTTATGATTTTTCAAATATAAAAATGAACTTTGAAAAATATTTTTAATAGGATTCAAATGACTAATATGATGGCCATGTTCCAGATATTGGGCCAGTGCAACCAGATGGGTTCCCACGGCATGGACGTCGCGGCCGAGGGGCCGAAGAGGCGGCTGCAGACACAGAGCGACTTCTACACACAGTTCAGCGACACTTGGTGAGACTAACTCACCGAGTACCGATGGAGGTCGTAGAGGATCTCCCTATAGATATGCAGTGTCATGTGGTTGGCATGCCACGAGACTGGGTTTGCACTCTTAGGTGTGTGGCCAAAGCAGTAGTTGCATACTTAGCCGCTCATCCTGAGCTAGGGCATTAGATGTACTGGACATGATTATGGGCATTTGAGTCCCAATTTTTGTATATTATTTTGGACACACTTATGTACACTCGAGATATTTTATGATATATATATATATATATATATATATATATATATATATATATATATATATATATATATGTATGTATATATACAATTTGACTTTTTGATGCTTGATTTTATTGTGATGAATGAATGATGTGCTAGTCTAATGCTTGATTAGTGATAGAATCAGCTAACCAATTATGAGATCTTGGAATGTGAAAATAATTAATGTAAGTAAATGATCTTTGCAACAACCTCACCCTTAAATGTTGGCGATATAAACATGGATCCCTTACCCGATAAATGTTATTCAACTGTGACACTATCAATTGTGAATCAAGATAGACTACCAACGAATCAATTTCATAAGAAATTACTTCGGATAGTAATTAATGATGACAATATACTCAGCCATATTATTTGAAGCGAGACCAATGCATACTCCCCTTGACACCATCAATTGACTAGTTGGATAGTATATTACCCAAGCTGTGGAAGCGAGGTTCCGAGTGTGTCAACTAGCACCATCGTCGAATCCAAAATAGACCAAGTCATCCATCAACACCTGCCACAGCATACCAAAAGTGTCGATATCCACAAAACTCCCGATGAGATATGTACAAACATACAAAATGTACAAAGAATCCATTGCCTGGCTGCTAATAAAAGTACTTCTTAAGGTAGAGCCAATCAGGGGGCTCCACCAACTTACTCCTAGGGATGTTTATAGGTACAATTATCGAACCAATCAATATACTTCCTTCGGTGAATAACTGTGTTGGAGCCAAAGGAACCGTACAAACATCGCTAGTTAGACTGGAGGACCTGGATTCGACTTCATGCAAAGGAGGACAAAAACATGAACAATGATGTAAATCTTCCAATGGTCGATCTACAATCGTCATTGCTTCGAATATCACTTCGTCAGATGGAAAAACAATATCTAAGCAATCCAACGCTGAAGTGGAATCAAGGGTCTGAATATGAGCCACATCACCATCTAACTCTTTCTCCGAAGAAGGAGCGAGATGGTTGTCTGTAGAGTTATTGATAAATTCATATCCAAGCTCTGCTACAGATGTAGGAGATTCTATTCCACCCACCTTCCCTTCATCTGATGTGGTCGCAGATAAAGGAAAGGTCCTAGGATCCGAAAAATAGTGAGTTCGAACAAACTCTTTCTGTAAAGGCTCCTTGGAGGATGAAATTGTATCTATTCTAGCTATAGGAGGGGGAAGATCAAAAGTACCCATCAATGAAGAGTACATCCCAACTCCTAGATTCTCAGTAGGCAGATGGGGGTTATCCACTAAGGGAACAGTAGAGTCCGAAGTTGCTCGAGGATCAACTAGAGAATAATCCAATTGATCAACCTTAACAATTTTCCCTTCATGAGGAAAGAAAATGACACGAAACAGAGTCGAAACAACGACATCCATTTCATATACCTAGTTCCTTCCTAAGAGGAGATTGTAATCTAGGTAGCATCAATGACTTCTACTTCAATATTGATAACCTTCCCCCCAACACATATGGGAAAGGCCGGAATAATCCCATGCAGCCTATGAGAATGTCCATCAAATGCCGTCAGGAGAGTAGGTGAAGGAACAGCCAAAGGTGATCCAATGGCCTTCCAACATGACATAGACATGACACACGTGGAAGCTCCCTCATCTATAACTGTCTGAAAAGTATTAGTTTTCTAGTAAGTAGACTTTAGCTGGAAAGCCATATGATGAGGAAGTCTCTTTTTGACATTATGCATATCAAAAGTGAGAGCTAAAGAATTATTTGGATCCACTGCCCCTATCGCTGAAAGTAAAGCACTTCGTTGAGCTGGACACGACTGGAGAACCTCTAAAGCGGACATGGCACATGGACTCTGACCCAGATCCTCGACAATGGAGTAATTCTGGGCAGCCCTAGCATTAGGATTAATAGTCACGTGTTTAGCAGAACCTTTCGGTATCCATGGTATATTCTCGATAGGGGGTCGCTCAATATGAAGGTCGGTGTTCCCGGTAGCAGTCTTGTCCTTGGATGTTTTAACTTCACCGTAATCACAGGACCGAGTGGCCACATGGACGTTAGAACACATCATGAAAACATTTGATGATTTCTCCCCTTCCTAGTTACCCCTTGCAGAGGTACCAGGATATGAATTCGCTCCAGCAAGCAGTTGCTGCCCTTGGGGAAAAGGGTTGGTTAACACAGCTTGAGAGTTAGAAGTCCCTTGCTGCCCTAACAAGGGCTGAGCATCTTGAATCTTTGGGCAGAGATGAGTTAAATGGTCTCCACTGCATAGCTTGCATGGAAACTTGATTTTCTTTCTGGACTCATTTCCACCACCACCAGCATTATTGCCAGGTTTATTTATGTCAGTCTTTCCATCTTGACTCTTTTTCTTACCTCATCCTTTCTTTTTCCCATTGGAATTTTGATTTCCTTTGGGGATGGAAGATTGGATGGCATTAATTGAAGAGGGTTGAGAAGACAAAGGGTTAGATGATGTGATCTGGTTGTTACAAGCAATTTGTAAAGACAACTGCTGCAATTGGCTCAACAGGTTCACCACATTTGTGTCTACGGATCCAACGATACCATCCGCATGGGGACCTAGCTTTGACTTGGCTATATCAACCTTAGTCCCAGGAGCATCTGGCAATATTTTTTGTAGAATCCCAGACTGAGAGTAAATCAATTCTAACTACTGGGCCCTAAAAATAGCTTGCTCCTCATAATAGACTCTAGATAGGGAGACATCCTTAGAGATTTCAGGTTGTAAAGATTTCAAAAACCATTCAAGACAGTATTCTGGAGGAATTTTAGCTTTAATGAGCCTCTTTCTCCATCTCCATTCTTGAATATGATCAGAAATGTGAGTTGCCATGTCCTGACGAAAATTAGCCAGAAGTTTAGTTCCGGCATCATAACGAACAAGAAACTAGAAATGATTTAGGAAAATATTAGCCAAATCAGTGAAAGATGTAAAGCTGCCCCCTGGAAACTCTATATACCACTTGGCCGCATTGCTAGTTAAGGTGCATTGAAAAAGTCTCAACCTAACTGAGTCATCGATAAGGGAGTTTGATGAGCACCACAAATGGAATGTGGTTACATGGTCGCCCGGGTCTTCACCGCCCTTCCCCTCGAACTTAGGAATGTTTGAAGGGAGTTTGGTTGGGACCGGAGGCCAGGCCAGATTGTATTTGATTGGATTGTTTGTTAATTTTGTGAGATCTGGAAAGTTCAGCGTTGCCAGAAAAGAAAGCCTAGGAGGACCTTTGGGATTCCACCCAAACTGGGCGGAGCTCCCAAAGTTCTGAAAAGATTGACTTGGATTTTGGAAGGCACCAGGCTACCTGGAGTAACCAGCAAAACCAGCTGAACCAAAAGGTGGACCTTGTGATCTAGCAAAACTCAGAGTTTGACCAACTCCGGCCGAAAAACCTCCATAATTGACGAAGTTCCCTCCTAAAGGATTATAAGGAGTCAATAACCCCTGATAAGGATTCCAAGCAGAAGCTAAGGGAGGAATATTTTGAAATGAGCTAACTGTGGAGTATGGCCTATTCCCTTGTTGGTCGAAAAATGGATTCCCAGTTCCCATGCCACTAACCGCAGGGTTAGTCCAACCTTGAAAGGGATTGTTGCCTTGTCCTGTAGAAGAAAAAGGCATAGATCTTATCATCGGGTTGGAATGTGGTAAACGACCACTTCCAAAAGGAAAACTCTGAAATGAAGTCGACCCACCCATCATGGATGTGGAGGCACTAAATGGAACTGATGGAATACCTTGTGAATGGGTGCCAAATGGGAAGAATCTAGAACTAAAAGTGTTGGCTTGGGAATTTCCACTCGAAGAAGGAATGGAGGTAGACCCAACTAAGGATGTGCTAGCAAAAGACCCAAATAAAGATGCAGAGGGGATGGAAATAGTTCCTCCCCCTTGTACTGATGTTGGAGTCTGCATGGTTGTAGCACTTGTGGTAGAAGAAATTCTTCCAGTAGTGGTCATTGATGGTAAGTGCATAATATGACCTTTACTTAACGATCTATGCTTCAGAGTCCCAATGTATTGTAATATGTCTGGATAGTTAGATGATAGAGGAGAATTCAGAGCTGCTAACGACTCTAGGATTTCTTCTACCTCTTTGTTATCTTTCGATTGAAAGAGAACTCGAGAAAGAACTAGAGTGTTCCTCTCTAGTTCTGCGGAAGTACCAAGCCTATGTTGAACACTAATTCCCCTGAGAGGAGGATCAATCCCCAATGCGTCATCTGCCAGGGGATGAAATCCACTGGCATTATTACCTCTGCGCCTTCTAGGAGAAGGCTCTAAACTTGGTGGTGAAAGAAAATGAAGTCTTCGAGACCGTCTAAGCAATTGGTCAACCACTTTGAATTTTTTATTAAGATCTAACTAAAGAATCAAGAAAAAATGAAAGGTAGGCCAACTAAGAGCACAGAGAACACACTAAAAAGTCCCTAAAAGATGTCAGCCAATCAAACAAATTTCAAGTATTTCCGCTCCGGGTGATGAGGACTGGACACCAAAATACAAGAAAGTGAAGTAAGGGGCCTTCCGAAGATAGTCTGGGATAATGACAGCCCAGTCCTACTAGCAAAGGTAACAGAGGAAGTTATGCCGACCTCCTAACAACAGCCTGCGCCAGTGCAAGCCCCTAAGCTTCAGAAGTGTGCCCTCCAGTAGTACCGTTAAGAGTGATACAATGTCGAACTCAGGTGCTACAGGATTCTGCTCCGTAGCCACCTATGTAGATCTATAGGAGAAGCAACTAAGGTTACCAACTCGTGTTAGAAGCCAGGTGGAATAGACTTGAGGTAAGATCTGACAAGTAGGAGAGGGGATATCTCTCTTCCTTATCTTCAAAAGCCCTCATGCTTAACTCTTAGATCCGGAGCTTTCCTGGTCTTCCTAATGCTATTGGATTTGAACTCACTATTCAAACTCCTATGTTTGACAGTTTAAATGGCCTTGGAGAGTTTTCTCTCCACTCACCTAATCCAAGGCCCTAAAATATCCTAAAAATTGTTGGTGTGTCTAAATTGACAATTATGAAAAAGTTCTAGTGTATTTTAATTAGCGCTTGTTTTTAAATGGGTTGTTCTTTAAGTCAAGGGATAAGCGGAAGTGAAACTTGTGGTAAAATTAATAAAAACCAAACTATATGCAAATGCACTTGTTTTGTTCTTCGATGAAAGAAATTTCTACTAGGTTCTGAGGAACTTCTAAGAAAGCAATATTTTCTTCTTTTCTTTTCTTTTACTCAAGATTCACACTCACAAAAATTAACGAAACTATGGATGCCCTAAAAGATCCACAAATTTATCCTAATGTAATGAGTACATGTTGATGCAAAACTTAAGACTACTCTAAATTAAAAAATGAAAGTAACTTGTTTATCAATTGTAATTTGCCACTTAAGATGTTTAGATAGAATATAAGTTGCTAATGTTAATTTTCGTCCAAACATTAAAAGCAAGTTTCAAGACAAACAAAAATGCACTTTCATTCGTGAAAAGGAAACTAAATCAAAACAAGGCTAAAGAAAGCAAAAACCAAATTTTCAAGAAGTTTTCTTCAAAAGCAAAAATAAAAATGACTTTTTAACAGTGCTCCAACTAAGACTGAAACTTTATGATTGAAGAATAGGCAACAAAACACTTTGCAAGTTTACAACACAAAACAGGTGAAAACTCAACAGAAATGTGTTTCAAGATGCTCTTAACAATAGAAAGCAGCCCAAAAAGCTTGGTGGCAATGATCAAAAGATTAAGAAAGACAACTCTTAAATCGTCACACAACAACTTCCAAAAAGCAGGAAAAGTAAATGGTCACAAAAATGCAGTTTTGACATGCAAACAAAAAAATCACCAAAACAAGATTTGCCACAAAGATTGAGACCAATCTTTCTGCCCTGGAAGACCAGAACAGCCAAGATTTCCAGAAAGAAATCTTGTGTGTTTAAACAAAAAGTGATGACACTTGCAACAAAAGAAAACAAGACCAATACTTTCTACAATCGGAGAGAGTTTGAAATCATGAACTTGATGTAAAAATAAAGACTGACATATAAAAGTAACTATTCAGGAAAGACTCAAACCAGCAGACAGATATTTAGAAACAAAAATATTTGAAAATTCTTGAAAGTTTTAGGGTATATGCGACTATGTTGATGCACAGCTGCGTGTATACACAATTCAGCCCAAGGAAACATGTTTATACGCGGGTTCACTTGAGGAAATTTGTGTATATACGCTTCTATAAACTAGAAAAGCAGTGTATATAACAGATCACAAGAAAAAACAAAAAAGGTCTGAAGAAACTGATCAAACTTACAGTTCAAGTTCCTACAGGAACAGACTACACAGTCACAGCAAGCAAATACATAGCTGACCCCTGATTGGCTTGAAAAAATCCAAACTAGGAACAAAAATACTGTTGTCCCCAGCAGAGTCGCTAATTCTGTTGAGGGATAAATTCTCCTAGGGTCTTGGGGAAATACCCTAGTAGATCAAGGGTTATCTATAAAGAAAAACAAGCATTCCACACATCCATGATGCTAATATAAACAAACTACATGAAGAGAGGTGCACCTAGGGGTCCTTCGTTTGGGAAGATCCAGCCAGGGTCCAAACCCTCTTGGAGTTCCTTTCGATCCTTCAACCTGCAAAACAATCAATTCAAGAAAGCACAACAGTATATTGACCAAGCATCATAAAGAAATCATCTTCATAGCATATTGAAAGGTAGTTAGTTATACAATTAAAACAACCATTCATATGTGAATCATAACATTGATATCATAAACATGAAGAAGATTTATATCAGGAACAAGACAAGTGTTTCTTTTATTATAGATAACTAAAGTACAGAAAGGAAGGAGTTCACCTGAGTTTTCCTTTCGCAGGCTCCAAGCAAAACCGTCCTCCAGATTAATCCAATCTTAAGCCTTCAAAAAGCTCCTTCCATAACTCATTCAAGGATATCTCAAAAAATGGAAAGACATGATAACTCAAGGAAACAAGGGTTTCCTATAATGGGGGAAGTGCTGGAAGCACAAGGATCTTCAGACCTGGTCAGGGATAATCTCAGCAGAGTGATTTTTCTCTCTCTTCTATCCTCCGTAGGCCTTCCCATTGAAGTCTTTTTATACTTCTCCCAAAGTAGTTTTTTAGTTGGGAATTCGTTGGGAATAGTTGGGCCAAGGGCACTAATAGGTAATCAATAGGTAAAACCCATGATATCCACCTGAAATTTAGGAGATTTAATTTTTTTAAGTGTTTTAAGACATATACGCGGGTTGGGTATACACAGACCTGCCTACACACGTGTTTAGCTCAGGGCAATGTCGCGTATAGGGATTAAAACAATTCTTTTTAAGTATTTGGACTAGGTCTAGAAGGAGGGGTTGCCCTAGGCCATGAGTGCAGCGTCACAAACATCAAGAGTGAGATTTGGAGCTATAACACCTAGTTAACTACGTGGGCTAGTCGTGGAAAGAATATAACACAACCCAACAATTTCCATATCTTTGGGATAGATTCAAATACTGTCTTCATAAATCACTCGATCCCAAGATGAAGTTGAATTTCAAACTCCGCTCAGCATACTTCGGTGATGGAGTTGTGCAATCACAAGTGTACACAGTCATTGTCATAGGTGATTGTCCACCTTCCCCTCATCACATAGCTTCACCATCGCATAGTGATGTGGGAGAACATACACACATGTCTGTTCAACTGCCATATCCTCCCGACATCACTTCTCTCAATTTTCACGCAAATTTGGTTGCGAAGCCCATGGTTTGTCACATGTATTTGTTACCTCAACCTCTGTCTTCATGTTCTACTGATCCTCCAGATTGCATTGTCTTGTGTTCTTCCGTTCTGGACTCTACACATTTTGTGAACGAGGATCAAGACATTGATGGAATTGGTGTTGCACAACCAACCTGTGCTGCCATTCATGATGAGTATGAATGGGAGCCTGAACATCAACTAGCGTCGAAGGATGATCTCCTTCTATCTGTGCCTCCTCTGCTTTTTCTTGACATCTTTGGTGATTCCGCCATCTCTAATTTTCTTTGTGTAAGTCCATCCACAGATGCATCCGTTATTGATCATTCGCATAACACACCCGATGTCACTCCATCATTTGATAGAGGAGAGGACATATTATTCATTGAAAATTGACTTGATTTTTCATTTACCTTTTCTGGAAATGCAGAGGGTGAACATTCTTGCTTCTCATCTACCCCTATGTTTTATTTATTTGATCATGAGGATGTCGATGAAATCATTGATTTTGCTTATCGTAGCTATCATGATCCATTTAGTCCCGTATTCGATGAAGATGATGATTATATCACTATTGATCTTTCAAAGCCACCTGTTTATGATGATCTTTTTGTCTACGGATTCGAAACCTCGCAGAATATCGAGGCACTTCAAACCGAGCTAATGGTTATGTTAGACCCTCGTTGTCCTGAGGTTGGTTTCACTTTTGATCATGAAATTGTTGAAACACCCAAAGCTCCTCATCACTCATCAATATGCATTGAAGATCAATCCCACACACAAATTTAACTTCCTCCATTTGAACTACATGATCCCATTTCTCATGCATTGGAGGAATCTTACACAACAAGCACACTTGCATGACGCAAGTTGTCTATGTTTCTCGCATTTGCTTCCATGTAATAATCAAGAGAGTGCATATGCTTAATATCTTCAGGCAGTGTAGCACAACACCATGGTAAGTCCATGCATTACATGTCATGCTCCTTCACATTTTTCTTTTCTAGTGACGTATTTAAACTCAGAGTGTGTTTGTGTTGGGCATGGAATCCCCCCAAAACATGTTTTGGGGCTCAAAGCCCAAGTTTTGGTCAAAGGTTTTGTAAGACTCCGTGAATTGTGGGCACAGAGCGCGAAGTATAGGATGAGTGATAGGTCTATCCATCCTAAAGTATTGTAATGTAATGTAAAGTCATGTCGGCCTACCCATGTCTGCGGACCATGGGATTGTATAAATGGAGCAAGGCTCTAAGTGAAAAGATAGTGAATTTGAGAGAAGAATAGTAATGATTTGAGAATAGAGTAAGAGTCTAAGTGTATTGGGTCGTAGTGGTAGGAAGAGACTCTGCAGCTAAATGCGCAAAGGTCTAGTAGAGGCCGCAGTTGAGTGCGCAGACCCCTGTAGCTGAGTGCGCAGGGCGGTGTTGAGTCTGTGATCTGGATTCAAGAATAAT
Source organism: Pinus tabuliformis (assembly GCA_031772625.1). NCBI lineage: Eukaryota > Viridiplantae > Streptophyta > Pinopsida > Pinales > Pinaceae > Pinus > Pinus tabuliformis. Next base: position 87,077,212 of record CM062808.1, on the reverse strand, counting down.
AAAGAGAAATTGATTAATATTTCTTTGTATCTGTTGTGCATTGCCTTATTTACATTTATACTATTTTATTTATCGCGTGCACTGATATGATTGCGGAATATGTTGTAATAATCGTTAAGTCTTACATAAATAAGTTAAGTAATTGCGTAATAATAGATTGAATAGCAAGGAACTTGGGTATTATACAGGTTGCACCCCGAGTAGGGCTGCCTAGAAGCAACATCGCAAGTTGCGAAGGAACAGCAAGTGCGTTTAGTGACGTGTGCCCAAGGTTAAACCGTGGATCTCGAGAAGCTCATCGAACATCCCCAAGGTGTGGAAACCTGGTTCTGTCACCCTCCCATACTACTTCGGGTGAGACCTCAATCCGTGCTCCACGAACTATTGCCTAAAGTGCCAGTAGTACTGGGATTTTCTTGGCTAAATCATGTCTGAACTTGGGTCAGGCCCATACAAGCCAACAAATGGTTCCATTGTTGGGACCAGGATATGCATAAGGTATGCCTGATGCCATGCCATTGGAATCCAACAAAGAAATAAATTGAAGAGTGTTTGGACAAGAAGATTCACGAATTCACGACGTAGGAAAACAAAACTCCATGAGTATCTATGGTATAGTGGTTGGAGCGCTACTTGTATATGGAAATCCATGATATTTTCTTTGCATTCTTTCCTTTTGAGTTGCATGAGTGGATCGTGATGTTAGCAGACAGCCAGGGAAGATGTAGGCTCAAAAAACCAATAGTTTGGACTCCGGATTTAGTGCGCAGACTAGAAGCGTCAGGAGATAAGATCGCGCGAGCTATGGACCATTAGCTCGTCCAGATAATAGGAGGAGTTATCACTGAGTTTGCAGTAGACACGACTGTTAGTTATAGTGGGGCAGAGTGATGTTTCCTCAAGGGACCACAAGGTAAATATATTAAATCTTTGAACACTTGGATTAAGATGCTATTGTGTGAAAATCAAGTTATGCGAATAACTTAATGTTTGGGACTACACGGAGCGGGAAGATCTACAGAAGCAAAAGTAGTGAAGAATTGGAAACTAGTCCCTTAATTTCACCCTCGCAGGAAAGTGAGGAAGAGCTCACGAAAGTTTCTCCGAGAAGAGCAGTTAGTCTGATACAGTAGCTTATTCTGTGTTTACCACCTCCACCCACACTGCCACCCGTCTCACCCCCCTCACCTCCATCTCCACCCACCCCACCTCCACCACCACCATAGTTCAGTATGGCAAGTGCAATCAAACTACTGGTATTCAGAAGAGTGGGGAATGAATATCCGAACCAATTCTAGTTTGTGGTAAGAGTTGTATGTGAAGCACAAGGCATCGTGGATGAAAATATTAAGAAGGCTACGCTGGTGAGCACGCTGCAGGATCACGCGCTAACATGGTATATCAAGCATTCTAATGACCACCCAAACGCAAGAATCACAGAGATCCAGGCTGCGCTAAACAGGGAATTTAGTACACCAAAATCAGAAACCCAATCAATCATTGGATTTAAGGAAATCGCGATGCTCCCAGGCGAGATCCACTGGGATCTGGATAAAAGGCTGAAAAGTATGATTTATGAAGCCAATATGACGTTGACAGATGGACAACATCGTGCATGGTTTGTAATGTCTCTGACACCACACTTAAGGACAGTGTTGTCACAGCAAAAACTTTCCACCCAGGCCGAAGCGTTGGAGATGGCAATGAGATTACATGAGACCCCTATACAAGACCCTGGGTTGGGAGTCCAACAAATCCACGCGCAACTGCAGAATATGTGTCTGGAAATGCAAAGTTTGAAACAAGACAGGACACCTCGGTCGGAGGCACGCAAGGAAGTATGGTGCATAAAATGCAAAGGCGAAGGGCACGATAAGGACCACTGTCTAGTGTTCGCGAACTACTTAGCAGGAGGAGGGCTGATGCCATTGAGACTAGAGGCACAAGTAGGTCCAAGCATGGCATCTGCATTATGGTACGCGATCTGTCATATAGGAGGAAAACACACAACGAATAATTATCATCTGTTGCAGAAGTATACGCAGACATCCGAGCAATAGTTTTGTAATTTTTGTAGGTTGGTAGGCCATGATGAATGCACTTGTCGAAGCTACGAACTAATGATGGATCAAACTCATGCCTACAGGGTGTAGATTGAAACATCAGCCGTCGACCCAAATGTAGGGATGGCGCGCGTTGGATTTTAGGGGTGTAGTTGAGGTCGAGGCGGGATGGGACCAGGAAGGGGTCACGGACAACTAATTTGTTACAATTGCAGAGGGTCGAGGCACTATGCCCGCAATTGTACAAATAGGGCAAGGATATCATGTTTGTATTTTACTCAGTATTACCATGAGGTAGAATACTGCCCTTTGCTGATAGCGAGGATGCGCGAAAAAGGGGTACTTTAGCCCCCTCTGACTCAGAATTTACAAATGATGAAGTCTGAGCCGCGTGAAGAAGACCCAAATGTAAACATGATGCTCAGGAGTAGTATGACCATGGATGATGATAAAGGGAAGCTACCAGAAGAAATCATGTGGGTTCGCAAGGCTCCTACAAAGGAACCCAAGTTTGATTTAGAATGCACGAAGGAGACATTCATGGAAGCTAAGAAGAGCTTCACGGAGGCCTCCACTTCAGGTAGTAAGGATCAACTAGAACCAGGAATGCATCCTTCAATGATCACTACCTTTCTGGAGACATGCATGAAATTGTTGCACGACAGTAAGCCATTCAAAGGACTACAGGAACTTATCACTAGGTGCACGGGGTCAGGATAACCGCGCGTGGTCAGGAAACTTGGAAATCATGCATTACACACAGGAAGGGAAATGAGGTTGACTGGGAAAATCGACGAGTATGAAATGGATCAGGTAATCCTAGATCTGGGTTCGGATGCAAATGTAATACCAAAGCAAACATGGGAATGCATGGGCAAACCCGCGCTATAGTGGTCTCCTATCCAGTTACGAATGGCGAACCAACATAAGATTTTTCCCATGGGGAGATTGCAAGGGGTAACAATAGATATTGAAGGTGCGAGCACATAGGCGGATTTTGAAGTGATATAGATTATCAATGATAGTAATCCCTATCCCGCACTACAATGAATAGAATAGGCCACCAATATGAATGGAGTCATAAATCTGAAGAAGCACAAAATGATCTTTAAGAAAAAGTCACTATGCGTAGTAGTACCGCTAGATCCAGCCAAAGGAGCATGATACACTGAGCTAGTGTGCGACGATGATAGTGATGACAATCTTGATTATATTTACAAGATAACTGCATGAGAATATGATTGGGTGAATCTGACTGCAGATGGAAGAATTTCGTGGGAGCGTGAAAGCTCCTGCACTTTAGATTCAGACGAAGAAGTAGAGCGATGGCAGAATCGGCTGCACGAAGTAACAATGCTTAATTGCAACATGATGGTTAGATCACTGCATTGCATGACAACAGAGGCAAGGGAGTTGCTGACATATGATGGATTTTCAGCAGTGGATGAGTTTCCGAGAAAATTTGAAAGTGTAGTACTAGAATAGCAGTTGTTTGATGCGCTAAAGTGGGCACTGCGTGCAACACCCATACGATGGTGGGGTACACATCAAGGAAATTTTGAGGACTAGCATGGATGCAGAAGGATGATGCATCTACATTTCAAAAAACCTTAGCTTCAAACGAAATCCAGTCAGCAGGGGTGGAACAACTTGCGTGCCCACCTTTCTTGATGGGTATAGACATATGATGTACAGCCCGCACAAGTGCACACCACCCCCAGAGTAGAGAATCAGAATAAACTGCAACAGCAGGAAAGGTGATGCGTGCTACCAATTATCGACGACAAAGCATTTGATAGGGTGTGCAGAGTACTGAACAAGGTTCACCAGGCGAGACGAACTGATTGGGACCTGTGCGTGCCAACTATTCGATGGGCCTATAGGACCATGTACAAAACCCTAAGCACGGAGATGATTCCAAAGGTACGAAACAGAGTAGAAACCATAATTTCTGAAGAGAATACAAAAAGGAATCTGCACGTAATGGCTCCTGCAGTTGTGACGGTGCACGGCAACCAAGAAGAAGAAGTAACACAACTATGCGAGGTTGAACATATAAGGATTCAGGAGGCCATTCTATGAGGGAACCTTAGACTTCATGAAATTGAAAAGGACTGGGTATGATTGAGGAAGAAAAGCATTTTGATGGACGCTGAGATCAAGAGGCTGGAAGACGAGATCACACAAGCATGTCTCATCGATAAACCAAGGATGACAAGGCCAGATATGGATGATCATACCACTGCATTAGAAGATTGTCGCTGAGAATTTATGACTCTACTGCCATGGCTACGATCGCACCTCACCAAACACAGTAACCAAGGGACCACACTACATACAGTAGAATGCGCGACATTATCTATCACGAAGGCAATTTAAGAGTTTCCGCAGACTATACTAAAAGGTGAGTTGAAGTCTCACATGGGTGGTATGACCACCTAACTAGCTGTAGGGAGCACAGTCTCAGCACTCCAGGCAGTTGAAAGAGAGCATGGGACTATAAAAGAGTCTGTTTGGGAGCTGCGTGATAAGGGAGATACGCGCAGAATCAAAATGTCCCAAGGTTCGCACCTATGCATGGGGGGCTACGCTGCTACGCAGGTAGGCTGGGAAGTGACCATTGGTGTCACTATTCATGATGGGATCTCTGATTTAAGGCAAAAGGAAGCAGGTGGCGGGAATTTAAGACATGAATTAAGGGCAAGATTTCGGACAATCTGCTGCCAAGAAAGCATTAATGGCCCAAAATTGGGGGGAGTGGTCAAATTTGAATTCAAAAGGCATTATAAAACTCCAGGAGCTAGCCATGGGACAACACTTGTTCACTTGAGATTTGAGCAGTTGATTAGAACACAGAGTGTTGAGCGCCGAGTAGTATTTGAGCCCCGATGTTCGCAAACAACCACAGACAGTTCAAATAGGATGATGGCTACCAGGAGAGGTGTGAGCTTTGTAGAAAGTATCGCTGACAGATCTACGCAGAACCCCATGGTGCAAGACGTTCCCGGAGATGTTGGGGACGCACTGGAAATCCCGAAATTACCTCAAATGCTGAGGCCCAAGAAAGATAAGCAGGTAACGGGACCAGTCCACATGTGCCCATGGAATCCGTGGTTCAGTAAACTCACAATGGAAGAAAAGGGAAAGGTTATCACCATTGATACAGATGACGAGGAGGAGGACCTATAGGCATTAGTCGATAAGATAGAATAAGCCGAAGACATGGAAGAGGACATCTAGCCGGTGTGCTTTGCAGTGAAATTTCCTAAGTACATCCCTCCATGAAAAGGGAAAACAAAGATACCAAAGGATCTGGATGCCACCAAGAGTGCACTCCAGACCTCGCTCCTCCCTGATGGAATTGTGTTTGAGGGCTCGCACTTGGGCCGCGAGCCCACAATGAAGTTTGAAGATTGGGACCTTGCGGAGAGCGAGAAGTTCCCACATTTAGAGATGGAGAGCCTCATGAAGTAGAGCACAGAGGGGCCAGTCACAACATGACAGCCATGAAAATGGCTGCACAGTGTGGAGAAGGCCAGATTTCTTCATCTGTTGTGGATTCCACACTTTCACCATGCGCCCATCACTATTTTCATCATCAGACAATTTCTATGCCTGGTGCACAATGGGTACCTATGGCTGGAGGAGCCTATTCCCATCATGGCAGATCTCATCCACTGAATTTCTCGACTTCCATGTAAGGGAAATGACCCCATGATGATAGCAGTAACAAGCGATGATTTGGCTCTCATGGAAGCAATGAAGAAGAAATACATGCTCGAGAAGGAGAAGCGGGGTTATGCAATCAGCAGCATCAAAAATAACGGGGTGCGCGTAGCCACCCAATACTACAGTGATGAAGTACTAGTGTCAGTAGTTTCATTGGCTCAGAGGGGGTCCAATTCAACTGGCCCGAATTCCTTTGCGAGTAATTCCTGATCAACTGCAAGGAATCCCAGGAGTAGGGCAAGACCTTCCACTATGCATGGTTGCTTTTGTCCATTTTGCTGGTAACTGGGGAGCTGCCCGAGGACAGTCAGTTCCCTAACATTGAACAGGACATACTAGAGGCCGCAAAGTACGCGTCGCTCTGGGCTACCAAGGACCCAAAGCAGATCTGCGAGACAAAGATCTTTTGGGTGCTCATAGAGGCGAGCATCCGGATGTGGATCAATAGGAGGCCATCCCTGTCCCCCATAGTTTACAATAGTATACGGAGCTTTGCAGACTTCAAGGTGTGTCATGCGGAAAGAGTCGATAGTTCGGACACAACCGACCTCCCTAGAAGCAAAAGCTTTCTAGTGACAAACAAGACAAATAAACACTACCTTTCTCTAAACATGCATTGAGAATACAAGTAATCAGGTGATTTTAACATACCTTTAGTCCAACGCTTTGTAGTAGTCCAGCCTCGCCGATCCGGATGAGCTCCTCCTTCTCTTCGAAACCTGCATTCACTAACAAGCCAAAAGATTAAATAGCACCTGATAAACTCATAAAACAATACATATCCATCATACAGACCAAGGAGTATATGAAACAAATCATGAATAACAATCTGTTGAGAAAAATGAGTTCATTTGCATTAAGTGGAAACAAAAGGAACCATTACAACCTGAGCCTTGGTGTTGTGCAAGTCCCTCCTAGGGTCCAGCAAGAGTTTTCCTTTACTTTGATCAGCTCACCCACTCTCAAATAAGGCTAGGAAAGGATGGGAATCTCTCCTCTCAAGCTTTACAAGGGAGTCCTAATTCCAGCAGCATCTACCCTTAGGAATGTTCAGCTTTTAACCTCCCCTCCCTTTGGCCCAATGCCTGTATTTATAGTGCTCTAGAGGAAGTTATTCAGGTCCACCATCAATGGGATAAGCCCCTCTTTGGATGGGATAGCTCCCTCTTGATGGGATAAGTTCCTCTTTGGTAGGGATACATGAACCATCTGGAGGCGCTCCATACACGTCAAAAAAGCTCCTAGAATGCTCTAGAAATGACCACAAGTAACGTTTTTAGAGTGAAACTTGCGCCTTTTGACCTTTACAGGAGTACGCACCCTCCTCTTTACAGACAGAGCGTACAAGTACGCAGGTATTGTGAACTTGGGGTGCGTACACGCAGGTAAGGCTAAGAGAAACTGCGTACCCAAAGATATATAGATTTTTAATGACTTTCGCTCTTTCTTGGAGTTTGACATGGAGAGCAGAGGTATGAGACTTGCCAAGGAGGATAGTATGACAATTGATGGAGCCATACTAACTGCAAATAGTCATGGTGACAAATTTTAGTGTAACAAGGTGGACATTCATAATGTTTACATCAAGGCGCGTAAGGATCTAGTGCAGTAGTGGACCAAGCTCCCCTTCATCGCCATTGATGATGTGATTTTCTCGGTGTTAGAATCATGGCCTCCTAAGTGGCGCGCCTCGGATTTGGTGGAGCTGGATAGGACAGTAGACCAGAGAAGAAAGGATGAGGCCAAAAAGAGGTGCAATGAAAAAGTGGAAACATAGGTAAGGGCAGTCCGCGAGGTAGCAAAGGCAGTCGCAGAGCAGGCAAAAGCCGTCGAAGTTGCAACAATAGCACATACAATAGGGGCCACCACAACACAGCAAGAGTAAGGCCAAGACTTGTCTACAAGACAGGGGAAATAGGACACAAACCTTGCAGAAGAGGGTGTGGACCCTGGCACAACATCTACCCAACTAAAAAGGCTGTGTGTCCCAGAGAGATCGGGTCCACGGAAAAATGTCAAGGCCTCCAAATTGACCTTCGACCCGATCACGTTAATAGAAATCAACCTCTATGACATCGCTAACATGGTTCGTGAGGTCACCAAGGAAGCGCTCTAGGAAGACATGTTGGAGCAGCAGATTGTGTTGGGAGCCCTAAGGGTGCAGCTGTAGGAACATCAGGTGCAACGCCCATAGGAAGGAACCGTAGCCACCTATGGCACAACAGGAACATCAACAGTGGAACAACTACTATGCACAAAGATGGCCAATACCATAATTCTACCGAAAGGAGCACTAACAGGAGAGAAAGAGGACGATAGAGTTGTGGTGGGCAGGATCAAGGGACTTGGCCGAAATTTGGCTGCCCTTCCGCGAGACACACTATACCAACTGCAGGATGGTATAATAGTAGAGCTCCACGCCAGGGAGGGTCGTGTGATTTAGGTGATGAGTGAGCAGAAGATCAACATGGAATAGCTCAGCCTGTAGCGCGACGAACTGGTGTCACAGGACCAGCAGATCGTGCAGACAGTTGATGAAACATGTTGACGAGTCCTAGAGTTATCCATCGCCACAGACCTACCAAAAGAGTTGCGGATCCACTTTTTGGCAAGTGGAGTCTGAAGTGCACGTGAGGAAAAAACCCGAGTGTAGGTAGAGCTGAACCTCCATATTTCTGAGCTGCGGCTGAAGGCGTAGCCTTCCACTCCTCCAGAAGTTAGAGAGCAGTGCATTAGCGCTATTCAAATAAGACTAGAAGAAATTGGACAAGCAATGCAGGACTTTACCAGTATGTTGGACCAAGCCTTTGATGTCGTCACATCCTTGCAGGAGGACCCCAAAATATAGCACCTGGAAATAGAGGCACGAACTGCAGGAACAGTCTGGTAGTGTAAGGGGAATTGCACAGATAGTTGTCCTCACCCAATGGCTAGCAAAGATGCAGCAAGAAAGGCCACTAAAAGAGTAGTTGGATGCCGCAATACAGAAAGAGGCATTTCTCAAAGCACGTGTCTAGCCATGGATTAATGAGACCTTCACCATTATGGCAGATATTGAGGGTAAGCTTGCACAGATGTAGGGACTCTATGCACTAAGGCAGGTAGCTGATCCTCACAAAGAAGCATCGGAAGAGCGCATGCAGCAAGTCCAGCAAACCGTAGAACAGTGTGTCGCAGACCTCCGAGTAGTACGGGACCAGTTGGAGGGGCTCCATGCCAAGATCACCGCACTAGCAGAGTGACTCGAGACGAGTCACGATGATTGTGTTGGGGGCCTATTAGGCATGGAATCCCCCCACAGCATGTTTTGGGGCTCAAAGCCCAAGTTTTGGTCAAAGGTTTTGTAAGACTCCACAAATTGTGGGCGCAGAGCGTGAAGTATAGGCTGAGTCATAGCGTTGTCCACCTTAAAGTATTGTAATGTAATGCAAAGTCATGTCGGCCTGCCCATGGTCTGCGGACCATGGGATTGTATAAATAGAGTGAGGCTCTAAGTGAAAAGATAGTGAATTGGAGAGAAGAATAGGAATGATTCGAGCATAGAGTAAGAGTCTAAGCATATTGGGTCATAGTGGTAGGAAGAGGCTCTGCAGCTAAGTGTAGAGAGGCCTTGTAGAGTCCGCAGCTGAGTGCGTAGGGCAGTGTCGAGTCTGTAATTTGGGTCAAAGAATAATAAAGAGAAGTTGATTCCTATTTCTGTGTATCTGTTGTGCATTTCCTTCTTTACATTTATACTGTTTTATTTATCATGCGCACTAATATGATGGTGGAATATGCTATAATAATCATTAAGTATTACATAAATAAGTTAAGTAACCAGGTAATAATAGATTGAATAACAAGGAACTTGGGTATTATACAAGTTGCACCCTGAGTATGGTTGCGTGAAAGTAGCATCGCAGGCTACGAAGGAATAGCAAGTGCGCGTAGCGACGTGTGCACAGGGTTAAACCGTAGATCTCTAGAAGCTCATTTGACATCCCTAGGGTGCGGAAACCTGGTTCTAGCACCCTCCCATACTAGTTCGGGTGAAACCTCATTTCCCATTCCATGGACTGTTGCCAAAAGGGCCAGTAGTACCGAGATTTGCTTGGCTAAATCACCTTTGAACCTGGGTCAGGCCCATACAAGCCAATAGTTTGTATTCATTGTAATATATTTCATGTTTTTTGGTTTGCCTGAATATGTTCTTTGCAAACCATTCCTTCACCAACATGGGCTGACCAATGCGCCGGTGGCTACATTGGAAATATCACTTCACGTGATCAAGCCCATGAACTGTTTGCTTAGGAGTAGGAGTAGTGTTTTCTTTGTCTGGTTTGCTTGCATGCATGTTTGCTTTCTTGATTTGTTGTTTGTTTGCTTGCCTGCATGCTTTTCGTATTTCCTTTGCTTTCGCATTTTCTTCAGCTTTTTGTTTGCTTGCTTGCTTGTTTACGTTCGTAGGTTAGTTTCACATGAAACTGTGCGCGACTCATGAAACAAGCAAGGGTAAAGTACAAGAGGACTTGTGAAGTTATCAATACTTGGTTATCTGTTGTCCTATCTCTTTATGTAGAACTTGTTATCTTTAGTCCATGATACACCAATGGAAAATGCATTATGTTCGAAGTGAACCTTGAAGAAAACACAATGCTTGCACATTAACTAGTATCACCTACTCTAGTCAATTGTTTTGGGTTAACCCTTGTCAGCTAATTCAAGTGGAGCAAGGTGAGGGGGAACCTTAACAAGTACATCAGAGGTATATATAAAATAATTCTTTGAAGGAACAACCTCTTCTACTCTCAATAATTTGGCATCCCTCTTCCTCTAAAATGAATAAGTGCTTATGCACAGTTATGAAAATGAAAAAATGAAAAAAATGAAAATGTGAAAAATTTTGGAAAAATGAAAAATGAATAAGGTGAAAGAAGAGAAAGGCTTCCTATGTAGAGAGGTGATGCAAGTAATTCCGCTGGGGTACTGACCAGGCTCACTGGTAGCGAAGTGATGCTTGTGTTCCTACATGACTCTGTCGGGGTAATGTCTAAGCCTGCTGGCAGGGGAGCAACACCGGAGATGAAACTTAAACTCTCACTATCATATTGCATGTGTACCAATACACCCCTCATCACCAATCGAAACAACTGTTTCGACTTGGCTTGGAATGTGTCCTCACTAACCAAGAGCATGGTAGGTGCTACATATTTCAATCAAGCTAGTGGGGGGAACCAAGATGATCAGAGAAATGAAAAATACTTCCGGAGGAGTTAGACTTGCTTTTCATGAAACAAGCTCCATTTAGAGAGTTGGAGTTCTACCAGAGTGTTTCCAAGTGTTGTAGCGGCTGCAACTACCCTCCAAAATTTTTCCTTAACTTCATTTTGGAGCCTTCCTACCAACCATCCTTAGCAGAATGTCTTGCATTGTTCAAGTACATAGGCTTCAACTGAGTTTGCTTGGTGGGTGAATGTTGTTTGCTTGGTTTTGTAGAATGCCTATTGTCACTTTCATGCATATTAGCTTGTAGAAGCATTGTTTCAATTTTTCCATTACATCTCACTGCTCACGCAAGAATGACACTATTTTTTCACTCACGGTCGTCGTTGTGGCGACCCGCTTCACAAAAATGCTTGTTTTCCCACTTTATGAATCTTGCACTCACTGTTTGCATGCATGATCATTCACTCTTGTTTACACTTAGCTTCACCATGCATTCAAACATTTTCATGTTTTCAGTCTCCTGTTGACAAGTCTGGGTTGCCTTAGCCCGGACCTTGCCTTTCCCACACAACAATGCACATTTCTAAGAGTGAAGGCTCTACCTTCCTCCTAGAAACTGCACAAATCTAGCCAGGATTGACCTCCAAGCTTGCATTGTGCAATTCTGGTAGGCAGTGCCTTGTTGACCCCAGAAATTGTGCAATGCAGTTTGTGGGTTTGAATGTCATTGTTGTAATAGGAAAGGCTGGAGTGTGTGTTGTGCAATTTGAGTAGTCAATTAGCCTCCTGACAACCTAGACTATGCCTTGTGCAGTTTTGGTAGTCAGCCTCTGAGATTCTTAGTGAAAATTGAGCAATCTTCCCAGTCAGTTACCCAGGAATGTTGCATTTCAGTCCTCAAAATTGTTTTCATTTTCAACTGACAAATCACTTTCCATGAGTTTTTTTTATGTCTCCAGGTATCAAAGGTGTTGTTATGTCTCTCAGCAGTTGAGGTTCAATGGCCTCTAAGAGAGCAGGGTCAAACGACACCATCGAAAGTGCAACTGGAGATGTAGTTGAACAAGTGTCTATGAGCTTGCCTATCTATTAAGACACCAAGATTTTCATATACAAGGACATCAAGACAAAATGGCAGGACATCAATGATATATTCTTAGGCACATTTCAGAAAAATCTGGAAGACCGAAGGGTTTATGTCAACATTCACAAGTCTGGCTTGTACTGGATTGCATCCAAGTATCCCACATTGCTATGTGTGGACATGATCCACTAGATTGTATCACACAATGATCCTAAGACGATGATGTTGAGAAATGTCAGTGGGTCAGATCTTGCTACCTTCAGGGCAAAGGAATTTCAGGATATGTATCACTTGCCACAACCGGTGATCACAATGGAGAAACCCTTTAGAAAACCCAGCAGCAGTGCAAACTCAAGAGATATCTTGAAGAGCTAGGCAATAGAGCTAGCCAAGTTTACAAGATGAAGACACTGCGGAAGGCATATAAGTACTCAGTCATCTATTCATGCCACTTATATGGCCAAGAAAGCACAAAGACCTTCCCACAGAGTTGGGTGATTGCGTTGGACCAATTGGCCAGTGAAGGAAGACCTTGCAATGGGTCTGAAATGTTGGCTCTCAGGTTGAAGGAATAGGTGACAGAAGCATGACATCTGCCCAAGGGTCAGCAAGTGGAGATATACATGTCCAATTATATTTTGGATGTAGTTTGTGCCTGTCAGTAGTTCCCAAGCTTGAGTTGGGCATTAGCACCTTCAAAAACCTCTATGCACACTTAGTGTAGAGTGTTGTTAGACCACTTTGTCACCCGGGTGTACAAGATGATATTTGAGCAGGATCCACCTTGTATGTCACAAGCAGTGATTGAGGCATTGATCGACATAGAATATTCGTATTCCTCACCCCTTGGCACCTTCATTCAAATGTACACCACGGAGAAGGCTTCGCGTGTTTTACCGAAGTTTTCCATGGAAAAGCTCGTCATGCAAGAGGTGTCATATCAAATCTCGACAGGGTTTTTAGTGAGACTACACAGGAAGAAGAAGGCACCTTGGCCCACTCTTCCTTTGTGGATCATGTTGTACGGGATATGGAATCTCAAGCATGATGTGGCAGAAACAAGGGGCTTCAAAAGATTCATTTTTGACACCAGAAGTTTCAATCCGTATGACCCGCATTTCTTGGTGAAAAACCATTGTGCAAGTGTGCTTTCCTTGGATCCATGGGGCGTGTCATTGGCCTAAGGACAACCCATGGAGATATTGCTATCACTTCTCCAAGATCAATGAACCTGTCAATATAGATGTAGAGTGGTTGGTAAAGCAAAAAGAAGCAACATCTCAGAGAGCACCTTCATGAACAGTAGCAAAGGGTAATGTACCTACACATGACAAAGGGAAGAGAAAGGTTCTTGACATTGCAAAGGTATAGCAAAGCTACAAGTTCAAAGCAGATCCACTTGTGATGAAAGAAGCTTTGGAGAGTGAGGCTAAGAGGTGACAGTGCGACAAGAGGATCGAGAAAATGCTATGAGAGAAATAGAGGATGAAGGAAACAAAAAAGTAGTTGCAGGAGTTGAAGTAGCGACTTCGGGAAGAACATGAGTTGCACAGAAAAGAGAAGGAATCGTAGCAGAGACAAGCACAACAAGAGGCGAAACATGCACAAATTGATGAAACTGTGTCCATACAGGTTATAGAGTCATCCGAGTAGCTGGAACGGAGCAAACAGGGTGAGCAATCATAGAAGCAGGAATTAGCTTAAGATATTGACTAGATGCTAGAACAGATGGGTACGGATATAACCCAGCCAGAGTCAGATCAAGATATTGACCTCATGTCTCCTAACCGAGAGGTCACCCCACTGGCTTCGCCAGATCTGGAAGTAGAGCAAGTGCTAAGCGATCAAGGTGACACAAAGATCCTTGAAGACAATATGTAGGCAGAGATGCACAACATATCTTTCAACGATTCACAACACAGAGTTGTGCAATCCCGCAGAGTGACCACTTCAGACAAGCATCCATAAAAATTGGCCAATGCTACCAAAGCATATGTCGAAGCCACCAACTACAGTGTTTGATTCTTGATAGCAGAGAACGAGCATATGGCTAAGGAGTTACAAGTGACCATGTAGGGAGGAGAACAAGCTACATCATCTACCAGAGTAGAATTGAAGAGAGTGATACTAGATGAAGTATCATCCCTCAAGACAGTCATGTAGATTTTGTATTCCAGATTCAACACCATGCATAAGTCAATTTTCCATCTCAACGGCTGGCAGCAACGCTATGTTAGGAGAGCACACGTCTTGTTAAATTTGCACACTGTTGTCAACCATATGCAGACATAGACAATGAATTACAAAGGAGCCCCATTGAATTTTTCAAAGATGATGAAGCCAAAGGTAGTAGAGTTGAATGCACACATCCGGAGTCAGATTTAGAACTATGAGGAACTCTCGCAGCTCATCACCAGTTTGTAGGCTTCACACGCAAGGGTGTTCAGAAGCATGTATTTCATTATGCTCACGCACGCGATCCCATCTATTGGCACACTCACCGAGACAAAGTCAAAGAACCAAGTCCGACTGGAGCTGGACATGTACTTTGATGAGTTGATGCTTGTAGCCACCACAACAAACTTGGAGATCAACACACTATGCATCAGTATGTTGTTGGTTTGGTTTCACTCAAGACTATGATGTGCATGTTATTAAATGAGTTGGATAGAGGTTCCCAATTAGTGTACCCAGATGCAATGGAGGTGAGAGTTCTCTTTCAACAGGATGTCACCATTGAGCACGTAGACACCATAATGGACTACCAAGCTTGACATCAGTTCACCACCATCGATCATCACGAGAATGTCGAAGAGTTGATCTTCCCACAGATGTCCGAGTCTTAGTGATATCTTGCAGGGCTTAGTCAAGCCTATTTTGTTTCACATGGGTAGATATGAAGATTTTAATGTAACAATCATGTATTAGTTGAAGAGTCATGAAGGTAGGTGAAGATTCACAAAGGGGAATGTCAAGGGTTACCCCACCCTTTGCTATTTATAGAACCTCATAACTGATTGTATGGGATTTTGGGAGCCAAGCTTCCTATAGGTGTATCTTGGAGAAAGCTTGGAGTGTATTGTAACAAGCCTTGATTTCTCCACAGTTGAAAGCTAATATATCTCTTTGTAGGAGCAGGCAGAAGTGACTGTAACATTCCATTTTCAGGACTAGTGGTTGGTCATAGTTTTATGTATGATTGGAGCTTTCACTTTCTTAATATAACAGATCCAACACATTTCATGCATATGTTGTTATTGAATTTCAGCTATCTTGGTTACTCTAATGATATATGTATTTGATGTTTATCCATGTACGTATGAACTTTTCTATATATTTTTGTATGAACCTTATCGAGATGTGTTGTTGGTTTAACCATCACTTTGGATCATTTTCTAACCTTCTTTCCATCTTGTGATGTATCTCTCTCATGTGTTCCCTTTCAAGCCGCATGCTGTCACAAGTTTCTAAGGGGCACACTTATACCCCCGTCACATGTGTTAGACCCATTCATGCACCTTCCTTGACTTTCTACACATGTCACACCCTTGCTACCAAGAGGGACATCTTACTCACCTCTGCGCACAACCATGGTCAAGGTGATACCGTACTACCCCACTACTTGGTATCCTAAACCAAATAGTCTGAGGTCTAGTTGGGACTTCTTATTGGGGATATCGCCTGACATGTTGGTGGGTCCAACACCGTTAACTGAACCCAATTCAGATGTTTCTATGCTGAAACTGATGAATGTGAAGCAGGTGCCTACTAAAGAGGCTGGGAGGGCACATCTCTAAAGGGAACCCACTTCGAATGTTGCTCCAGATTTAAAATGGGCATAATTTTGTCAATATCACTCAGAATATTTTTTGTAACCTATTTTTGTAAATATCTTCCCATGTGGTTAAAATCCCTACCTGGACACTTTGGAAAATTAGATTCATGCTGCAACTATCCCGCTATCACAAAAGTTTTGAAAAAAATAGTTGATTTTAAATCAATGATATCTCCTTCATCCAAACTCTGATTCGACTTTGTTTTTTGAAATTTGGTGATTTTTAGATACGAGTGCAGATATACAATCATGTTTCTGAATTTTTGCAAAAAAACTGCAAAAAATGATAGGAGGTCATCCATCCACGAATTGTCGTTAGAAAAATTTGTACAACATAGCTGATTTTAAATTAGCGATATATCTCAAATCATGACTCCAATTCGACTAATTTTATTTTTTTAATGTGGGTATTTTTTCGCAAGGAATCCAGATTTGCTATATATTTTTTGTAAAGTTTGCACCAAAAGTTTCATATCTGATCTGCAAACTTGCCGCCCAAAAAGCTTCCTGCAAAAAAATGAAAAAGGAAAAATTCTTCCCGCTTTGCCCAAGAAAGTGCTATGTGGAGGTCATAGCATGTGCCTGACGTTTGTTGAATATTGCTACACAAAATTGAAATTGAAATATGAATCATATCCTCATTCCCATGGAATCGTAACCTGGCTCTGATACCAATGATTTAGCTCTTGAGAGGAGGCCCCCAAGATCTGAAGAATTGAAATACCAGGAGAAAAGAGGAGAATACAGAATAACAAAACCACAATTTTTTTTTTTTTATTAAAACATATAATAATTATAAAGGATACATTGTGGTGGACCATATGTCCTTTTACAAAATGTGACTTGCTACTTATAGCCTTTTTTGGTTACCATACCATAGATAAATTCCATGGGTGGGTAAATACCATGGGTGGATGCCAGTTACAATACCATGGGTAAATTCCATCTGTGGATGAATAACATGGGTGGATGAATACCATGGGTGGATGCCATTTTCCATTTGGATCAACCACATCCCATCCAATTTCTACCCTAGATGCTATTATAGGAGGGTGGAAACCTGATGAAGATGACCTCATTGACCAAATCATCCAAAACCAGTCCCCCAACGCCATGCCTCTTGATGAGATTTGAAGGAATATGAGGGTAATACTTGGATTGAGTTATGCCTCGTGGACCCAAGTCCTCCACATGTCAAAATGGTAGAATTTGGTCCACTAAAACCTTGAATATCAACCCCTCTCTCTTAGCCAATCAAGAAGAGAAGTTATGTGACATGCTGAGAGAGCACTTAGATGCCTTTTCCTGGAGCTATAGGGAAATGAAGGTAGTGCATCCTTCAGTGTGTACTAATCATATCTATGTCAAGGAAGGATGCACATCGGTGTGCCAACCTTAAAGGAGGATGAACCCAACCTTCAAAGACATAGTAAAGGAATAATTGCATAAGTTGTTGGATGCAGGGTTCATTTACCCCATCTCAGATATTGAGTGCGTGTCCCCTCTCATTGTGGTGCTAAAGAAAAATGGAAAATTGAGGATCTATGTGGATTACAAAGAACTAAATATAGTCACTAAAAAGGACCATTTCCCTTTACTGTTCATTAATCAAGTCTTGGATGGTCATGCAGGGAAGAAGTTCTTCTATTTCCTGGATGGGTTTGGTGGTTACAGTAAGATCCAGATCAGCCCAGTGGACTAGGATAAAACTACATTTACTTGTCCTTTGGGTACCTTTACTTATAGGGTCATTCCTTTTGGATTATGTAATTCCCCTGCCACTTTTCAAAGGGAAGTTCTGAGCATCTTTGTTAAGCTAGTCCATGACTCTGTAGAGATATACATGGATGATTTCACTCCCTATGGGTCTGAATTCCTGGAGGCTCTCTTTAACATTGGGAAATTCCTAAAGAAATGCATTGAAATGAACCTCTCACTTAGTCCTGAGAAGTGTGAATTATCGATGAATGCAGGGACTATCCTGGGCCATTGAATATCTCAAGAGGGAATACAAATGGACCTAAACACAATTGCCATTATAAAAAGGGTCCCTACTCCTCAAAAGAAGAGGGATGTTAGGATCTTCTTGGGACTTGACGGATATTATAGGAGGTTTATCAAAGACTTTAGCAAAGTAGTTTCACTATTGTTTGGATTGTTGGCCAAGGACTCTGAATTTTGCTGGTCAGATAGTTTCCAGGAGGCCCTAGTAGATCTTAAAAGACAAATTAACTACTGAAACAATACTTAAAGGCTGAAATTGGGCTCTTCCTTTCCATATCCATGTTGATGCATCTGACAAAGATATAGGAGAATACATGGGCCAGATATATGACAAGTTACCTTATGCTAGTTAATTCATTAGCAAAAATATGTCTAAGGCTGAATTGAATTACACTGTAACTGAGAAGGAACTCATAGCTATTTTTCACTTGCTGAATAAGTTCAGACACTACATAACTAGATATCAAACCTTTGTGCATATTGGCCATGTAGCTATCAGGTACTTAATGGACAATCCTGATGTGAATGCTAGAATTATTATATGGTTTCTTTTACTACAACAGTTTGTTCGAACTATCATTGATAAGAAAGGTAAAGAAAATGCAATTGCATATTTTTTGTCTAGACTTGCTTTGCTTGTAGGTGAGGAAGGGATGTTTGATGATCAACTACCAGATGAACACTTATTTTCTCTTTCATTTATCTCTCCATGGTTTGTTGACATAGTTAACTACCTAGTTGCTGCAAAGTTTCCTCCAAATCTGTCATCCAGGGAGAAGAGAAGAATTATAAGGAAGAGTGCCCCTTTCACTTGGATTGGGGGCAATCTCTTCAAGTTGGGACTAGATCAAATCTTGAGGAGATGTGTCAGGGAAGAGGAGGTCTTTGAAATTCTATTATCCTATCATGATGGGCCTTGTGGAGGTCACTTTGCTACCAAGAGGAAAAATTTCAAGGTTCTACAAGCTGGCTACTACTGGCCCACTCTTCACCAAGATGCAAGAAGATACACTAGTCGATGTGATCAGTGCCAGAGGATGGGGAAACCTACTCCCAAGGATGAAATTCCCTTACAACCTCAGGTGGCTTTAGAGCCATTTGACAAGTGGGACATGGATTTCATTGGGCCAATTGATCCACCCTCAGGGAAGAAAAAGTACATAATTGTATGCACTGACTATTTGACAAAGTAGGCAAAGATAAAGATTGTCAAGGTAGCAATAGAGGAGAAAGTGGATGAGTCCTTGAGGGAGGATGTGTTCTAAAAATTTTTGTACCCCAGAGAGTTAGTGACTGATAAGGGAGCTCAATTCACATCACATCTCATCGAGAGTTTGTTAAGGAAACATCATATCAAGCACAGAAAATCTACTTCGTATCATCCACGGGCCAATGGATAACTAGAGGTCACCAGTAGGGCACTAGAAGACATCCTCACCAAGGTTGTGAGAAGCAGTAAAGGATTGGGAAGACAAAAGAGTGTGGGCCTCTTGGGCCTACAATACCACTTGGAAGACCACTACTGGTTTCACCCCTTATGAATTAGTCTATGGAAATAAGGTTTGGCTCTCCGTTGAGTTTGAGTACAATACCTTGATAATGGCAACACAATTGGATTTAGATGTTACAAAGGCACAATAGGAGAGGTTGCTCCAATTGAATGGCTTGGATGAATTCAGAATGCAAGCCCTCCTACACACTGAAGTTATTAAATTGCAAAGAAAGGTCTAGCATGATAAGAATATCAAGGAAAATGTCTTTCAAGAAGGAGTTTGGGCTTTGCTATATGACTCGAGGTTCAAGGACTTCAAAGGAAAATTATTGTCAGGGTGGTTGGGCCCATACCTGATAGAAAAATTCCATGACAATGGAGTTTTTTAGATTAGGATCAATGATGAGGCAGGGATTCCCTTGCTGTAGAAAATCTCTGTGTAGGTTAACCTGATAATGCAATATAAATCAAAGTAGAAGACTATAACCTACTTCTACTATCAATTTTTGGAAGCTTAAAGATTGACTTGAACAATATAGCCAGAAGAAGAAGAATCAATCGCACAATACACATGAAAATACTTTGGGGAAAGCCTCAGCTAAAAACCCCACTATATGTATTATCATACAAGGTCGAAATACATAGGAATTATACAAAGCCTTAGCTCTCATAGCTAACCAACTCTCAGTACAATCCTCATAGCTACTCACAGGAAATCTTGGCTTCTCTCCAGCCTTCCTCTCTGCCCTCCAAGCTCCTATTTCCTTGAGCTATTCCTCTGGGATGATTCACATTCAACCAAGTGGAACACTCTAATCTCACACACTGTCAGAACTTCACAATCCTCAAGGAATGATCCTTGACTGCATGCATGAGTTTTCTTTATAGGAAAAAATATGCAACTGATAGTACACTATCCTTGACTTTAATCTCAACTGTATCTTTCTCAGAATAAACATGCATGAGTTTCTGATGAGAGAATCTTCAGTTAACTGGAGTAGCACTAGTTGAGTCCATGCATGCATCAACTGACTGTTAACTATCTATTAGTTCCTCAAACAATTTGGAACTAATTTAACTAGACTTAACTCGGTAAACTAAGTTAACTAATTACAACTCAAATATAACTCAATATTATCTCCTTGATTTAAGGGATAACTCTTGCATGACTTCAGAAAGACTTCTAACTTGAATTTCTCCAACTAGTTAACTCAAAATGAATTAATTAATTATTTCCAAGTAGCTGTTAAGACTAAATTCGATTTCAATTCACAATTTAATTCAAGGAAAAATTAAATTGGAATATTCTTGTTGCCATATTTCAGCACTTGCTTGTCAATGGATATAGATTGAAGGTTTACAGGAAGCCTCTGTCCAAGGAAGAGTTCATCAGCACCATCAGCAAGGAGGTGAATTTGACTGGAAGCATCCCAACTTCTAGGTCATAGCATCCCTGAACATTTTTTATTTGTAAAAAAGAAAATAACAATAAGAGGCCTAGATGAAAACCTCCATGAGGTATTTTGAGGCCAACTCTTGGGTTGAAAACCTCCCTTGAGGCAACCATGACAGACAAGTAGGTTAAAAAACTCCCTTTAGGCATTCTGTGTGTCCCTAAAAAATGGAGAAAAGAAAATAAAAAACAAAGAAGAATTCCATGACAAGGCTCTACAACTTGTCCATAAATAATTTCTATCATTTTGTAGGTTTTGTGGACAGTGGAAAGTTGCAGAACTCCAGGGACAAAATACTCAAGTTCCATAAAATTTTTCCCTCCATCTACTCCATAACATATATTACAACCATGTCCTTACCACTCTCACCCATCCTCGAGCCCCATAAATCCATTTCTAAGGCCTCTCTAGTTTGCTAGAAGATTTCCTGTAACTGATACAGGAAGATCCTGTAGCACTATAGGATGTCCTTCAATTCTATAGGAAGGAGGTTCTGATAAGAAAATCATCAAGCACAGCCTACCCTAGGCTAGCTAGAGTCCTCTCACATTGATCCAACCACTCACCCATCCTCCATGCATCCTTGATTAAAAAAAATCACCATTTCTTAAAGCCATCCCTAAGCCCTGTCTCATTAAAACAAAATTTAGAAAGAAACACAGAGGACATTTCCTTTGTTTCCATAGCCCTTCACTACCCTACTAGGACTCTAACTTCATCTTTTAACCCCTACACTCCTCACCACTCCTATGAAGAAAATCCCTTGGAAAAGAAAATAAAAGGGGTTGCTATAGGATCTCTTGTAGCATCCCGTGCCACTATTATGATAAACCTGAAACCTAATTCTTCTTCCCATCCAAATTGAGGGGATGGTACCACCATCCTGGAGCACCTTTCCATTTCAAACATGACTCCACAGCAGTAGCAACTACACCTAGGATATCAACAAAGCACCTGCACCCATGAACAACATCAGTAAGCAAATACACAAGAGCACATAAAGTATACATAGGAAAAAGGGACAGTAAGATAACTTCCCAAGTAGCAGTAGAAGAGGTCCAGCACTCCATCATGCATCGATCAAGCACAAGGTAGGCACAGGTATGGTAACCTCTACACTTCTCCCTAGGTGTAAAATAATGAAAATGTATGAATGTCAAAGGAAGTTTTTTTTATAACCTAGAGGTGGCCAGTTAACTTGACTGCCCTCAGCTAGTAAAAAAAAAGTGATCCATTAGTCATCATGCAATGTAGGAGTGTCACATAAGTTAAATCAGTTAAGAGGGAATTCAAAATTAGTTAAGAGGGAGTGGGTTTTAATTACATGGCTCGAAAGAAGGATCACCCAAGGTGGGCCAACAGTCCAAATGAGGAAAAACGTACCACTGCCAGCCATCACAATGCTCCAAGCTGCCCTAGCTACAAATAGCATAAAGCTTGAAATTCCTTTCATTTCAATCATTTCGAAATCCATTGAGGTAGGGCCAATCTTGGGAAGCTATTGAGAGGATCGAACCCTACTCTGTTAGTCCTATAGGAAACAACTATAGAAAGTACAAGACACTACAAGAAACAACTATAGGAAGTGCAGGAGGCTAAAGGAAGCTAAAGGAAGCACAAAAATTTCTACGGGGAGCCTCCAAGGGTGAAAAAGCACTACTTAGATTCGATATGGTCTTCAATTGTTAGTACACAAGGCTTGGAAATGAAAAGTAAGTGGCCCTCTCCTTCTTCTGTCCATGATGTGCATGTTATATAACCTTGTACTCTTTTAGTAATTAAGTCATCTTGTGGATTAAAAGATTTTTTTTGGAATAAAATACAAGGGATACACATGATTTTCATCAATTAAAGGTTCCACCCCTTTTTTCCTTTTGATTTCATATTGGGCCTACAATAGAAAAAACCATCCTACACCTAATTAAAAACATAGAAGAATATGGGAGGTGGGTTCAATAGAAGCAAACCTACATATACTAAGAGAATTCACCTTCATCCCCCTATAGTAGACATTTTCAGGAGGCATCAATGGTTAGGTTTCTTTGAGTTACTAAAAGGATATGATGATGATATCACTTATGAGTTTTCCATGGCCCTAAACCCTCAAGGGAGAACTAATGTTACCACTGTGGTGAGAGGATTATCCATTACCATTACTCCCGCGCTAATTGGCGGGGTGACAACACTTCTGCTAGGGGCCTAATGGAGGAAAGAGGTCAAATCCAACAGTGTCCTTGCTAAGAATAATTTCTTCACTAATGATGAATAGCCAATTGAAGATAAAAATGGAGTCAGAAGGGAGAGACTCCACTCTCCATGGGATGAGGTGGCCTACCACATCATTAAGTTCATCCCTTGGGAAGGAAAACTAAGTGTAGTCTATGGCTACCAGTTCAAGTTGCTCCATGAAATAAGAATTTGAGAAATATTTCCCCAGACCCAAAGACTGAGTGTGCCTTATTTACTCCTACAATCCATCATGGACATGAGACAGAAGGTGAAAGAGGGAAAAACAAAACACTTAGGACACTATGGCCTCATCAAATTAATAGTGGAAGATTATTTGAATAACTTAAGAGTTCCTATCCTTTGGTCCACATTCAGAGACATGGATAGAGAAGGCTTCCTTGACACTTAGGTCCTTGCACTTGAAGGAGAAGAGGCATGAGAAGAGGAAGGAGGAGAGGAAGAAGAAGAGGAAGGAGAAGAGGAAGAAGACGAGGAAGAAGAGGCAGAAGCAGAAGAGGAAGAAGATGAGGAAGAAGAGGCAGAAGCAGAAGAGGAAGAAGATGAGGAAGAAGAGGCAGAAGCAGAAGAGGAAGAAGAGACATAGGTAGAGAAAATAGAGAAAGAAACACATAAAAAGGAAGAGGTGGAAGAAGAAAAACATGAAGAAGAAGAGGAGGAGGAGCAGGCAGAACCAAGTCCAGAGAAAATAACTGCACCTAGAAAAGAGGAGGTAACCCTAGAGAAGAGAAGTTTGTCTCCTCAGTACATTAAAAGGAAGCATCTGCTGTCTTAGTTTCCTTGAGCACGCCAATCAATCTAAGAAGAAAAGGCAGAAGCAAACTCCCCTCTACTTCAAAACAAGGAAAAGCACGAATTAAATAGGGGAAGCCTCAAACTCCAACAAAGATACCCATTATAATTAAGGAATCAACAAGGAAAAGAGAGGAGCTAAAGGCCATTGGGATGAGTGTTGAGAAAGGCACATCTCTTGGAGACATCTCAAAGACTCCCATCACCGTTATAAGAAATCTTGTAACTAGGTAAACCTCCTCTAAGCAGTTCAAAGCACCTATCACACTCCAACAAAAAGGTAAAATCCTGTTATAGGAAACATAAACCCTACTACATGAAACACAGATAGTGCTACAGGAAGAGTAGAAAATGCTACAAGAAGAGCAGAAAGGGTAGAAAGAGGGAAAAGTGGAAACGCAACAGTTACAGGAGGGGGGAGCTTCTCCAAGAACATTTGAGAGAGATTTTCAAGAGCTGTAGGAGCCTAGTTGTTGGCTTAGGGGGTATTGACCCAGGTTTAGAGTTAGTTGCACCAACCAACAAATCCCTACACTATTGGCCCTTTTGGCAACAACCCGCATAGCACAGGCTATAGTCTCACTCGAAGCAGTATGGGGGGATGCAAGAACCAAGTTTCCGCATCCAGAGATCAATGTGATGTCTTTTAGTGCTCTAGATCTGCCTTCACATAGATCTATAAGCCCTTGGGGATCAACACTGCAACTCTATTCAGAGATTCTTTAGACCTTCGCGAAGGTCTACAATCAGCTTTTGCAGACCCTTATTAGTTGATTTATCCACTGACACGCATCAAAGAACAACTCGAGTTTAGGGCTCACATAGATAAGTTTGTGCTATTAATAAACACCAAATAATTCGTCAAAGTCTTTGCGGAATTACATAAACATGCTTGCGTAAAACAACTAAGATTTATTTAATAGAATGGTGCATCATTAGATCAATATTTCATAAACATATTATTCATCAATAGCATAAGTCATAAACAAAAGTAAATAATAATACCCAATATTTCTCCAGAAACAACTTCTTTATTGATTTCCAGTTCAGAATACAGACTCAGAACTTACTTGCGCACTTAGCTGCAGGGGTTCGCGCACTCAGTTGCGGACTATACCTAGGTCTCTGCGCACTCAGCTGCAGAGCCTTTCTCTCCTCTATGACCCAATCTCTATGCTACGACTTCTCTTCTATTGACCCCTTACATCCTAGACTATGCCTTAGAATCTCTACGACACACCTATTTATAAATTTTTTCATATAATCCCATGGTCCGTAGACCATGGGTGGGTCTCAAAGCTGACTCAAACTTTACATAAAAAAGGGACTAAACCCCTTTGACTCCTAACTATCTGTGTGCCCCGCATCCACAAATCGCGGAGACTTTACATCGTTTACAAAAATTACATCAAAACTTGGGTTATCTTAACCCCAAACTGACACAAGGGACCCCATCCCAACAGGCCCCCAACACAAAGACAGTGACTCACCCTCGAGTCACTCGACTAAAGCTGCAATCTTGCTGCAAAGATCCCCCAGCTCCACGTGAACTACAACAACTT
The DNA here is from genome assembly GCA_031772625.1 of Pinus tabuliformis. Taxonomy (NCBI): domain Eukaryota; kingdom Viridiplantae; phylum Streptophyta; class Pinopsida; order Pinales; family Pinaceae; genus Pinus; species Pinus tabuliformis. Next base: position 87,051,745 of record CM062808.1, on the reverse strand, counting down.
CGGCAATGCTCTGAGTGGATGTCTACTTGATCTCTTCTATTAGCTTCTCTATAGCTAGTCCTTCTGCATCCAACCTCATTGTATGTTGTGTCTACTGCAATCCCTTCAAATTATCCTGGATGGTGGTTGAGATCTGATAAGCTTCTTCCAACCAAGGCTCCAGCTTGGCCTTACGCAAGGCCTCCTTCTTCTGCACTACTTCTACCTATGCGAGGAGCTGCTTCCCCTACTGCAAGTTGGCTAGGCATTGCACTAGTGCAATGGAGTTCACCATTGCCCTGAATTCATCATACTTCTTCCACAACTCCCTGATATCAGTATTCAGTGTCTAGATGTTTGGATCCTCCTACATATTGGTGACCAACTCCATGGCCTGCTCAAATACTACTGCACAGTCTGCAACTATGGCATCCAGAGTAGACATGCCTTCCTTGTTCATGGCTCCACGCTTCTCCCGAACCTTGAGCAGAGTCGATGGCTGCATCTTCAAATACAATGATCTTCATGTTGAGTTCAAGTTGAACTCGATTAACTTATGCCTTTGCTTCACGCTCACCAGTGGCTAACTTCTTGATCTTTGCTTCTAGCTATGCATCTTTAGGAATATGAAGCTCAGGCACTGTTCTGCATGCCTCCCCGATTGTTGACTCCAATCATGAACTGTGTTCCTAGCTGGCAACTTGATCTTGTTGTGTAGATCGTTGAGCTCAACCTGTAACACTGCAACTTCAGCAGCACTTTGCGCTGCAACCTGCTACACTTCTTCAACCAATTTTTATGTTTTCAGGCCCTCCACTAATAGGTGCATTGTCCTCTGAGTCTGTTGTATCACCTTTAGCTTTCCTGAAGTGATAGAGTAAGCTGACAAGCTTCCTCGAGCCACAGTTGTAATGTGGCCTTTAGAAGGGCCTCTTTCCTTTGCAATTCTTCCACCTGTGCTTGCAGTTGCTTCCCTTCTTGTAATATTGCGTGGCATTGCACTAGCACCAACATGCACACATTTGCTTAGACCTCATCATACTTCTGTTGTGTCTCTCAGCCATTAGTGTTCATCTTCTGCAAGTTCGGGTCCTCCTACATATTTTTCCATAATTCCATTGCTGCACCGAACATCATTGCATAGTCTGTGACTGTAGTATCCAATGTGTTCATATTTTCCTTGATTCATGCTTCACGTTGCTCCCGAACCTCTGGCAGAGTCATTGGCTGCAACTTCAATGGCAGCTTTGTTATCTTCATTTGGAAATTGAAGGTAACCCTGCCAACCTCTTCTTTTGATGCATGTACTGCAACAACCAATTTCCTTACCTTTGTTGATGCTTCAAAATCCTCCAGGATGTTCAATTCTAGCACTGTTTTTCAAGCCTTCTCTATCATTGTCTCTAGGATCTGACTACATTACTGCATCACCTCCTTTTCCTTGAACGCTTACGCTTTTTCCATGAACATCTGTTCATTATTTACCTTGAATTCGTTGATGACTCTGAGGGCGCACTTTCCCTGATCCTTAGCTCATCTAAAACCCCCGAATGCAATGCGTGGAGGGTTTGGAGTGGTAGCATAACCAAATTAACTCTCATTTCTCTCACGGTACTGAGCATAATGCAATCCACAGTAGATTCTGCACGAACGGATGCTTCTGGAAATGGTATGACTATGAGGTCGAGAGTTTTTTCCAGCTCTGCCACTATTCCAATTCCTTGTGCTAGGCTCGCTTGCCCAACGCCCACTGGAATCCTGCTAGCCTAGATCTGCAGATCCTTTTGAATGCTCCCCAGTGTCTACATATACTTTTTCTCAAACTGTTGCAACAACTTAGTCGTTGTGTCTCTAACCTTGTCATCGATCTCATCGAGATCGCCTTCTATCAGCACCATTGGGTCGATGTGTGTCTACTTATCAGACTTATGCTTATTTCGCTATCCAACAGTCTGCTCCTTTCCACACCTCTTCAAGGTAAAAGAAGTGTGCTACTCCTCACCACCACCTCCTTCATGTTTTGACAGATCCTGCTCATCTGTGTGCTGTGACGCTGACTTTTCACCTTCTTTCTCAACATGCTCTTTGGTAGTGTGCTCTTTCTCTGTCTGTCCTTTCTTTGCATCTGCCTTAGAAAAACTTTGTTGGGTAGCATAAGCCCCGTGTAACGGTTATGAGGCACAAAGGCCGAAATTTTGGGTAAAGATAGGGTAAAGACTCCACGAGATGCACGGAGCACGATTTGTAATAAGTTGAGTCAAAGGGTAGTCCACCCAAAAATAATGTAAAGAAATGTAAATTGAGTCAGCCCACCTATGGTTTGCAAACCATGGAAAGGTATAAATAGAGTGAGGCTCTATGGGTAGAAAGTAGCTTTTTGGTATGTAATCTTGGATCTGTTATGTAATGGGTTTTTTAGAAGAAAGGTCTTGAAGCATATGTAAGTCCGAGTTGAGGGTATTGGGTAGTAGATAGAGACTCTGCGGCTGTGTGTGCAGAGGCCTGGAAGAGTCTGCAGCTCTGTGCGTAGAGCCATGCAACTGAGTGCACAGGACGGATCTGGATGTATTGGTAAAGGAAGTGAATAAAGATAAGTTGATTATGAAATTCTGTGTTAAATTTGAATTATCGCAGATCTAGTTAATGTATGGTTAATATAACTGTTTGATATATGCACGTATGCTCATGTTACGAATATATGTGAATCTGTACCTATTCTAAGTGCACGAACTGGTTAACTCTGCTAAATGTTTGCTTAAAGACCATAAAAAGTAGGTTGAATCTATAAACAACACATTAATAAGTCTGAAGAGGTATTCTGGGACTGGATCTGCGTGAAGCATAGTAGAGTGAAGCCACAGAACAGTGCATGAAACCTCCAGACCACATCAAGACACCCCAAGGGTGTGGAAACCTGGTTCCAGCACCCCCCCTGCTACCTCAGGTGAGACCTCAGTGCGCGCTCTGCGGGCTGTTGCTGAAAGGGCCAGTAGCTGCGGGATTTGTTTGGCTAAATAATTCTTCCGAACCTGAGTCAGGCCCATATAAGCCAACAAACTTCCTTCTTCTTCTACTCAGTGAGGGCTCGTTCGGCCTTCTGAGTGGCTTCCTTATGCGTCTGTGTAGAGGTCGACTATGCAGCAGAGCTCTTTGCAGCTTTACTTGTACCCACATCAAGCTCCATGGGCTCATGCCACTTTTCTCACCAAATACCCATGATCTCCTGTACATCTGTCTTAGATACCAGATATGACATCTTGTGCCATAGATTCTTTGGTTCCTTCCATGCTTTGATAGAAACATTGTGGAAGTCGACCTTCAACACCGCGAAGGCCATCAATTGTGCAAAAAAGTTTAGGGATAACCTTGGCCTCTGAATAATCACTATTCTCAAGTCCATCTCCATCAAAATCTAGAAAATCTTGAACTCTTTGATTCGCTCTGGATCCGTGGTCACCCACAACAAAGCGAACTTCATTGCTTCGGGTAAATATTTCTCCTGCGGAGGAAACTAGCTATCCTCTGACAACTTCCATGCTACTAATACAACTGACAACAACAACCATGCACAATGAAATGGCTTGCTTTCTTCATGGGCTTCCCGATAGTTTGCAAGAAATTCCTTGTATAGATACGTTTCCGAGTTATATAGATACTACGGGTGCTGAAATCTTGTACGCACGACACTTCCTAATGATTTTGCATGCAATAATATGGGCGGCAAACTACACTACCTGGTCCTGAATAGAGTGGATAGAATATCTGTGCGACTTATTAACAAGCGCATACTCTGCCTTCATTTTGTCCACCAAGTCTTTTTCTTTAGTTTTCCCTCCATACTCCTTGGTGAGGCTTGCTCCTTTGTAAGGCAACTTCGTTATCCGATGGATTAACATGTCGATGATCGGGATAGGATCCCCAAGCCATAAGCACTCGTCATGCACCAACGTGAGGAGTTGGTGCACACACACTGTGTTGATAGTTGATTGATGATAATGTGACACATAAAGCATGTGCAGCAGCTGAGCCTGCTCAACACCTCTGACCCACTTCATGGGATCTAACCGTGTAATCCCAGTCTCCTCATAGTATATTTTGGTCATATACTTGTTGGTCGCCAAATGTGGGAACCTCTCGTGGTCCATGAGGTCCCAATCCTCCATTTTCAGAATGGGAATGCACGCTAGGACTGTGCCTTAAAATTCCACCTGTTCAGGCAACAGGGGAGTCGACACCATGAATTTCCCAGAATCTGGGTCCTTGGTAACCTTTCTTTTTCCCTTCCATGGAGGGATATAAACTAAGATCTATGTGATGGCCTCGGCCTCCTCCACATATAAATCCTCCACATCTTGGTATTTTGTTTCCCCCAAATCAACCACTTTCTCCGGTTGTTTGTCTTTTTTCTCCTTTTGGTGCAATACTGGGGTCTTCCTCAGTGACTGTCTCACTCGCATCAGCTTCTTCTACTTCTCCTTTGTGGTTGATTGCTTCTCTTGTGCGGCAGATTTCTTTAGCCTCGGCGGGCTTGGTGCGGTAGGAACGGGGGTTATAGCTTCCATACTTGAATTCTCATGGTCCAACGCATCAGACATGGCTTCTTTGGAACATACAACTTCTGTGGGGTTTGTAGAAGTCATTCGTTCAATGAATAGCTCTCGGGCTGCTGCAGTGTAGTTTGCAAAAGAGGGGTGTGTCATGAACTCTTCGCAAAATTAACAATTCACAAGCTTCAGACAACAAAGCACCCAGACAACTCTCAAAATGCAAAGTGTTATTTTTTGGACCAACATACGTAATTTAGAGGAAGTTTTGACCTCAAATCCAACAATTCCCCCCAAATTCTGATAATAAATTCATCTTTGGTTGTATATCTCTAAATATTTTTGCCATACATAGCGCCTACCCACTCCTCTTAACTAATTTTTGGCCATCAAATCATGAATAGTAACCTCAAGGGCTAATTTTGGACCCATCTGCACGATACCATCCTCCATGGCACAACTCATCCAACACAGCTTCACCTGTCACACCCCTGTCATCCATCACGCAACCTCTCTACCACATTCTTAATTTTGTCCGGTAGCATAGTTTATAGTCTCGCAATCCCTTGAAATTTCCTAGATTACTAAGATTGTCCTGCTTCCATATAGTCATCATGTAGGGGCAGGATCCACTGTGTACAGCTTCGGCCTACTTCTGTTCACTTTTCCAAGGAATGGTTCCCCATTCAGCTTCGCGAGCTGAACCGTGCCACCATCCATGATCTCCTTAATAACATATGGCCCCAACCAATGCATCTGAAACTTTCCTGGAAATTTTGTGAATTTGCTATCATATAACAGTACCAAATCATCTACCTTCAATGTGCACAGCTTAATATGCTGATCATGCCATTCTTTCTTGCGTTCCTTTTGCACTTGCTATTGAAATCCTGCAAGACAGTGGTCTTCTTCTAACTCCATGATCTACGTGAGACATTCCTCCAAGGTCTCATGATCCACCATCTCAGTCAACGCTACAATCCTTAAACTTGGCATAATATACTCCATAGGCATTACTTCTTCAATTCCATAGACCAATCTAAACGACATTTGTCTTGTCAAATTCTTGTAGGTCATCCTATAAGCCCACAACAAAGAATGTACGTGGAAGTACTAGTCATTCCTCTGCACGTTGCATACCTTTGTCAATGCGTGCTCCAAAATTTTATTAAAAACTTCCACCATTTCATTTGCCTGTGGGTGATAGGGGGCGCTCTTCTAATGATACACCTTAAATTCTTCCAACATCAAGCTAATCGTTTCATTGAAAAAATGCATACCCCTATCACTCATCAAAATCTTTAGGCATCCAAACCTTGTGAAGACATATTCGAACAAAAACTTCACAGCAGTGGTCATTGTAAAATCCTTCACTGGTTGCGTTTCTACCCATCTGGTTAAATGTAACTCTGTTGCAATGATGATATAGCTCGTTCCCATCTTATTACCTGGTGGTTGTATTGGAACTATAAATTCAATCCCCCATTTATCAAATACTTGCAATGAAAATTGAGGATTTAGAGGCAATTCATCCCTTCGCGAAGGCTTCCCTTTCCTTTGGCAAGCATCACATGCCCTACAGTATGCCTTAGAATCCTTGTGTAATGTAGGCCATCATAACCCAGTGTGAAAAATCTTCTGCACGGTTGCTTTCCCTACATAGTGATCTCTTGCCACTCCTCCATGAGCTTCAGCTAGGATACTAACGCGTTCAAACTCTGGAACATACCTTCGCAGTATCTCATCCGTTCCAATCTTATACAAATGACCCGCAATCATTGAAAAATCCGTGGCACGAACTACTAACTTATTCTTTTGTTGACTGGAATAACCTTCCAAAGTTTTTCCTGTCATTAAGACCAAAATAATATCGACAAAATGATCATTTGCAACATGCACCGCAAAGAGTTGTACATCTGGTAGTCCTTCCTCCAAACTAGTTAGTTTCTCACCTGTTTCAATCCTTGATAGATGGTTTGGGCTTGCATTCAACCTTCCAGGCTTCACAATCACCTCAAAGTCATACTCCTAGAACAATAGTAAGCATCGGCAGATCTTACCCCGAAACACAGGCTTATTGACTAGGTACTTTAGTGCGGAGTGATTAGTATACATTTTAAAGTTTCTGCCCAACAAATAATATCTGAAATTTTGTTGTGCATAGACCATTGCCAAAGCTTCGTGCTCTATAATGGAGTAATTTTTCTCATCTTTGGATAAATTCTTACTCGTTGTTGGCTTAGTGGGTCCTGAGCTAGGTTCAGAGTTAAGTTTTCCAAACAAATCCCTACACCACTGTCCCTTTCAGCATCAACCTGCAGAGCGCGGACTGAGGTCTCACCTGAAATAGTATGGGGGGATGTTGGAACCAAGTTTCCACACCCAGAGATGAGCATGATGTCATTTTATGCCCTAAACCTGCATTTGCACAGATCGATAAGCCCTTAAGTCTTATTGATATAAATTCCTTTTAACCTCTAGACCTTCACGAACATCTACGACCATCTTTCGCGGACCCTAAATAGGTGAATTAACTACTTACGTGCCTTTGTAATTACCCTGAGTTCTGTACTTACCCAGATCAACTTAAGTGTTTGATATCTTTAACATGCATTAATATATTCTTCGCGTAAATAGATATTAGTACTTTCATTCTTATAACAATGTAGAACATTCAAAATCGTGCATCAATACAGTATCAAATCATAACCTCATTATTCATCATAACATAAACACATTCACTCATAATAGAAGTAAACAGAAAAAACATCGATATTTCCAGAATAAGCTCTTTATTGATACTTCAGTTCTGCTTACAGACTCAAGACTATCCTGTGCACTCAGCTACAGGGGTCTGTTCACTCAATTGCGGACTCTACTCTAGGCCTCCGTGCACACAACTGCAGAGCCTCTCTTCTACTCTAAGACTCTTTGCTCTTCACCTCTAATGACCCATTACATTCATTGATCTCTCTACTCGCCTTAGACTCTCTAAGACTCTCCTTTTTATACAATCCCATGGTCCACGAACCATGGGTAGATCTACTAAAGCTGACACAAATTACATAAAAGAAGGGAAAATCCCTTTATGACCATTACTATCTACGTGCTCCACGACCACAACTTGTAGAGATTTTACACTTTACATAATAAAACTTGGGCTTTCAGCCCCAAAATTGATCGCAGGGGACCCTGTCCCAACAGGTCTCCAACACAAATATCGTGACTCAACCTTGAGTCACTCTGCTAGCATGGAGATCTTTTTGCAGAGACCTCCCAACTTGACTTGCACCATTGCTACCTCAGCCACTCTCTATGTGGCTGCCTCCTTGATCTTCTCCACCAGCTGCTCTGTTGCTAGTCCTGCACTGTCTTCCTTTACCTTCTGATATGTCCTTTGTAGGCTTGCCAACTTCTCTTCAATGGTGGCAAATATAACATAGGCCTCGTCCAGCCAAGGCCCTAATCTAGCCTTGAGGACCGCCTCTTTCCATTGCGTTGCCTCCACCTGTTCAAGAAACTAATTTGCCTCATGCAGCTTAGCCAATCACTGTGATATAGAAACAGTGCGCATCGTCGCTTTTTCTTCATCATACTGCTATTGTAATTAGCGGGATTCTATGTTTAACCTCGGTAGGTTAGGATCCTCCTACAAATTCGTAACAACCTCCATAGACTGCTCAAAGAGCGCAGTGCAATATGCCAACACGACATCTACTGTTGTGACTACATCCTTTACAACCGCCTCACGTTTTTCTCTGATCTCTGGTGGATTTGAAGCCTATGACTTCAACTCAAGATCTGTGATTTTAAGGTATAGTTCAAACTAAACCTTGGCTCCCTCTATCTTTGCATCATACACACCTGCAGCCAACTTCCTAATCTTGGCCTCCACCAGCGCTTCTTCTGGTATATGTAGTTATGGAACGGTTATGCATGCTCCGGCTACCACTGCTACAGTGTGCTCATTCTAATCCTAAACCTTCTTCCATGCTTCTAGCGCTGCTATCTTTTCAACGAACATATGTTCGTTGTTGACTCTCTATTCACAGATCAAGCTCATCACGCATTGCTCACGAGCCCTAATTTTTGTAATCGCGCCTACTTGTAGTGTGTGAATGAATTCATTGGGGAGCGCGGCCAAGTTCAGGCCAATATTATTCAAAACGTTGATCGTAGCCTTATCAGCATCTACCTCAACACTCAGAGCTCCATCATGCAGCATGACTGCCCGAAGATCTAATGACTAGACCAACTCTATTGCTTGAGTGGTCCCCGGTGCCAAACTAGTTGATGTCGTGCTGCTCTACCCTGCACCTACCTGCAGTCTATATTTTTGGATCTGTAACTTGCGTAGACCCGTTTGTATGGCGACCAGTGCTTGGTTCTATTGCTGCTCAAACTACTGCAACATTTATATTGTCATGTCCCTTACCTTATCACCAATATCATCCAAGTCACCCTCTGTCAAGCTGATTGCATTTAGCAATGATTTGGAGGCTTTGGTATTCTTTTGCTACCCCTCCTTTTCCTATTCCCTATGTCGCTTTACGTGAAAATAAGTTCTCTCCAGATATCCACCTCCCTATTCTAACTATTCTTCATCATCCATTTGGGGCGAAGGAGATTTCTGACTTCTGTCAGAGCCACTCTCTTCCTACTATGCTTGCCCCTTGGCAGCGCGCTCCGCTTCTGCATGGGCCTTCTCCTCAGTCTCCTTCTTTCTCTTTTAAGCCAATTGCTGAACTTTTAGTCGGGCCACTTCCTTTTTCTGCTTTTTCGCAGGCTTGCTAGTCCCAATAGTCAAATCCGATGGTGTGTGCCAATCTACTGGCCATCACTTAAGGACCTCTGCAATGGCATCATTTGTAGCCAAGTAGGGAATATCATACCACTTCTGATCCAGGTCCTTCAGTGCCCGGATGTAAACACGGTGGAAGTCCACTTTAAACTCTATGTATCCAAGTAGCTTCTCAAAGGCGGTTGATGACAACCATGGATTTTGGTTGATGGTTGTGGGGATGCTTGCCTCCATCAATACCCAGAATATTTTTCTTTCTCAAACCCGTGCAACATCCTTTGTGGCCCATAGAGAAGCAAACTTTGCTACTTCTGGTGAATCTGTCTCGACTGGAGGAAACTGGCTATCCTCCAATAACTCCCACGCGACCAACACAATTGATAATAACATCCAGGAATAATGGAAAGTCTTGCTTTGGTCCCATGCCTCTCATCAGTTCGTGAGGAACTCGTTACACAAGTAGCACACCCAGTTAAATTGTATTCCCTCCACACACTAGGCCGCTAACGAAACCACCGGTGCCGACACCTCGTCCTTGTGACACTTTCTCATCACTTTGCTAGCCAAAATTTGGGTGGCCACCTTCACCGTGGGGTTAGTAATACTGGAAATGGAATACCCACATGCTTTCTTGACAAGTTTGAACTTGTCCTTCATCTTCTCAGCAAGGTCATGCTCGCCCGTCTTCCCACCAAATGCCTTTGCCGGATTCAGTCTAGAGTGAGGTAACAGTGTGATCCAATGGATCAACATATCAATGATTGGTATCAGCTAACTCAACCACAATCACTCGTAATGAACAAGGCACAACAACTACTTAATTAATGTCAAATTTATAGGGCTACGGTGGTAGTGAGGCACCCATAGTAGGCTCAACAACACTGCCTTGTTTACCCCGCGAATCCATTCCACCAGCTCTAGTGCAGTGACACCAAACTGCTTGTAGAACACTCACCTCATGAATGTATCGGTAGCCAAATGGTGGAACAACTCAATGTCCCCCAAATCCCAATATTCAAGCTTCATATGTGGGATGCACGCCAACCGTGGACCTTCAAACGTTATGTTTTCTAGCAAAAAGGGTGTGTTAAGGAGGAATTGCCCCTCATCTGGGTCCTTTGGGACCTTCACCTTTCCCTAGCGTAGAGGGATGTATTCCGACAGCTTAGAAATAGGGTATACTCCCTCAATATTGATGTCTTCCGTTCCCTCCTCGGCCTCTAGATCGACCACTTTTCCTTTCTCCTGTGCAGCTGGCTTTTCTTTTCTATGATCCTGTGTAGCTAGATGTTTTCTTGGTGACTTGTGGACCGAAAACCTTTTCTTTTGTTTATCCTTCTTCAGCTTTGGAGCCTCTCTTGGTGGCGTAGGCTTCGACCTAGGTGATATCAGTGCCTTAGGCACTGCTACGGGAACCTCCATACTAAGCTCCCTCAGAGGCAACAATGCTCCCAGTACTAGGGGTCTCAATTGGTGCAGACATGAAGCTGTTAATGAGGTTCTAATCAGGCTCAAACACTGGGCTTGCAAGTAAATTCTCAAAGAGCTCACACAACAGACAACATAACTAAGAAATTCTCAGAATGCAAAGTTTTTCCCGTTGGATGACCATCTGTAATTTATAGGCAACTTCGAATTCAAATTCGAACTTTCCCCCAAAAATACGTCCATAAATGCGAGATTGGCGGCAGATTTCCAAAGATTTCACACTTGATTTTAGCCTTAAATGCCTTAAATGTCAGCTACCCGCTCCTCTTAATCATCTTTTGGCAGTCAAATCATGAAAATCGATAGTAACAGTCACTTTCTGGCTATGATGCACTATCTCCATCTCATTCCACGTAGACCTGTCAATGCGCAGCTCTAGAACTCGAGCAGTGTAGTTCATAGTCCCGCGCCTCCTTGCAACTGCCTGGAGTGCTAAGATTGTGCTACCATCATATAGTCATCTGGCCGGATCCCTGGTGTGTGGCTTCAATCTGTTGCCATTTAACTTTCCTGGAAATGGATCTCCATTCAATTTCACAAGTTGAACTACTCCACCATAGGTAATCTCTTTGATCACATATGGCCCCAGCCAATGCATCTGAAATTTTTCTGGAAACTTATCAAACTCGTTGTCATACAATAAAACTAAATTGTTTACCTTGAAGGTGTGCAATTTGATGTGCCGATCATGCCATGCCTTTTCGCGCTCCTTCTTAACTTGTTGATGGAATCTAGCTATGATTCTATCTTCCTCCAGCTTTGTCAACCATGCGAGCTGCTCTTCCAAGGCTCTGTAGTCTGCCATCCCTGTGAATGCTACTATGCGTAGACTAGGCACAATGCATTCCATCAGCATCACAGCTTCTATGCCATAGACCAGCCTGAAAGGTGTCTATCCAATCAATTGTTTACAAGTAGTCCTATAATCCCATAGCACCACTGGTACGTGCACATCCCAATCATTCCTCTGCACATTGTAAAACTTTGTCACTGTGTTCTCCAATATATTATCAAACGATTCCACTGTTCCATTGGCCTAAGGATGATATGGTGTGCTCTTTTGATGATAAACTTGGAACTCTTCCATCAACGCGGTGATCATTTCATTGAGGAAGTGCATAATGTGATCACTCATCAAAATCTTAGGGAAACCAAAACTATTCAGCACATATTCGAACATAACTTTCATTATTGTTTCCCCCATACAGTCCTTTACAAGCTATGCCTCCGCCCATCTGGTCAAATACTCGATCGCAATGATGATGTACTGCGCACCCATCTTATTTCCTGGAGGCTTAATTGGTCCTACAAAATCAATTGACCATGTTTCAAATGGCTGCAATGACACTTGTGGATTCAGAGGCAGCTCATCCCTCCGCGATGGCCTACCCATCCTCTGACATGCACCGCATGCCCTACATTACACTTTGGAATCCTTATGCAATGTCGGCCACCACAACCCAGCGCACAAAATCTTCTGCACTATTTCTTTTCCTGCATAATGGCCTCCCACAGCTCCTCCATGAGCTTCAGCTAGGATACTGTTTCATTCAAAATCAGGCACATAGCATTGCATTATTTCTCCGATCCCATTTTGTATAAGTGACCTGCAATAACAGAAAACATGTCGTACACACCACCAATTCCTTCTTTTGTGGACTGGTGTACCCCTCTGGAGTCGTTCCTGTAGTCAGGAAGTGGATAATGTCTGGAAAGTGATTGTCTACGATGCGCACCACAAAGAGTTGTGCGTTAGGCATCCCTTCCTCCAAATTGGTAGGCTCCTCCCCTGTTTCAATGAGCGATAGATGATCTATCCGTGCATTCAATCGTCCTGGCTTCACACTTACTTCGAAATCATATTCTTGAAATAACAGCAGCCATCTGCATATTTTCCCCCACAACATAGGCCTGTTGACTAGGTACTTTAATGCAACATGGTCTGTATACATCTTACAGTGTCTTCCTAGCAAGTAATTCCTAAACTTTTGGAGTGCATACACCATAGCCAACACTTTGCGCTCCATCGTAGAATAGTTCTTTTCAGCCTTCGACAACTTCCTACTCACGAATGATATCAGGTGATCCAATTCTCCTTCACTGACCTGCATCATCACTGCTCCCAACATGATACATGATGCATCTACATGCACATGAGATTCCTTTTCCCAATCTAGGAAGAATAGGATCGACGCGGTGACCCTTTTCTCTTTCAACTCATAAACATCATGTCTCCATCAGTTTTCAAAAAAGTCATTCCAAGGGAGAAAATCATTTGCCACGCATACGACCAATTTTTCTTCAAAGTATGTTTCCAACCAAACAGAGATGAATTTTAAAAAAGTGAGATAGGTGTTTGTCCATCATAGGCCAAGGAAAAAAAACCTCCTTCATTTTTTACACAGTCTTATGGTTTTGGATAAATGTAAAACATACATGTGGTACAAGAGGTTTTCTGCACTTTTGGAGTGACCTTGAGAAAATCAATTTTTCTCCTAGCTGGAGTGTCCACGTGACTTACTTGATAGGTAAAATGATAAACAGACAGAGAGATATTTCCAATGAGCTCTCATGAGCTCAATTTGGAGTTGATGAAAACCTCCAAAAGTTTCCTTTAAGAGCACACTTAATTTTTGCACCTTCATTCTACACGTTTTGACCAGTCTTGGGAGAATTGATTTTTGAGGGGTTATGCTTGATCATTTTTAGTATTTTATAGTTCCGTTGTGTAGACAGGAGAGAGATATTTACAACTGGCTATCATGATCCAATTTTGACTTTGGGAAGGCACCCAAAAGTTGATTTGCAGTCGGCACTACGCACATGGACATCTAGAGGGTGCACCTGACATTTTGAGGGTGCACTTGAGCAGGCGATGCACACCTTCCTAAATTGCTCACCAAGCTTCAAAAAAAAGTTTCATCACTCTAAAATTTCAGAAAATCCTTGTTTCATCATCTTTCAAGTGAGTATGACAAATTTCTTGCCTCCTTGCACTCTTGAACAATGATATCATGGTGTTTTAATATTCTATGCAAAATTTGGTGTCTTCTTTGCTATAAACCATAATTTCATTCCTAATGTTGAAATATACTTCCTAATACTCATAACCCTTCCTACATATCTAAAAACCCTATCCCTACCCTTACACTATCATTCCCTTTCCCCAAAGCCCTTTATCCCCTAAACCCTAAGACCTAGGTAATTCAATTTCGTTGGCTCCCAAATCGCTATACCTATAATAAAATTCCTATTCCCAAATCCCACAACATTTCTACTTGCTATCACCTCCCTCAATTTGATGATCCCTTCCCTGATCTCCCTTATTTTTTCCATCCCATTACCCACTCCCTAAACCTACATTTCACTCCCAATTCATCTCCCTAGGGTTTTAGACACTAAGACACCATGGTAGAAGAAGAGAACAGAAATTATAGTGAGGATAAAGATAGATTGTAGGAGGAATATAGAAAGTAGAGAATGACATACAAAGGAGGATGGCAAAACACTATGCCAAGAGAAACAAGATTGCAAGGTCAAAACTTAAGAAAGGCCAATGCAAAAATTGAAACCCTAAAAATGAAAAAAGAGGAAGGGAGGCTTGATATCCTTGTTGAAGCCTCACTCCATGCCTAACCCTCATCATTATTCATCACTCAACAAATTTTGACAAGTTTTTCTGCATTTTTGCAAATTTTGGAAATTTTGTGCATTTCAAGATAGTTTTGTGACAGCTAGAATGCCACTCGTGCAGGGCCCTAGGCATTGCGTTTTTGTTTGAGGCACTTTTTGGCCAAAATAAGATCACTATTGGATTCAAAGAAAGTAATACATGTAGGAAAACAACTTTGATAGCCTTGTTTGGTCTAACTGGCACGAGAAAAAGTGAAATAACACCCAAAAAACCACAGTTCTATCTCATTTTTCATCTAGGTGCTGCACACTGAGCAGTCTTGGGAGAAACACTTTTTTATGGGTCAAATTAACTCCATTTTTCAAAAATAAAGACATATCTGGAAAGTATACTAGATAGGATTTCCAACAAGACATCTTGAGCCCCATTTGGACACTTGGAAGGCACTCAAAACTTGGCCGCAACATGGAGGGCATGCCTAGAAAAGAGATGTACGCCTGGTAGAAAAATGGCGTGTTTGACAAATGTCTGATATTTTTCAATTTTCACTGCATTTTTTACTTTTATCTTGGGAAATCAAGTTTTTACTTATGTAATTGATGAAAGTAAATGTAATTATCATGTTTTTACTGTTACCTAGGGTAAATACATTAGGTAAATGGACTCAATGAGGTGTAATGAATTAGTTCACTTAAGTTAGGGATGAGTCACTTGGACCTCCCTACACTTCAGCTTTTAGCTTAGGTTTTGGTGGAACTGCTCCTCCTCTCATGGATTTGACCCCTGAGGCTGGGAGGAGTTTTTTTGAGGCCTATATCATGTAATGTTTCAGTCATTCTACAGGTTGAAGTCAGTTGGATGTTGTTGTATTGATCAGGGACACTATTGTAATCAATATTTGGCAGAAATTTAATGATTGAGTTGCATCTATTTTGGTGGAATACCTGTGATATGGCATTTTTACATAGTTTCTTCTTACGTTTCATATGTTTGAATGTTTTCTACTCCCATTTTTCATTTCATTTCTATGATATGTTGATTTTCAAGTTGATGAGCAGAATACATCTTACATGCTCTGTTTTCCAGAAATCTTCATAATTTGTCCATTTTCTTCAGTTTATAAAGAATACATGCTTGTATTTCTCTTTCTAGCGCCTAACCAGTCTGATCCATCTCATTCAAGAACCTTAAAGTGTTTGAGTGTCTACCTACCTTGCTCCATCAGATGTCTGCAATCATACCCTTATTTGCCCTGACCCAGTCCCTTTGACCTAATCCTCATCCAACAACCCAATTTCAAAAAACCAAACCCCTCTACAATCGTAACTAGCCTAAAACCCTAATTCATCCAGCGCTCTTGGCTGTGATTTTGTGGAGAGATCCCTCTCCGGCTTGGTAGGGCTACATACCAAGTCAAAAGGTTGGTCTGTGGTTACCTCAGTTGGACTCTTCCTCGGCCTTGGAGATCTGGAGGAGTGATAACAGGCTCCTCCAAGTTAATTATGACTATGATCTTAGTAGGGTCCACCATTAATCCTTGTCTACACACTACATGACCCATCAAGATTATAAAAGGGATACAAAATAAACAATTCTTCAAGTTTAGCGCGATCTGGTACCTTCGGCACGTATCCTACATCAAGCACAAACTAGCTACATGGCGCTTTACAAACCCAAACACTGTCCAATGATCAAAGTATACCTCCAAAAACTTGTATATAAACTCTTTGAACGCTGTAATGACTATGCGCGAAAAGATTCCAGGCGCATTCTTAATTCCAAAAGGCATTACCATACACTAAAAGCATCCCCACTCGGTCGAAAAGGTCGTCTTACTCCTATCTTCTGACGCGATCTTTATCTGATGATATCTAAAGGACCCATCAGAGAATGAATATGCTTCCTGTCCGCCAACATTATCCAATACCTCATCAGTGAACGAATTTGGAAAGGGATCATGAACCGAAGCATCATTCAGTTTCCTGAGATCTACGCAGATCCTCATCTCATCTTTCTGCTTCTTTTCCTGAACTACCATGGGGCTTACCCAATCGAACTCCTCCATCGGTTCAATAATCGCTACTCCAAGCATTTTATCCAACTCTAAGTGAACCTTTTCTTTATACTTTTGATTAAGGCGATATGGCCTCTGCTTCAGAGGCTTCTTGTCTAGTTTCAATGTTATTTTCATCATTCCGAAATCACCTATTATCCCCTTCAATTCTTAAAACTTTGTAGGGAACAAATCCTGGTATTCACGGAGAAACTTAGTGACCCTTATCCACTATAGCATCATTCTAGTAGTCCCCTATCTTCGCAAACTTTGGCTCCGCCTCTATTCCAATGTTCACTTGTCTAGTTTTCGGAAGTGCAGTGATATCTAGATTCTCTATCTGCGGCCCCTCAACTTCATGGTGACCTTCTCCCTCTGGGATATTAATGTTCCTTGGATACTCCTCTTCTTCCTCAGCAGTCACATTGTAGCACTCCAACACATGGCGCAACTTCGTGGTCCAATCTGGTTGAATCATATCCAAGGGATCCTACGCTATTCTGAAGATCGTTGCCTTGACCTCCTACAATGCTTCATCAATGCACTCAAATCCATCTTCAAAACTGAATGTCATTAAGAATCCCTATCTCAAAATATCCCATTCATCTGTGTTGTGGCGGAGCTCTGTTTCCAAGTACGAATTCATTGGTATTATGTCCAAAGTGTGACAGAACAAATGCACCCACTTCGGTTGCGGTTTTGCTCCATACACATCAGTCCATTTTGCTAAGTGATCACGCAGATCACTCCTTCCATCATATTTCTCTGTCAATCTCATTTTTGGGTGACCAAATCTCACCCTCATCATTCTTTTGTATGCACGCCATCCATCAAAATTGTCTTTATGAGTACCCCACCACCTTGCAAGCATAGCGTGCATCGCCAAATCCAAGGCCTAGAAGTGATGTTTCTCTAGAACTTCCCTTTCAAATGCATACAAAAATTTGTCAACATCAGTTAAACCATCATAATATGGAAAACTTCTTACCTCCGATGATACACAGTGCATCAATTTAGTCATCATATTACAACACAACATAGATACTTTGTACAATCCATTCTATCAGTGTTCTAATTCCTCATCTGAATCTGATGTGTAGGAGCTTTCACGGTCCCATGCAATATGTCCATCAGCTATCAGATTCACCCAATCTTGGTCTCATGCTGTTATTTTTTACATTTGATCCAAATCATCATCACTTTCATAATCGTGGATTGGTTCAGTGTAATGTGGTCCTTCTGTAGGGTCCATAGGTACTACTACATAGAGCGATTCCCTCTCAAATGACATCGTCCACTTCTTCAAATTGATCACCCCATTCATGTCAATAGCCCAGTTGATCCCAAGGAGCGTGGGGTAGGGATGTTGTCACTGACAATCTCTATCACTTTGAAATCAGCCAATGCGCTCACGCCTTCGATATCTACTGTCACTCGCTACAATCATCCCATGGGGATAAGCTTTTGTTGATTCGCCATGCTCAATTGAATCAGAGACCACTGCAACCTAGGTCTCCCCATTCTCTCCCATGTTTGTTTAGGAAAAACATTCGCATTTGACCCAAGATCCAGAATAACTTGGCCCATTTCATATTCTCCTATTTGCTTAGTGAGCCTCATCTCACACCCTATTCCTGCCTTATCCTTACCAATTTTCCTGACTACACACAATCCCTCAGGAGAATTTTCATTACTAGTGCATTTATTGATCAAATCCTCTAATCCTTTCGCGGCGTTTCTATAACGTAACAACTTCATACAAGTCTCCAAAAAGGTAGTAAGCATGGATGGATCCATTTCTTCATACTGCTTATACTGAATTCCTGAGGTAGAAGCCTCAGCAAAGCTTTTCTTCGATTCCATGAAGGTTTCTTTAGCGGCTCTAGATCAAATCCCACCTCCTTCTTTGGAGCTTTGTGGACCCATTCAATTTCTCCAGGCTGCTTTACCTTATCTTCGCCAGTCGTCATTCCACTTCGCATCATGATATTTGCATTAGGATCCTCTTCACGAGGTTCAGCCCTCATCATTTGCAAGTTCTAGGTAGGCTGCTGAGGTTGCATCCCCTATTCCCACATATTAGTTATTAATATAGGACAATATTCTATCGTGTGGTCAAACTAAGTACAATATCATCACGACACGTGGGTCAAGTTTATAAATTCTCATGCGTAGTGTCTTGGCCCTCCATAATTGTAGCAAATAACTTGTCCCCGACCTCTCGGAGGTCCTCCTCTGCCTCGGCCTCATCCTCGCCCCTGATATCCTCCTTACGCTCCCCCAGCGCCTTGATTTGGAGGCTGAGTTTCTTTCTGCATTCGATACGCGAGCGTTCTCTCCATCATTAACTCATAACTATAGCACTTGCTCTCATCATGACCCATTGAATTGTAGAAGTTGCAGAAGTGATGTTGCGGTGTCTGTACAAATTTTTGCAGGAAGTGACAATTGTCTGTCACATGTTTTCCAACTACCCAACAAATAGCACACCAAAGCGCAGGCCCTGTACTTGACCCTGATTGAGCTTCAGGCCTCAGAGGAATTAGCCCTCCTCCTGCAACATAATTCACAAAGACAGGGCAATGATATTTATCATGTCCTTGACTCTTACATTTCAAACACCAAACTTCTTCACGCACTTCTAGCTGAGCTGCTCTATCCTTCTTCAGACTTTAGAACTCTAGGCAAAGATTTTGCAACTCCGCGTCAATCTATTTTACCCCCAAAGAAGCATCTTGAATTGGTGTCTCATGCAATCTCATCATAATCTCTTGGGCTTCCGCTTGGGTCCCAATCTTTTACTGTGATAAAGCAAACCTTAGATGAGGCAAGAGAGAAGCCACAAACCATTCGTAGTGCTGCCCATTTGTAAGATTCATGTTAGCTTCGCAGATCTTTCATTTCAATCTCTAATCCAGCTCTCAGGGTGTCTCGCCAGGCTTCATTAGGATTTCCTTGAATCCCATGATTGATTGTGCTTCAGAATTGGGTCTACTAAATTCCTTATTCAATGCAGCTTGAATGTCTACCAATGCAGCTACCAAATTATCAGTGAAGTACTTAATGTATCGTGTTAGTGCATGCTCCTGTAAAGAAGTATCCAACGTTTCTTTCTTCATCTAATCATCTACAATATTCTGAGCTTCCCATACAACCTTCGCAACAAACCAAAACTGGTTTGGGTCCTCATTTCCCAAGCCCTTAAAAATGAGAAAATTCATTGTATTCTCTATATTTAACGGTTGTCGAGGTGGTGGCGGTGTGGGTGAAGGTGTATGCGGTGGAGGTGAAGTTGGAGGTGGTGTGGGCGGATGGGGTATTCATGGGAACCCTTACCTTATTAACTGGACAACGCTCTGTAGAGAAGCATGTGCTGCTCCTTTGTCGTCACTTAGAGGTGGCTCAATTAACGAGCTATATTCAGGTCTTGTTCCCCTTCTATTCGTGAATAAATTTCCACTTCACGTAGCTCCAAACATGAAGGTAATTGCATAACCCGCTTTTCACATAAGAGAATTTTAATCCAAGTATTCAAATATCTTAAATACTTACCTTGCAGTCCCTTGAAGAAGCATTGCTCTGCTTCGTTGTAGCTGACCGAGGTATCCACTGCGAACTATGTCACAAATCCTCTGATGACATGATCAAGCTAGTGATCGACAACAAGCGCGATCTTATCTCCAGAGGGTTCCAATCTCTGCACTAGCTCCAGGGTCCACACTATTAGACCATCAAGCCTCCACCTTCCCTGACCATGTGCCAATTTAGCAATACACTCGTATAATTCGATCAGGAAGGAACAAAAGAAAATTTCATGTATCTTTGTGTACAGATACCTATCCAACCACTATTCTTTCGTCAATTACGGATTTATATTTTCTTACGCCGCGATTTTTTTTTATGGATTCCAAATATGTGACATCACATATCTCTTTATGCAGGTCCTGGTCCTAGCAAGAGAACCATTTGTTGTATTAGTGGGTCCTAACCCAGGCTGAGAGTTAAGTTTTCCAAACAAATCCCTACACTACTGGCCCTTTCAGCATCAACCCGTGGAGCGTGGACTAAAGTCTCACCCGAAGCAGTATGGGGGCATTCTAGAACCAAGTTTTTTCACCCAGAGATGAGCGTGATGTCATTTTATGCCCTAAACATGCCTTCGCACAGATCGATAAGGCCTTAAGTCTTATTGATATAACTTCCTTTTATCAACCTCTAGACCTTCGCGAAGGTCTATGACCATCTTTCACGGACCCTAAACAAGAAAATTAACTACTTACACACCTCTGTAATTACCCTTATTTCTGTATTTACCTACATCGCTTAAGTGTTTGATATCTTTAACATGCATTAAGGTATTATTCGCGTAAACAAATATTAGTACTTGCGTTCTTATAACAATGTAAGACATGCAGAATCATGCATCAATACAATATTAAATCATATCCTCATTATTCATCATAACATAAACACATTCACTCATAACAAAAGTAAATGGAAAACACTGATATTTCTAGAATAATCACTTTATTGATATTCTAGTTCTACTTACAGACTCGAAACTATCCTGTACAGTTAGCTGCAGGGGTCCGCACACTCAGTTCCGAACTCTACTCTAGGCCTCTACGCACACAACTGCAAAGTCTCTCTTCTACTCTAAGAATCTTCACTCTTCACTTCTGATGACACATTACATTCATTGATCTCTCTACTAATATGCCTTAGACTCTCTAAGACTCTCCTTTTTATACAATCCCATTATCCATGGACCATGGGTAAATCTACCAAAGCCGACACAGCTTACATAAAAGAAGGGAAAATCCCTTTTTGAAACTTACTATCTACGCACTCCGCGACCACAGCTTGCAAAAAATTTACACTTTACATAACAAAAAAAATGCTTTCTATCCCAAAACTTGGGCTTTTTCCCCAAAATTGATTGTAGGGACCCTGTCCCAACACTCGTAAAAGCTATCGAATGATCATTCTCTCCCTCACTTGCTTGCGTTAATATTGCTCCTAGCACAATGCAAGAGGCATCGACATGCACATGAAACTCCTTTTTCCAGTTTGGAAACATCAAAATAGGCGATGCCACCATTTTCTCCTTCAAGACATCCAAACTATGCTGAGAGTATTCATCCCAAAAAAACATTGCGTCTTTCTTTAACAATTTTTGTGTAGCCAGTGTGTCCTAGTTTCTCACATAGTTGATTCACATTCCTAGGAGCTTCCAAATTCACAATTACAATGATCTTCGCAGGGTCCACCATCAAGCTCTGCTTATATACAACATGGCTGAGAAAAATCCCAAAAGGCACATAGAATATACACTTCTTCAAGTTCAGCGCAATATGATACCTTTGACATGTATCCAGCATGAGGTTCAAACTCGCAACATGTCGCTTCACATAGTCTAATGATCAAAATATTCCTCCAGGAACTTATGAATAAACCCTTTGAACGCCACAATCACTACCCAAGAAAAGATTACAGGTGCATTTTTCAATTTGAATGACACAACTATATATTGGAAGCAACCCCACTCAGTCGCGAAGGTTGTTTTTCTTTGATCTTCCAACATGATCTTTATTTGATGATATCTCGAAAAACCATCAGTAAACGAGTATGCCTGTTGTCTGCCAACATTCTCTAATACTTCATCAGTAAATGGTGTCGGAAATGGATCATACACATAGGCTCGTTCAGCTTCCACAGATCTACGCATATGTGGATTTCTCCCTTCCGTCTATTTTCTCAAACCACCATTGGGCTAACCCAATTTGATTCTTCTACAGGCTCAATAATACTAGCTTCCAACATTTTATCTAGTTCTTGGCGCACCTACTCCTTATACTTTGTATTTAGTCGATAAGGCCGCTGCTTAATAGGCTTTGCATCCGGTTTAAATGTGATCTTCATAACACATAAATCTTTGACAATCCCTTTAAAATATGAAAACTTTGTTGGGAATAAGTCCTGTTATTCATGTAGTATGTCAGCTACCTTATCAATCGTATCTTCATCCCAATAGTCTCCTATCTTCATGAACTTAGGTTCTTCTTCAGATATAAAGTTTACCTATCGAGTTTTCAAAGGATCTGATATATCCGGGTTTGCCACCTTTGGTCCTTCGACTTCGTCCTCTTCTGCTTCATCAATCATATTATAACATTCCAGCACATGGTGCACCTGTGTACTCCAATATGGCTGAGTCCACTTGACCGGTTCCTTCGGCGTTCCGAATATAGCTGCTTTAATTTCTTGTAGCACCTCATCAATGCTCTCAAAACCATATTCAATGATAAAGGTTAATAGAAAACTCTCCCTTAAAACTTCCCATTTAGTAGTCTAATGGCGAAGCTCTCTCCAAATACCAGTTCATTGGGATTGTATCTAAGGTATGATAGGAAATATGCACCCCTTCTAGTTCACGTTTTTTTCCCCGTGCCTTAGTCCATCAAACTAAATGATCACACAGATCATCCTTCCCACTGTCTTTTTCATCATCCTTTTGTACTCTCTCCATCGATCAAATATCTCCTTGGGCGTACTCCACCAACAGGTAGGAGTACCACACAGAGCCAACTCCAGTGCCTCGAATCGATGCTCTTCTGTTACTTCACTTTCAAATTCTTCTAAAAATAGTTCCACATCAATCAGAGCATCATAATGCGGAAGGTTTCTTACCTCAGTCGAAACACACCTCAGTGACTTGGCCATCATGTTGCAGCATAGCATATATACTTCATGCAGCTGATTCTACTAGTGTTCAAGCTATTCATCAAAATTTGAGGTGTAGGAGCTAGCCCTGTCCCACACAATTCATCCATCAGTTGTAGGATTGATCTAATCTTCATCTTGCATTGTTATATTTTATATCTAATCGAGATCATCATCACTCTTGACATAGTCACACACAAGTTTGGTATAATGCATTCCTTCTGCAGGGTCTAGTGGCACTATAACCCTGAGTGACTTCTTCTCAAAGGACATCTTCTGCTTCTTCAAGTTGATTACCCCATTCACATCAATAGCCTAGTCAATTCCTAGCAGCGTGGGGTATGGGTTACTATCATCCATTATCTCAATGACCTCAAAATCAGCCAATGCACTCACACCCTTAATGTCCATCATTACACCATATAAACACCCCATTGGAATGATCTTATATTGATTTTCCATGCACAACTGAAGAGGATACCACTGCAGTGCAAGTCTCCCCATCCTTTTCCATGTTCTCTTAGGAAATACAATCGCATCAGACCCTAGATCCAAGATTACTTGGTCCATTTCATATCCACAAATCTCTGCATTTAGCCTCATCTCGTGCCTCATTCGCACCTTATGCTTACCAATATTTCTTATCGTGCACTGCTCAGTAGGAGTCTTTTCCTTATTGGCGCACTTGCCTATTAAGTCTTGTAATCCTTCGACTGCTTTCTGATCACACAGTAACTTCATACAAGTCTTTAGGAAAGTAGCTAGTATGGGAGGATCTACTTCTTCTATTGCATTATTTTCTAGCATTTTCTCGTGACTTCTTAAGGTGGAGGCCTTAGCAAAGTTCTTCTTTGCTTCCATGAAATTTTCTTTAGCACGATTAATATCAAAGTTTACTTCCTTCTCAGCAGCATTTCATACCCATTCGTCTTCCTCAGGCTTCTTACCTTTATCTAGGTCAATCTGTTGAAAAGTGTGCAACAAGAAATGCTTGTTGAGAGTGCAACAAGATGATGGAGCTTAGTGAAAAGAGTCGCCTTCACTAAGTGGGCCCACAGGCTATTTTTGGCGCAAGTCTATTTTAAGACTATGTCTATTTTTAGACATATGGATCATGTCTATGGATGATTGATCAAGTTGGGAAAAATAGATGGACTTCTATTTTTGATGAAAGTGTGAGTGATCACAGTGTGAGTGATTACAGTGTGAGTGATCACAGTGTGAGTGATCAAAGTCAAAAATAGAAAAGTCAAATATTATTATCTCACAATAATATTTGGACTATAAACTTAATCTTATTCTCTTGGAGCACTTCAGTTTGAGCTACGGAAGTGGCACATGCAGCTGTCAGAAGGAAATTCGTTTTTCTCATGAGTCAGTTGAGTTGTTTCATGCATGACTTCAGTTAGAACTCAAGTGAGTTGAGTTTAGTGGACTGGAGGTACAGTTGATGGAGTTGTGTTCAGTTTAGCTTTGTTAAACTGGTTGTATTTAGTCTAACTGATCAATAGACTAAAGATGAGTTGGGTGAATTAGTTATTAATTAATTCACAAGTTATTAACTCATAATGCAACTATAGAATACATCAGTTAACTCAGTTGCATGTCAGTGCATGTTCAGTTCAGCAGGGACAGGTGTTAGAGGATCAGATTGCTATCAGTTGTGACTATAGCTGTGCATGATGATTTGCACAATCAAAGGATTGAGTATGCCAATGAGTTTGCTCACGTATCTTCATGATATTATAGCTGTTGCTCACGTCCAACATAGTGTGGGTGACTATTTTGCAGTGTAAAATCGAGTTTGGGAAGCAATTCTCATCAGTTCTCGAGCAGGTTTGAGCAGTGGAGGCAGGCAAGCAGCGGGAGAGATTTGGAGATCAAATCTGAGTTGTATTGTGTGTAACAGGTGGAGATACTTGTGAGAAGTATTATGATTTGTATTGTTACATGATTCAATCAATATAATATACAGATAGTGTGGGGTTTTTAGCGAGATGCTTTCCCCGGGATACATACTGTGTTTATGAGTTTGATTGATGCTTCTATGTGTGCCTGTGGATGTTTCTGCTTCTGTAATTTGATGATCAACGTAGAGGAGATTATGTATTATACATGTTCCGCTTAAATTGTATGATCAGGATAATCTCTGTTGAATATGTGTCATATTATTCAAAATTTCTACATGGTATCGGAGCAGCTTGATTTGTAGAAGAGATTTTTACAGGATATCAAGCGAGGATTGATCATCAGATCTACTATTCAGGAAGTGTTTACATTCTATTTCTTCAGGCAGAGTCTGTAATCGGGCCAGGTAGCCTTTGGATTCATCCTTCCTTTGGAAGGTGAAATATCCGGTGAAAGCCCATACAGTCGATCTCTGTACGAGAAATATTTTGTTCTCACGAATTCTAGATCGGAAGCAGTTGAGTTTTGTGCTGGTGGAATTCGAATTTAATTCCAAAGCAAGAGATAAAACTCAGAAACATTCAGTTCGAGAATGGAGATAGTATGCCCCAGTATCTCACGAGGTTCACTCAGTGTCGAGATGAGCTGGGAAGTGTGGGGATTACTGTTGATGATGAGGATGGTAAGTCTAGGACTCCTTGACCTTCCTAAGAGTTGGCATAGCTACCAGGACTCGGTGAATGGAAGGGAGAAACTGCCAAATTGGGAACGACCATGGTCGGATTTGGTGCAGGAGGAGATTAGACGGAGCACCAGAGACGGTTCTTCATCTATGCATGATGAGGAGAACTGTGCCTTAGCGAGTAAGGCGAAGAAGGGGAAGGAGAAGGTTTCTCTTTTCGAATCTTGTTCTTCCAATGATGGGAAGAAGGTTGACAAGGCGAAGGTGAGATGCTTTCGTTGTCATGAGATTGGTTCATGGGTCAAGAACCTGTATGCTCTTGAGGTTCAAGATGCATGCAAAGCCTTGAGCAGCAAGGCAACTGATGGAGACTTGGTGGTTAAGAGGGAGCGTATATTACCTCTCAACATGCAGAGCCAGAAGAAGTCTCAGACGATTGTGGAGGAGCCACGATTGGTGCAGCAGCTTCAGGAGGTTGTGGAGCAGCCACAACAAGGGAAGCTGAGAGGAGATCGAGTAGAGACATCTACTCATCCAGAGACCTCCAGTAGGGGGAAACTTCAAGCCAGGTGGGCTGAGGGATCGCATGCAGCCATACCTCCAGGTAGGAGGTGGGGTGATGTGGATTGATTGTCCCAAGGAGGATGGGCAAGATCCTTGAGGTACCCAACCTCTTGGATGAGACCTTGCTACGGGAGCCCCGATGCGTAGTAGCAGGAACTGACTGATTGGGTAGAGACAGATGCGGATGGAGCGGCAGAGAGAGCGACAGTGCAGGGAATCCCAGGACAGCGCATAGCTAGCAGGCTGTAGCAATGCGAGAGGAACAAGTGTTTTGCACAGTGTTAGGTGGCACAGAGAGGTGTGCAATGGTGAGAGATGCATGGAGATGTTGCAGTAGCGCAGATTTCAGAGAGGGAGCACTTGTCAGCAGCAGGTAGAGCTTCAGCATTAGAGGATGTTTCTATCCCAACAGGGAGGTCAGTTGGGAGGTGCAGTGCGGATGCAATGCTGGGAGATAGAACCAGCAGCAGCACGGATGCAGTCAGAGATCAAAGTGACAGAGGCTAGAGCAGTCAGATACTGAAGAGCACAGAGATGCAGAGTTTCAGTTGACAGAGGCAATAGCAGTCAGAGACTTTGATGACAGAGCAAGTGGACCGGCCAAATGTGTTGCATGGAGAACATTCCAGAGTTACAGGATCGGGTTTGAGAGGAAGCCTTTCTTGTTGAGAGGGAGTGTTGAAAAGTGTGCAACAAGAAATGCTTGTTGAGAGTGCAACAAGATGATGGAGCTTAGTGAAAAGAGTCGCCTTCACTAAGTGGGCCCACAGGCTATTTTTGGCGCAAGTCTATTTTTAGACTATGTCTATTTTTAGACATATGGATCATGTCTATGGATGATTGATCAAGTTGGGAAAAATAGATGGACTTCTATTTTTGATGAAAGTGTGAGTGATCACAGTGTGAGTGATTACAGTGTGAGTTATCACAGTGTGAGTGATCAAAGTCAAAAATAGAAAAGTCAAATATTATTATCTCACAATAATATTTGGACTATAAACTTAATCTTATTCTCTTGGAGCACTTCAGTTTGAGCTACGGAAGTGGCACATGCAGCTGTCAGAAGGAAATTCGTTTTTCTCATGAGTCAGTTGAGTTGTTGCATGCATGACTTCAGTTAGAACTCAAGTGAGTTGAGTTTAGTGGACTGGAGGTACAGTTGATGGAGTTGTGTTCAGTTTAGCTTTGTTAAACTGGTTGTATTTAGTCTAACTGATCAATAGACTAAAGATGAGTTGGGTGAATTAGTTATTAATCAATTCACAAGTTATTAACTCAGAATGCAACTATAGAATACATCAGTTAACTCAGTTGCATGTCAGTGCATGTTCAGTTCAGCAGGGACAGGTGTTAGAGGATCAGATTGCTATCAGTTGTGACTATAGCTGTGCATGATGATTTGCACAATCAAAGGATTGAGTATTCCAATGAGTTTGCTCACGTATCTTCATGATATTATAGCTGTTGCTCACGTCCAACATAGTGTGGGTGACTATTTTGCAGTGTAAAATCGAGTTTGGGAAGCAATTCTCATCAGTTCTCGAGCAGGTTTGAGCAGTGGAGGCAGGCAAGCAGCGGGAGAGATTTGGAGATCAAATCTGAGCTGTATTGTGTGTAACAGGTGGAGATACTTGTGAGAAGTATTATGATTTGTATTGTTACATGATTCAATCAATATAATATATAGATAGTGTGGGGTTTTTAGCGAGATGCTTTCCCCGGGATACATACTGTGTTTATGAGTTTGATTGATGCTTCTATGTGTGCCTGTGGATGTTTCTGCTTCTGTAATTTGATGATCAATGTAGAGGAGATTATGTATTATACATGTTCCACTTAAATTGTATGATCAGGATAATCTCTGTTGAATATGTGTCATATTATTCAAAATTTCTACACAATCGTCATACTACTTCTCAACACAATATTTATTCTTTGATCCTTTTTGTGGGGCTTCGACCTCATCATCTGAATGTTCTGCATAGGTTGTTGGGGATGCGCCTTCTTTTCTTGCATATTGGTCAAACTGTCAAAAATATTGTCATGATGGATGCGTGGGATTTGTACAATCTTACGTGAAATGCCCTACTTTTCCACAATTATAGAAGATTACCTGCCCACATCCTGGTCCAAGGCTTCTTCCTCTTCCTCAGCCTTGGAATCCTCCACGAGTTGCTCCCATGCCTTGATCCTAAGGCTGATTTTCTGCCTGCATCTTATAGGTAGGGGTCCTATCCATAATCAACTCATAGCTTCAACAATGGCGCTCATCATGTCCTACACACTTACATAAATTGCAAAATAAATGCGGAGGAGTTTGTACAAACGTCTATAGTAAATGACAGTTATCAATAGCATGTTGTCTTGTAACCTGACAAATAGTGAACCATAGCATAGCTTCTATGGTCGTCCCAACATTATTTTCAGGTTTTACATAAATAGGCCCTCCCCCTATGATGTAGTTCTTAAAGACCAAGCAATGGTCCCTATCATGTATGTGGCTCTTACACTTGAGACACCAGATCTCAGCATACACCTCCGGCTGAGCTTATTTCCCTTTCTTCAAGCTCTGTGGCTCCAAGTGTAGGCTTTCAAGTTGTGAATATATTTGTTGCACCCCAAGATTCGTGTCCTTATAGGCGAGGCATCAAACCTCATCACGATCTCCAATGCTTCCGCTTGCGTTTCTATCTTCTGCTGTGACAAAGGTATTCGTAAATGTGGCAAGAGGGATGCTATAAACCAATCACGATGTTGTGAGTATGAGATTATCATATTGGCTTGCCTGATCAGAAATTTCAACCTTTTATCAAAATCCCAAGGTGTCTCATCTATCTTCTATCAGATTTCCTTAAATTCAATGACTAGCCACGCCTCTGACTTAGGCTTACTGAACTCCTTGTTCAAAGCTAGCTGGGTATTTGCCAACATCGCATTGGGTTTATCAGTGAAATACTATATATACCATGTTAACATGTGATATTACAAGGCTATAACCAGCTACACTTTCTTAATATTGTCATTGGTAATATGTTGCATTGTCCAAACAACTCCTGCGACAAACTAAAACTATTCTAGACCTTCGATCCCCGCTCCTTTAAAGATCGTCATCTTCATTGCGTTCGCCATGTTGAATGGTGGAAATGTGAGTGGAGGGGGTGAAGGCGTAGTTGTATGAGGTGTAGGTGCAGGTGCAGGTGGAGGTGGAGTTGATGGATGAGGTATCCCTGTGTAATTAACTGAACTACACTTCACGGCGTAGTCACCACTGCCCCTTCGTCATTGCTTGAAGGGGGTTCAATGACTGGAGTATAATCTGTGATGGATCCACCATTCCTTCTAAAGAATCTCCCACTTTCCATAGCCCCAAACATCAAGGTAATTTAATAACCCTCTTTTCACATAACAACATTTTAATCCAAGTCCTCAATGATTTCAAATACTTACCTTGCAGTCCTTTAAAGATCCTTCACTCTACTTCGCTATAGAAGATATTTCTATTGATCATGAAATAAGTCACAAAATTGCCCAACGTGTGATCAACCTAGTGATCCACAACCTACGTGATATTTCTTTCTGATGCTTCCAGACGTCAATCCATTTCAGGATTCCACACTATAGGGTCTTCAAGCCTCCAAATCCCTTGACTATCTGCCAGTTTGGACAACGACTTGTATAGTTCTTCGGGGAAGAAACAGAAGAACGCATTGGTCTTGTATGTGTACAAAAATCTCTATAACCACTTCTCTTTGGATAGTTTAGGACTCTTGTTCTCCTTAGATTCAAATGCATGCGATTTTCAATCAATCCACTTATCAAACTCTTTCTTCGTAAGAAACCATTTATCACACATCTCTTAGATAGGTCATGGTCCCAATAATGGATCCATTTGTTGGATTAAGGGGGCTTGACCCAGGTTCAGAGTTTTTCACACCAACGAACAAAACCTAACCGTTGGCCCTTTCGGTAATGACCCGTTTAGCACAGGCTACAGTCTCACTCGAAGCAGTGTTGGGGGATGATAGAACCAGGTTTCTACATTCAAGGACATGATAATTGGTTCTTAAGCTCCTATAGCTCAGATCTGCCTTCGCACATATTAGTAGTCTCCTATGGCTTGCTACTGTACCTCTATGAAAACAGTTTCTAAACCAGCGACAAGGTCTACAACTAGTCTTTGCAGACCCTAAATTGGTATATTATCCACTTTCATGCACTAATCGATAACCCTAGAGCTGACTTTGGGTAGATCTATCCAATTTATCTGAAAACATAACAGAAATAACCCTTACCTTCATGAAAATAGATAACTACTCACATCATGCACAAATAAGATAGATTTAGTGGTCTCGCGCAACATTTATTCATTATTCCATAGCAACACATTATAAATGAAAAATCATAACATAAACGGAATCAACAAACATGCTCAGATTTCACAATAATTCTTCAAAATTAGTCTTCATTTATCTTCAATGTTCAGATTACAAACCTTTTCACCTTGCGGACTCAGCGACAGGGGTCCGCACACTTAGCTATAGACTTACCAAGATCTCCTGCACACTCAGGTGTAGGAGCCTTCCCCTTTCGCCTAAGTACAGGAAGCAAAGCCTTCCTACCTCAACACTCACCCCAAAACAATCTGTATCTTGATGTTTCTTCCTTAGTTCCCCTTCTAGACTTTCTACGACTCATATATATAGCATGCTCAATACAATACCATGGTCTGCGTGTTATAGATCTGATATGAAACTATATGATAAATAACAAATATACCCAAGAAATAACAAGATCTACATATAGATAAAAATGCTTCTTTATTGAACAAACCCTTAAGGTAGGGCAACACCATACATTCGCTCCTTAAGGAATGAGAACACTCCACAATCCATATGCCTGTTCATACAATAATCCTTGACATCTCTCAATGGGGAGTATCTAGCCTCTATATAGGCCTCATACATACAATACCATGGGCCATTACCATGGTTCCTACAATACCATCTATCTAATACCATGGGCTTATTACATTATTGCTAACTACTTGTGGTCCCTTACATGATATGGGTTAACCACTTCATTTATTACTATGGCCCATTCCATTATTACATTATTCCCTTGGGTACCTCTCTCTATACCCCATAGTATACCCCCTAGGTATACTATATTCCACCCCCCTTAAACGTGTTTCATTTGTGAAACATAAGAAGAACACAAATATTATGATCTACTCAAAAGAGTAGTCCACTCGTACCATGCACGTGCATCTAGCCATCCAGAGAAAGGTGAACCCTCGATCTAGTTGGTGCCTTGCTCGCTTGAGATGGAAGTTGACCCTCGCAGCTCTTCTATGTTGATGTGTAGAAGGTGGATCTTTGCCCCTCTTTATCTATCATGTGGGTGTTGTTTTCTTTGTGGCTAATTCATTGCCATCTTGTTGGTTGTTTTCTTGCAGGGTGATGTGGGTGGTGATATGCTGAAGTGTTAACCAATGGTGTATTTTTCTTTAATTCACCACCTAATGGAGGCTGATTGGTATCTGGTACATGTTGTGGTGCTTGCTATTGTTTTTTATCTTTCAATATTACTTCAACCACTGAGTCCTCATCTAATGTATCAGTACCTGTAACATTTTCTACCTCAACCTCCTTAGACACTACATGTTTTTTGGTACCAGGTTTGATGTTTGTGTTTGATTTTCGACCATCAAAGGCTCATCATTTGATGTGTGAGTGTCATTAGAGCTTTGTGCTTCTGCCTCCATAGTCACTGCTTAGGTCTTAATGGAAATATCCTGCAATGTAATTTTCTTCTTTTTATACCAGAGCTTTAGGAATTTCTTCTACACATTAATATTGACAGTATCCACAGACTCCATCCAAGGATATCCCAAAACAACATCCATTTTATCCATATCTGAAGTATAAAAATCACAATGCAACACATACTTATCCATAGAAAGCTTCAAATCTTTATAAAATTGAACATCCTCATTATCAACCTGTGTGTTTTCAATGTGTTTTACCGGAACTTGCAATTTTTTTGCCAAATTAACATCAATAAAATTACGCTTGCAACTAGGATTTATAGACACAACAATCTTCTCCTTATGAATCAATCCATGAATCTACAATAAGGAGATACCAACAGAAAATAACCCTACATGTTTTTCATTATCTTGTTTTCTAGCATGAGACCATCTGTCTAAAAGGAATTTTTCAAATTCTTCATCGGGCAGGTTGGAACACTTCTTTTTGTTAAGTAATTCCCACCATGTGGCTGCCTCATCTTTAAAATTAGCCATTGCCAAAAATTTCCAATGTTTCTCCCATAATGAGTTTCATTCTTTTATGTATTCTTCAATAGTAGCACCATTATCTTTTCCTGTAAAATATAGAACCGCCATGAAGAGGGTTTTGAAAAAATTCACTTACTTGGTGAAAATTTGAAATGGCCACTATTTAGTTACTATTGCTCAGAATCCCTATTATAACCTTTTTCAGAAATGGAACAACCATTCCGGATCTTCCCATGTGATAGAAATCCCGATCTAGACACTGGAATTTCATATTCGCACTGCAATTGTCCCGCTGTCACAAAAATTTCTCAAAAAAAGTGCTGATTTTAAATCAGCAATATCTCCCTCATTTGGACTTCGATTCGACAGTTTTTTTTTTTTTGAAATTGGATATTTTTTCGCAAATAACTCAGATTTGCAATTAGATTCTACAAATTTCCCCCCAGAACGTACAGACCTGATCTACAAACTTGCTGCCACGAAAAATGTCAGCAACACATCTGATTTTTAAGTCAGCGACATCTCACTCATCTGGACTCCGATTTAACCGATTTTTTTTTCAATTTTTTTTGCAAAGAACCCAGATCTACAACAATATTATGCAAATTTTGCACCAGAATGTACAGTTATGATCTGGAAATTTGCCGCCCCAAAAAATTTCTACAACACAGATAATTTTTAAATTAGTGATATCTCCCTCATCTGGACTCCGATTTGGCCGATTTGTTTTTTCAAAATAGGTATTTTTTCACAAGGAAGCCAAATATGCAATTATATTCTACAAATTTTGCACCAAAATGTACAGATCTGATCTGCAAACTTACCACCCTAAAAAGTTCCTAAAAAAAAAAAATTCTCTGCTTCGCCCAAGAAAGTGCTCTAATAGCACTCGTTATAGATTTGACCTGAAAATATATGAGAATACAAATATGCCCAGAAATAATAAGACAGAAATAGATATAAATGCTTCTTTATTGATCAAACCCTTAAGATAGGGCAACACCATACATTCACTCCTTAAGGAAGGAGAACACTCCACAAGCCATATGCATGTTCATACAATAATCCTTGACATCTCTCAATGGGAAGTCTCTAGCATCTATATAGGCCTCATACATACAATACCATGGGCCACTACCATGGTTCTCTCAATACCATTTATCTAATACCATGGGCTTATGACATTATTGCTAAATACTTGTGGTCCCTTGCATGATACGGGTTAACCACTTTATTTATTACTATGGCCCATTATATTATTACATTATTCCCTTAGGTACCTCTCTCTATACCACATACTATCCCCCCTAGGTATACTACATTATATTAGATTTGTACGTTCTATTGCAAAATTTGCAAAATCTA
This sequence comes from Pinus tabuliformis, assembly GCA_031772625.1. Lineage (NCBI taxonomy): Eukaryota > Viridiplantae > Streptophyta > Pinopsida > Pinales > Pinaceae > Pinus > Pinus tabuliformis. The sequence goes on along the minus strand of CM062808.1, from coordinate 87,017,706 downwards.
ATTGCAGATCTGGGTTTCTTGCGAAAAAATACCCAATTTGAAAAAAAAAATCAGCCGAATCGGAGTCTGGATGAGGGAGATATCACTGATTTAAAAATCAGCTATGTTGTAGACATTTTTCGGAGCGGCGAGTTTGTAGATCAGATCTGTACATTTTGGTACAAATTTTGCAGAATATAATTGCAGATCTAGGTTCCTTGCAAAAAAACACCCAATTTGAAAAAAACAATCAGCCGAATGGGAGTCTGGATGAGGGAGATATTGCTGATTTAAAAATTGACTGTGTTGCAGACATTTTTCGGGGCGGTGAGTTTGTAGATCAGATCTGTATGTTTTGGTGCAAAATATGTAGAATCTAATTGCAGATCTAGGTTGTTGGTGAAAAGATACCCAATTTGAAAAAAAAATCAGCCGAATCGGAGACCAGATGAGGGAGATATCGCTGATTTAAAAATTAACTATGTTGTAGACATTTTCAGGGCAGCGAGTTTGCAGATCAAATCTGTACGTTTTGGAAAAACATTTGCAGAATCTCATTTCATATCTCGGTTCTTTGCAAAAATATACCCAATTTCAAAAAAACATTTAGTCTAATCGGAGTTCGGATGAGGGAGATTACGCTGATTTAAAAATCCACTGTGTTGCAGACATTTATTGTGGTGGTGATTTTGCAGATCAGATCTATATGTTCTGGTACAAAAGCTGCAAAATCTAATTGCAGATCTGGGTTTTTGGCGAAAAAATACCCAATTTGAAAAAAAAACGGCCGAATCGGAGTCTAGATGAGGGAGACATCGTTGATTTAAAAATCAACTGTGTTGTAGATATTTTTTGGGGTGGCAAGTGTGTATATTAGATCTATACATTCTCTAGCAACATTTGCAGAATCTAATTGCAAATCTAGGTTCTTTGGAAAAAATACCCAATTTCAAAAAAAAAAATCAGTCGAATCAGAGTCCAGATGAGGGATATCTCGTTGATTTAAAATCAGCTTCTTTTTGAGAAATTTTTGTTACGACGGGACCACTGAAGCACGAATCTGAAATTCTAATGCCTAGATCAGAATTTGATGAAGATGTACAAATTTGATGGCTTTGATCCAGAAATATGGGTAGCACAAATGGAACAATATTTATCTCTGAATCACATCATAGATGATGAAACTAAACTGCATGTGGGAGTCTTTTACTTGGACCAAGAAAGATGGCAATGGTGGCAGTTGCATTCTAAATGCTATCTAAGAACAATTACTTAGTAGATATTCACAAAATCCATTTGTGACCACTTTGACCGTAAATCTAATTTTTTGGGTCCTCTTACTAAGCTAAGACAAACAGGCACACAACCTAACAAAGATTTTATTTTTACAAGAAAGAAGGAAACCAAGAAACTTAAAGGGTTATTTTCTGCTAGTATCTACTTATTGCAGGTTCATGGATTGATTCAAAAGGAGAAGATCACTGTGTCTATAAATCCTAGTTGCAAGCATAATTTTATCAATGTTAATTTGGAAAAAAAATTGCAAGTTCCAGCAAAACACATTGAAAGCACACAGGTTGATAATGAGGATGTTCAAGTTTATAAAGATTTGAAGCTTTTCATGGATAAGTATGTGTTGCATTATGACTTTTATACTTCAGATATGGATAACATGGATGTTGTTTTGGGATATCCTTGGATGGAATTTTTAAATCAGCGATATCTCCCTCATCCAGACTCTGATTCGGCCGATTTTTTTTTAAATTGGCTATTTTTTCGCCAAAAACCCAGATTTGCAATTAGATTCTGCAGATTTTGTACTAGAACATATAGATCTAATCTACAAACTCACCGCCATGATAAATGTCTGCAACAAAGCTGATTTTAAATCAACGTAATCTCCCTCATCCGGACTCTGATTCGACTAAATGTTTTTTTGAAATTGGGTATATTTTTGCAAAGAACCAAAAAATGCAATTAGATTCTGCAAATGTTTCTCCAAAATGTACAGATCTGATCTACAAACTCGTCGCCCCGAAAAATGTCTACAACACAGCTCATTTTTAAATAAGTAATATCTCCCTCATCCGGACTCCAATTCGGTCAAATTTTTTTTTGCAAATTGGGTATTTTTTTGCAAGGAATCCAGATCTGCAATTAGATTCTACAAAATTTTGCACCAGAACATATAGATCTTATCTTCAAAATCGCCGCCCCAAAAATTTCCTGCAAAAATAAAAAATAAAAAATCTCGCTTTGCCCAAGAAAATGCTCTGATAGCACTTGTTATATATCTAACCTAAAAATACATGAGAATACAAATATACCCATAAATAATAAGATAGAAATAGATAGAAATGCTTCTTTGTTGATCAAACCTCTAGTATAACTGGGGGGATAGTATGGGATATAGAGGGAGGTACCCAAGGTAATAATGGAATGGGCCATAGTAATAACTAAAGTAGTTAAACTGTATCATGTAAAGGACCACAAGTAGTTAGCAATAATGTAATAAGATAGAAATAATATGTTTGTTCATACAATATTCCTTGACATCTCGCAATGGGGAGTCTCTAGCTTCTATATAGGCTTCATACATACAATATAATGGGTCATTACCATGGTTCCCTCAATACCACATATCTAATACCATGGGCTTATTACATTATTGGTCCCTTAAATGATGCTGGTTAACCACTTTATTTATTACTATGACCCATCCCATTATTAAATTATTCCCTTGGGTACCTCCCTCTATACCCCATACTATCCCCCGTAGGTATACTACAAGTGGAATCAGAGCACTTTCTTGGGAAAAGTGAAATATTGGTTTTTAGGAACAGATTGGGGAGGCGAGTTTGCAGATCATATATGTATGTTCTAGTGTAAAATCTATAGAATCTAATTGCATATCTGAGTTGCTGGCAAAATAATACCCAATTTAAAAGAAAAAAATCCACCGAATTGGAGTCTGGATGAGGGAGATATCGTTGATTTAAAAATCATCTATGTTAGAGACATTTTTCGGGGCGGTGAGTTTGCAGATAAGATCTGTATGTTCTGGTGCAAAATTTTCAGAATCTAATTGTAGATCTGGGTTGTTGGAGAAAAAATACCCAATTTGAAAAAAGAATCGGCTGAGCCGAAGTCCGGATGAGGGAGATATCGTTGATTTACAAATCAGCTGTGTTGCAGATATCTCTCAGGGCGACGAGTTTGCAGATCAGATCTGTATGTTCTGTGGCAACATTTGCAGAATCTAATTGTAGATCTGGGTTCTTTGAAAAAAATATACCCAATTTCAAAAAAAAGAAATCAATCGAATCAGAGTTCAGATGAGGGAGATCTTGTTGATTTAAAATCAGCTCCTTTTTCAAAAAAATTGTGACGGCGGGACAACTGAAGCGCGAATCTGAAATTCTAGTGCCTAGATCGGAATTTGATGAAGATGTACAAATTTTATGGCTCTAATCTAGCAATATGGGCAGCACAAATGGAACAATATTTCACTTTGAGTCACATCGTAGATGATAAAACTAAACTACGTGTGGGAGCCATTTACTTGGACCAAGAAAGATGGCAATGGTGGCAGTGTCATCAAAAATGCTATTCAAGGACAATTACTTTGCAGACATTCTCAAAATACATTTGTGACCACTTTGACCGTGAATCTATTTTTTTGGGTCGTCTTACTAAGCTCAAACAGACAGACACAAAACCTAACAAAGATTTTATTTTTACAGGAAAGAAGGAAACCCAGAAACCTAAAGGGTTATTTTCTGTTGATATCTCCTTATTGTAGGTTCATGGATGTATTCAGAAGGAGAAGATAATTGTGTCTATAAATCTTAGCTACAAGTATAATTTTATCAATATTAATTTGGCAAAAAAATTGCAAGTTCTAGCAAAACACATTGAAAACACACAGGTTGATGATAAGGATGTTCAATTTTATAAAGATTTGAAGCTTTCTATGGATAAGTATGTGTTGCATTGTGATTTTTATATTTCAGATATGGATAACATGGATGTTGTTTTGGAATATCCTTGGATGGAATCTGTGGGTACTGTTAATATTAATGTGCAGAAAAAATTCCTGAAGCTCTGGTATAAAAAGAAGAAAATTACATTGCATGATATTTCAATTAAGACCCATGTAGAGACTATGGAGGCAGAAGCACAAAACTCTAATGACACTCACACATCAGATGATGAGCCTTTGATGGTCGACAATCAAACACTAACATCAAACTAGGTACCAGAAAAACAGGTAGTGTCAAAGGAGGTTGAAGCAAAAAATGTTACAGGTATTGATACATCAGATGAGGACTCGGTGGTTGAAGTAATATTGGAAAATAAGAAACAATAGCATGCACCACAACATGTACCAGACACCAATCAAGCTCCATTAGATGGTGAATTAAAGAAAAAGACATCGTTGGTTAAAACTTCATCATATCACCACCCACATCACCCCGCAAGAAAACAACCAACAAGATGGCAATGAATTATCCACAAGGAAAACAACCCCTACATGATAGATAGAGAGGGGTGATGATCCACCTACTACACATCAACACAGAAGAGCCTCCAAAGTCAACTTCTATCTCAAGCGAGCAAGGCACCAGCTAGACCGAGGGTTCCCCTTTCTCTTGGATGGCTAGATGCACGTGCATGATACTAGTGGACTACTCTTTTGAGTAGATCTTATTATTTGTGTTCTTCTTATGTTTCGGGGATGAAACATGTTTAAGGGGGGTGGAATGTAGCATAGCTAGGGGGGATAGTATGGGGTGTTATCACTCAGAATTTTTCCCTAGAGGTTATCAAAAGAATGAATAATCCAAGATAACCACAAACCAAATCTTTTAAACTCATATTCTAGCCAACCTAAGTCTAGAGTAGGCTCTCTCTTTATAATTTAACTTTGTTTCTATTAGATTTTAGGCTAGTTCTTAATGTTCATGAGGATTTTGATTTTGATTGAAATTTGGGTGGTGGAATTCTTGGAACAGATGGATAGAGCTAGGTCTTCAAGCCATTGGGCTATGGAATCAATCAAAGGATAGCTTAACTGGGCCAGATCATTAAAGGGAATGTTCACAAGGCATGCTAGCAAAGCAAAAGGAAAATCTTTAGGTGTGATGGATGAGATGGTTCTAACTAGGGTGAAAGGGAAATGAAGAATCCTTATACCGAGATCAGAATGAAAGAAAATAGGTGATCATGAACAAAGGGAAATTAAGAATCCTTTGTTATAGACCAGGGGGAGAAACTACAGAAGTAAGGGAGCATTTAAGAATTCCCTAACTAAGATAGTTTAGCAGAAAACATTAAGAATGTAAACAGTCAAGACAGAGTGCATTAAAGCAAGTTCTAAAATATCATTCCTAGTTTACCATTCAGATTTCATAGAAACACATATGATTATTAAGAAACATAAGGAAAAACAATAATACACATGAGAGAATACTTATTTGATTTTCGCTTTACACAAGAATCCTGAAAAATATCTAAGCTTTATTCCATGATCCAGCAAGCCAATCCAGTTTTGATACAATAACACTTTGATTTTAGATAAAAGTCTACAGAAATGTCTTTGAATCCACCCTAAATACTTCGAAATGTGAAGTATTTATACAAAAAATATTACAAAATATCTCATAACAGTTTGAGATTTAATTAAGGAAATAAAAATATCTTCAAGCATGAAGATAGAGACAGATGGAAAACTGCATCATGTTGTCCCTCTTATTGTGGTAGTGCTGGTTGTTGCAGTTGAGTTTGAGCCCTTTAAGTTGGATGATATTTGTACATTGGAATTATCTTTGTCTTTAATCTTTTACTGATACTCTTTAACCTACTACTCTTTGACCCTGTTCACCTATTTCATCTGGCTGCCATTCAGATTTACTGTGGTAACTTATAGTAAATCTGTCATTTTTTCCCACCATTCATCCTCAAGTAACTTTACTTTGAGCATTCTTCTATAGATCTTGTTTGCCTCTTGTTGGAAATAATATTGAGAGGGGGGGTGAATCAGTGTTATCAAATCAATAATTTAATTTTCAAAACTGATTTGTATATGCTACTTCAGCTAAGTGAACTAGCATGTAAACGCAATTGTACTTAAGGCAACTAGCGTAATCATGAAAGAGGGTAAGGATGAAAGGGAGTCAATAAGAATGAGAGAAAAATTAAGAATAAGCGAAAAAAGAGTAAGAGTAAGAATTCGACAACTTCAAAGAGAAGAACAATAGTTTGAAGAGTTAGTGAATAGCGGCAACAACTTGAAACAAAGAGAAATAGGTAACAGTAAGTGGCAGAGTGTGGACCAGCCCAAGGATGTGTTGGAGATCGAGATTGAAGAATTATGGCAATTGATGATGAAATAGTCCAGGATGAGGGAAATGACAGCAGGAAGGATGATCAATTAGAACTTCAACCTAATTGACAAGGAGAGGAAGATGAAACAGAAGACAACAGACATACAATAGCAGCAAAGGTGCAGAGAATTCAGACAACTACAAACTAAAGTTTGGGACCCTGGAGGTTTTCTATCAACATATGAAGACACATGATTAGGAGATCATGAATGTTTTTTACTTTGGGATTCTGATGCAAGAGCATTCAGCTCAAAAGAATCATTGTATTTTAGTAGACATAAGGGGGTCTTGTGTTTTAAGGAAGTTGGTTTCCTAAGTGTTGAATTAATGTAATTATTAAGGTTTTGAGTGATTTTAATGAGAATAGGAATTAAGTATAGTGAGGCATATTTGTAAATGTTCTCGAATGTTGGAGAACATGAGAGATTTAGGATAGTTGAGAGATTTGAGAATCAGTTGTAAATCTTAAATTAGTAGCTGATTTCCTGATTTGTGGATTAAAGAGGATCCTTAGGGATAAAGATGATATTTTAGGATTTTGTTGAGAAGTTTATGGATCTAAACCAAGAATTAGTTATAGAATCATTTTGTATAAATGTAAGCCTAAAAGGCATAGTCAAGTTAGATAGTTAGAGGTTGTGGGTTATAGAATTGATTGTAAGCCTATGGGAAGTTAGGAAAATAGAGGCCACTAATACAGAAGATCAGGCCAAGGAGAGATTTCATGTGTAAATCCCTATTTATTAATACAAACAACTCGATTCTGATTTTGTGTGTGTATGGAGTAATTTAGTTATAATCTATGTGTGAACTAGAGTAAGTTCTATGTAACAGAGGTTGCAGGTGGAATGTGAGCATAACACAGAGAAGAAGAATGATATGAAGGATTGTAATGGATCACTTGAATCCATTCGAAGGATCACAGTCGAGATTCAGGAGTGACTATGTTAAGAGCATGCGAAGTTAAGCTCAGGAGGAAGTTGTGATGCAGGACATCTAAAGACCAAAAACCTAGAAGAAACCCGAACCCACAGAAGAACACTGAAGAAACGGCATAAAAACAAAGTAAAGGGAAGAATGAAGAAGTGAAGTGTCGATGCATAGGATCCATTGGATCAACTAGATCAACGGACAAGATTGTTTGCGATAAGCGGCCAGGATTAAGTCGCGTAGAATGGAGTCAAGAAATGAATGACAAAGATCAAACCCAAGTGCTTGTGAAAGGTGAATCGCGGAAATTGATCTGGATAATCAGATCAACAGATCCATTAGATCGACAGATATTAATGGCGGAGGAATAGATATGGATCGTCAGATCAACAGATCTATTAAATCAATGGTGATCAACAACTGCAGGGGTAGGAGAGTACGGGTTTCCTTGATCGTGGCTGAAGTCCCACACTCACTCTTAGTCGTCGATCTCATTTTCAAACTTTTTGGTCACAATCAACTGCGGGGGTTAAGCCATTTTTAATCCACGTGCTGGTTGGAGTCCCGCAAGCCGTAGATTTGATGGCCTCTTATATCCAACGGATATCGGGTCATAAAGTGATCGGGCTTTAATTCCAAAAACGGACCCGAACATTTATAGCTCAAGGGTTTATATTCCTTATCGGTTCTATAAGGGCAGTTAAACGTTATGCAAGATTCTCATCCGATATCACTGCTGACCATCAGATCAAGTGTACCTTGATCAAATGGTGGGGAATCGCCGATAGTTTCGCATCGCAATATTTCATGAGTGGATAAACCTTGAGAAAATGCGATTTTGCGATGTGCAATGCTTGGGTGTATCATCAATCGTCGGATTCAAGGGTGAGAACAACGAAGGAGATTTAAGCCGATAAGGCTTGGCCTTGAGTGGACCCGAGAGGTTTATCAACGTGATTTAAGTGATTTGAGTTCCAGTGGATGAATGGGTTTAAGTGGCGATACGACGTGACAGCCGTTGATCTGATGGAGTGAAATCAACAGTGGAGGCTGAATGCGATAAAGGTAGAGCATCGGAAAATGTGCAAAGGCCATGGATTGGCGGAAAGGTAAGGCTTACGTGTGTTTTATGTGTATTTCTATTATATAAGAATTATAATAGAAATAAAGCAGATAAAGGTTTTATGGGTTAAGTTGAATATAACCAAAGTTAAAGAGTGGGGTTTGGTTAATATGCGTGGGGTATAGAATTAACCAAAGTTTATTGAAGGTTGAGTAAAGTACCACTCAAAGGTTAATTGAGGGTCAGACTTGGATGGTCAAAAGTAACGTTTCTGCATAAACTTAATTAAGAGCCTAAACCTTAATTTGTGAAGATTTTCACCATAGATCAGGTGATTAAGGCTTGGGACCAGTGATATGAAATTTTATTTGCATAATGTGGGTATTGTCGGCTTAGCATGGCATCATAATCTCTCATTGTTGATCCTTGTGCTTTCTTGTGTTTAATTCCTGAATTGAAAATGTTGGTGTGTTTAATACTTTCATTGAAAGGGTTGGGGTCATTTATTGCATCCTCTGAACTAATTCCTGAATTGAATGTTGTCATTTATTGTCTTTCATAGGTTGAATGGTTAAACACACATGTAGATATGGCTGACACACATTTCACCTATTCTTGTGTAGGTATTACTAAGCAATGGGATGTGTTGCTCCAGTGGAAATCAGTGGGTGGTTGTTTGATGGGATAGGTGTACTCATGGATAGAATTCAATGGAATGTTTTGTAGTGCATTTTGACTTAATTGGTAATTCAGAGTTGGAGGTACTTGGGACATTATGTCTTGTCAACTTGTGATGTTAGGGTTTGGTGTTTGACAGTTGTGGGTCCAATGAATATATGGGCCCATTTTGGTTCGAAACACGTCGACCAAAATATTCAATGTGACTTCCTCTGAAAAAATATTTATACATTTTAATATAAATTATTTATTTGCATGTTTTTTATGGTTTATGATGATTTTTTGATGGATGTGTGGAACTAGTACTATAACTAGTATTGGTCCCTGCACAACAATAGAAGGCTCTCCCCTACATAAAATGGATTCAACCTCTGAAAACATGCACACACCAATTACACAACTCAAATTTACCATTTCAAAGAATAACTACCAGATTTAGAGTAAAATTGAGTGAAAAAATGCCAAAAAAGACCAAAATATCCATTATGCTCCACCATACCATCAATTTAAAAAAAAATAGTCTATTCACTAAACATTTTTACCTTTACAGCTGGAATAAATATTTTCATAAAATTGTGATTTTTTATTATTTAAAATATGCTTTTAATATATAAATTATTTTAACACTAAAACAATTTCATGACACTAAAATTATGCAATTTACAAAGTTAAAACTTTCCAAAAAATCCAGTAAAAATCAACCTAAAGATATACTAAAAGGTCAAAAAAGTGGTTTTGAAATTACACTGTATACCCAAGGCACACCGCAGTTGAAGGTACCAGAACAAAGCATTACAAAAGTCTTACAACCCCACTCTACACGCCACAAATTCGTCTCGATGGTAGATTTTTTGTCGGACTCTGTAAAAAAATTCAAAAAATCAAAATGTTGGAGAATTTGAATTGGTTTTTGATGGTGAAAATGGATTCAGCACCACCAAGAACCTGGAGCACCCAAAACCCTAAAGTTTGACAACTCTAACCCATATTTTCAAAGATTTATGCCCGATTCTATCATAATCTTGCAGGAATTTCCATTATTTTCTAAGCTAATTTGTGAATTCTTTAAACTAAGTTATTCCAATTTATTTCCCACTCTGAAGAATCCGACAGACAAAAGATAAGCACACGAGTGACTCTAAACAACATTTACTCCATGTGAAAAGTGGGCCTTACTTGTCACTATTAAAAGTCAAAGAACAAAGCATTACATGTATTGAATTCTTTTGAATATTGATGGATCCACCTTACCAACTGTTTTGAAAATCTACTTTTTTTTTCTTCATCTTTTTTACTTGTGGTATCTAGGTTTCCAAAACCTACCACAATTGAAAAATCAAGTATTGAATTCTTATGTCCACACTCCCCCATTCCCACTTGAGCAATTCCAAAATCTGACAACAATGACATCCCCATGAGAAAATGGAAATTAGGTTATCTTCCACCATGAGAAAATCGAAATTAGGGTGTCTTCCATTGTTATAGCTCCAAATCTCACTCTTGATGTTTGTGGTGTTGCATTTAAGGCCTAGGGCAACACTTCCTTCCAAACATGGTCCAAATACTTAAAAAACAGTGTTTTACTCCCTATACGCAACATTGCCCTGAGCTAAACGCGTGTGTACGCGGGTCTGTGTATACCCAACCCGTGTATATGTCTTAAAACACTTAAAAAAATTAAAATCCTTAATTTCTGGCAGAGATCACAGGTTTTACCTGTTGATTACCTATTAGTGCTCGTGGCCCAACTATTCCCAACCAATTCCCAACTAAAAAACTACTTTGGGAGAAGTATAAAAAGGGTTCAATGGGAAGGCCTAAAGGGGGAGAGAATAGAGAGAAAAATCACTCTGCTAAGATTATCCCTGATCAGGTCTGAAGATCCTTATGCTTCCAGCACTTCCCCCTTTATAGGAAACCCTTGTTTCCTTGAGTTATGATGTCTTTCACTAGTTGAGATATCCTTGTGTGAGTCATGGAAGGAGCCTTTTGAGACTTCGGATTGGACGAATCTAGAGGATGGTTCCGCTTGGAGCTTGCAAGAGGAAGATTCAGGTGATATCATTCCTTGCTTTGTTTTAGTTATCTGCAATAAAGAAACATTTGTCTTGTTCCCGAAATCAATCTTCTTCATGCTTATGATGTTGTTGTTATGGTTTGCATATGAATAGTTATTTCCATGTATAACTAACCATCTTTCAATATGTTATGAAGTTGATTTCTATATGATACTTGGTCCATATATTGCTATGCTTCTTTGAATTGGTTGTTTTGCAGGTCTAAGGATCAAGAGGAACTCCAAGAGGGTTTGGACCCTGGCTGGATCTACCCAAACGAAGGACCCCCAGGTGCACCTCTCTTCGCGTAGTTTTCTTATTTAAGTATCATGGCTGTGTGGAATGCTTGTTTTTTACTGTAGATAACCCTCGCTCTGCTAGGGTGTTGACCCAAAACCCTAGGGGACTTTGTCCCTCAACATCCACCATGAGAAAATGTTGTATAAATATGAAAGAAAGTTGGCCATCAATAACCACCTTTTTATTAAAATAGTAAATAGAGGTTATCCTTCGCAATCACTCTGATATGACGTTTAAGTATGACAAGGAGAGTCGACGTGACAACACGATGCTATTTGATTTGTTTTACTCAACAAAACGCTACACAATCATCATATTTCTTTGGTAGTGGAAGACCACTTGGTCCTACCATCATGACATTTCCTCTTTTTTGTTTCTTTAGTGAGATGGTACAAAAAAGTTGATAACGTGCAACAAAGTTTTGAAAATTTCTCAATTTATTTCATTTCATGAATTCATGATGATTTCCCCTTTAAAAAAAATTCATTTCATCGACAAGATTTCTTCACATGGTAGAATATCTATACACAATTTTTTCTAATTGTAGATGTCTGCCTACTTTCTTGTTCACCATTGTCGAGCATCACATCTCTTTTTCTACTTCTCCTTTTTCTCTGGCCTATTAGCACTCCATGATTTCCTTTTAGGTTGAAGGAAAAAGGATCACAGAGGTGACCACAAACCTCTTTTGGTTGATAGACTGATTTTCTTCAACCGTAGGGGGCTCCCTCACTTGTAAAACTCAGAGATAAGAAACTTTGAATCATTAATTCTAGCGGAGACCAAATCTGAAAAGGGAATTTGAAATATTTGGTTGAAGTATGAATGGTCGAAGAGGATGGAAATATGTGATCAATTTCACTTGCTACCCACTTTAATTATGAAAGTGAAAACCAATATCATCCACAAAGGCTTGTAAAGAATAAACTTTGGACAAGAGAAATGTGTTGTAGTATAGAGGAGAAAACGAAAAACATTTTTTTTCCTTGCAGATAACAATACTGCTTATACATAAGAAACAAATTGAACAAAAGTAACAACATGCACGGGTATGAAATATTCCATTTGCAATTGAAATACGGACACAACTGTTTTAGAGAAGTTTAAATTGAATTCCAACCCAACTAAAATCACTATACCCATAAAACAAGAAATTATAGAGAAGAGCTAACTGAATAACTGATAAATAGACAAAACAAACTCCAAAGTGTCATATCATAAGTATCCTTGCAGACAATAATTGGTAAACCCTCAATTCATAAGCATTCTATTCATAAAAATTGATCACAATCACATAATCTCTGATAACCAATTTGCAATAATGTTGAACCAACAACAACCTGTTTCATATGTATTTACATGTTTAAATAGACCATAGACAAAACATAATAAGTGTTTAGATTCTCTGGATCACTGATCCAAACAGTGGATCGATCCAAAACCAAACAGAGGAAAGTTGTTGTTTTAAGTCCTTTTCCTCAAAAACAAAAAACATAAAAGTGTCTTTGGCTTTATCTTAATACAAAAACTAAAACTTTGTAAAAGCAATCCTATCTTCGAAGAACATCATCATGAAATGAAACAACACAAAAAAGAAGAAAAGTTGATTGTTGACTGTGCAATGGCTGCATAGCAGCTGCACAGAAACTATGATGCCACTTTTTTCTTCCAAAGATGGCACGTGGTTGGCAACTGAATATCTGAGTTGGCTGCCACATCTGCTCCATGTTCATACCTTTAAACCTTGACAACTGGCCTTTTCCCAATACTCGTGCAAGTGTGTAGGCAGGGCCTACACAGCAACTGTGTAGCGCATTTTTCAAAAATGCCTCTTAAGTGCCCTCCAGTCTTAACAAAACACCACCATGCTCGTGGCAGCTTGGGTCTTTGAACCTTGAGGTGTGGGATCATTTTACTCAATGGGCACTAGCATAGTAGGTTTTGCTTTAGACATAGCCTTAGATCTCAGTCTTGGCACTCTTCCAGGTGAAGGTGGTTTGGTTGCCTCCTTGTACTTCTTAACCAGTCCCCATGCCTCATCTAAACTCTTTTTCCTACTCCTCAACTTTGCATTCAATACTAGGTTCCTAACATAGAGGTTTTTACAATGTCTTCTTACAGGAATGGACCATTTCACAAAATCTTCACCTCTGTTGAGGGCTCTGGATGCCTCATGAACCTTTGTGTCACAGTTCTCAAGAAAATGTTTCACAAATCTCTTATAATTCTAATTCTCTTACCTGAACTTCTTAACCTGCTCCTGACTTTTCTCATTCTCTTCTATGAATCTCTTATATTCCTTCCATTGATCAAAATGTGGATTACAAGGTGCTTTAGCCGCCTTTTCCATCTATTGCACATAACTAAGTTTTGACTTGGCTGCTCTAGTTGTGGACCAGGGAAAATTTTAAGGATGGAAAATTTTCTTGAAGTTTAGAAACATTGGCGAATCTCACTAATCCCTTATATGCAAACTATAATTTTTTTAATGATATATTTGCAAAATTGTTCAAAATTATAATGATTTTATATATGGTCTCTATATAATGTTGGCGATTTTTAAGGTAAAATAATTTTATATTCTAAAATTTGGGCGAATCATCTTTTATAAAAATTGGAAATTGGCGAATCTTTTTTTGGAAAAATCATGGAAAATTAGCCCAATGGGCGAACATTAGCCCCTAAAATTTTCCATGTTGTGGACCCACTAGACTCCACTCCAATCTCTTTAGCTTATTCAGAAAATGAGACATGTTTAATTTTACCCTTAGAAATAGTTTTAGGAGGTGTCTCTACCTTTTCAACTGCTAGTTGGGCTGCTTCTTTCAGGTCTCTGTTTTTCTTCTTCAGGAATGTTATCTTCATCTGATATTTGGAAAGGGCTTCTTTCATCTTGGCCATCTTAGGGTCTTCTTCCTCATATTGTATGGTATATTTCTCATATTGTATTGGGTCTTCTTCTTGTTCAAACTAGATTGGTTCATCTTGCTTCGCTTCTTCTTCTTTATTGTCCTCTTACTTTTCTTCTTGTTTATCTTCTGATATTTCAACAACTACCTGAGGGTCTATCCCCTTCACATTCTTCCTGTCCCTTGACCTAGTCCTAGGCCTCATCACGAACTCTTCATTCTTGATTTTTTTGTTGGGTTGTGTTATATTCTTTCCACGACTAGCCACGTAGTTAACCAGGGGGTTATAGGGGGGGCGGAGCCCCCCCTTTGTTGCGCCAATTGTGCAGCGGGGGGGTTACAGGGGGTTTGAGTGGGGCGGGTAGCCCCCCTCTATAGGGTTCGGGGCAGCGCCCCCAGGAAATTTTTTTTGGACCCTATATTAGGTTGGGCGGACCTACCTATGGTTTTGTGCATGGTTTTCGCACATGGTTTTGGACGCAATGGTTTTCGGTCCATGGTTTTGGACACGATGGTTTTCGGTCCATGGTATTGGATGCTTCGACATGTATAAATATGTATTGTAACATTGAAAGGAATATAATGAAAAATCAAGCTGGTAATCCTGGTTTTGGGATCCAGGGGAAAATCTCTGTGTATATGTGCTTTATGTGTTATGCTCTCACATTGTTTATTTTTTGTGTTTTAGAATTTGTATGCAGGTAATTTATGTATGGGATTAAAACCTACTTTTGGTATCAGAGTTGTTTTGGCTTCAAGGGGACACCTTTGTTGCTGAGGGGTTTCACTCGGACCTGTGGTAGACCCTGTTCAATGGGAGATCTACAGAATTGATTCTGGTGGTGAAAGAAGATGGCAAGCAGTCGAAAGATAGAGATCAATAAATTTAATGGTCAGAGTTTTGAGTTATGGAAACTCAAGATGGAGGATCTGTTGGTGGATAAAGATCAGTGGATCGCGGTAGATCTAGGTACTAAACCAACATAAGTGTCCGATGAAGAATGGAAAAAGTTGGATCGGAAGGAAAAGATCACAATACGATTGTGTGTCTTAGATTCAATATTGTTGAATGTATTAGGGGAAGCTACGGTGAAGGCTTTGTGGGACAAGTTAGGGACTTTGTACCAATCTAAGTCTCTAGTCAATAAATCGTTCCTACGGAAAAAGTTGTATAACCTGAGGATGAAAGATGGAGACTCAGTGACAGAGCATTTGAATGGATTGAATACTGTGGTAAGTCAGTTATTGTCTGTTGATATTAAAATTTCATATGAAGATAAGTGCATTAGTTTGTTGTGTTCTCTACCAGATTTGTGGGATAGTCTAGTTATTGCAATAGGTAGCAATGCAACTCCCTTGTAGTTTGATGAAATAGTCTCATCCTTGCTGACATGGGATATGAGACGTAAAAATATGGAGAGCCAGAATGGTGATGCCTTTTCTGTACGAGGACGGTCCCAGAACATAAACAAAAATAAGTCATCGAATGGGAGATCTAAATCTCCAAGAAAACCTGTAAAGGTGGTGTGCTAGAAATGCGGAAAGGAAGGGCACTACAAAAGGGATAGTAAATCTAAATCTCCTAACAAAGGAAATGGATCTGATGATGCTCCTTCTGCAGAGGAGAAAACCACCTCAGATGAAGGTGGGGATATGTACTTGGCTTCTTCAAGTACACATGTAGATCATGAGGCATGGTTGATTGACTCAGGTGCATCCTTTCACTTCACTCCCCATAGAGAGTGGTTCTGAGAGTATGAGAAATACGATGGCGGTGATGCCTTCTTAGGGGATGATAGGAAGGCTAGAATCATTGGTCGCAAAAAAGTAAAGTTGAAGTTGCAAGGTGGAAGGGTTAGAACACTTCTGGGTGTTCTGCATATTCCTGCATTGGCCAGAAATCTGATTTACGTAAGCAAGCTGGATGATGCAGGTGTAAAAATAGTGTTCGAGAAGGATACCTGCAAGATGGTTTGGGGAGAACTGGTATTGATGATGGGAGTTCGGATTGGAACTCTGTACAAGCTGCAAGGTAGCATTGTTGTTGATGGGTGCAACAGTTCTATGGTTCCTGAAAGTGGAGCAGAAAATCTAGTGGTCTCTGGAGAGAAGATCATGTTGTGGCATTAAAGGCTTGGACATATTGGAGAGAAGGGCCTTCGAATACTTCATGGTAAAGGTATGGTAGAAGGTATGAGTAATAGCTACCTGTATTTTGATTTTTGTGAAAATTGTGTATATGGGAAGCAGAATCGGGTGAGTTTCCCCTCTGGTGGTAAGAGGGCGAAACAGATAATAGAGCTTGTGCATAGTGATGTGTTTGGACCTGTGAAGGTTCCATCACTGGGTAAGTCTGTGTACTAAGTATCATTTATAGATGACTTCTCAAGGAATACATGGATATATTTCCTTAAGAAGAAATCTGAAGTCTTTGACAGGTTTAAAAAATTTAAGGCTCTGGTGGAAAACCAGACAGAGAAGAAGATAAAGGTGTTGAGGTCAGATAACGGTGGAGAGTTTTGCAGCAAGGAATCCGAATAATTTTGTAAGAAGTGTGGTATAGCATGGCAAAATACTACTCCATACACACCTGAGCAAAACGGAGTTGCAGAAAAAATGAACAAGATGTTGATGGAAAGGGAAAGAAGCATGCTCAATGGTGTTGGGTTAGGACAAGAATTCAGGGCAAAGGCGGTGGAGACAGCATGTTACTTGGTCAATAGATCACCTTCATCAGCGTTGGAGGATAAGACTCCACAAGACGTATGAACTAGTAAGAAACCCTCTCCTTCACATCTGAGTGTATTTGGATGTGATGCATATGTACATGTTCCAAAGGAGAAAAGAACCAAGTTGGATAGTAAATTTGAAAAGTGCATCTTTATTGGGTATAAGGATGGTTTAAAGGGTTATAAGCTTTGGAACCCAGTAACAAGGAAAGTTGTGTACAACCGAGATGTGGTGTTCAGAGAGGTGAAAGATGTTATTAAACATGAAGTCCCATCAAAGGAACCTGAGAAGATAGAGTTTGAGCTAAAGGAGGAATAATCAGACTCTACAGCAGAAGAGGAACCATAAGATAAAGAGCCACAAACTCCAGGTGTGAGAAGATTAGTTCGAGAAAGAAGGTAGCCATAAAGGTATAGTCCATCTACTTTTTGTTCAAATTTTGCTTTATCTATTACTGATAATGATCCCAAAACTGTGAAGGAAGCAGTAGATTCAGAGGATGGAAAACTCTGGAAAGAGGCCATGGTTGATTAAATGGCATCTTTGCACAAAAATGAGGCATGGTATCTGGTGGAGTTGCCAGCTAGAAGGAAACCCATTGGCAGCAAATGGGTGTTCAAGAAGAAGACAAATGCAAAAGGAAAGGTGGAGAAATACAAAGCTCGGTTGGTAGCAAAAGGTTATTCCCAGGTGCTGGGAATTGATTTTGGTGATATTTTTTCTCCTGTTGTCAAGGTAGCTTCTATTAGATTACTTTTATCTGTTGTTGCTGCTTTTGATTTTGAGGTAGAACAGATGGATGTGAAGACAACATTTCTTCACGGGGATCTGGAAGAAGAGATCTACATGAAGCAACCTGAAGGCTTTGTGGTGAAGGGTAAGAAAGAACTAGTATGCAAGTTAGAGAAGTCTCTGTATGGGTTAAAACAGTCACTAAGGATGTGGTACCAGAAATTTGATACATTTATACGGGGACTTGGCTTCACCAAAAGAAAAGCAAATTAATGTGTGTATTTTAAATTAATTGGTGACTGTGTTATTTATCTGGTCTTGTATGTGGATGATATGTTGCTGGTTGGAAATGACAAAGAAATTATCAAGGATTTGAAGACCCTATTTTCCCTCAAATTCGACATGAAAGATATTGGTGCTGCAAACTATATTTTGGGCATGGAAATTAAAAGAGATCGAGCAAAGAGGAAGCTCTGGTTAAACTAGAGGAAGTATGTCGAGACATTACTGCAGCGGTTTAATATGTAGGATAGTAAACCGATGAAGGTTCCTATTCCTGTAAGTGTAAAGTTATCTGCCGTACAGTGTCCCCAGACACAAGAAGAGGAAGAGGACATGTCCCGTGTTCCATATGCAAGTGCAGTCGGTAGTCTGATGTATGCAATGGTCTGTACTAGACTAGACATTGCACATGCAGTGGGAGTATTGAGTAGTTTTATGTCAAAACCAAGGAAGGAGCATTGGACAGCAGTGAAGCGGGTTTTCAGGTATTTGCATGGCACTAGTGATTATGGTTTGTGCTACCAAGGAAGACCAGGATTGGACAGAGTTTTGGATATTCGTGGCTTTGCTGATGCCGACTGGGCTGGAGATCTGGATCAGGGAATATCTACAAGTGGGTATGTGTTTAACCTATTTGGAGGTGCAATCAGTTGGATGATTAAGAAACAATATGTAGTGGCACTATCAACTACAGAGGCTGAATACATGGCAGCCACTCATGCAAGCAAGGAAGCATTTTGGTTGCAGAGATTGTGTTCAAGTATGGGTTAGTGCAGGGAGCTATAAGGATAGACTGTGACAAGCAAAGTGCAATTTTCTTGGCAAAGAACCCTGCTTACCATTCAAAGACAAAGCACATTGATGTTCAGTATCACTTTGTGAGGGATATGATAGAAGAAAAAAAAGTGTTGCTGGTAAAAGTGGACACTTTGAAGAATACTATAGATGCATTGACAAAATCTATGAGCTTTGAGAAGTTCTCTTGGTGTAGAGAAACAATGGGCATTTCAGGGCTGGATAAATGACTAAGCTCTCCTGTGGCCCCCTATGGAAAAAAAATAACAAGTGGGAGAATGTTGGGTTGTGTTATATTCTTTCCACGACTAGCCCACATAGTTAATCGGGGGGTTAGAGGGGGGGCGGAGCCCCACCTTTGTTGCGCAACGGGGGGGTTATTGGGGGGGGGCGGAAGTCCCCTTGTCTAGGGGGTTTAAGGGGGGCGGGTAGCCCCCAGCACCCTGGGGAAATTGTTTTGGACCCTATATTAGGTTGGGCGGACCTACCTATGGTTTTCTGCATGGTTTTCGCATATGGTTTTGGACGCGATGGTTTTCGGTCCATGGTTTTGGACGCGATGGTTTTCAATCCATGGTATTGGATGCTTCAGCATGTATAAATATCAAGCTCATCACCTTTGAACCATTTTTCACCTGTTGTGGGGAGGCTTGTGGCATCTGCAATTAGTTTTTTTTGTGACAATGATTTCCACATTCCCTAACTTCACTCTGTTATCATGGAGGGTCATGGTGAAGAAGCTAGCAAATATTGTATTATGACCCATTTGTAGGACTTTCTGACAGAATGGAATGCAAAAGGAATTCTCAAAAGTGACTCTATTGGCGTGTACAGGTCAGAGAGTGAAAGCGTGTACAGGTCAGAGATTGAAAGACTCGACAATTGTGACAATGCAAACTTCATTAAATAGCAATATTAGACAGTGATGACAAAGTAGGTTTCTAATGTTCAAGGTGAGTGGGAAAGCACCCAATTACACTTTACAATTTACCTTGACCATTCAACATTGCATTATGGCTACATTTCTCATTAATAAAACATGAATTCAAGCTAGAAATTTGACTGTACACGTGGTTGACAGGCAGGGTGTGCGTAGTGAAGTTTTTTAAAGAAAATGTAACAAGAGCTTTACTATGCTTAATCAAAGTGTTGAACAATACATTCACAGACTAGGTAACTGAATCCTACCTCCCATAATGTTGAGACTGATTTATGTGAGCTTTGGTAGATTAGGGACACACTACGCAATGGTTGCGTAGCGCTCTGCATAGAAACAGCGCAACACAATTTCTGAAATTCTGTGTAATTTTCCTTCAATGTGTAACTAGTCTTCATATCTCCTACACAATGAACCAATACATTCGCCTATGATAAAAAACAATGAAAATTGTGGCCTCGTGGAGTGATTTGAAAATCATTCCTAATCTTTGTTGACGTAATTAAACATGGTGTTTAATCGATGCTCCACCTAAAAAAAAAAAAAAAATTAAAAAAAAATAATAAAAAAAATTAAAAAAAAAAATTAAAAATTAAAAATTAAAAATTAAAAATCAAAATTAAAAATCAAAAATCAAAAATTAAAAATTAAAAAAAAAATAAAAATAAAAATAAAAATAAAAGCATATTTGAATTTGGGAGTGTGACAGGATCTCAGAAAATGATTTGGGTAAGATGATAAAAGTTTGCATATGGTCTATGTGGGTGAGGTTCACTCATCGTATGCAATGATGCTTTAGTAAGGGAATTTAGGCCTAGGGTAAAAAGGGACTTAGGATAAAAGGGGATTTAGGCCTAAAATAGGAATAAGGGATAACATGACTATTTAGGAATAGGAAAAAGTTTGAAAGAATAAGGGGATAAGGGAATAGGATAATTAGAGCTACGAAAGAAAATGGGGAATAAGAAATGAGGGAAAGAAATGATTTTACAACAGGGAGAAAATTTGTGACATTTGTGACCATGTTGCTTTAAACATCATCCCTTTGACTGTAAACATATGTTCAGGTGAACACCCTAATAAACCCTCAAAACCCTGACTCAAAAGTCATAATGACACCTCTCAAAAACTCAAACACCCCCTTCCCATTAATGATAAAAAAAATTATGACCAAGTTCATGATGACTTTCCAGGCAGTAGCTGGTCGAACTCATGACAGTGAAAATGCTTATGAGTTTGACCTTTTCCATGACAACAAAATTATCTTCGAAGAAATTAAGCTATTAATAAACTAACTGACTCTAACATTGGCTCCATTGGGGATGGAAGCCTCCCTGTGAAGTGCCAAGAATGACACCACAGACTAGAAGCCTATCCATTGGGCAATAGAAATAATGCACAAAACTAATAAAAGACTGACAAATCTAGAAACATTTACTGATCAGACTAACTAAAAGAGACTGCATAACTGGCAGACTCTAATTTGACAAACTGACTTATTTATGGCAACAGAAACCCATGACCTTATGGCCTTCACCTCAAGCTTCAAATCCCAACTACTACTACCCACACTTTCATTATTCAACAATAAAGCGATATATATAATGACATCATATTGAAACAGTGAAATTATGTGAGAAAGTGCTTCAACAGCCTTCAATTTACAGGACCTACTCAAAGTGGTTCATCAAATGAATCCTCAAGCAGATAAGCATTCTTTCTCATGAATGCAGTAATCTTAAATGGTCCCTTCCACATATTTTCGAACTTTCCATGTTTTCCCTTGTCTTCATTCTGAGCATCCCACTTTAATACCATATCTCCAATTTGAAAATCAGTTGCCTTTGTTCTTCTATCATAATTTTATTTTATTTTGTCTTCTCCCAACTGTGTGTTTTTTAACACCTTTTCTCTGGACTGTTGTATTTGAATCATTTGGCCAATCCTTCCCAGCATTTCATTTGGTTCTACCTCAACCTCCTGTAATAGTTTCATGACTGGAACTCCCAATGAAGAAGGAAAAAGTGCATTTGTCCCATAGACCAGCTTAAAAGGAGACATTCCTATTGACTTCTTGGTACTTCCATGATCTACCCACAGTGTGTGAATCAAATTTTTATGCCAGCTCTTCTTATTCTCCTACAACAACTTCTTGATAATGTTGACCAGACTTTTATTAGATGACTCAGCCAAGCCATTACCTTGAGGATAATATGTTGTTGATAGAACGATGTTGTATTTATGGGAAAATTATATCATCTTCTTTTACTTAAAGGAAACATCATTATCTGTGATAATTTTTTGTGGACAACCAATATGAGACAAAATGTTACCTTCCAGAAATTGAATGATCACTGTGTCGGTAGCTTGTCTGGTGGGGACTGCTTCAATCCACTTGGTAATATAGTTTGTTGTCTTTAATATCCACATGTGTTGTCCAGATGAAGTGGGATGAATTTCACCAATAAACTCGAGTCCCCATTGCTGAAATGGTGAATCAATTGCTATAGGCTTCAGGGGTAGAGGGAGAAACTTTTTTCTGCCTTCAAACATCTGACATTCCCGATAGCTGGCCACCTTTTTATAAACATCAACAATAAAACTAGGCCAATAAAGGCTAGCTCTTAGGATCTTGTTCGTTGTGGTTTTCCAATACAAGTTCCCACCACAATCTCCTTTGTGGAACTCCTCCATTACTACTTGAGCCTCGTCTTCTAACAAAAAATTGAGCAACATTCCATCAAGATCCTTCCAATATAAGAATTGATCAATAATGCAGAATTTTACTGTCTTCAATTTTAGAAAGCGAGCTTTAGTTTTAGGCCATTTTGGAGGTGCTTGTAAATGTTGCAACACATATAAAATATCAGCATACCATGGTGAGGAAGCAAACTTTTCTGACACTTGTTGGGTAGTATTTGAGAGTTCCTCTTCTATCAGGATAGCTAAGGAATTGATTTGAAGTGACTGTAGATTTGATTCAGCTAACATTTGAGCCAAGCCTTGCCCTTTAATCAATTTTGTTGGCTTGATCTCAATGTCATATTCAAGTATGGAAGCGATCCACTTACCCCTTCTCCCATCTAGATCACTCTAAGTCAAAATGTTTTTGATTGCAACACTAGGCATATAAGCCACAACATGGGAATGCAAAATATATACCCGAAAATCCTTCAAAGCCTTGACAAGAGAAAATGTTTGTTTCTCCACTATGTCATATTTGAGTGCAGCATCTCTAAGCACCCTGCTGAAAAATGAAATGGGTTGTTCAACTCCCTGTTGATTTTTCTATAACAGGACAACAACAATACTGTGCTCAGAAGCGAAATAAAATACTATGAATTCTCATGTATAATCTAGACTGGCCAATGTGGGAACATGGGACAATGCTTCCTTAACTTCACTTAAAAATTTCTTGTTGTCTTCACCCCATTTCACCTCATTGTCCTTCTTTAACATGTCTGTAATTTTTCTCAAAATTTCGGCGAGATTCAGAATGAATCTCCTCAAAAAATTAATTTTGCCCAAAAAGGACTAAATCTCCTTTTTACTCCTAGGAATCTCCATTTTCTGAATTGTTGCAACTCTATTAGGATCTATTTTGATGCCATCTTTCGAAATGATATGACCCAACAATTTTCCTTCCTCCGATCCAAACAATGATTTCTTGGGGTTTAATGAAATGTCGTAATTCCTACACTTCTCAAAAACTTCTCTTAAGTGCTACAAATGATCATCATTAGACTGTGAATAAACAGTAATATCATCAAGGTATATGACAAGAAACTTATATTTTTCCTCTGCAAAAGCTATATCCATAGCTCATTGAAATGTTTCCCCTACATTCATCAGACCGAACGACATCTTGGCATATTTGAAAGTCCCCCAAGGTGTGGTGAAGGCAGTCTTATCTTGGTCTTCTGGGTGAACCAAAATCTGGTTATACCCAAAAAAACCATCTAGCAAGGAAATTCTTTTTGCACCAACTACCTTCTGAAGAACATGGTCCATTTTTGGTAGCAGATAGTTTTCCTTGAGTGACACCCTGTTCAAATTCTTGAAATCTACACATAATTTTATCTCTCCTATCTTCTTTTTTACTGGTACCAAGTTAGATAACCAATCAAAAAAAAGAAGAGGTACTATAATGTCGGCATCAAACAAATTCCTTACCTCCTTTTCAATCAGGGGAAAAATAACTGGATTTGTCCTTCACAGCTTCTCTTGAATGGTTTTTGATCTGCTTTGACTGATATTGTATGCTGAATAATGTCTTTGTTATACACCTTTAAGTCCTTGTATCCTCAGGAAAACACATCAGAAAATTCAGTCATCAATTCCAAACATGTTTTCTTCATTTCTGGACTCAAAATCTTAGACAACTTTATAATTTTTGGGTGTTTTGTTGTACCTATATTGCATTCTTCAACTCCTTCTCCTACAGGTGCTAGTTTTGGCCTTTTGGCCACATCATTATGGTCAAACAGTTTCTCCAAAGGTACAAATCCTCTTGGAAGGACGTTGTCTTTGAGCTGTAATATCTTTAACTCAGTACCCTGTTTATCTAACTCTTCTTTCAACTTATTAATAAAATTCCCTTTATCTACATCTTCCCATCTGCCATCCCTTTCCAATTTCATTTTGGAAAATCCCTCCTTCATTAGAAAAAATTTCTCCAACTGCTTGTCATTTTCGAAGACTTGCCAGTGCTTCATATTATCCAGGACAGCAAGCCTATGTCTGAATTCTACCTTTATTTCCCTTTAACACTGCTTAGAATTTCAAAATCAGAGGCGAAGTGGCCAATGCATCCACAACAACATTATCCTTTCTTGGAACAACTGAAAAACTATAGTGAACAAAATTTTGCAAATAATCTAGTACAACATTATGATAAGCACGCATCCAAGGGTGTGTTGTTTGATATTCATCTTTAACCTATCTAACAACCAACTCAGAATATCCATAAACAACTATTCTTCTAGCTCCTAATTTCTTCAAATTTTGTAAAACCAAAATGAGAGCTTCATATTCCGCTACATTATTAGTACAATAAAAAACTAACTTGTATGAGAATATCTCTTACTTACAAACTTCTGGGTTGATTATCCATATCCCCGCACCAACACCTTCTTTGCTTCCTACCCGATCGAAATGCATAGTCCAAACACAAGGTTTTTTCTGCTATTTTTTGCCTATTTCAGCCTTCAAACTCTCAATTTTCCATGGACACTTTGGCTTCTCTATTCCTCACTTTTGTTGTTGTCCTGTCCCTCCATTCCATGATTATTTTCTTCATAATTTTCCTTGTTATTTGCTTCTTTTCTAATGTCTGGAACAACTAATTTTATTCTGTTGTCTTGTTCTGATTCTTTTCCCAAAATTTCTAAATTCTGAGCATTGTCCCTTTCCTCTTCTACATCTGAAACAGTCTCTTCATCATTTGGACAACTCGAATTGAATAACACAAATGAGTCCAAATCAGAATGAACAACGTGCAATGGATGACTCACTGGTTTATCCTTACTACTGATCATGTATTGCATGAGAAGTTCTCGGTATAACCTGCTTGACTGACCTCTGAAAACTGAAACTGTGATGTAGGACATGTTTGTTTGCAATTCCCCATGCAATTTCGCCATCCAAGATCTAGACAAAAGCATACCATACCTGGGAGGTATATTCGCTACCACAAAATACATAACCATACATTTTGAAGGAATTTGAGTTGAGGACACCGCTAAATCCTTAATTAATCCCAGACACTTCACCTTACTAGAATCAAATGAATAGAGGTCCTTGTATGGTATTGTAATATCTAGGCATAACCTCTCCATGATCACTTTCAACATTAGATTATGTGAGGCTCTAGAGTCCAGCATAACATTATGCAGTATTTGCTCATGCACATTCCAACTGACATAAAAAGGAGGAACATCCCCATCTTTCTCTTTGTAATCAATCTTTGGTCCAAAAATAATAGTTGGATTATCATCCGCTATATTAACTATATCATAGGATTTGTCTACTCTAAGTGCCTTTAAAATATGAGATCTATATTGGTCATTTCTTACCAATTCACCAAGAGGAATAGAGATTTTTAATTTACCAATTTCAGCTTCAAGATTAAAAGGATTTGATACCTTTTCAATCTCTTTATGGGCAGCTTCCTTCTTTTCTGTAGCATCTTTGGATGTATCTTCTTTCCTCTGCAAGATAGTGATAGGAGGCTCCTTCCTTTGGGCACTTGTACTTGGGACATCCTTCCTTTGGGCACTTGTACTAGGGGCATCCTTATTCACATTGTTGGCTACCATTTCTTTGTTTGTTGTGCTGTTGATTGGTATTTCTTTTTTCACTGCATTGTTTCCCACAATTCTGTTCCTCAAATTATATTGTCGTTGCACTTGCATGATGGAATTTTGATATCCCTTCCTATACTCCTCAGATTCAGTCATCAACACATCATTTTGAGAATGAGCAAGTAGCAATTGTTCATCCTCTGCCTCAAAAATTTCAAGCAACTCCTGCTCTTCATCTTCTTTAGTCTAATACATATCTTGTTGCATGTTGGTGGCTAGATTTGCATACTTTTACTCACCCTTTTACCCTATTCTTTTTATCCATTTTACACCAATAATGGTTAATCGATATCTTAAAACACACAGGTATACCTCTTCTCATGTCTTTATGGATTATTGGTCAATGAAGCATAGTCATAGGGGATTATTACCTAAGAAGCTTGCTAATTTAGCTATTTCTACCGATTTGAAGGAAGAATGACTAGGACCATGATTCATTGAATGATACTGTCAAAGTTGGCAGCGATATCCTTGAACATTGGCTACAATGGTGAATCAATCTCTCGATTGACATGATACTATCTTTTACATTCTTTTTCGTTCTGAAAACCACCATGTAATTAAAGGCAGACAATGTCGTAATTCTAGGAACTGTATTATTGATAAAATGTATAAAGTAGGGTTGCGGGCTATGAAAGCTATTGCTGTTAAGATTCATTAAAGTTATAGGAGAAATACTCTAACTCTGAGTCTGTAACAACATACTTGTAATATTTCTTTAATTAATGACAGTTTGATCTTCTGAGCATATTGTGATTCGTTGATCTCACCACAACCTTGATCACGGAGTTGGGGTCACTCTCCTCACCAAATGTTGTTGGATTAGATATGTGTTTAGGTTTATTTCCGTGAGTTTAGTGTTGTTGTGAATGTTTATTAGTGTGTGCTTTGAGTCCTAATTGTTGTTACAATTATTAGTTGTTGTTACTCTTATTTGTTGTTACAGTTATTTCTTGTTGTTACACATTGATGAATTTATAATTAATGTTCAATGTTGGGTAGGGAAACTGTGGCCTGCACATAAAATGCATGATAGCCTTGAAATAACTAGTATAACCCCGGGTTGACAATTAAATGTGGATTGCGTGAATTGAATGATTCATACTTGAACACCAACATTTTGGTGCCATTGTTGGGGAGGCTATCAAAGGCGCGAAAGTACGAACAATGTTGACCATAGGATTGATCTCTCATCCTAGCGAAGGAAGCTTACACCTTGCTCCAAGTCCTGAGTATTAGATCGTTTGGTTGTTTGGTTTCTTATTTTTTTTAGGATTATTCTCTTGTCCTAGGGAAGGAAGTTTTTATCACCTTGCTCGAGGTCTGGAGCTTTAGGTTTCTTTTTTTAGCTTTCATAAGTATTGCTCTCTCATCCTGGGAAGGGAAGTTTTATTTTTTGCCTGTTTCAGGTCCTGAGCTTGATTTTTTTTATTTGTTTATTTTCTCTCTTGTTTTCTTTAGGGGCCACTCTCTCATCCTGGGGAGGGAATTTCTTATCCTACTCCAAGTCTTGAGCTTTTAATTTGCTTGAATGTTTCCCTTTTTAAAAGGGGTTGATTTAGGCAGAATAAATTACATCCAAGAGATCATCTCAAGGGTTGAGTCTGGAGCATCGTCACAAGCTTCCATTAGGGTAAGATCTCATACAAGATCTAGATGAAAATCAGTTTCACAACCAGAACCTCCCCCAATAGCATAAGTGCAAGCCAGGGAAGAAGAAGTAGCAAGTAGAGGATCTAAGGAACTGCATATTGCAAGTTCAAAGCAAGAATATTTGAGGTAATTCTTTGCACCATTTGATCAAGGGAGTGTTGTTAAACAACTTCAATCACCTCTTATAGAACAACCAGAGCCAGAACCTATTGAGATTCCAATTGGGTATTGGCAGATATTCATGGCTCCTGCAACTTCTTCCCAATTAGAGATAACAAAGGTGATGCGCCTATGAAGCCTATTGTTTTAACAACACTACCTAATTTCCATGGTCTTTCTTCCGAGGATCTGAACACATTCCTTTTTGAATTCGACATT
This sequence comes from Pinus tabuliformis, assembly GCA_031772625.1. NCBI lineage: Eukaryota > Viridiplantae > Streptophyta > Pinopsida > Pinales > Pinaceae > Pinus > Pinus tabuliformis. Next base: position 86,989,535 of record CM062808.1, on the reverse strand, counting down.
TTTTTTGGGGTATGATTATATTTTTTATGCTTAGAAATTGAAGATATTCCCCTCTACTTTGAAGGGAACAACTTTGAGATGGTTTATGGGTTTAGGGGGGAAATCTATTGCTACATGGGATGATATGAAGACGATTTCCTCAAGAAATATCAGGACTACTGCAATTCCTGAGATGCAAAGGAAGACATTTTTAAGATTATGCTGAAAGAGGATGAGAAAATGGAAGATTTTGTGGAACGTTTTCAATATAGTTTGCAGAGATCAGGCCACAGTGACCTGGATAAGAATATATTTAAGATCATCTTTCTCAAAGTACTGAGGGAGGAATCTCTGGAGCTATTGAACGTAGTAGAGAAAGGAGATATATCAAAGGAATAATTTGATACCATCTGTGAATTATGCATCAAGTGTTCAGGAGAGGCTGCGAGACAGAGGTAGGGAGTCCAAACTCTCAAAACATCCAGCGGTGGAGTTACAAAGGCTAAAATTGGGAATCTGCTGGACAACCTGAGAACCGATATCCTAAGCACATTATCATCGCAGCTAGACATGTTGCAGGCAAAACAGAAGCAGATGGAAGCAGAGAAGGCTATGTCTATTTTCTGCCCTCAATGCAGGAAGAAGCATCCATTGAAGGAATGTCCATTAAATTCTGTGGAGACTTGTGCGATATGTGAGCAGAGCCATTCCACTAGCACTTGTCTGTCTCTTCCTGGATTGAAGGCAGTATTTCAGGGAACAAATGAAGAAGCATATCATCTTTACTTTATGGTATCAAGGAAACCATGGCAACCACGACCGCCAAACATGAGTCAAGGTATGCCCCAAGACCTATCTCAGTATTTTAATAATATGAATTTTGGTCAGCAGTCTGTACCCTTTTCACCTTCTTGGCTGCAATATTACCAATATCCAATGCCCTGACACCCATGGTACCCTCAATCTAGTCCAAATTTGTCATGGTCCCAGAATTGGCGTGGACCTCCTCCTCCTCCTTCAGGACAATTCTCCCAACCTATGCCACAACAACGGCTACAACTGCCTACTAATGCACCCACTAGTAATCCTCCTCTTCGTCCTCAACTGTTTTTCCAATCCAATCCAAATCCAAATAATTGAGGGGCTCAACAGTTTGAGACACTCAACCTCCCTTCATATAGTATCGCCACCATGGAATGTAATGAATTAAATCTTCAATCTGGTCGGGTGGTCAATACTCAGAATTCACCAATAATTGTTGAACATACTGATGATGAAGTCTCAGAACCAGAACATAGAACAATAGGGGATGAGCCAACACAGATTCCTATAAAGAAACAAACCCCTTGAAAAACTATTGTTACTAAAGGATGTCAGACTGATCCACCTTATCTGGAAAGATTATCTTTGAGTAAACAAAGTCCTCATCCTGAATTTGACCTTTTAGGGGAATTGCAGAATTTATTCGTTAAAATTCTGATACTTCAGGCTATGAAGGATGTACCGATTTATGCTAAGGAAATTAAATAATATTGTTCTAAGAAACCTGGCAGAAAACCAAAGGACCCACTTACTAATCATGTCATGGGTAAATTATGAGATATAATGTTGGGGAAATTTGTACATGTCAAATACAGGGATCTTGGGAACCCGATTCTGACAGTACAGATTAATGGGGTGGATATCCCAAATGTATTGATAGATTTGGGGGTAGTGATTAATGTTATAACCTCTACAACCGTGATTACCTTGGGTCTGTGAAACCTTAAACCAACTCCCACTGTCCTAGAATTAGTAGATCAGTCTACTATAAGACCAGTAGGGAAGCTGGAAGATATCACTATTTCGGTAGACTCATGGTAGTACGTCGTTGACCTTTTGGTTTTACATACCTAATCCCCAGCTAGTGGGCATCCCTTGATTTTAGGAAGACCTTGGCTCGCAACCGCAGATGCTTACATTGGGTGTTGGTCTAGAAACATGGTAATATCCAATGGGGAAGTCACAAAGAATCTTATCCTTTACCCCCCTACAGAACCAAGTTCATCAAATAAACTCGGATTTACCTTGATATAGAAGTCTCTACCTACCAAAGAGCCTGAATCTAGGAATGAAGAAGTTATACCTCTTAGGGTCCTATAATTTTTATAGAATCGTTTGATTATAGCTAATCATTATTATGTTTGAGATGTTGTAAATAATATTTCCTCCCGCAAATTATTTCCAAAGCGGCACCAAGTACTAAGATTTAGGGAGATTTTTGCATATAAATGTTTGGATCAGACTGTGGGTATTTTCATCAGAAAGAGCTCAAAAGTAGCTTTTCAACAGTACATCATGCACTCAAATTCAATTCCTGGATCAAAGGCAAGAGCAAGTTGAAGTCTGCACCAGAAAGCACATAAGAAGGCATAAGTGAGAAATCATATATTTTGAATTATTAAAATTAATTCCAAAAATAAATGAATAAATATAAACTCTAAAAAAACATGAAAAATCCTTTATTCATTATAAATCCAAAAGTCAAGGCCTATGGCCCACCCCACACTCATGCATTAATTCCCCCAACGTTAAAGGCATCAAGATGTGTGCATATTATAATCCATGGTTATGAATATGTTTCAGAACCCCAAATTCCCCCAATGTTAAAGGCATCGAGATGTGTGCATATTATAATCCATGGTTATGAATATGTTTCAGAACCCCAAATTCCCCCAACGTTAAAGGCATTGAGATGTGTGCATATTATAATCCATGGTTATGAAATGGTTATGAATATGTTTCGGACCAGCCCCTTGGACATTTAACCAAAGGGGAGTTCGAAAAGTGATTTTCACTCTTACGGTTCTTTACAACTGTCACCCTCACGTGATTTTAGACCCTCCTCCCCCTAAACCTCTTACTACCCACCCCACCTCCAAAATCCATTAACTGTATTGGTTTGACTTTTATAAATATGGCTGGAATGGAATTTCATGTGATCACGAAACCAATGTTGTGTGGATGGGAGGCTGAATGAAAGAGATCAATCGAAACCAGATTTTTAGAGGAAATTTAGGGATGGAAAGCAAAGTTGGTGAAATGAAATGACAAGCAAAGGAGTAAAATAATTTTACAGCTACAGGAAAAAGAAATTCATGGATGCAGAAAATAAATACATGAGAGAAAATAAGAGGGAAAATTTGCAATAGTATGTTCATGAAAGTAATGTACAGGAGAGAAAAAATAAGGAGCTTCATGTAAACCAGTTTTACACATAAGAGGACAAGTCAAAATGAAAGTCAAAATAGAAATGTTTTACCAACCATGGATTTACAAAAAACAACACATGGTTTTGCAAATCCATCCAAATATTTACAGGAGTAAAAGAAGGAAGGTAAAAGGAGAAAGAGGACATGGTTTTGAAAACAACACATGGGTTATGGATTCGAAAACATGATGGATTTATAAATCATTCTAATAAATACTTTGAATTATGAATTTCATTTAAATATTTGGAAATATCAATTTAAATATATTATTTAAATCCAAATATTTTGTGATAAAACAAAGTATTTAAAAGATGATGGATAAAACAATGCACATTACAGCAGCATGATAAACAGTGAAAACATTGCATATTCAGCACAACAGTATAGAAATTTTGAATAATATAACACTTATTCACAGAGATTACACTGATTATACACTATTTGCGGAATGCATGCATAATACATAACCTCCTCTACGTTGATCATCAATTTTGCGGAATTAAAAACAATGAAACATCAATCGCATGCGCACATTAACACAGTATGTACTGGGGAAAGCATACAGCTGAAAACCCCCAACTATCTGTATATTATAATGATAGAGAACATGTAACAATACATAGTACAATACTCCTCACAAGTACTCAGTACTCTCTCCACCTGCTACACACAAACTAGCTCAGATTTGAATCAAGTCATAGGTTCAAATCTCCTCCGTTGTTTGCCTGCCTCTACTGCACAATCCAATGTGAGAATAGGAATGGATCCAAGTTCGAATTCCTTTTTGTTGTACTACGCAATCCTCATTGGCAATCTCCATCATTTATTTTGCAAATCTCATGCACAGCTATAGTCACAACTGATAATAGTCTCCACCTCTAACACCTGTCTCCACTGAACTATCCATGCACTGAGTTAAATGATATATTCTTTAGTTGATTTATGAGTTAATAATTAGTGAATTGATTAATAATTAATTCACATCACTCATCACTAGTGTATTTGGCAGTTAGACTAAATACAACTAGTTCAACTAAGTCAAACTGAACACAACTCCATCAACTCCTCAATCAACTCCACCAAACTCAATCACTTGAGTTCTAACTGAAGTCCATCATGCAATAGCTCAACTAACACATAGGAAAAGCGTATTTCCTTCTGGCAATTGCATGTGCCACATCTGTAGCTCGAACTGAAGTGCTCCAAGAGGATAAGATAATGTTTATAGTCCAAATATTATTAAGAGCTAATAATATTCGATTGTTCTATTTTTAGCCTGGCAGTCTAAAAATAGACTCCGCCCATATGTCTAAAAATAGAAGTCCATCTATTTTTACCAACATGACCAATCATCCACAAATAGCATCCTGCAACTCATAGACCATGATCCATATGTCTAAAAATAGACATAGTCTAAAAATAGACTTTGCACCAAAAATAGTCTGCGGGTACACTTAGTGAAGGCGACTTCTTTTCACTAAGCTCCATCATCTTGTTGCATTTTCAACACTCCCTCTCAACAAGATATGGATTATCTGCAACCCCTATCCTGCAACTCTAGAATGTTCTGCATGCAACACATTTGCCCGGTCCACTTGCTCCAACAACACTTGGAACAAAAACACTCTCAACTGACCACTCTGTTGGGCTAGGAACATACTCTGATGTTGAAGCTCTACCTGCTACTAACAAGTGCTCCCTCTCTGACATCTGCGCTACTACAACATCTCCATTCATCTCACACCATTGCACACTTCTCTGTGCCACCTAGCACTGTGCAAAACACTTGTGCCTCTCGCATTGCTGCAACCTGCTAGCTATGCGCTGTCCTGGGATTCCCTACACTGTCGCTCTCTCTGCCGCTCCATCCGCATCTGTCTCTACCCAATCAGTCAGTTCCTGCTACTCCACATCGGGGCTCCCGTAGCAAGGTCTCATCCAAGAGGTTGGGTACCTCAAGGATCCTGCCCCTCCTCCTTGGGACGATCAATCCACATCACCCCACCTCCTACCTGGAGGTATGGCTGCATGTGATCCCTCAACCCACCTAGCTCGAAGTTTCCCCCTACTGGAGGTCTCTGCATGAGTAGATGTCTCTACTCAATCTCCTCTCAGCTTCCCTTGTTGTGGCTGCTCCACAACCTCCTGAAGCTGCTGCACCAATCGTGGCTCCTCCACAATCGTCTGAGACTTCTTCTGGCTCTGCATGTTGAGAGGTAATATACGCTCCCTCTCAACCACCAAGTCTCCATCAGTTGCCTTGCTGCTCAAGGCTTTGCATGCATCTTGAACCTCAAGAGCATACAGGTTCTTGACCCGTGAACCAATCTGCTTCACCTGTCTAGTGATGATGTGTCTAAGGAAAACCTTTCCCTTACTGAAGACTACATCATAGCCTCTGTCTTCCAACATCGTGATCAACACCAAGTTTCTCTCTAGTCCTGGTACATACTTGACATCAGTCAAGGTAAGGTGAGCTCCATGCTCCCTCTGAAAAATAACCGTGCCTACACCTGAGACACTATACTTCTCATCATTACCCATCACTATGAGTATCTGGAGATCTTTCTCCTCCAAAGTACTGAACAAACTCTTGTCACCGGTCATGTGGAAAGAAGCTCCACTATCAAGAAACCAACCACTTCCCACCATGGATGAAACCATGCATGCAAAGAGTGTGAAATCCAACTCAAATTGTGAAGCAAGTGCCTCACCTTCAGATCCTTCCCTAGATCCCTTCTTGGATTTCTTCCATGGACAATTTGGAGCATAATGGCCCACCTCATGACAACGAAAGCATCGCACTTTCGATTTGTCAACCTTCTTCCCATCATTAGAAGAACTGGATTCGGAAAGAGAACCCTTCTCCTTCCCCTTCTTTGCTTTGGCAGCCAAAGCACAATTTTCTTCATCAGATGCCTTTGATGAAGATCCGTCCCTGGTATTCCGCTTGATCTCCTCTTACACAAGATCCGACCAAAGTCTCTCCCATCCTGGCAATTTCTCCCGACCATTGACAGAGTCCTGATAGGAATGCCAACTCTTCGGAAGACCAAGGAGAGCCAAGCTCACCAAGTCCTCATCATCGAAAGTCACCCCCACACTTCCCAGCTCATCCCGGCATTGGGTGAACTTCGTGAGATACTTGGGCATACTGTCTCCATTCTCACACTTAATGTTTCTGAGTTTATCCTTGAGCGCCAACTTCCTCTGGTCGCTCTTTCTTTGGAATAAATCTGTCAATGCTTTCCACATCAAGTATGGAGAAGCCTTTCCATGCAGGCTGGATACAATGTGATCCTTCATGCCCTCCAAACGAATCCTTCGACACTTTGCTGTCTTCTTTTTCCAAGCCTCAACGTGAGCAGCATCAGTAGGCTTTGGGATCTCAGCCTCTATGAACTCCTTCAGCCCATTGTCATCTAACACCATCTCCATCCTGTCTTTCCATGCAATATAATTCGAGCTGCCTTCAAGGGCATACTCCAATCGCAATCCGTTGAAAGACATTTCAACATTGACACCAAGAAAACACTGTTGCAAATTCTAATTCCACCAGCTCAAAACTCAACCACTTTTGATCTAAAATTCGTGAGAATTATTTCTCGTACAGAGATTGATTGTATGGGCATTTACCAGATATCTCACCTTCCAAAAGAAGGATGAATCCAGAGGCTACCTGGCCCGATTACAGACTCTGCCTGAAGAAATAAAATGTAATCACTTTCTGAATAATAGATCTGATGATCAACTTCGATTTGATACCATGTAGAAATTTTGAATAATATAACACTTATTCACAGAGATTATCCTGATTATACACTATTTGCGGAATGCATGCATAATACATAACCTCCTCTACGTTGATCATCAATTTTGTGGAATTAAAAACAATGAAACATCAATCGCATGTGCACATTAACACAGTATGTACTGGGGAAAGCATACAGCTGAAAACCCCCAACTATCTGTATATTATAATGATAGAGAACATGTAACAATACATAGTACAATACTCCTCACAAGTACTCAGTATTATCTCCACCTGCTACACACAAACTAGCTCAGATCTGAATCAAGTCATAGGTTCAAATCTCCTCCGTTGTTTGCCTGCCTCTACTGCACAATCCAATGTGAGAATAGGAATGGATCCAAGTTCGAATTCCCTTTTGTTGTTCTACGCAATCCTCATTGGCAATCTCCATCATTGATTGTGCAAATCTCATGCACAGCGATAGTCACAACTGATAGTAGTCTCCACCTCTAACACCTGTCTCCACTGAACTGTCCATGCACTGAGTTAACTGATGTATTCTTTAGTTGATTTATGAGTTAATAATTAGTGAATTAATTAATAATTAATTCACATCACTCATCACTCATCACTAGTGTATTTGGCAGTTAGACTAAATACAACTAGTTCAACTAAGTCAAACTGAACACAACTCCTCAATCAACTCCACCAAACTCAATCACTTGAGTTCTAACTGAAGTCCATCATGCAATAGCTCAACTAACGCATAGGAAAAGCGTATTTCCTTCTGGCAGTTGCATGTGCCACATCCGTAGCTCGAACTGAAGTGCTCCAAGAGGATAATATAATGTTTATAGTCCAAATATTATTAAGAGCTAATAATATTCGACTTTTCTATTTTTAGCCTGGCAGTCTAAAAATAGACTCCGCCCATATGTCTAAAAATAGAAGTCCATCTATTTTTACCAACATGACCAATCATCCACAAATAGCATCCTGCAACTCATAGACCATGATCCATATGTCTAAAAATAGACTTTGCACCAAAAATAGCCTGCAAGCACACTTAGTGAAGGCGACTTCTTTTCACTAAGCTCCATCATCCTGTTGCATTTTCAACAAACAGTTTTAGAACATAAGGAATAGAAAGACATCGAGACATAGACTATTAGAAAATAGTTTGCAACTCAATTCATTTTTTGAGATTTGATATTAGTTTAGCACAAGATCTCACGATTTTTTGTATATTAATTTATAAATACTTCATCTTATCAAGGGTTGACTTTTGAACAAAAGAACACTATTGTATATTGTTGAAGCATCAACGGATTTTCCAAGTAATACAGAAGCTCTTTCACAGGATTCTTGTGTCAAGTTGTTGGTGAAGTGCATCTATCTATCTTATGTGTTTATATTTCTCATTTCATAGCACATATTTGTTTTCCAAATCTGAATTATTCAAGAGATAAGTAAAGGGAAGAATTTGTTTAAATCTACACTCTGCACCCGGTTACGAATAATTTCAATGTTTTCTTCTGATCTTTAAATATAGAATTCAGGTAACAATGCTCTATATTTAAAGTGAATCTTAATCTGTTCTCCTTTCTCCATTTCATAGACTTTAAAGAATCCATTCAGTTTGGCTACCCTGCCCTGTGAGATCTATTTGTAGACACTGCAATCAATCTACATTTTATGTAACAGACTCCATAGCCCAATGGTAATCTAGTTATCAACCAACCACTCAAATACAAATCAAACCTTAAACTTCATAACTAGCCTAATATTCAATCCAACAAAGTTAAATCTTACAGAGAGAGCCCTCTCTGAAGTTGGCAAGGCTAGATCTCAGCTTCCAAAGTTGGTTTGTGGTTACCTTGGTGATTTTCTTCTGCAACCTCAAAAAATTACTGAGTGCTAATAAGACCCATCCTTACCATCAGCGAGGCTCTTTGTTTTAGCGATGAAATGGAGGACGACACCATTAGCACCTTTCTCAGTAGTCCTGATTCCGTTTCTGAATCAACCTGTCAGCAATTAGAAATTTTCATGTGTTGTAATGTTCAGGAAGATATTGAACCTGAAACAGAAGTAAAAAACATTCATGAAATTGTACCTCGTATTAGTGTTCTCGTAGAAATTGAACTAGGGAAAACATTGGTTATTAATCCTAACATTTCACACTCCAAATCCGAACAGTTGTTGAAAGTGCTTCTAGAGCATAAAGAATCCTTTGCTTGGGAGTATACAAATATGAAAGGAATCCCCACTGATTTATGTACTCATCATATACATTAAAGAGGAATGTCAACCTATTAGGAAGCCACAAAGAAGAATGAATCATGCCTTAAAAAACATTGTCAAAGATGAATTACAGAAGTTATTAGATGTGGGTTTTATTTATCCAATATCAGACATTCAATTTGTTTCCCCGCTGTTCATTGTTCCTAATAAGAATGGAAAGTGGTGGATTTGCGTTGATTACAGGGAACTAAACAAAGCAACTCAGAAACACCATTTTCCCTTACCCTTTATTGACCAAGTTCTTGATACATTAGCAGGGGAAGGAGTTTTTCTCCTTTCAGGACGGGTTTAGCGAATACAATCAGATACAAATAGCTCTTGAGGATCAGGAAAAAACTACCTTCACATGCCCTTAGGGAACCTTTGCCTACCGAGTCCTTCCATTTGGCCTCTGTAACACACCTGCTACCTTTCAAAGGGAAATATTAGGAATTTTCTCTAATCTAGTTAATGATAGTGTTGAGATTTACGTGGACGACTTCACCCCATATGGGGATTCCTTTACAGAAACTTTGAAAAACGTAGAGAAATTACTTGAAAGATGCAAGAAAACACATGTTTCTGTTAATACAATCAAATTTCATATGATGATGAAAGAAGGAATAATGATGGGACACTTGCTTTCAGCTGCAGGAATTCGAGTTGATCTTATGAAGGTAGAGGTAATATTAAAATTTCCTACGCCTAAGACACTGACACAGGTACGCAACTTTATTGGTTATGCTAGCTATTATAGCCATTTCATAGAATTTTTTTCTAAAATAGCATTCCCACTTTTTCAATTACTACCTAAGGATGCAGAATTTGTGTGGATTGGTGAATGTGAAGCAGCTTTTGTAGAAATCAAAGAACTAGTCTGCAAGGCTCTGATATTACATGGTTCTGAATGGAAGCTCTCGTTTCACATCTCTACTGATGCTTCTCAAACAACAGTAGGGGTGGTTTTGGGGAAACATGAGGACAAGAAACTGTATGCAATTTACTATGTCAGCAAGAATTTTACCCTTGTTGAATTAAACTATACGGTAACTGAAAAGGAGTTCTTGGTTGTCATTTATGTTATTAATAATTTCGGCATTATATCACAAGGTATCCTACTTTCATGCACATTGATCATACAACTATCAAGTATTTGATGAACAAACGAATAACCCCTGGTCATGTTATAAGATGGTTACTGTTAACTCAAGAATTTGATATTACCATTGTAGATAAACCAGGGAAATACAATGTAGTTGCAGATTTCCTATCTAGGATGGATACTAGTGATGAAGGTACACCTGTAGAGGATAGTTTTCCATATGAACATCTTTTTGCAATTTATACTCACACTACATGGTATGAAAATATTTCTAACTATCTCGCTACAAGAAAGGTGCCTCAACACTTGCCTTACAGAGAATAGCGAAGGATTATCCATCATAGTGCTCGTTATTCATGGATGGAGGGATATCTCTTTTAAACAGGATATGACCAGCAAATATGGCACTGCATAAGTGGTGATGACATATATGATGCCCTGCAAGCTTTTTATGATGGCCCTTGTGGGGGAAATTTTACAGATAAGCGGACAGATCATAAGGTGTTACAAATGGGATACTATTGGCCTTCTATCTCTCGTGATGCAAGGAAATATGTTAGAGGGTGTGATAGTTTCCAACGGATGGGTCAGACTGGTCGGGCAGATGAAATGTTGTTATAGCCCCAACTAGCTCTTGAGCCCTTTGAAAGATGGGCTATAGATTTCGTTGGGCCTTTTAATCCACCTTCACAGCAAAAAGCTCACATTCTAGTTTGCACGGATTACGTGACAAAGTGGGTGGAGGCCAAGGCTTTTGTGAAAGCAACAGAACATGTTGTTTCGGACTTTTTATTTGAAGAAATTATTGCATGTACGAAGCTCCTAGAGAGAGAGTTTCAGATGGAGAGGCACAATTTACATCACATCTGATAGCAGGACTTATGAAAAAGTATGGAATCAAGCATAGGATAGCATCTCCATATCACCCTCAAGCGAATCGTCAAGTTGAAAGCACAAACAAGGTACTAGAGAATATTCTTACAAATATTGTAGCGAACCATTGCGAGAATTGGGTTGAGAAGCTTCCTCAGGCACTGTGGGTATATAAAACAACATGGTTGAACACAACAGGTTTTTCACCATACGAGCTTGTATATGGGAAATCCCCTTTGTTTCCAGTGGAATTTGAAATTAAGATGCTCAGGATAGCCCTTGAAGTAGGTCCAGAAACACTGACTAGAACTGTTGAATGAGTTGGATTAAATTTGTTTGGTATTTATCCAAAATACTGCTGCAATCATAGAAACTTTTAGGGGCGAATGTTCGCCCTTTGGCGAAATTAAGGGGTTTTAAATTTTTAGTGGGTGAATATTTTGTATCATAGTACATTTTTACAAATCACCTCAAATAGCCCACCTTATTTTAAGGGAGAGGGTAAAAAAGGTAAATTTAGCCCTTGAAATTAGGAGTTACAACCTTCCATTCGCCCATTTTCAAGAATAGGTTTTATTTAAGTGAATCCATTCGCCCATTTTCAAGAATAGGTTTTATTTAAGTGAATCCATTCGCCCATTTTCAAGAATAGGTTTTATTTAAGTGAATCCTATGGGCCAAAGGCCCAAATACCATATTTATAAAAGATGTATGGTAAATTAATAAAAATATAAATAAATGAGAGGTATGGTAAATAAATAAAACATTTTTTATATTTACTCCATAAGTCACCTTATATACATGCAAGGGTGTAAACAAATAAAAATATAAGTAAAGTGGAGGTATGGTAAATAAATAAAACGTCTTTTTATACTTACTCAAAAGGTATGGTAAATAAATAAAAATATAAATAAACTAGACGCATGGTAAATAAATAAAACCTCTTTTTATATTTAGTCCATAACCCTTGTTCTATTTATGAAGGCTCAAGAAAGAGGTTTTATTTAAGTGAATCCTATGGGCCAAATACCATATTTGTAAAAGAGGTATGGTAAATTAATAAAAATATAAATAAACGAGAGGTATGGTAAACAAATAAAACATTTTTTTATATTTACTCCATAAGTCACCTTATATTTACGAACACTCAAAAAATGTGTTATATTTAGGTGAAATCTATGGGCAAAATACCATGGGACAAATACCATGGACTAGATTGTTATTAATACCATGCAAAAAAACATTATTAACCCTAATATTAGTATTAATAAAAATAAAAATGGCACATGGTATTGACCCATGGTATTCACCTGGAATGTAGCCTATTTAAATGGGGGAATCAAACCAGCATAGATCCATCTTTACTCTGGATCTACTAACCCCCGAGAGGTATCATATCGTGATTTGCAAACTAGCATAGAGTGAAAAAATATTTGATCCGATCAAGAGTAAAAATGGATGTTGTAATTTAATGTATGTTAAACATTTTAGCTTGGTTAAAATTAAAAATAAAATAAAAATCAACTATTAATTTTATTAATTTTTATAAATTACTATTAGTAATTTTTAAGCTCCAGGTTTATGATAACCCATGGTATTGACCCATGGTAATACCATGGTATTCATTTGAGCATAGACTATTTAATGGGGAAATTCTATCATCTTAGTTCCATCTTAATTCTGGGTCTTCCAAGTGCTCAGAGGGATAAATAGATTTCATCTCCCTAAGAGTGGTAGATGTGGAGTTAAGATGGATATAGGTTGGTTTTTATGATAATGAAAATATTAAATAGACTTAGGAAATTATATTGTAAAAACATCTTAAGGTGAATGGTTAAAGCATAGACATTGGACAAGTATATTTGTATACTTCTGTTTTAAACTGAAACAAATCCAGGGCTAAAAGGAATGGATTGATTGCACTAATCATCCTTCTATAACTTTCCAACATATGCTGGAGTAAACAGATTGTAATTTGGGTAATTTTTCTAATTGCAAACAGGAACATACTTGTGTATTGGCAGGGTGGTTAGGAGGTCCCTAGAAGTGATGAATTTGAATTTTTCTTGGTTTCATATATAGTATTAGGTTTTTTCTCATGCTTTCTGTGAATGGCACGGGTGAATTTTATCCTACACCCACTAGGTTATCGATATGTAATTTCGGTAATTTTGATTTCAAAAGATATTTTAAAGAAATGCAATGATTTCATTTGTGTATTCAATAAACACAAGATTTTATAATTGAGTAAAATATTCTCCATGCCTGGTGAGAGATTCGCCAAAAAATTATATATACATATCATATTATTGATAAAATCGCCTTCCATTTTTCCTATATACCATGGAGATTCGCCCATTTATTATACATGTAAATTTATGGGGGGTTCTTGAAATTTTCCCTGGCTGCAATCCAGCAGCAACAAACAAAATGGCATAATAAATTCATTAAGAAAAAGGTATTTCAAAGAGGAGATTGGGCATTTCTCTATGATTCTCGGTTCAAGGATTTTAAGGGAAAACTATGCTCGAGGTGGATGGGACCATATGAAGTTGACACGATGTTCGATAATGGCATTGTTAGACTTATAACAATTGATGAGGCCCATACTCCTCTTATCATGAATGGACATTGCCTCAAATTATATCACCGTCTAGCTTCAAGAGACTCCTCTGCACCCCTGATTAAAAAAAAAAAATCAAAATCAATAATATATATCTATATATCTAATATAATAAAATGTTGTTACTACCCTATCATTATTTTTCCTGTAGATATCTCACTGGTGTTGTTACTCCTCCGGTGTTGTTACTCTGATCATGGAAATTTTGTCTAAGTACTTCACTGGTGTTGTTACTCCTCCGGTGTTGTTATTCTGATCATGGAAATTTTGTCTAAGTACTTCACAGGTGTTGTTACTCTGATCATGGCAATTTTGTCTAAGTACTTCACTGGTGTTGTTACTCTGGTCATGGAAATTTTCTCTAAGTACTTCACTGGTGTTGTTACTCCTCTGGTGTTGTTACTCTGATCATGGCAATTTTGTCTAAGTACTTCATTGGTGTTGTTACTCCTCCGATGTTGCTGCTATGATCGTGGTGGTTTTGTCTAAGTACTTCACTGGTGCTATTACTCCTCTAGTGTTGTTACTCCTCCATGTTGTTACTCCTATGGTGTTGTTACCCATGGCGATGGTGATTTTTTCTAAGTACTTTGGTGTTGTTACTCCTCTGGTGTTGTTACTCCTCCAGTGTTGTTACTCCGTCGTGATTTCGTCTAAGTACCTCGGTGCGGTTACTCCTCCGGTGTTGTTACTCCGTGGTGATTTCGGCTAAGTGTTCAATCGGTGTTGTTACTCTTCAGGTGTTGTTACTCCCTCGATGTTGTTACTCCCCCGATGTTGTTACTCCTCTGTTGTCGTTACTCCGCCAAGGTAAGTCACCAGGTACATCCCCAATCAACTTTGTGGATTTGAATTGATAATTCATTTGACATGACTCGATATGGTCGAGGATGGTCATCCCTTAGTTGGGGGGAGGTACTATAATTAATGAAAAAGATGCCATAATTAAATTACAATAATGACTTGTTATTATCATTATTGAACCTTGTGCTAAGTGCGTACACTCCACGATTTCCACCATACTTCACACGGTTACCCATATACATCGGGACTTGAATTTAGTACTATTGTAATAATGAACGACACTTTCCAATGCTGCGAAGTAATTACCACTCATTATTACCATTATCCACCATGGATTTTTCCATATTTCACCGTTACCCTCCCAGATTTCACTCTCACTGCACCCCATCACTATCACAACTCTCTCAATGCAAATCTACCTGTCGGCACTCCTCCTCGGCAGTGTGATGTCACTCCAAAGTGTTGTTACAGAGTCATTGTGGAATGGGTGTGCAGGCTATGAGACATGAACCAGAAAGCACAGAGCAGGTTCGACACAATGCAGATGTTTGGCAAGTCTTCTTGGATGCAGGATGGCATGTGTATTTTGAGAGGCTACAAGGATTTGACGAAGCTATCACAATTGAATTTGTGTTAAACCTGGAAGGAAATCAATCCAGAGTTCGTGGGTTGGATATTTCTGTCACGGAAGAAGTTATTTCGATTGTTAGCAGGTTGCAGTGAGGAGGTCATAAATGGTTCTCTCGGAAGTCTCCTCTGCTACAGTTTCAGGAATTGTTTTTGTAGGTTGGGGAGACAACGATATAGAAAGGGAGTATGATTGTAAATCTCTGCCATACCCATGGGCTGAGGTGGCATATTTTATTATGAGGTATGTTACCTGTGAAGGTCGGTTTTCTACACTATTTAAATACCATTTCAAACTCCTTGCATGCCTTCAGTTTTGGCATGTGCAGGTTCATTCTTTAGACATGACATACTTTCTATGGAGCAGCCTTCACTTAATGGCGCAGTCTGCCCACCGGTCTCGACAACCATTAGCAGTTCTCACAAATCATGTGTTGGTTAGATTATTGGTGGTGCATGCTCTATCTCGAACCTTCGTGGCTTGGCCACAATTCACCGAGCTAGCGGAGGAAGAACTTGCAGGTATGTTTCCTACAAGGGAGGAGGAAGAAGAATTAGCAGCGGAAGAAGAGGCCACAGATGATGTTGTTATAGCGTCGCCTGTTGGCCCAATAGAAATAGACACAATGGCGATAGAAGAGAGTGCAATCGACGCTGCTCCATTAGAACCAGCATCGATTGCCAATTTAAGAGGAGAATCACCACCCTTGGATGCAATTACAGGTGGTGCTAACACACAAGAACTAGCATCACTTGTCCAAGCAATTGAAGAACCTTTGCTTGAAAATGTAGGTGGTTCTGACACACATGAACCAACACCACCTGTCCAAGTAGTTGAAGAACCTTTGGTTGAAAATGTAGGTGGTGTTGACACACAAGAACCAGCACCACCTGTCCAAGTAGTTAAAGAACCTTTGGTTGAAAATGTAGGTGGTGCTGACACACAAGAACCAACACCACTTGTCCAAGCAGTTGAAGAACCTTTGGATGGAAATGTAGGTGGTGCTGCCACACAAGAACCAACACCACCTACTCAAATGAATGTGGAACCTTTGGAAGAAACAAGGGCCGCAATCAACACTGCTCCACAAGAACCAGTGTCGGTTGCTGGGCAGAAGGACAATTTGGAAGAAGCACAGGCAGAAGGAGAAAAAGGGAGCATAGAACAGTCGTGAACATAGAAGAAGAAGGAGGAGGGCTTGCATCAACAGGCATTAAGAGAATGGAAATTGATGAAATTATTCCTCGCTCTCCTTTTCTTGCATCTTTGCCAAAAGGGGCAAGGAAATTTTGTTCCCCTAGATGCATGGAAAAAGAAAAATCTTCTCCCCTGATCCTAAAATTTTTTGGGACGGTTAGAGGCATCATTATCGACACCGTTACTCAAAAACCAGTGTCGATTGGTGAACGAATTGAGCTAATTGAAGGGTAGGTGGTCGGCACTGCCACACAAGAACCAGTGCTGACCGAAGGACAAAATGAAGAAGCGATGGCTGATACTACTTCTACAGAACCATTAACATCATCATGGTCTACTTCATCTAAATCTACAAAATCACTGACCTTATCAATATGTTGCTTAGCAGTAACTTCTCATGTACCATCATATTGGGGAAGCCTTTAACCATAATTAAGAGGCAAATCATGAAGTTGAGCAGGCAAAATGAGAGGGGCATATCTCGTTGCCATGACTACTACCTGAGTAGTTGGGTGACTAGCGGACGGTGTGACAAAAACAACAAATGATGGAAAAACTGGATGGATATATGTTGAAACAGACGATGAAGGACCCAGAAATGATGTGAAGACAGAACCATAAATTGAACTGGCTTGTAAAGGGCCTGTTTTTTGAGACAAGACTGTCTTTTTAGTAGTTTTCTAGACTTTATTAACCAAACTTTTCAGTTTACTAAACTATTGAAGAATATTTCGACTGAACTCTTTTTCTGTAAGTGGGATATAACAACATATAAATCCACTAGTATTTTGGGAATATAGGAGCAAGATTTGGTTTTAGACAAAGGAACTTGAGAATCAATTTCTGGTAAAGAGACAAATCTCCTAAGAGGGATATTACTTGCTTGACTTTCCACCACAATCCTCTCCTTCCTAAGTAATGTTTTAGGATCACAAACAACCATAGGGGGATTTGGATCAGGATTCTGGCTGGTATACCTCCTAGAGGCCAGATCTTCTCATATAAATTTGCGTGCAACTAATTTGTCACAAGTGTTCACAATCATAAGAGCTATGTAATTAATTCTTGAAGTCAAATGACAATACAAGGAATTTAGCCATTATTCCTTGATAATTGATCAACTGTAGCACCTATTTTGAAAATCCACTAATTTTTTTTAACATCTTATAGTTCAAATTGCACACAACAAGCAATAGCATTTGAAGTCCAATAACAAATCATTACGAGCAATAAGAATGTAATAAAATACTTTTACTTAGATACACAAATACTTTGTACCATCCATGGGACCAAGAATTAAAAAAGAAACACCACTTGCATAATATCCTTTACATTCCTTATTCCAAAGATGCCTCAACTTGCCATAGGTTTTAGTGGCATTTTGAATCATTCTTAATATAACTAGTATTTTTTGTGTTAGTAAACTCAACAAGCTATATAAAACACTGAAATCTTCATAATGCATTATGTCTTATGCTCTCTCTTTCTTTCTTTCTTCTCCCTTTTTTTTTGTATATAGGAAGATGTATCATGAAGTGCAATGTATCTTCATCTTCTTGTTTACAAAGTGAACATAGGCATTCTTTTATATTCTTCTATATATATTTTTCCATATCCTTCTTTTTAGTACTAAGTAATAATAGCTTAACTTAAATTAACAAAGTAAATGTTTTCCTTGTAATTAGAGATTTTATTTTTTTGAAATATTAACCTTAAGTTGATAAAATCTCATTCTCTTATCTTCACTAACCTATTTTTTGCACTAATTTAAAATAACTTATATTTTTTTCAACTATTTTTTTATTTCCAATTTTCTTATTTTTATTCTGATCATTATACTCACTCTTATTTGAAAATACATTGTATCATTACATTCATGTACATCCATAATCATAACCACATCTAGCTAAATGCAACTTAATTATGTGATTTTGAATACATAAAATGGATTCAGCCTAAAGGATTCACACACTCAAATGAGACCAATTACACAACTCAATTTTACTATTTTAAAGATTAACTATCATATTTAGAGTAAAATTGAGTGAAAAAATGCCAAAAAGACCAAACTATACCCTATGCTCCACCATAACATCAACTTTAAAAAAAATAGTCTATTCACTAAACATTTTTACCTTTACAGTGGAATAAATATTTTCACAAGATTGTGACTTTTTATTATTTAAAATATGCTTTTAATATATAAATAATTTTTAACACTAAAACAATTTCATGACACTACAATTATGCAATTTATAAATTTTAAACTTAATTTTCAAAAAATCAACCTAAAGATATACTAGAAGGTCAAAAAAGTGGTATGGAAATTACACTGTTGTTTCCATACAGCGGCCCAAGGGCAAGTTACAGTTAAAGTTCCGGCAACAAAGCATTACAAAAGTCTTGCTGCCCCACTCTGTGGCGTTGTCTATAGAGGCCAGCGTTGTCTATAGAGGCCACAAATTAGTCCGATGGTATCTTTTGTCGGCATTTGGTAAAAAAATTCAAAAAATCAAACTGCTGGAGTGTTTGAATCATTTTTTGATGGTGAAAATAGATTAAGCACCATCAAGAACCTGGGGCACCCACAACCCTAAAGTTTGACAGCTATAACTCAAATTTTCAAAAATTTCTACCATATTTTATCATAATCTTGCACAAATTTCCATTATTTTCTAAATTAATTTGTGATTTCTTTAAACTACAATATTCCAATTTATTTCCTACTCTGAAGAATCCGACAAAAGATAAACACAGGAGTTACACTCACAACTTTTACTCCATGTGAAAAGTGGGAACAAAGCATTACATGTATTGAATTCTTTTGAATATCGATGGACATTTGAATAACGTCCTGGCAACCAGTGCATAATAACACAGCAGGCATGGGATGCTGATGATGCCCCCGGACAAGAGTACGTAATGGCCATCATTTGCAAAAGGCCCACTTCACAACAAAGCATTAAATGTATTGAATTCTTTTGAATATCGATGGATGATGCCCACAAGAGTACGTAATGGCCGTCATTTGCAAAAGTCCCACCGATAAAAGGAGAAATGGAAAGAAATGGAAATTAGGCTCTCTTCCACCATCAGAAAATGCCGTATAAAAAATATTAGGAGAGTCGACGTGACAACACGATGCTATTTGATTTGTTTTACTCTGAAGAACGCTGCACAATCGTCATATTTCTTTGCTAGTGGAAGACCAACCTGGTCCTACCATCATGACATTTCCTCTTTCCTTTTTTCTTTAATTAGAGAGTTGATAGCATGCAACAAAGTTTTGAAAAATTTCTCAGTGCATCCATAAGATTTCTTCACATGGTAGAATCCTTATGCACAACTTTTTCTAATTGCAGATGTCTACCTATTTTCTTGTTCACCATTATCGAGCAGCACATCTGTTTTTCTACATCTCCTTTTTCTCTGGCCTTTCAATTATTTTTTTCAAAAATTTACTTTTATTTTCACCAAAATATTTCAATATTTATTTTAAATAAAATCTCTATATCAATTATACTAAAAGTAACTATAATTAAAAAATTTCATATTTCTTAAAAATTATATATTTTTATTAATATTTAATATAAAAACGGGTAGAAAATATATAACAAAAAAATCTTAATGTCCACATTTAAAATAAAAAAAGAACTCTTTACTTATATTTAATATAAAACGATATATATATATAACAAAAAAACTCTTAATATCCACATTTAAAATAAAAAATAGAACTATTTACTTATATTTAATATAAAAGGATGTATAACATATCTATAACAAAAAGCTCTTAATATCCACATTTAAAATAAAAAATAGAACCCTTTACTTATAAAAAACAAAATGTAAAAATTTCTTTGTGTAACTCTTTGTTAACTAGATTTATCAAGAGTAAATAGGGATCAAGTCCCTCAAAGTATAAAGTTTTTGAATTGAAAAAACTAGACATGGAGAGGCTAGATATGGTCCCTTGAGATACTAGAAAAGGTGGGAGATAACAACTATAAACCATATCTACCACCATACATGCACATCTACTTAGTGGTCAATGTAGAGAATCCGAAACTCTATGAGCTTTTCATGTTGGATCAAGAAGAGGAACATGTTGATTGTGTGTTTGTTTATAAGTTTGTGATCTAACTTGTAGTATGTTATGATGTTGTAATGTGAAAAATCAAATGAAGAACCAATTATAGAATAGATTAACATATTTTCAAATTGGTGGTTCTTGATGCATACGGTGACACAATAACATATCAATAATTTGATTATGTATAATCTGTTATAAGTTGGTGGCATTGTGTGGAGCCAAGAACATCATCTTATAGGTTAATTTGATTATTTGTTTAAGAGGTCATCTTGTATAATTGACTTCTGAATACATTCAGTACTGAGACTGCCTTCCTAGATAACTAGGGAAGACAATGGAAGACCATGTGTTCAACACATGGAGGTGTGTCCATAGGATGGTTCAGTATCAAAACTAACCCGTCGTGCTTTAGGAGGCCGAGAAGCATCAATTCTGCAAAGCCTATGACCCAATATAGCTTAAACGCACAAGGAACAATTCTACACACAAAAATAAAATTTACTCACATAAACAGTCCACACATCACACTAACCCTAATCTATGTACATAGTGATAAAACTCAAGACTCTCTCATCTTCTTAGCCCTCCCTTTAGGGATTCAATCTAGTACATACTCTGATACCATGTTAGAAAAATGGAGAGAGCGATCAGAGAGAGAATGATTCCACACAACAAATCACACTTGATATTATTTATCACATCAGTTGTAAATATATAGGGCATAACACACTGACTTCGACACATCTATATCATGACTGCAATTCATAACAGAAGAATCAACAACTTCTTGACTAATGCCTCGGAACTCACAATGAAAACTACACATGACATGGAAGCATTACTTCCAACAAAGAGTGGATAGAGAGAGAGAAAACATATAGAGTTTGTGCATTATAGCATCCCATGGGCCACGAGTCTCACTCCTTTGTACTTGCATCCATTTCTATTTGGAGAAAGAGAGAGCAACGTAGAGAGAAACACATCCTCACCTTCCAACTAGGTTTTCTCATGTAAGGGCTTCCCATATCATATCTTGTGCTCATTTTGGTTTGTGAGTTTTAATTTTTTGTGCTCTATTTTTCATATTTTATCTATTGCATGCATAAACATAACACAATAATTAAGGAATCTAGAAACCTAAGGATAAATTAACCCTCATAGTGTAGATTTCAGATTTTGAAATATATATTAGTGGATCTATATGTTAGTCACTCGGATCTATAAGGTTTTCATGTTGTAAACCTAGATCTACATTAGATTTGGCTACTAGTCACTCAGATTTGCAAGATTTGCTTGCTCTATACCTAGATTTGCACTATATCTGTCTATTGGAAACTCATATCTATAAGATTTTCCTACTGTAAATCTATATATGTAGTTGCAACCTTTAAATTTGTTTTTTTAACCTTTAGATCTATTGTAGTAACCTCCATATATGCTGCAATAACCTTCATATATGTGAAGTTGCCAATTTTGTTATAAGGATTTTTTTCCTGATCTAAGATCTGGTATTCCCGGGCGAGATGATTGCTACAGACTATAGGTAGATAAGAAAGTAGACTTTACCACAGATAAATTCTTATACATGAAATGTAAAAATGATCTAGGTGGATCCTTGAACGCCCAACAATTGACTATCTCAAAATTCCTTGTAAATGGATCCGTTCTGTAGAGCTTGAAATTTTGAATCCAATGCAACTTGAACGGGCTCAAACCGAGTTGGTATGTGAAAGTTATTGCAAGTCAAATTTCAGGGTTGACTGGAAAAATGTCAAAATGAAAGTTTGACTTCATGTGGTAGTATGTACTGCTAACGTCAGCATGACATCAACATGGTGATGTGGCAGCATGAGAGGTTGCCATGTGTCACTCAT
Source organism: Pinus tabuliformis (assembly GCA_031772625.1). Classification (NCBI taxonomy): domain Eukaryota; kingdom Viridiplantae; phylum Streptophyta; class Pinopsida; order Pinales; family Pinaceae; genus Pinus; species Pinus tabuliformis. The sequence goes on along the minus strand of CM062808.1, from coordinate 86,967,074 downwards.
TTTTGGCATTTTTGGACTGCTAAATGGACCAATAAATTTTGCCATGTGGCATTCGTACGGATGATGTGGCACTGTATAGATGTGACATGTGTCTGATAATGTTAGCATTGAATGGATAGGGTTGATGTTAGCATTGAATGGATAGGGTTGACCAACCAGTGGATGACAAGTGGCAGTATGGTACTGATGTGGATGATGACTGTGTTGTACTTGTAGGCAAGTGGACCGATCGTAGGAAGCCATGTGGTGCTAACATCATCAAGTGACTAGGCATATGGTTTTCACATGGGCCAATCATAGGCCACCACATGGGCCAATCAGAGGGTGCCATGTGGCCCTATGAGAGGCTGCCAAATGGCCCATCGGATTAGACAAAAATTTATGAGACCAACCTCGATAGGGATCGATCGCTTGACCTCTCATATAACAATCTGTTGACATATTGTTACACCATGCCATGAGTCTTAACATACAAAGGGCGCAACCCATATTTATTGTTTAACGATTTGTTGGTTAGCAGTAGTGGGCGGGTCGGCAGGTGCATTGACTAGCTTAGCCCACAACTATATTACATGTAATGTGACCCCGCGGAATAGAGGCAACGTTGAGTTGGCCATGACCCTTGGTCCCGTAACTGTGCGCAGGAATAAAGAGTGAGGGCCAACGACCCAATTAATTTTTTTTCTAATATATATTAAAAACCAACAAAACTACTAGTGGGTGGGGACGATCGAACCCTGACTTGCAATATAATAGGCCACATTCCCAACTAGTCGGGCTAGGCCCATTTTGTTGAATGGGATGTGAGACCAGAGGTTTTTGTAGCACATTTTAAAGTGCCTTTTGGAAAATTGAGGATAACTTGGTCATCCTAAGGCCTTTTTGAGCACAAGAAGAGCCTAGACAGGGGATTTTAGCTCTTTTGAACATGATGGTAGAGTAAGTTTTGTAGTTTGAGGCTCATATATGGATGTTTTGAGCAAGTCGTTGACAGAGGCATAATGGTGTCTAACCATTAACCTGTTCATCCTCCAGTGAAAAAGATGGAGTTGTTGTACAAAGGCACAAAGAGTTTCCATTTTATGTAAAGTTTGTAATCAGTGGATTTGTACCTTTGCATGCAAGGACATAATTTTTGCCATTGTACTTTTTTATAGATGCCTTTTGAGACAAGAATTCCAGAGAGAGGACTTGGATGGCCTGAGAAAAACATATTTGCGTATATACTCAAAAGACTCGAAATTTTGCAAGGAATTCATCTATGGATGTCTTTTTTCTCATTTGAGTGATCAATTTTCAGTTTATCTTCAAATGGTGCAAGTCGAGATAAGGTAGTAGTAACACTTCATTGGAAATTGTTCATGTATATAGTTTTTTATCTCATATTCATGAGATAATGTTGAGTATGTTTTGAATCTGAGCAGGAGATTCATGGACCTAATGCTATGTTTGTGAGCGCGCACAGTTTATGTTTATTTGTATTGTTGTAGAAATTACTCTAAGTGAAAGTTCTTTGTAGGAGAGACATCAACACTCATCGAGAGAGTGCTTTCTTGAGTTGATTTGATGAAGTCATACTTGATATTCCAAGTATTTGTTGGTGAGACTCTGCCAAAAAGAGACCATGCATACAGTTAGGGGAGCTTGTGATTCTTGATTATTCTTGCAGAAGCTATTTGTGAAAGGGCACTATGAAACATTTGATGAGTCACACATGGACAATCATCCTTGATAGATCATCTCTCGGGAGAAACTCTATTGAAGAACACGATACCTTACTCATCCGATGGACTATTGTTGAGGATCCCTTCCGTTTGATCACTAAGAAAATATTATTTCTTGAGCTAGAGGATTTTATGCAGACGGGTGGAGTTGGTTCATCACATGAAGAAATGTAGACACATCTATCATGGACCACATTTCTAGAAGGAAGAGCACCATGACAAGGGGAGTAACATACCTATGAATAACTACTATTGATAAGAAGTAGCTTGACAAGGGGAGTACTTGAGCACCCCATTTGCCATTGATGTCAAAGGGGGAGAGAATGTTGGAAGGGAAAGAATATTTCCATCAATGACAAAGGGGGAGATTGTTAATGAAGTTTTCATTGATGTCAATATGGTATTCTCAAATATGGATAAAACCCTAATTATGTCCTAACCGTAATGGCCTGAAAATCCTAAAAATGATGCCCTAAGTATGATTGATGAAACCCTAGGATCATGACTAGCCGTTCTGAAGCATACTGGAAAACTATAATATATGATTGCAAATCCTAAGTGCCAAAGAGAAAACCCTAGCATTATTAAAGATGATACCCTTGCCCTAAACCCTAGCTGTCTCATGAACAAAAATTGGCTAGCAAATCCTAGCATGAAAACCCTAATCTAAAATCCCTTTCTTAAAAAACCCTAGGATTCCCTAATACATATGCCAATTAAATCACATATAATTCTAAGCCCTAAATTCCTAAATCTCTAAAACCATATGCCAAATTCATAAATTATAACCATAATTATAAAAATATATACAAGATAATAACAAGCAAAAGAAAAATTGTATAAATGAAAATAAATGCATATAAAATATTTACTTATATATGTGAACGCTTCACCAATCTATACGTAATTCTCTCATCATATTAGTCACATAATGGACGTTGCATACAAGTAATTGGACTTCACATAATGGATGTTGCATAACAAAATATTTCCAAAACAATGCATTACACCGATGAACAAATTACACGTTTGACACTAGATGTATAAGTTGAACGTTGGACGTATTACATGTTTAATATTAGTTGGCTCCACTAATTTGTAAGTGAGCTTGCTTCAATCTCAGGTCGGTTTCTCCTTCATTGGTGACGGTTCCACTTTTCAAAGTCGTATTAATATAAAATGTATCGAGATAGTTTGGAAATAGTTCTTGGTCAACAATTAAAAAGGAGAAGTCTATAGCTTGTGAACTTAGAACAAAGATACAAAGGGAAAAGCTAGAACATAGAGCCAAGATCATTCGGTTGTGATACGCACTGGAAAAGAAATGAAGTAATAGTTCGGTGAAGAAGTAACATTTTCGGTGAAGATAATGACAGGAAGACAGAAAGTTAATGTGAGTTCACATCTCGTGAACTGAAGAGGTTGAGAAGACATTGTTTGGCTTAATTTGGTGTTGGGTTATCTCTATTGCTCAAACGAAAAGGAATAAGTGAAACTAAACATCATACCACCTATAGCACTTCAGATTTGGGTGGCTCCATACCTCAGAATTGTTGAGTACAGACCTCGATTTGTTGTATATACTAGTGACATGTCCAGACTTGTAGCTCAGTGCATTAACTCGTGTTGAGAAGCTCGGATCTAAAGGTTGTTAACTAGTGGAGAATCACAAGTATACAATTGTGGTGGCTCGGACTTTTTTCAAGAGCTACAGAAATAGGTTGAAGTAGTGTGTGGACCTCAAGAACAAGTATGTGGTTCTATTAACAATGATTTGGGTTGGGAAGAAGGCTACAAAGGCTTAACACTTATATCTTCGGACAAACCTATACAGTGAATGTGGAACTGAGATTGCAGACATGTGGATGCAACAAGTCGTGGAAGAACCTTATAGAATTGTGCAGACCTGTAGTGGGTATTTGGTGAGTTGTCTTGAAGATAACATTGAAGACCATGATGCATCATTGATGTCATCATGAGGTGACTTGGAGAATTTTCTTGGGTACAATGAAGAGAAGTGGTGACACCTTCATGTGAAGAACAAGGTTGTCATTGATGATGTGACGTGGAGACTAAGTGAAGGCATAGTTGAAGATTGAAAGGGCTTGTTGAAGAAGACATTGGGAGCTGTGAAGAATAACCAAATACATCTTAACCAAGTAAAGTGAGAGTTGGATCCCAATAGGTTGGAGCCTTGAAAAGACAAGGTTGGTGCCTTGGAGGATAGGGTTGAAGACCTAGAGGATCAGAGTCCTCAAGAAACCTGGTCGAAACCTGAACCAGATATAGGGTTGGTGCCCCAAAATTGACAAGGTTGGAACCTTGGAAGTCCAAGTCGGTGCTTGGAAAAATACAAGTTGGAGCCTGGGAGATTGAAGATTGGAGCCTTCATCTAGGGTTGGAGCCTTGGAAGTCCAAGTCGGTGCTTGGAAAAATACAAGTTGGAGCCTGGGAGATTGATGATTGGAGCCTTCATCTAGGGTTGGAGCCCTATATTATTATTGTACTTGATTTAGTGTAAAGAAGAAATTAATAAATGTATTTATTCTATTATTTTTCATTTTGTGTTCTAAATATAAGTGATCTAACTAGTAAAAATAACAATTGAAAAGAAATATTGATTCACCCCCTTCTCAGTATTTCCAACAGTCCCATCTCGATGTGCATCTGGGAATATTTCTCCTCCAAGTCACTAAAAAATTCTTTGTTCCCCTTCATGTGGAATGAGGCACCACTATCTAGATACCACACACACCCCATCACTGTGCTTTCCATGCATGCAATGAGGGTGAAGTCCAACTCTAATTGTGAAGCTAAAGCTTCACCTACCACTCCTCCTAAGGGCTTCTTGCATGCGTTGTTGTGTGGACACTTAGTTGCATAGTTACCAACTTCATGATAGTGAAAGCACTTGATTTTGGACAAGTATTTCTTCTTGCCCCCTTGACTAGATTCTCCTTTGGATTGGGATTTCTTCCCTTTCCCTTTCTTTGCTTTTCCATCCAAGGCACAGTTCTCCTCATCCTCACACTTGGATGAAGTCTCGTCTCTGGTGTTCTGCCTTATTTCTTCTTGCACCAAATCAGACCATAGGCATTCCCAATTTGGTAGCTTCTCCCTTCCATTCACCGAATCCTGGTAGTTGTGCCAGCTCTTGGGAAGGCCTAGAAGTGTTAGGCTTTCCATATCATCTTCTACAACTGTAACACCAACACTACCAAGTTCATCATGACATTGTGTGAATCTACTCAGGTATTGTGGTATTGTGTCACTCTTTTGCGTCTTGATATTTCAAAGCTTATCCTTGAGTGTCAGCTTCCTGTCGTCACTACTATTCTGGAACAAATCTGTCAATGTTTGCCACATTGCATACGAAGTCTCTTTCCCGTGGATATTAGAGACAATATGGTCTCCTACTCCTTCCAATACGATCCTCCTCACCTTGGATACACACTTCTTCCATTCTGTTATAATCTACGCATCAGTTGTTGTCAGTTTCGGGATATGATTATAAACAAATTCCTTCAACCCATTATCTTCCAGTACTGCCTCTATGCGGTCCTTCTAAGCAACATAATTCGGGCTTCCCTCAAGGGTATACTCGAGTCTTAGTCCATAGAAATCCATCCTGCTAGCTCTGAGAAATTGACCTTGCAAAGTCGATCCTCCTGTAATGACAACTTCGAATTATCTTCTCTACTATTAATCTTGCTCTGATACCATGTAGAAATTTAATGTAGATTCAAAAATGCTCATGTAATTTACTAAAACAGAAGACTCAAATCTACTCTAGTCATCTGCAGAAATCAATTCACGACCAAGAACAAAAATCATAAACATGCATCAAGATTCAACACACATACACAAAGATTTATCTAGGGGAATGAAACTGCTCAAAACCCCTTCCTATCTTTATTTCATTAATCAAAGAATAGATATGAATACACATGCTTGCTCAGTCTGAGCACAACCTGCACCTATATAGTCTTTCTCTCTACTTCACTGACTGAATCTGGCCAACACTTAACCAATTTTCCAGCCTACCAAGCTCCTATTTCCTTGCCTTGTTCCTTGAGGAATTAAGCTCCTATTAATTAGGAAAATCCTCAATTGGAATTGTGCAATCCTTCTATGTTGATCCTCTGACTGCATGCACCACCTGTACACTTCAAAATAGTCTACAACTGATAGTACAATGCCTTTCAATCTCTATCTCAACTGGGTAACTTGAATTCTCTACATGCATTTTTTATTTTGGGCTGATTGATTAGTTAATTGGTTAATCACTCAGTGAGCTGAAGTTATACTTCCACACTTGGACCTTCCACTAGTTACTCTAGCAGTTAGAACTAGTTTAACTGACCATAACTTAATTTAACTAAAATAGATTGCTAGGAATCAGAAATCAATCATACTAAACTAAACTCAAGGTTCCCCTACTCGAATTAACTGAGTTAATAGCGTGACAAGTGCCATGTCACCTCAGTTAACTACCTCCAAGATTTTTGATGAAAATAGAAATTTGAATTTTAATATAGTTTGACCAAGGCAAAGTCAAACTTAGATTTTCTTGTTGCATTTTCAACAACCTCTCGCGTAACAATCCGTCGACTTACTATTACACCATGCCATGAGTCTTAACATATAAAGGGCACAAACCATATTTATTGTTTAACGATTCGGCGGTTAGGAGTAGTGAGCGAGATGATGGATGCACCCGAACGACATGACCCGTGATTATATTACATGTAATGTAACCCGACGCAATGGAGGCAAGGGCGTCGGGTGGGCCATGACCCCCAGTCCCATAATTGCATGCGGGAACCAAGGGCAAGGGGCAATGACCAGATTTTTTTTTTTAATATATATTAAAAACCAACGCAACTACCAGTAGGTGGGGAGGATTGAACCCTGGACCTGTTGTATAACAACCCATATGCCCAACCAGTCAGGCTAGGCCCATTTTGTTGAATGGGATGTGAGACCAAAGGTTTTTGTAGCACAATTTATAGTGCCTTTTGGACAAATGACGATAATTTGGTCATCCTAAGGCCTTTTTGAGCACAAGAAGAGCCTAGACAGGGGTTTTTGACTCTTTTGAGCATGACGGTAGAGTAAGTTTTTAATTTTGAGGCTCATAGATGGATGTTTTGAGCAAATCATCCTCAGAGCCATAATGGTGTCTGACCATTAACCTATTCATCCTCCAGCGAAAAATATGAAGCAGATGTTGTACAAAGGCACAAATGGTTTTCATTTTATGCAAAGTTTGTAATCAGTGGATTTGTACCCTTGCACACAGAGCTATAAGTTTTTCCATTGTACTTTTTTACACATGCCTTTTGAGATGAGAATTGCAGAGTGAGGGACTGGAGGGCCTAAGTAAAACATAGTTGAGTATATAATCAAAAGAATAAGGAATTATTTCTCATAAGGAATTCATCTACGGATGTTTGTTTTCTCATTTGAGTGAATGATGTTCAGTTGATCTTCAAATGGTGCAAGTCGAGATAACGTAGTATCGACACTTCATTGGAAAGTGTTCATGTAGATAGTTTTTTATCTCAGATTCATGAGATGATGGTGATGATGTTGAGTATCTTTTGAATCCAAGCAACGGATTCATGGAACTAATGTTATGTTTGTGAGCACGTCCAGTTTAAGTTTCTTTTTCTTGTTGTAGAGATGACTTTGAGTGAGAGTTCTTTGTAGGAGAGACATCACTAATCATCGAGAGAGTTATTTCTTGTTTTGACAAAGATATATATATATACTCATTATTCATTTGTTGCACTCAATAAAGCGACCTCGTCATCATTGGAGTAGGGTCAGGACACGTACTCCATCATGGATGAACTATGTTATCATCTGGTTGTACTGATGTGCTTTTTCTTCTCTCTTACATCTCCTCAATTTGTCTTTGAGTATCACATGCTTCATGTATATCATTATGTTCATTTTCATTTACCTCTTCGTGCTTGAACACTTTAGAATGAAGATAACTTATAGGACCCATTTTGAATGAATCTATTTAAGACTTTCACGATCAATTCATTCATTTTTGTTATGAATTTTTGGAGGAGGACATTTATTGGAATTTTATGAAGGAGAAATTTGAGTATCTTGTTCAGATTTCTTAAAATCCACCTGATACTGAATCCATTTCAAATCTCCCAACTTGTTGTCATGATGATGAGTAAGTCTTGTCAACGACAAATAAACATCTTCTAAAACACAAGTCAACTTTTCTCCTAATATTGTACCAACTACCGGTCTTGACTCTTAGAACTGCACAATTCCTTGTCTCTGAAGACTGTGCAATCCATTGAGCTTTCCAACTGTGCAATATATTGAGGATTAGAACTATTCAACCTTGAATATTGGCAGTCACTGAGCTTGCAAACTATGCAATATTTCCCTCGAAACTAGAACTGTGGAGTTCACTGAGTCAGTGGATTGTGCAATCCCTTGTTGTTGGGAACTGTGCAGTCCCTTCTGCCAGTGAGACTGTGTATTTTCCCGAAGTAAGCTAATGCACATCCCTAGAAAATAGGACGTGCATAATTAGTGTTTGACATGTGGCACTAACTTTCTATTCTGATATAGATGACAAGTGTCATTGCTCCCTTAATTTTAGGCATGTCTATCAGAAACCCTAACCCTAGCCCCATGAGGTGAAATCTATATAATAGCGGCTTTCAAAGCTCATTTTCACACTTAAATTTGAATCTCTAGCCTTCCTCATGAGATCAAGAAGATTTCGATATGGTTTGCACTGCTTTTCTGGTTAAGTTTCTCATGTGTCGCTTTTTGCTGATTTTTCTGTCACTTTTGCTTCTATGAGTGCTATTTTTCCCATTTCATTTCATGGTAGCTGGCATTTCTATAAATATTAGCTTGTACAAGTGTTGCTTAGATCTTTCGTTCAATTTTTACAAGTGTCACATCACCTTCTTACTTTTTTCTTAAGAGCAGTTATTGCTATAGGGGCTTTGTATACATGCTTGTTTTTCTTTTTACATGATCTTTTCTGGGCCATGATTTTCACTGATCTAATATATCCTAAGGTCAATCTAGACTTGTTCTTGCCGCAACATCAGATCTCAAGATTTCTCTCTCTCTCTCTCCCCTTGGCAGAATTATGCAATATTCAGCAGTTGTTTCCCATCTCCAACTGCGCATTTTGCATACTTAAGCCTCAAGCTCACTTCCGTGGCCTCTGAGACTATGCAGTACACAGTAACTAGCTTTCCTAGTTACGCATTGTGAAGTTCTAGGCCTCATTCCTCAGCCTTGGGCACTAATACTGTGCAATGCGCAGTCTCTTCCCTCTCCTTCCCAAATGAGATTGCACATTGCGCAGTCTCAACTCTCAAGCTCCTCCCTTAACTGCTAGAACTGTACAACCCCTCTCTTCATAGCACATTGTGTAATCTCTAAGCTAAATTTGCCTCCTATAGCTCAATAACTATGCAATCCTTCTCCTTTATCAGTCTTTTACCGGTTTATGTTTGATTGATGAACAAATTTTCTTGATACGACTTGTTTTCCATGAGTGCCTCTCTTGTTACAAGTATTACAAGTTTTGAGCTCATCTCTTCAGCAGTTATCATCATGTCTCCCAAGAGATCAACCTCAAAGGAAACAATAGAGAGTAGTATTTATTTGGTGGTGGAGAGTCATCAAATCATTATTCCTATCCTTTCTGATACTCACCTCATCATTGAAAAGGACTTAGAAATCAATTGGCACATGGTCAAAGATGCATTTACCGCTAAGTTATACCCAATAGATCTAGACGATAGAGAGGTGTATATCAATGTCCAATGATCAACTTTCCAAAAGGAAACTTGCAGGTTCTCATTTCTCCCTTATGCAGATATCATCAAATGGATCCTGCAAGGCCTGGATACTAAGAGCATGATACTTAGCAGTGTCAGTAAATGACAACTTGCTTCCTATTTGAATCAATGTCTTCAATGGATGGATGATTTGCCTCACCCAGAGGAGTACATTGATTCACACTTCTATGTTGTTACAAGTTATTCAAACACCAAGGAAGTAATCAAGACTTGGGTGAAAGATCCATCTATGTTTTTCCAGACACCCAACAAGACTTATAAGACTAGATCTCTCTGGACAGTGTTTCAATAGATGATAGGAATATGTTTCGGGATTTATGGACAGAAGGACACTTAATCCTTTCTTCAAGGATGGGTTTACATGTTGCACCAAATCATTGCATATGGGAAAGTATTCAATTGGTCTGACCTTTTAGCTCAACAACTAAGAATCAAATTAAACCAGGACAAGAATCCATCAAAGGGTAAGAAAGCAAGGTTATATAAGTATGTCGATCTGTTGGATGATGTTGTGCTCGAAATTATTTTCTGGTATAAGCTGGAATTGGACACCTAGAGAGCCTCTTCTCCATATCTATTGCAAATCGTTGGTAGTATGCAGTTACAAAGGAGTTATCAACAAGTTGGCTAATCATTTCTTCACATTTTTGTACTGACTAATATTTGAAGAAGAAACCCCTTGCATGTCTCAAGAGGCGATGAATTCAATATCAAATATTGTCAATTTGTTTGCCTCACCAGATGGCACTTACATCAGGGTGTTTGGTTGCCAAAGACCATCTCATTTGTTTCTGAGGTATGCCACAAATCATTTTTTCATGCAAGAGCTTACTTATCACCTTTCCACAGGGTTGTCAGCAATATTGTAGAGCAAGAAGAAAGTACCTTGGCCCACCTTTCCTCTATAAGTGGGATCTTACATAATCAAGAACCTGGAGGCTACAGAAGCTAAAGTCACAAAGTTGGAAAGTTGCAGGTTTGGTACTATAGATTACCATCAATATGATCCCAAGGGAATTTGCAGGAAACACTGTGCCAAGTTGCATTTTTCTTGGTCGTGCAGGAACATCATTAGGTCAAATGAGGAAAATATCAAGAATTGTTATAATGCCTCTATGCCCCACACACTAGGTGAATAGGCAGGCCCTTCCCATGCATCTCCAAAGCATGACATCACTCTGGAAGAAAAGAATTCAGAAGAGCACAATATAATGAGCATAAAATATAAAAGGAAAGTCACTCATAGTCCAACAGAAGAACAAAGCCACAAATTCAAGGCAGATCCATCTATCGTGAAAGCGGCTATGGTGGGAGAGAAGAAGAGGAAGCAACAACAAGAAGAGCATGAGAAAAAAGAAGAATAAGAGAAGGAGAGGCAGGAAGAAGAGCAAATATTGAAGGAAGAACATGAGAAGAAATGTAGATGTAGGAAGAAAGTGAGCTTCGAGCAGCTACACTAATGAAAGGGATGCAACAATATAGTTTGGTTCCCATCACTCTTCTAAAACACACACACTACCCTAGCTTTGCTTTAAGAAATCAAAATAATGGTAAACACAAAACACTTGTCTTTCCTTGAGAGATGATGGTAAACCCTACAAATAAGTTCATTTTAATGTAATGTATCATTAAACATGTGAATGATCACTGACAATTCTTATGAAAAGTGGTCACAAGTTGTCACAATTGTAATCTCTATGTAATTAATTTTTTAAGTCAAATGACAAATTCATGTTAATGTAATGTATCATTAAATGTGTGAATGATCACTGAAATTCTTGTGAAAAGTGGCCACAAGTTGTCGCAATCATAAGAGCTATGTAAATAATTCTTGAAATCAAATGATAATACAAGGAATTTAACCATTATCCCTTGATAATTGTTCAACTGTAGCACCTATTTTGAAAATTCACTATTTGTTTTTAACATCTTATAGTTCAAATTGCACACAACAAACAATAGCATTGGAAGTCCAATAACAAAGCATTACGAGCATTAAGAATGGAATAAAATACTTTTACTTACATACACAAATAATTTGTACCATCCATGGGACCAAGAATTAAAAAATAAACACCACTTGCATAATGTACTTTACATTCCTTATTCCAAAGATGCCTCAACTTGTCATAGGTTTTAGTGGCGTTTTGAATCATTCTTAATATAACTAGTATTTTTTGTGTTAGTAAACTCAACAAGATATATAAAACACTGAAATCTTCATAATGCATTGTGTCTTACTCTCTCTCTTTCTTTCTTTCTTCTCTCTCTTTTTTTTGTATATAGGAGGATGTATCATCAAGTGCACCTTATATTCATCTTCTTGTTTACAAAGTGAACATAGGCATTCTTCTATATTCTTCTATATATATTTTTTCATATCCTTCTTTTTAGTACTAAGTAATAATAGCTTAACTTAAATTAACAAAGTAAATGTTTTCCTTGTAATTAGAGATTTTATTTTTTTGAAATATTAACCTTAAATTGATAAAATCTCATTCTCTTATCAAGTTACTATCTTACTTCTTTACTAACCTTTTTTTACACTAATTTAAAATAACATGTGTTTTATTCAACTATTTTTTTTTTCCAATTTTCTTATTTTTATTGTATCTTCTAATCATTATACTCACCCTTATTTGAAAATAAATTGTATCCATAAATTCATGTATATCCATAACCATAACCGCATCTAGCTAAATGCAACTTAATTATATTAAAAAAAACCATGGAAATTATCACAATTATGATAGGTATAAGCCCATACTCAAATAATCTAGTCATTCATCTAACTAATTGACAGACACAACCTAATTAATTGATATTTTGATTTTTTCATTGGAAATAGGTGATATAATTTTGAGTGAGATTGTAATTTTTTGTTGTTTAAAATGTGATTTTGAATGGGGGTGGGGACGCCATTAGTCGAATGGGTCCAACTAGGAGCTCAACGATGCCACTTCAACTTGTTGAGGTGTCGTATGACACCTGTCCTCCGCCTGCAGACACCTATCATGCATATGTGGTGACCGGTTCAACCAGTTTAGGGCGTGTTAGGTTAACCTGATGGTCACTTGTTCGAGTCTTCATTCAATCATTGCCTTATTCTGTTCGGACCTGTTTCTTGTGCATTTTTGGTCTCGGGTACTTCTGCAGCGTTGCTGCAATGCCGCTCACAGCCATACATGTCCTTGGCACTGTAGATAGCGGGTTATGGGGTATTTCTGATGCTTGTTCGAGAGGTTGTGAGGTTGTTATCTGGAGTTTGGTTTGGTTTATTGGCCTGTTTTTTCTTCCCTGTATGGTGTATTGGCTTGGGTATTCATCTGTGTTCGTCCCTGTGGAAGGTTTAGCTCGACTTGATACTGGTTATCGTTGTTTCGTGCTCCAAAGGGTTTTATCAGGTAAAAGAGTAAGTTTCTGAGCTACACTAGAGAATTTTTCTTGTTTTATGCAAATTTTTGGATGTCTAACCCCATGGCAGGCCTATATTACAGGTCACTATGTGATTTGTAGTTGGAGCTATGGTTTATGGAGCACCTTGGGTTCCTGTGCCACACTGGCATGGAGGAAGCCGATGAAATGAGACCTAAAAGGTAGGACACTATCCTACCAGCCTATATCTACCTGTGTTTTTAAACACATTTAACAGGGTGGATTATTGTGCCTTTGTTCATCTTATCTTCTTGTGTGTTTGAACACTTTCAGTTGTGTTGGTTTTGTGTAATTTGTGGGTTTTGTGTAAATTGTGGGGTTTGAAGCATGGATACTCTATGCGTCGAGTCATTTGTGCAACAAAAATGCCTTTTTGAGGCCGATTTGTTGCATAATAGAGGAAGGCCGAATGCTTGTGATAATTTATTATGGTTGTTGTTTTGGTGTTTTGGTGTTCTGGTTGTGATAATTTATTTTGGTTGCGCGCTCAGTGCTGGGGTTTGGTGTATTATACTGCTATGTATGTGAGAATAGGGTTTGATCTTGTGTGTCTCTTTGGAGCCATATTTCTTCCAATGGAGTCGCCAAGTGAATCTTTTAAGTCAATCCTGTGTAGCTTCACAACTTCAAACACATAATACAACCGTTCTCCCCAGGGAAATTCTTCCTTTATGCATCCTTGGCAGTGACGCCATTTATGATGTTGTAGTAATTTCTTGTATTCTCTCCTAGAGGTATCCTCGGCTACAAGAGGCACCAAGGCATCTTATAACTTTGTTATAATTTCAACTTAGCCTTAAATCCTACTGTCTAGAGGACAATAGCTAATATTTTAAGTATGTGCTTGAATTCACTCTCAGGGGTAAAGTAATTCAACTTCGAATCTCTTAAGAATAAAGGAATCTAGTAAATCATGGTATTGATTGAAAATTTGTAAGTAAACAGGATTAAATATCTTTTCAATAACTTTAAACATGTGGAATTAATCCATGATATATCATATATCTTATTGTTTTCATGAAAGTATGAAAAAATTATAGAATATAATTGAAAATAAGCAAGGCACAAATGTGTTGTCATTTTGGTGTTTTGGTGTTCAGGTTGTCATAATTTATTCTGTTTGTGCACTCAATTTTGGAGTTTCATGTATTATACTGCTCTATATGTGATAAGGGTTATTGTCACTTATTTTAATATTGACATGGGCAGTGTGTAGTCTTTCTATTTATGGTTGGCATACTTTCTCATGAAGACGTCAGTCAAGCCTTAGGTGGCAAAGTCAGTTAGTGTAAAATATTATGTAAAATGCTCATATCGTCCTAGATCTCTGGTCTTATCTAGATCTTTCAATGTGGTCCGCTGACATTGTGGTCAGATCTGGTGGTGCATTCCAGTTTCTTGGTGTTGTTGGTGTTGCTAATTGGCCTGGCTATGATCTTGTTAAGATTGTTTGGGCGATTTTTTTCTTTTCAAGTTGATATGGTACTAGTTTGCAGTTGATTTCATGTGGTTATGTTGGCATATTTTTTCAGTGGGTTAGAGTTTTTGGTTTTTGTGATGGAGGGTATGGCGGGTACAAGTTATCAGTAGTTTGGATTATGATTGGTACTTGATTAGATTATGATTATGTTACCAGTGTAATTGAGAGTATAATAATTTTTGTTAACATTTGTTAGCAGTTGTTAGCAATATAATACATTTAACATGTTAGCAGTTGTCAACAGTATAATACATTTAAATTGTTAGCAGTTGTCAACACTATAATACATTTAAATTGTTAGTAGTAAAATGTTGTTAGCTTGTTTATTTGTTTGTTAGATTTAAATTTAAAAACTACCTAAATACATGCAATTTTCTTCACTGTCTTTAGTCCCTCCCTCCCTCCTTTCAATTCGGGTAATGTCGTCTCTCCCATAATGGTTTAAATTCTTGCCCTGTGAGTTGTATATTTGTGGTGTCAGAGAAAGGTTTGGAAGTCTCTCTGTTTTTTCATGGCCCAAAAATTATGTGACAAGGAGATATAACCACCATATGTGATTACAACAAAGAAAAGTGCTTGCAAATTCATCGGAGAAGGTGCTTAGAGTTAGCTTTAGGGCTTTAGATTTTAGTATTTTACCTTATTTCCCCATAAAGGTAAACTTAATGCATCCACACATGCTTGTATGTTGTTGTATGGAACTGGGTGATTCAAACTAGGAAATATGGTTAGCAATAAGATGCCTAAAAATGTTGTTGTTACTGACTCCTAACAAAACCATAAAGTAAAGCTTCCAAGGAAAACATTAAACTAAATGATTCAATGCTTTAGAGTTAGTGATTTTATCTAAATAAAAGAGAAGAATTTGATGATTGAAAAAAGCATAAAAATCTCACATCGAAATAAAAATAATTTTCAGATTAGAATTCAAATTCAAATTCAACAGAGTTCAGATTCTTGAATTCGGTTTATCTAACTTTGATTAAATTATCCCAACAGAGCTCAATTACCTACAGATCATATTATCCCAACAAAGTTCAAATTCTTGAATTCAGTTCATCTACCTTTGTTCCTTGATCATCACAATGACCTGTTGGACATTAGATAAACCGACACTCCCCGTGTGTTTCACGAAATGGACTAACCACCTCTCGTGGATCCTTATCTCTGGTGATGTGATCGTTGACTAACACCTGCGGGTTTTGGTCTAACGAAAATTGTGATTCCCAACAAGTGGTATTAGAGCTTAGGTTACGAGTTCGATACGCACTCGGCTCGCGTTGGCGGGGAGGTTGTTGGACATTGGATAAACCAACACTCCCTGTGTGTTTCGCAACATGGACTAACCACCTCTCATGGATCCTTATCTCTAGCGATGTGATAGTTGACTAACACCTGCGGGTTTTGGTCTAACGACAATCGTGATTCCCAACATGACCATTAACAAATATTCTCAAATCAATTAAAACTATATGTAACTGTGTAGAAGAGAATGGTATTTTTTATCATTTGCAATACTCAATCTGATGAACTAGATAATCCTTAAATGTGTAGAAGTGTAGCTTATACTATTAAACCAATCAACATATTTCATCCTTACAAAATTTACATTGCGATGTGGTTACAAAAATTATGTCATGCCACCCCTATGTTTGATGGCCTCCATTTCCTAAATTGCCCAAAATTGTTGAGTTTCCTGCCTGACCCAAGTATTGTGGACTACCCAAGATTGGTTGATTAGAATGTGCCTGAATGTTTCCATAAGCTTGACTCCAATTTACTCCTTGCAGCCATGGAGGTACTAAGTAGCTCAAGTGTCCACTTGTGTTACTAACCCCAACACTGAGTGCAGGTGTCATATAAACACAGTTAGGATTTAAACCTGCACTGGTAGGGGTATAAGAGGTGGGCATAACCCTTGGATGATAGCGAGGGACTATGATGTTAATCAGGTCTTAGTATGATGGTGTGTGCTCTGCAATGTGGTCCAGCATGTTGGACATCATCCTATTTGCCTCAAATTGGCTTGGACCATAGTCTTCCCTGCTTGTCACCCCTCCTCCTTTTTCCAACACCTGTTGAACCTTTCTTGCCTCCCTCTCTTGCCTTGCTAATTGTTTTTTATGTTCCTTATCTTCCCTTGCTTTTTGTCTTTCCAGCCTTTCCTTTGCTCAAGCTTATGCTACTGCAATCCTTGCAACTCTCTTTTCCTTGGCCAAATCCTTCTTTCTCTTTTTAGATTCCTAAATTTCATTTTTTTAACGTTCAGACTCAAACAATAAATTCATATAATCCTCATATGTGAGCAACTATGAACTCCTCCCCAAACGAAGAGAATATGATGTTGAGTGCCTTGATGAGGCCTCCACTCTCTCTACTAGTATCTTTAGGAATGCACCAAGTATTCTTTGCTTTGATGTCCCATGCTCCTCGGGACCTAGAACTTGGATTTCAACCTCTAGGATAACTTATTGGCCCCCATTTTTGTCTTCTTCAGGTACTTCATGCTGAATAGGCTCCTCTTCTAGTGATCCATTGTCCAAAAAGTAATGAACAATTTTGGTGTTCAACTCTGATGGTTGTGAAGGTATGCCCATGCTTTCCTTATTGGTGGTAGACACATTATGTGTGTTGATATGCATCATGGCCTCTCCCAACCATGATGGTGGGCTTACTTGGGTTGGCATGCTTAATTTATCATTGTTTAATCATGTTGCATTATCATTTGAAATCAAGTTTGCATTTTCATTCACTTGATCAACTGCCTCATATGGAATATCAAATGAAGAATTGGTCGATGGTTCAATGGGTGTGACAACCTCCATGATATTTACAATTGGTTCATGATTGAATTGTGTCTCACTCACATGTTCATCATCATCACCATAGAAGTGCCCTTCAAAAAGGGACAGTATACCTTCAGCAA
The DNA here is from genome assembly GCA_031772625.1 of Pinus tabuliformis. Lineage (NCBI taxonomy): Eukaryota > Viridiplantae > Streptophyta > Pinopsida > Pinales > Pinaceae > Pinus > Pinus tabuliformis. Next base: position 86,949,647 of record CM062808.1, on the reverse strand, counting down.
CATCAACATCTTCTTTACCATCAACATGGCCTTGTAAGTTCTCTACTTCTTGACCTTCCACATCAAATGCTTGGCTATAACCAGTATCATGCATAAGAGCATCAACATTAAGTAGCCATATACCAGTCCTCCTAAATCCAGCCTTGATATTAGAAGGTGTGAGAGCCCTTTTAAATTCTTTACTTGCAATCTCAGTTAGCTCAAACCTCTTTACTTCCACCCCTAGATTCTTTGCCATCCACGAAGCTCACTCGACCCTGAAATAGTTCTTGAAAGGCCCAAACACGCTATGAATCAAGGGATTACAATCTGTGAGTGGTATAAGCCGACAATGTTAATAGGTCAATGCCCAAATTGTTGGCCTCCTCAATTGTCTGCACAACCATGTGGCTTCCATGGCCATCTAAAATTAGTAGGTGTCTATTTTCAAACGAGACACCACCTGGTACAAATGCAGCAAAGTGACAAAGCCAATTCAGGAATAGTTCCTTTGTCATCCATGCATGGGGATGTGCAACCATGCATGCCCCTGGTTCACAATTCTGTATATAGTTTTTTAGTTGTGTTTTACCTTTGAATAGATAAAATCCTAGGATTGAAGAACCAATTTCATTGACACAACAAAGAATAGTGATCCACTTCCTGCTCTTAGGAAAAATCTTAGGTACATTTCTGCTCCCTCTCTTGGCAATTACTCACATACCACAATTCCTTCCTTCCTGTAAGAATGTTTCATCATAGTTCCATATATGGTCTGGGGCATATGAGTGTTGCTTATATCCAACAGAAAGAGTGTTATCGAACTTGGACACAATTGCAGGCATACATTTAAAGCCTTGTCTTTGTCAAGGCCCTCAGTTGTACTTAGCACAAGGCCTGAATGCCTTTTTTTAAATCCACTCCACCATGATTTACCAGGAAACCCATCTTTGAATGGGTTTGGCCTCCCCTAATAGATTTGAGCCATGGTGGATTTAAGTTGTATAAGCTCTAACCCATATCCCAATTGGGCCATCTCCTTACACCACTCAACCACCTCTTCCTCCTCCTATTTAGTCATAACTCTAACAAGCCCTCTACACTTTGTATTAGTCAACCCATTTATGCAATAATGTATGTTAGAGGCAGCAATACCATGTTGTTTTGCAGAGGCATGGATTGAATATCCCTTAAACTCGTTGTCATCAATTTCAGCTAGCATGTCTTGCTTTGTCCAGCATCTGATGGCACTGATTTTCTTTGTTGAACTTGTAGTTGAAATTTCTAATTCTGACACATCAGAAATCCCTACTGCATTATCCGGTTTATTATCTCCTACTTGTTCTCTCCATTAACAAGCTATTTATAAATATAAATACCGAAATAAACACAAATGAAGCCTCAACAAATATACAGATCAACAACTGAAATAACTAAGACAATCACACAAGGGACACCGTTAGTTTTGGACAATCGTCCCTGGAAAAACCCAATGCATGAAAACCGGTACAACAAATATGAGGGTTTATTTATTATTCAGTTTCTGAATACAACTAAGGTGCCATCAATGGCTCACCCTTCAGAGAATTTCCTTGGCATAAGTACCTCTCCTCGGAGACACATATTCCAGTTGATCAGCAACTGGATGATTGATCCCACAACAACTTTGATAGTTCCTTAGCTGGAAAGCGAAAGCTTATCCAAGCTTCTCTCTGGAACTGCGTCATCGTCCAGGGACTGCGTCACCATTTTTCTGCTTTGCGTCTGCCTCTCAGATCCCAGTCTGCCCACGAAAAATCCCTCAGTGCTGCCTCTTCAGCCCAACGTCAGCTTTGCTAGCCTCTGCACAGCCTCTACTGCCTCTGCGTCAGCCTCTTGGCCCTCTACATCTTCTACGCTGGCCCACTTAACCCTTGCGTCAGTCCTGGTTGCATCTGCGTCAGCCTTCCAAGGCTTTGTGTTGTCTCTCTGACATTTTCTCTGCCTCTCTGATATGTATTCTCAACCTTCTGTCGAACTGCCCCTCATTGCAACAGATCACTAACTCGATTTCTCAGCAAACCCTGCCCCATAAAATCAAATTCTTGATCAACTTGGTGTATCTCCAATTGACCCTCAAGCCTCCTCTTATACTTTTCCTATTGGCAATTCAACGGCCAAGATTAAGTCCCTAATCAACGACTAAGATTAGATTTGGCTTGATCCTCATTATTTAGAACTTTCTCACCTATGTTATATTAATACACATTAATATTTTAATTTTCCTATGTTTAGACTTAGGGTTAAATTAAAAATATTAATTATTTTAATATCTGTCAGGCCAGGCAGTAACTCCATTAAGCAAAAACTGATTCGTGTATTATTCCATCAGGTAGGTCTTTGTTATATACAATAGGGAGTGACTGTTCAGTTCATCTCCCGATGACTGTTCACATTTATAATTTAATTATTTACATAAATTCACCCAATCATGAGGATTAGGTGTCAACATTCCCTCCCTTAATCTGAAGGGATGTTGGTGAGTCCAAGCATCGTTCTAAATCGTTCAAGCTTTTCTCTTCCAAGCGCTTTGGTGAAGATGTCTGCAATTTGCTCATTTGTGGAACAATGACGGAGATGGATTATTTTGGCCTCAACATGATGTCGAATCAGATGATATTTAGTATTGATGTGCTTCGTTCGATCATGGAACTTTGGGTTCTTGGCCAACTTTATTGCAGAGGTATTGTCAATCATGAGTGGAGTTGATTGTACTTGTTTTACCTGCAAGTCTTCAAGAATTTTCCTGAGCCACACAATTTCTTTTGTTGCTTTAGCTGCTGCCATGTATTCTGCTTCTGTTGTGGAATCTGCTGGAACTGATTGTTTGTGTCATCTCCAGGAGACAGCTTCTGATCCAAGACTCATAGCATATCCTGAAGTAGATACCCCAGTTTCTTTGTCTCCATCGAAGTCTGAATCAGAGTATCCAATCAAGTTGAAGTCGTCCACCTGTGTATACTTGATTCCAAAGTCTTGAGTTCCCTTCAAGTACCTTAGAAATCTTTTTGTAGCAGACCAATGTCCCTCACAAGGCTTTTGCATAAACCTGGAGAGGATTCCAACAGAAAATGAAATGTCTGGTCTGGTAGTAGTTAGGTAGTTGATACTTCCTACAAGTTGTCTATACTTTGTTGCATCCTCAAATTCCTTTCCTTCAATAGATGTGAGCTTTAAGTTTTGTTCCATTGGAGTAGTAAGAGGATTGCACTCTGTCATGCCAAACCTGTTCAACAGATCTCCAATGTATTTCTTTTGAGAAAGAAATATGGACTTTGGATGTTGGGTTACTTCAATGCCAAGATAGTAATGAACATAGCCCAAGTCAGTCATTTCAAAACTTTTCCCCAATTCCTTCTTTATGGATGCAATGTAGCTTTCATTGTTCCCTATCATCAAAAGATCATCTACATATACCACAAGATATACAACTGTTTTGCCAACTTTCTTGACAAATAAAGTTGCATCATCAAGATCAAAATGTTTGAAATTGAGTTTCAGAAGATGCTCAGTTAGTTTTTCATACCAGGCTCACGGTGCTTGTTTGAGGCCATACAAGGACTTCACAAGTTTGCATACTTTATGTTCATGTCCTTTAATAGAAAATCCTTCAGGCTAGGACATAAAACAATTCTCTTTTAGATCTCCATTCAAGAAACCAGTTTTTACATCCATTTGATGGACTTTCCAACCGTTCTGAGCTGCTAGTGCAAAGAGTGTCCGGATGGTAGCCCATTTTGCTGTGGGGGCAAAAGTCTCCTCATAATCAACCCCTTCCTTCTGTGCAAAACCTTTTGCCACAAGCCTAGCTTTGTGCTTGTCAAGTGAGCCATCAGCTTTATACTTGTTCTTGTAGACCCACTTGCAGCCAATTGCTTTGGTTCCTAATGGAGGATCAACCAGCTTCCAAGTGTCGTTATTTATGAGGGCATCATACTCCTTTTGCATCGCTTCTTTCCATTCATCATGAGAAGCAACTTCTTTGAAGGAATTTGGTTCAAAATCTGTAGACAAGTTTAATTCACAATCATAAGAAACATCCATATCAACAGGTGAATTAGAGTCATCTACATCACCTCCATTTTGTCGGTTTGAATTTCTGGTTCCTGTCTTTCAAACTTCATCAGGATGAACACTTTCAAGTGTCTTTGTCAGCCACTTTGGGGGACCTTTTTTAGATGGTCCAGGCTGCTCCGTTGATTGACTTGGGATTGAATCAACATTGAGTCTCCCAATTCTATCAATTACATCACTTAAAGCATCATCCGTTGTTGGATTTTCATGCGGGGGAGAGTGTTCTTCAGAAGAAGATTCCACATGTTGATCTAGTATAGGAATCCCCCCTTCAAGATGTGGAATCTGATTATCAAATTCTTGAAATGATTTTGCTTTTGCGAATCTATCCAAGCGATCAAGTTGTCGCTCAACAACATTGTCAGTTTTGGATGATTCAAGGAAAATTACATCTCTAGATACAAAAAACTTCTTATTTACTTCATCATAGAGGCATATGCTTTGGAGGTGTTTGAATACCCCAGGAAGATACACTTACGACTTCTAGCACCAAGTTTTTTCTATGTACCTTTGGTATCAAGGCATAACAGGTGGAACCAAAGACCTTGAGATGCTTTACCGAAGGAACATGTCCATACCACATTTCATATGGAGTCTTGTTTCTTATAGCATTAGATGGACATCTATTCTTTATATATGCAGCACATATAACAGCATTAGCCCAAAACATTATCTTTACATTTTTTAAGAAGAGCATGGATCGTACCATATTTAAGATTGTCCTATTCATTCTTTCAGCTACACCATTCTGTTGGGGATTATAAGGCACAATTGTTTGATGTTTGATCCCATGTTGGCGAAGATAGTTTTCAAATTCATTTGATGTGTATTCTTTTCCATTATCAGTGCAAATAGACCCAATATGAGATTGTGCATCATTTTCAATCCATTTATGAACATTCTTGAATGTTTGAAAAGCATCAGATTTGTTCTTCAATAAATAAACCCAACACATTCTGGTGTAGTCATCAATAAATGTCATGATATATTTATTTCCATTTGCAAAAGGAGTAGGCATTGGGCCACATAAATCTGAATGAATGAGTTCAAGTTTCCTATGTGCTCTTGAATGTGAATCATGAAAAGACTGTTTGCTATGCTTTCCTAGAATGCAAGCATCACATTGCTTAAGTTTCCTAGGAATTGTAGGCAAACCAGCAACACCATTTTTCTTCAACAAGCGGAGACTGTCATAGTTCAAATGTCCAAATCTAGCATGCCATAATAAACTTGATGGAAGTGTACCTTATTCATGATGAGAAATGTATGAGAAATGTTGTGCATGAGCAGAGGTTCCTTGCAGTTTGAGAAGCCTTTCTCCCTCTATTCCCCTCATGACAAGTGAGTGGTTAGATGCTTTTCTTACCTCAAGCTTGCCATCAAACATATGAATGGAGTGACCTTGCTGGCGGATGTGGACCAAGGACAGCAAGTTTCTCTTGAGCTGTGGGAGATATAGAACATGATCCAGAAGAAAGTCTGGAAGACCAGGCAGTTTAAGCCTGGTTGTGCCAAGCCCTGATGGCTTGATTTTTTATTGATCTACAAAGTATACTGCTCCATCAACATTGTTAGTGAAATCTTCAAAAAAATATTTTCTATGAGTCATGTGGCAGGTTGCTCCTGAATCAAGCAACCAATCATTTTTCCAAGAATCAAGTGAAGCATTAAATAGATCTTCATTTACTCCAATGTTACATTGTGCCACAACATAGTGAGCAGATTCAGGTGCTTTACCTTTTTCTGTATCATCAGTTTTACCTTTATGTTGGTTTCTTTTCTGCTCAATTTTGTCCCATGGTAGCTTGCATGTAGAGGCATCATGTGATCCATTTCTTTTGCAGCGAATACAGGGAAAATCTGCCTTTTCTCCTTGAGAATGTCTGCCCCCCTGCCTCTGAAATTTCTTCCTCTTCCTCTTCGTCCACCTCTTCCTCTTGTAGAATCTTGAGCAGGATGCTTTTCATTATGAGCAAGGCATACAGCCTCTTCAGAAGATTCAGGGGCTGTCTTCTTTCCAAAAGCTTTCTCTCTTTCAGCAAACTTTTTCACAAGAGAGTCAAAGGTTATATCTTTGAGATTTCCATTTGCTTGCAAGGACTCAAGATAATTGGAGTAAGAAGGATAAAGTGCCTTGAGAAAAGCAATAAGAGGAATATCCAATTCAACCTTAGTGGATTTTATATCATGCATTATAGACTTTACTTCAGATGCAAGAGCAAGAGGATCATTATTTTGCAGTTCAAGAGTGAAGAGTTTAATCATGAGTTGGACAACTTCAAGTGCTGAATGTGAGTCATAGAGTTCTTTCAGCTTTTGTAAGGATTCAAAGGCAGTTGAATATGACGAAATATGGTGACTCACCTCTTCATTTACAGATGCTGTGATTAATGCATAAGCTTTGTTGTTCTTGTTTTCCCAAACGACGAGCTCTTTGTCTAAGGTAGGTTGTACTGGTTCATTGTCTCCTTCTCCAACACACATTCCTTTCCACAACTCATTGAAAATGAGGGTGTGTTTTATCATCTGGGACCATTCAGGATAGTTCTCCTTGCGAGTGAGAACTATTCCCACCATGGATATGATTGAATGCATTCTGTAAAAAAAAAATACTTTTGCTGATAGAAAAATACTTCTGCCAATATACAGTAAAATTGTATTCAAAAGGGCATTCTCAAAAGATTTCAAATCTCTTCCTTATATACCAATATGGACGCCAATACCATGTGACCCATATAAGTGTTTTGCTTTAAACCTCATATAAATCCACCATTTAAAAACGCCATTCGATCTTCATAAAAGGGATTTTTTTTTTTACAATTTAAAACACTATTTGGTCCTCATAAAATTGGATAGTGCATAGTCAATTTGCATGGTACTCACCATAGAAACCAATGCATTGCATATTCAATGCAACATCAACAACGGTCTGCAGGAGATACTCCACACTTACAGCTTCAAAACAGCGTATATATGTGACAGGCCAACGTATACAGCATTCAAAATAGCGTGACTGCGTTTCTGGAGCCAATGTATATGCTTTTCTAGAGCCAATCGTTCAAGCTTTTCTGGAGCCAATCGTTCAAAACTTCCATAGTACAGAGCGGCCAGAAACTCCTCCCATTCTCAACCATGCATCATGTGCAAGATGCCCAGTAGGGAAGATATTTTTGTGCTGCAAAATCTGGGTGCGTCATAGATTTTCTTCACATTTCATCGTGGAGAAAATTTCATTCTTTGAATCAGTCGAAAAACTGTACAGCGGAATTTCCTCCAGAATTATTGCAGGCTTCTATCATATATTGATCGCAGAAGAGATTTTAACAACGCCACCGCTCATGGGGGAGATATTTTCAGTAGTATAAACAACAGATTTTGAGCCGAAGAGTGAAAAAACAGTTCCAGAAATCCGCCTATGGTAGATTCCAGCCAACCCAAATGAACTTGGTGACCCAAAATAAAATGGTCTGCAGGTCCAAAATTTGCAGAACAGATATATGAGGTTAACCACCCAACAGAGCTGCCAAAGACTGAGATCCCAAAATCCTCCCGCGAAGCAAAACCTCAGGGAATCCAACGAACAACAGGGCAGCCTGGAAAGGCACGCGGAGAGAAGAAGTGAAGGGAGGCAGTCAAACGTTTATGGAAAGTCGCCTTCTGGTAGTCAAACGTTTATGGACAGTTGCCTTCTGGCAGACAGAGAGCGCAGGTAAAGGAATATGGCAGACAGAGCGCAGATAATGGAATATGGCAGACAGAGGAGTTACAAGGAGCATAAGAGCCTAAAAAAGGAGCTGGCTCTGATACCATGTCAGGCCAGGCAGTAACTCCATTAAGCAAAAACTGATTCATGTATTATTCCATCAGGTAGGTCTTTGTTATATACAATAGGGAGTGACTGTTTAGTTCATCTCCCGATGACTGTTCACATTTCTAATTTAATTATTTACATAAATTCACCCAATCATGAGGATTAGGTGTCAACAATATCTCTCCATCCGGGTGGAATTTCCCCAAATGATTTATGGGTCTTGGAGATCTCATGTGCCTTAGCCTCTCCACCAATTTTTAGGGCTAGAGCACATCTGATGCTACCAAAATCCAACACTCCCTCTTAGTGAGGAATGTGCTCTAGCAATGCTTCACTATAGAAACGTCACACTGATCTTCCGCATCGAAACCTGTGTTGATGCTTGGCTTGCTGCCTCACATCCTCTGCATTGCTACTCCATGTACTGCTGCCCATGACACTGCCACTGCCACTGCTACATATGTACTGGAACTCCCTCTCAATATGCTGCCCATGCTGCCCCTAGCACTCCCATTGCTAACTGCTACACTGCAACTCAGTTACCGAGAAGTAGGTAACTGACTTCCCCCAAATACTCACATCCTAGGCAATCTAGAAGCCTCGTGATGTTTAAGTTGCCTCTACTGCTAACCCGTGCTCCCTCAGCTGCTATTGTGCTACTACAAACACCTTTGTGCCTCTCGCACTACTCCAACCTTTGTTGTGCTGCTACAGACTTTTGCACTCTAGCCTTGCCTTGCTGCTCCACCACACTTTGCTTCACCCAACATCTGTCATCATGCTACTGTCATTAAGGGCTCCCGTAGCCGGATGTGATCCAAGAGTTTGGGCACCTGAAGGATCCTACCCCTAGCATGTAGTCCTCCTGACTACAACTTGATATCACCCCACCTCTTCTCTAGAGGTGCATAAGCACTCATGACACAATCGTCATCAGTCTCGACCTCTTTTTCTGCCTTAGCTGGAGCTACCTTTGAATCAGAACCCTCTCCTTTGTTTTTCTTCCTGGGACACTGGGTTGCATAATGTCCCAACTCCCCATAATGGAAGCACTTAACCTTGGATATGTCCTTCTTGTTCCTCTTTCCTTGATGTCCCACAAATGCTAGAGCTGCATCCTCCTCCTCCTCTTTCTTGATTTGACCTCCCTTGCCACTACTCCCCGCCTTGGTCATCCTCCTGATCTCTTCTTGGCGAAGAGCTGCCCACATCTCCTCCCAACTGGGAAGAGTAGCCCTGCCCAAAATACTTTGGAAAAATGTCTCCCACTCCTCGAAGACTACATTCAAGGCAGTCCTGACCATAAATTCTAGATCCAGTGTAAACCCCACGGAAGTAAGCTGGTCACAAATCTCCTGCAACCTAAGAAGGAATGGATATATCTGCTCTCCCTTATGCATCATATATGACCATAGCTGATTCTCCAATAGCATCTCCCACTACACGGAAGAGCCCTGGCATAAGGAGGTCAGGGTGTCCCACATCTCCTTTGTTGTGTTCTTTTCAGCAATATGTGGTATGACATGATCTTTGACCCTGTCTAGGATCATGCACTTCACCCTCACCATTGCATCCTCATACTTCTTGTTCTTAGCTAGGTCAACTGGGATAACCATGGTTTTCAAGGCATAGTCCTTGATGCGATGTTGATCCAGGACTTCCAGGATCCTGGCCTTCCAGATGACAAAGTTGGAAGCCCCGTCCAACCTATCCTGATCCCTTAGTCTGTTCACTGTCATTTCAGCTCGTCTTCTGGACTCCCTCTAAGTCCTGATTTCCCTTTTGGAAATCCTCTCCAATCCTCCTTGCAACTACAACTCAGATCTAGATTCCTTGGCTAGAAATCCATCGTGGTAGTGACTACCTCTGCCTTGGTCTTGCCTCCTTAGACACTATTTTGCTTTGACAGAAATAGTGTCCCACCATCTCCTCAAATTACAATTTGCCCAAAGCTCCCCAAGCCTCGACAACTGAAGAAACTGAGCCTTTCACGCTCTGCGCAATCCCGGCAAAGGTTGAATCTTCTCCTCCTAGCCATAGCATTGATCCTTCCTGGATGAGAAAGATGATTGAGCAATGCATAGGTTTGATATGCCCCTCTCTACCTCTATGTTGGCCCTCCTCCTGGCTTGAAATGATGACGCAGGCTCTACGTCACTTCTTCTCTTGCTGCTTCTGCTCTGGAACAACGCTTTCTCTCGGGACATCTGCTACTGCTGCAAATTTCAGATTTTTGTTGGTGCCTTTAGTCCTCTTGTGATATATAATGCTCTGATACCATGTTGAAATTTCTAAGTCTAACACATCAAAAATCCCTACTGCATTATCTGGTTTATTATCTCCTACTTGTTCTCTCCATTAACAAGTTATTTATAAATATAAATACTGAAATAAACACAAATGCAACCTCAACACATATACAGATCAACACCATTATTTTTGGACAATCGTCCTCGGAGAAACCCAATGTGGGAAAACCGGTACAACAGATATGAGGGTTTTATTATTATGTAGTTTCTGAATATAACTAGGGTGCCAAAAATGGCTCATCCTTCAGAGAATTTACTTGGCAGAAGTACCTCTCCTCAAAGATAGATATTCTGACTGATCAACAACCAAATGATTGATCCCATAACAACTTCGGCATTTCCTTAGCTGGACAGTGAAAGATGATCCAAGCTTCTCTCTGGAACTGCGTCACCCTTTTTTTGCTTTGCGTCTGCCTCTCAATTCCCAATCTGTCCCAAAATAAATCCCTCAACGTTGCCTCTTCAGCCCAGCATCAGCTTTGGTAGCCTCTACTACCTCCACGTCAACCTCTTTTCCCTTTGCGTCTTCTACGCTGGCCCACTTAGCCTCTGTGTCAGCCTTCCAAGGCTCTGCACTCTCTCTCTAGCACTTTCTTTGCCTCTCTGATATGTATTCTCATCCTTTTGTCAAACTGCCCCTCGCTGCAACACATCACTAACTCGATTTCTCAGCAAACCCTGCCCCAGAAAATCAAATTCTTGATCAACTTGGTGTATCTCCAACTGACCCTCAAGCCTCCTCTTATACTTTTCCAGTTGATGATTCAATGGCCGAGATTAAGTCCCTAATCAATGGCTAAGATTATATTTGGCTCGATCCTCGTTATTTAGAACTTTCTCACCCATATTATATTAATACACATTAATATTTTAATTTTCCTAAGTTTAGACTTAGGGTCGCATTAAAAATATTAATTATTTTAATATCTCTCCATCCGGGTGGAATTTCCCCAAACAATTTCTAGTTCTTGGATATCTCATGTGCCTTAGCCACTCCACCAATTTTCATGGCTAGAGCACATCCGATGCTACCAAAAATCAACACTTTCACCTTGCACTATGGTTGAAGGTGGCTCTATGGTTGATGGTGGGATAGAATGATCTACCACCATAGTGTCCTTTTCAACGACATTACTGGACGCATTGGGAGAATTCACATCAACCCCCCTATCCTCATATGATGAACTAGATCGCAGTTGGGCCCCCCTCACCCCTCACCTCCTCCTGTTCCATGTGTTAGGGTCCTATAATTTATAGGATCTCAAGGTGATTGAGTATCTCACATTTTGCAGATTTCATATTGTTCATAAATCTCAATATTCAATTGATTTCCAAGAAAAAAAAGAGGGTATTTAAAAAAAAAAGAGGAAAAGAAAAAAGGAAAAAAAAAATGAAAAGAAAGAAAATAAAACCCCAAATATTGTTCAATTCATACAATCTAAGCATGTTTGAACAAATTTCAATTTCTGTTGATAGGGTAGAAAATAAAGATATGCCAAACAGTTTAAGCTTGGCAAATCAGTAGCTAGGTAGAAATGAAATTGGTTCAACTGCTCAATCTAGATCAATAGGAGAAATAAGTGATAGAGTAGGTTAGAAAAAAAAAAGTGAAAAAGGGGTCTGCAAGTCCAAATGCACCCTACAAAAAAAAGGACATGAAAAATTCCTTTAATGTTTTATGACATAGTTCATGTGTTTTTCCTATTGTTAAGAAAAAATAAAAATTAAAAAGGTTAGGGGTCTTATACATTACTCCTAACTTTATCCTATACTCCGCCCCCTTTTCATTTTCCTACCCCACCATTCACGTGCTCGTCACATCAATATTACCCACCCCGCACCTTTCATCAAATCCTCGCAATCTATATTTGATCCAATGGCCCACATGAGTTTCTGGTCCCCCCTCACCCTCTGAACGTTAATGCCGGGGGGTTCCGAAATCAGTGGTTTCATACCACTTACATGTCACGCTATCGTGATTTCGCACCCCCCACCACTCATTCCACTTACCACTCCGTAGGCCCTCTGAAAAGTGGTTTTCGTTTTCCAATAAACCACCCCTCCATTGTGATTGTTCACCAATCTCGTCGCTCTACAATGCCACTCTATGCCTTCCGCCTATCACCTCCATTCCCGCGCTATACCGTTTCACATTCAATTCGCTAGACCATTAGCCAATGGACCCGTGCCACTTCAGGTCACTCCAACAGGGATTCTCTGAAACTACAAATGCATCATCTCACTCGTTTACCGAGTTTTGAATATATTCTCTTTTGCTTACAGGAGAAGGTGAAGGCTTGCTTGGGAATACACAGTGAAACAGGAACACAGTTGCAGAAAGATGCACTTCTCTACGTTTAGCAGACATCCCCCTTCTTGAATCCCATTTTCTATTCATCCCCTATCTATTTTCCCTCTCTGAGTTCCCTTTTCTTCTCATTCCTTTTCTATTACAGTTCACCTGCGAATTCAAAAAAAAATCCAGGTTTAAAAATTTGCAGAATATAGCCATGCCACCGAAGAGGAAAGAACAAGAACTATTCAATCCAATGTTTCACCCACCAGTGGACTTGGACCATATCCCACTTGCAGACAAAGACTTCAAAATACATGAAACAATATCAGAATTCAATCTCTTTGACATCTACTATTGGTGGGAGGACAAATTTGTTGATGAAATGGATGATATAGGACTCTCGGATACAAATTACTTTCTATATTTTTCCCAAAACCCATAGCTGCCCAGAATTGATCAGAAAATGCCAGTCATGCTATAACCCACAACAAAGGGAAGTAATAGCCCCAGCAGAAGACATAGTGTTTACCATTGATGCTAAATCTATAATGTAGATGATGCAAGCTCCTATCATTGAAGGAGCCTCTCCTTTTTCCCATGAAATCCTCAGTGAAATGTACCAGAGACTAGACTTTGCCAAAAGAGCTAAAACCCTGGAACTCTTCATGACTGAATAGACTCCACTTCCTAGAAAAAATCCTCCATATTCCTCCTCTACTTTCCCTGATAGAACCAAGCATATAGTCACTGTACTTTCATATCTGCTAGGCTATTATTCAGATCAATGGCTTGATGAGGCCATAATAGGTTTCATGTCCATATTGGCATCTGATGCAAAGCCCTCTATCTTGTTTAATTTCAGTCAGTTCCTAGAAGATGCCATCCATGAGCAATTCATAAATTTCACCACAAAGGAAGTGTTTCAGTATTCTTTAGTATTAGTGTACATGTTTGTTTATTTTCAGGCAAACAGATTTCAGTTTGCAATGACCAAGTTGAATGAAGAAGGAGAACCCCAATCTGTCATCTTCTAGACAACCCTAGTAATGAAGGATCAGAGGAACTTCACATACAAAACATTCATAGAGATGTTTGTCCATCCAACTATGAGCCTCCTCAGTGGAACAGCAGAACCTAGAATAAGTGAAGAAATTAAAAGGATTATGTAGCTGATAGATCAAGCAAGAACAGGAGATTGGTACTTGTACAAAAACTACACAGAATTGAGGGTATATGGGTGTGAATTGGCCCCTTACAAGCTACCAAAGTTCCTCCCCATGAGGATCTTTGCACTTGAGTATATCAGGCAGATGATCAATGCAGATGAAGTACATTTTGTAGCAGCAAAGAAGAAGTCTCAATTTAGGATCAAATCCCAGATTGGCCCTTTTATTTGCAACAACAGGGCAGTAGGTGGGGAGGCTGACAAGAAATTGAAAGAAATGAAATTCACTCACAGCTTCACATGGTCCTATGACCCATGGGGCATCATCTCTAAGAAAAGGGTGGAGAACAAATCAACACCTTACATTCACACTCACAGGCCTGAAATAGAAAAATTTATGAACCAGATTGAGTGGATGCCTGAAACCCTGCAAGAAGCTGAGGAACAAATGCTTTCTTCTTCAAGTGCACAGACTCTTGGGTAGCAAGAAAGGAAGAGTACAGAGGATAGACCAGACAAGGGTAAGGAACATGAAAAAGAAGCAACTGGGAAAATACCAAGAGAAGATCAGTCACCAGGGACTGATACTTCTATGAAAGAGTTCAAATTGAAATTTAGGAAAAGGGAAAGGATACACATGGACATAGGCAAGGAATCACCACAACAAATAGTCATTAATCTCAGTGATATTCCTCATTCATCTCCAGCAGGAGGTCAATCTTTTCCTACCACTCCAATCTCAGAAAGGCAACAAACTCTCCAAGTTTCCACATCTGCCAATGTAATAGGAGAAAAGGAGGAGACCATCTTTGATACTTTCAGAGAGATAAAGATCAGAAATGAGATGTTGAAAAAGAGTACTTATGCTCAATTCTGGAAGAAAAGTTGTACTTCTCAAGGCAAGATTCTATCAGCTTTTGATTCAGAAAAAGGAAAAATGCATATGGCATTCCTTGAGGCACAAACAGCAAAGCCTAAAACTCCAGCTGATTATAAACAATCTTCTTTTGAGTTTGATGCCAAAAATGTTCATCCTATTGATCAGTTGGAAATGCATAAGAAAACAAGTGAGATGATTTCCTCCACTCTAACAAGTACCTCCATGAATTTGTTTAAAATGCAGGTAGCTTTATCAAACACTCAATCTCATCTGAAGATGGAAAAGATTTCATCTCAATCAAAAGATAATAGGATCAAGTCCTTGGAAGACCTAGTGGTGAAAATTGGATATGGCCCATCAGATGTGAAAGCAGCAGAAGAAATTATTAATAAGGAGATGGATATAGCAGCCTTGAAGAAACAACTCAAAATTCCTGCCACACATGATCCATTGACCAAAGAAATAGAGGAAACAGAGAGTCAAAAGTCAGAAATGATGAAATTGATTATGGAGCAGTCACTCCAAATAAGACAAATGGAAACAGAGATGGAGAAGATGGTACAAGAGAAGGAAAAAGCAGCACAATCGACCATCCCTACTATGGAGGCTCTTCCTCTTACAGTTGTTCCTACAACTACTCCAACAACTACTACTACAGAGACAGGAAGAAGTACAGAATAGCTAGCCAGATCCATGGAGAGCATGAATCTTCAAACATAGGAAATCAAGAGACTTGAAACTCAAGTCAATGTTCTGCAGGACCATATTAAAAGAACTGAAAGTGCACATTCAGCAGAAATGTAGAGGGAAAGAACATTAATTGAAAAATTGCAGAAATCTAAAAAGGAATCATCAATTGGAAACACTTTAGGAAGGGTGAAGGAAATTATATGGAACAATATCATCAATGGCATGAATGAGATCTGGCCCAACATCCAAATTATATTTGAACAAAAGGAGCTAGTTGAAAAAACTAAGGAATTTATTTCAACTACTAACCTAGAGCTGGGAGACATGCCAAAAACAGCCAACAGAATCATCAAATTTTTGAATTCAAAGAACATGTATGAGCTTGAAGAGTTGGGAGTAGCAGACAGGACAGGGACCATCCTACAAGTGAAAAAGGTATTAACAAAAAAGAACTTGATTGTACAACTTGAGGAGAAATGTCAGAATTTGGAGCTGACAGTAAACATATTTTTTAACAGAATTGAGCCTTTAACACAAAAGGGTCTCCCTTCTCTATTTGTCATTAATGACAAACTCATGACTAGAGAAGATTATGTCAAGAGGCTAAAAGACATAGCAAAGGATGTTGTCAATCTCTCTAATATCAAAGGTAGCATAACAGGAAAAGCAATGTTGGAGGCTATCAGCAATCCAATCTATATTGAACATGAATTGAAGCATGTTTTTACAGTAAAGCCCACTTTTGCAAAGTACACTGAAGCAGATGAGGTATACCGTAGGTTGATCAAAGTCAAAATCCCAGATGAAGATCAATGGAGTGACTTGTGTGACTACCAAGAGGAACAATACAAGCAGGACTGAAGGAACAGTGCAGAGCTGAGTCAGCACCCAGCCGAGTCAGCAAAGCCAACACACCACATTAAAGAGCAGCCAAATCAGCCACTACAACATAATTAATTACCCAACAACGACATTCAGAAAAAAAGGGACCAGATGTCCAATTTACCTCATCGTGGCCACTTCATGGTTACATTAGTCAAATTTTAGTTTTGTTGTAATTAATAACAAACTGCCAAGTGTATACGGCAATCGTTGTAGATTTTAGTTAAATACTTCATGCATTGGAAGTATTAGGGGTTGGACCCTTGTAATTGAAATACTTTTTGTTTTGAGGCACTGTAATTTTGGAGCTGGAGCATTGATAATAAAGACTGTTTGCAAGACACTTGAGCTATTTTTATCTGGTGATTTTTTTCTTTCTGTGTTAAATATTTCGTTGTTTTCTACAATATGCATCATTTAAATCTTGTGGTAAAACAGAAAGTTTAGAATAATATATGATGTTAGAGCACCTTATTTCTGTCTGTGTTTACCATATACATGTTTTCCTCTGAAGTCTGGTTAAAAAATACTTAATTACATTTTAACCACTACTGATTTCACCATTATGTCATTTCATTCCTTATTGTGCTTTAAAGATCCAGTAGAAATAGTTAGCTAGCCTTGTGAATGCTCTGAAAAATTTGATGCTGCAATCCAGGTGTTGACTCCATAGCCCAATGGAAAAGGTTTAAACAAGATCTACCCCAACTGACCAATCAATCAATTAATCACTCTTTTATCTATATAACTAGCCTAAAATATTAAAATACTAAGAAGAAAAATCAAAATCTCAAATATACAGAGAGAGCCCTCTCTGATTCTAAGATGGCTAGATCCTAGACTCCAAAGTCGTTTGATGTGTCCTTTATGATCATTTTTCTTGCCAATATTAAAAATCATAGAGCGATAACACCATGTACGATCTGCAATAGAAACTTTTGGCATGGCTGCAACAACCTGCAAAGTTACCACGATATTCTGATTTTAAAAAACTGTATTAGAAAACAAGGCAATGCATTGGCCTTTTCAATCAATGAGAAACAACAATGAGTGCTTTATCTATATATTGTAACTTCAGTCTTACATTTCCTTAATGTGAGCCTTACGGGTGACTAAATACATCTCGGATCTGGAACTCATAATTAGAAGGGTTTTCACACATAAAATTTCATAATACAAGACGCTTGTGATAATTAAATTCACAAAAAAAATAAGAAATCTAGAAAGAAACAGTGAGGATTCACACATAAAATTTATTTCTAGATTTCTCTTGCATGGTTGTGGGCTTTATTTGATTGATTTGTCTAGGCTGTGAGGATCTTCTAATGTATGCTACATGTTATTGATGATTGGAGTGTATTTTTTCAATCACTTGTAAGCTTACTTCTCCTCAACAGTGACCTATTGCAAACTGTAGAAAAATATCAGGTCTGAAGCATTACTATTATAGTAGTTTGATATTGAATTACAGGGATCGGATTTGAGGTTACAGTGGCATTGACCATTTCTTGCATTTTAACTTCTTTATTGATTCTTAGATGATTATTTTTGTTATCCAAACATTTAATCAATATCTTAATCTGCTCGCAGTCAGTGTTAATAGTTGACTTTCCTTTTTAGCTTTAAACCATGACTTTGGTTTTTTTTCATCCTTTTTCTTTTTGTAACAACTTTGACATAACACAATTTCTTCAACCCAACTATTTTTTTGTGTCCTCAAATCATTGTTCTTGGCATTCATTTTATCTATTTGCAATATTTTTCTTTTGGCATTGAAATTGGTTAGTAAACTGGGTTTATTTGATTGAACTGTCTAGGTTGTGAGGATCTTCTAAGGCCTGTTGCATGTTATTGATGATTGGAGTGTATTTTTTCGATAATTTGTAAGCTTACTTCTCCTCAACAGTGACCTATTGCAGACTGTCGAAAAATATCAGTTCTGAAGCATTGTTATTATAGTATTCTGATATTGAATTGCAGGTGTCGGATTTGAGGTTACATTGACATTGAAATTGGTTACTAAATTGGGTTGTTGGAAAGCTTGGGGTTTCTAACTAGTATTAGCATTTCGAGTGTTCTTGGGCTGCTCCACTTATTTCAGTTCTTCTTTAATTGGAATATCTAGTCTTTTCAATCCACACATAAAAATTCTTTCTAGATTTCTCTTGCATTGTTGTGGGATTTATTTGATTGACCCATCTAGGCTATGAGGATCTTCTAAGGTCTGTTGCATTTTATTGATGATTAGAGTGTATTGTTTCAATCACTTGTAAACTTACTTCTCCTCAATAGTGACCTATTGCAGACTGTCGAAAAATATAAGGTCTGAAGCATTGTTATTATAGTAGTCTGATATTGAATTGCTGGGGTGGGATTTGAGGTTACAGTGGCATTGAAATTGGTTACTAAACAGGGTTGTTGGTAAGTTCAGGGTTTCTAACTAATATTAGCATTCTGAGTGTTCTTGGGCTACTCCACTTATTTCAGTTCTTCTCTAAATGGAATAGATAGTCTTTTCAATTCACACATAAAAATTATTTCTAGATTTCTCTTGCATGGTTGTGGGCTTTATGTGATTGACATGTCTAGGTTGTGAGGATCTTCTAAGGTCTTCTTCATGTTATTGATGATTGGAGTGTATTGTTTCAATCACTTGTAAACTTACTTCTCCTCAACAATGACCTATTGCAGACTGTCGAAAAATATAAAGTCTGAAGCATTGCTATTATAGTAGCCTGATATTGAATTGCAGGGGTCAGATTTGAGGTTACAATGGCATTGAAATTGGTTACTAAACTGGGCTGCTCTACTTATTTCAGTTCTTCTCTAATTGGAATAGCTAGTCTTTTCAAATAATAGGCCTTTAGTGCTTCCTCTCCTCTATAAGTTTGTTCTACCTCCTTAGGTGCATCCCTTCTTGCATTTCCAGACCCCCTTGTTGCCCTTTCCCTTCTCAAATTTGGTGCATTCAATCTTTGTCGTAGCTCATATTTATTTCACATCCGCCATGATATTATTAGACACCATTATGAGCTGGGTAAGTGACAGGTTAAAGGGATGGTCATCATTTAAGTACATTTCTTCTTCCTCCCCGTCATGAGCATACCAGTTCAATCAAGGGAAATAAAGTCATCTGCTACCTCTACATTATCATCATGATTAAATAGCATTTTAATGTCTATGGGTCGATTTGTAGGATGTTAAACACCTTGCTCTTAATATTCCTCATAACGAAATAAGTGATTATCTGTTGCATCTCATTTTTCTAATTCCTTGTAGTGTTTCTCTTGCAATTTTGTAGTTATCTCATCTTAATTTGATAATCTAATAGTTAAAAGAGAATTTCTAATAAGCATATACAAGTGATAAATAGACATTGGTGTCATTATTCATTTAAAAAAAGCTTCTTTAATCGGACCTTGTGATATGTTTAACAAGTGATATTGGCTATAATGGCTTTAATTTACCCTTGTTTCTCAACAAAAATAAAATTATTCAACAAAAATGATAACATTATTCAACAAAAACAAACATGTAAGTCTCTAGCAGCTAATGAATAGAATGAATGTAACATTGTGCACACACTTTGTTTGTATGTCTCCAACAACTGATGAATAGAATGAATCTAACAGTGTGCACACACTCTGTTTGCATGTCTCCAACAACTGATGAATAGAATGAATGTAACAGTGTCTGAACACTCTGATTGTATGTCTCCAACAACTAATGAGTAGAATGAATGTTTCAAATGAAAATCAGTGAGAGTTGATGTTCTATAGTTTTTAAATCTAGAATTTAATTGGTAGGGAGGATTGGCATGGATTGCCATCTCCCAAATTCAAATGTATGTTCTCAATTGATTTGTACATGATCAAATGGCTAATAATCTGATGCAGGAGCATTCAGCCAGAAGAATCATTGTATTTCAGTAGACATAGGGGGGTCTTGTGTTTTAAGGAAGTTGGTTTCCTAAGTGTTGAATTAATGTAATTAATAAGATTTTGATTGATTTTAATGAGAATAGGAATTAATTAAGTATAGTGAGGCATATTTGTAAATGTTCTCGAATGTTGGAGAACATGAGAGATTCAGGATAGCTGAGAGATTTGAGAATCAGTTGTAAATCTTAGATTAGGAGTTGGTTTCCTGATTTGTGGATTAAAGAGGATCCTTAGGGATAAAGATGATATTTTAGGATTTTGTTGAGAAGTTTATGGATCTATGATCCAGGTGGATGTTGGTGGCCACCCACCTATCCCACTTGGACCCCCACAACTATCTCTGTCAGTTTTTCAGTTTCCTTATTTGTAGCACAATTTACTATTTTTAGCAGTTTTTTGGGTCCTGAACTTCTGGAGCCGTTTTGAGGCCCTAAACGATGTTTTTTGGGAAATATGGGAGCAACATGGGTCTATGGACCGATGTTGCTCTCCCCATAGTTATAGTTCTCGGGTAGATCTTTCTAACAAGCTATTGTGCACGTCAAATGGAGATCGGGTGCCAAAGTTACGACCTCGGGAAGTTGATGTACCAATTTACCCAAAACGAGGCCCACAGTTTGGCGTTTCATCTTCTAGGGTTAATTTTTTGGATGTTTAGTGTTTTCCATTGTTTCTCAACAATAAATAGGCCTCGAGCCTCATTGTAACATAGTTCAGAGGCATGTAGCCGTCACATCTCTTCTCAGAGATAAGCTACCATCGCCCTAGCTGGTTTATTTCCATTTCTGTTTGTAACCATATTTCAGTATTTTACATTAATGAAATGAAGTATTATTTCTCTGCATCTTTGTGTTTATGGTTATCTCTGTAATTTGTTGCGTTCCTGTTTAAATCCGGATCAGTGGTATCAGAGTGGTTTGCTTTTTCTCTGTTTTTCTTTGCATGTCCCCAACGAAGTTGGGATATAAGGAGTTAGGGCTTGAACTGGTCAAACCTTAGCAAGACCAGCCTCGCAAATCCCGACGGCCTCCCATGGCGGATGAAAAGAAAGACGAGGGGGCAGGAGATCCTATCAAAATATTGCTCGAAGAATCCCTCGAGCGATAAAGGAACACAATGATGGACAACTTTGCCCAGATCCTTCAGCGGCTACCTAGAGGGGACATATCGGCTTCCAATAGCTACTCTAGAAATTCCACGCCCTTTAAGGTACAAGTTAATTTTGAAATCCCCATATTCGAGGGTTAGATAAACGCAGATGCCATAGATAAATGGTTAAATTTGCTAGAGGGTTATTTTTCTGTTCATGAATTTTCGAGTCGGGAAAAGATTGTTTTCGCTCTTCTCAAAGCAGCCCCCCACGTCAAGGACTGGTGGGAAACCTACTGCGAGCAGAAGGATGAAAGTATGGACTCACTGTTATCAGACGCACCCACTTGGAATTCCTTCCAGGATGCCATCAAGGAGCAATACTACCCTGTCAAAAGCTATTAGGAAAAATACATAAAGTGGACCATGCTGCGGCAAGGACGGGACCAAGATGTGCCAGATTTCACAAACATTTTTCATACCCTTCGCACACAGTTGGGTATCAAATATTCTGAGCTGCATCTGGTACTCAAATATCGTAGCTACCTACACAGATACATCTAGGAAGAGATGGAGTTCCTGAACATCTCCTCGCTCAGCATGGCGTATCGATACGCTGTCAAAATCGAGCAAAAGTTCAAACAGAAGAAGCGAGACTTTGGATTTGCGAATCTGAAGACCAAAGGACAAAGCCAAGGCGAGGTGACCCAAGACAACCCGTCGAAGCCGTGAGAAAAGAACAACACCTCGAAGTCGAAGAAGGACACAGGAAAGTGGTGTGAGTTCCATAAGAGCCCCACTCACAACACAAGTGAGTGTCGGACCAAGCAGTCACTGGTGGCCGAGTTGAAGGCTTCAGAATCAGATGCATGTTCCAACCCTGAGTCAGAACCCGACAAGGGGAATGGCAAAGGGAAGCAGATCATTGATGCGGAGCCCAGCGTCACTGTTGCCATCGCCAAGATCCAAAAGAATGAGCTTGAAGATCCAGAGGAGGGGGAGCGTCTTTTCCACTCACAGATGTGGGTGAAGGGTTTGCCGCTGCAATTCATTGTCGACATAGCAGCCAAAAGAACCTCATTCCAGTAGAGGTAATGAAGCGGTTGGGCCTACTGACTACACCACACCCGCATCCATACAGTATCAGGTGGCTTCACCAAGGACGAGATCTCCAAGTTCGCCAGCAATGCCGCCTTCCCTACAACATCAAGCCCTTCATAAACAAGGTATTGTGTGATGTTGCACCTCTGGATGTCTGTGATGTATTATTTGTCCAGCCATACTTGTGGAGGCAACATGCTGTGTAAGATTCAAGGCCTCGCATTGTTATTATTACTTTGGGCAATTCATTATACAGGATACCGGAGGTAGCCCCACCTACTTCCACCTCTTTGATCTCTGCTAAGAAATGCAGCAAGATCGTCTCCCAGACTAGGAAATTCATTTTGTCTGGTTCGCTCCCAAAGTAAGGGGAAGATCTTAGCCACATCCATGACCCCTGCAAAGGGTTCCTCCATGCAACAGTAGCAGAAGCAAAGGGATACGGTCATGATAGAACACAGGAACAACTTCTCCTCACCCACGAGGGTATGACACAAGTTTCAGGTGGGCAACAAAGTCTGGTTGTATCTGTGGAAAGAACGCCTGAAAAGAGCCCATAAGAAGCTTAGACCACTCCGACATGGTCCTCCATTCCGTCGCTTGCACCAAGTGTTCAATGTGGAACGCCCTCAACCATGCTTCCCACCATTACTAGACACATCGGAGATTGCAGAATAGCTCACCAAGGACCAAGCTCAGCAGATGGAGGAACTCAATGCAATGGGAACCATTGCTTCCTAAGGGGGGAGGAATGATCCAGGTAGATGTTGGTGGCCACCCACCTATCCCACTTGGACCCCCACAACTGTCTCTGTCAGTTTTTCAGTTTCCTTATTTGTAGCACAATTTACTATTTTTAGCCGTTTTTCGGGTCGTGAACTCCTGGAGTCGTTTTGAGGCCATAAACGACGTTTTTTGGGAAATATGGGAGCAACATTCTTCCCAAAGTTATAGTTCTCAAATAGATCTTTCTAACGAGCTCTTGTATGCGTCAAACAGAGATCGGGTGCCAAAGTTACGACCCCGGGAAGTTGATGTACCAATTTACCCAAAACAAGGCCCACAGTTTGGTGTTTCATCTTCTAGGGTTAGGTTTTTGGATGTTTAGGGTTTTCCATTGTTTCTCAACAATAAATAGGCCTTCGAGCCTCATTGTAACACAATTCAGAGGCATGTGGCTGCCACATCTCTTCTACGAGATAAGCTACCATCGCTCTAGATGGTTTATTTCCATTTCTGTTTGTAAGCATATTTCAATATTTTACATTAATGAAATGAAGTATTATTTCCGCTGCATCTTTGTGTTTATGGTTATCTCTATAATTTGTTGCGTTCCTGTTTAAATCCGGATCAATCTAAACCGGGAATTGGTTATAGAATCCTTTTGTATAAATGTAAGCCTAAAAGGCATAGTCAAGTTAGATAGTTAGAGGTTGTGGGTTAGAGGTTTGATTGTAAGCCTACGGGCAGTTAGGAAAACAGAGGCCACTGATACAGAAGATCAGGCCAAGGAGAGAGTTCCTGTGTAAATACCTGTTTATTAATACAAACAACTTGATTCTGAGTTGTGTGTGTGTGTATGGAGTAATTTAGTTATAATCTGTGTGTGAACTAGAGTAAGTTCTATGTAACAAAGGTTGCAGGTGGAATGAGAGCATAACATAGAGAATAAGAATGATATGAAGGATCATAATTGTTACCACGAAAAGTGTCTATTTAGAACTGCTCTATCCCACTAAGGTGTGACAGCTGCCTTAGAAACAAACAGAGAAAAACTACTTTTGGATTTCCTTTATGAACTATAGATAGAGAGGAATAGGAAGAACCAACCTGTGTCTTGCGCTAATCCTTTGATCCAATCTCTCTCTTCTTTGACAGCTTTTAGCTACCTGCTCCCTTACTTGCCCAGCTTCACCAAGTAACTGTAAGATCACAGAAGAAGAACACTATACAAAGACATGGATCTATATTCATAAACAACTTAGGATCAGATTTAAGTTAACCATACAAATGTAACAAGCATCAATGATACAAAAGCATGGAGGAAAAACTCAAATAGTTTTTATTGATAAACAAGAAAAGATCCAGGAGGAGTTACAACCGATGATTCCTGACCCAGCATCAACCTCCCAGCAAAGAAGCCCCTCTTCACCTCCAACAAAGCATAGATCACCCAATACTCTGATGTTTGCCTCAAAACCAACAGCAATTCCTTACAATGTGCAAAATTCCAGCCTCCGGATCTCTGGGATGAGGGATCCATATATAGATATGTGTAAGGTGGATGAGTCAGCTTGTGATTTGATTAGTTTCTTCTCTCTGTTAGTTCTTGCTTCCACTTGGAGACTGGAGGCCTCTTACTCATCCTTGGTCGAATTCAGTGAGGCAAGTGTCATAGGAGAAGATTCTGGAAGCTTCCATTGTCTCTCCACCTCGCGGAATGACACTGCCATTTGTCATTTCTCGCCCAACGCACCCTCATAGTGCATTTAGGTGCATTGCAACGCACCTAGCCAGTGTATTTAGGTGCAATGCAACGCACCTAGCCAATGGAGCAGCTGAAATGATCCTGTTTTGACTTATTCTCAGCAGTTTCTGGTGGAGAACTTCTGGGAGAAGCTGTAATTTGTTGACCTTGTTCCTTTAGGGGTTAGAACAACACTTTTAGGGACTTAGGAGCCCTTGGTTTATGGACATTTCATGCTTGGAGTTGTAAGGCACAAAAATGTCTATAACAATAATGGATCACTTGAATCCATTCAAAGGATCACAGTAGAGATTCAGGATTGACTATGTTAAGAGCATGCGGAGTTAAGCTCGGGAGGAGGTTGTGATGCAGGACATCTAAAGACCAAAAACCTAGAAGAAACCCAAACCCACAGAAGAACACTAAAGAAACGGCATAAAAACGAAGTAAAGGGAAGAATGAAGAAGTGAAGTGTCGATGCATAGAAGCCGTTGGATCAACTAAATCAACGGATGAGATTGTTTGCGATAAGCGGCCAGGATTAAGTCGCGTAGAATGGAGTCAAGAAATGAACGGCACAGACCCAAGTGCTTGCGAAAGGTGAATCGCAGAAATTGATCTGGATAATCAGATCAACAGATCCATTAGACCGACAGATATTAATGGCGGAAGAAGAATGGCGAAGGAATAGATTTGGATCGTCAGATTGATAGATCTGTTAGATCGACGGTGATCAGCAACTGCGGGGGTAGGAGAGTACGGGTTTCCTTGGTCATGGCTGAAGTCCTGCACTCGCTCTTAGCCATTGATCTCATTTTCAAACTTTTCGGTCACAGTCAACTGTGGGGATTAAGCCATTTTTAATCCACGTGCTAGTTGGAGTCCCGCAAACCGTAGATTTGATGACCTCTTATATCCAACAGATATCAGGTCATAAAGTGATCCGGCTTTAATTCCAAAAACGGACCCGAACATTTATAGGTCAAGGGTTTATATTCCTGATCGGCTCCGTAAGGGCGGTTAAACATCATGCAAGATTCCTGTCCGATATCACTGCTAACCATCGGATCAAGTGTGCCTTGATCAATCGGTGGGGAATCGCCGATAGTTTCGCATCACAATATTTCATGAGTGGATGAACCTTAAGAAAATTTGATTTGTGATGTGCGATGCTCGGGTGTATCATCAACCGTCGGATTGAAGGGTGAGATCAACGATGGAGATTGAAGCTGATAAGGCTTGGGCCTGAGCAGACCTAAGAAGTTTATCAACGTGAGTTAAGTGATTTGAGTTCCGGCGGATGAATGGGTTTAAGTGGCGATACGACGCGACATCTGTTGATCTGATGGAGTGAAATCAATGATGGAGGTTGAATGCGATAAAGGTAGAGTGTTGGAAAATGTGCAAAGGTCATGGATTGGCGGAAAGGTAAGGCTTATGTGTGTTTTATGTGTATTTCTATTATATAATAATTATAATAGAAATAAAGCAGATAAAGGTTTTATGGGTTAAGTTGAATATAACCAAAGTTAAAGAGTGGGGTTTGGTTAATATGCGTGGGGTATAGAATTAACCAAAGTTTATTGAAGGTTAAGTAAAGTACCACTCAAAGGTTAATTGAGGGTCAGACTTGGATGGTCAAAATTAACATTTCCACATAAACTTAATTAAGAACCTAAACCTACCCACGGGGTTTTGGATTGACGGTGAATGGGTGCATTGTTAAGGCACTCCTTGCGATAGGTCACCGGTTCAAATCCCCCGTGGGTACTTAGGTTAGTCTTAACTAGAAAAAAAAAAAAAATTAAGACCCTAAACCTTAATTTGTGAAGATTTTCACCATAGATTAGGTGATTAAGGCCTAGGACCAGTGATATGCAAATTTATTTGCATAATGTGGGTATTGTCGGCTTAGCTCGGCATCATTTGGTATCAGAGCAGCACAAAGAAATTTTGTGTGAAAATTTCTTTGAAGAGAATTTAGAACAGAGTTATGTTTTAAGATGTGTATGCAGGCAAGAGGAGATTAGATTCTAATCTGACAAGCAGTAGGCACATAGAGATAATGTGTAGCAGAACTTGCAGTTGCAAGGGAACAGAGGACAATCCATTCAAAGTGCAGGTGAATGGTAGAACAAGATCATGCACAGATCTTGAAGGTGAGATGATATGTTTTGTTTTAATTTTATTTGAAGATTGGAGAGTTGTGGTTTTTATATTGATGCACAGGTAGCATCATAAGAAGGTGAGAAGATTGCAGCAACCTAGAGCAAGGAGTGCTCAATTGGTTCCAAAGGAAAGAACTAGAGAGATGCCAAAACACTGAGCTCAGAGGAGAGAAGCTTAGTGAGGCATATGTAGCAAGAAGGAGACTTGTTACTGCAGAGGTATTGTTGCAGCTCACAAAGGCAATTCCACAGAGGATGTGGGTAGAATTGCTAAGTAATGAAGGAAGCTGATAAGACTTTCTAAGTGAAAGAAGAGGTGGTCAGAGCCAAGTATTTCATTGTGATCGAAATACAAGAGGAGAGTTGTGTTATTAGAAGGTGCAGATGAGTTGAAGCCTAGAAGGAGCAGAGAAACGTGCTCAAAAGAGGTTCCAGAGATAGGGAACCAAGGGCTTGCCAAAAGACCAAGTACAGAGGAAAGCTTGGTGAGGTAAGTGGCAGCAGGGAGGACTTGCTTGATCCAGGTGGATATTGGTGGCCACTCGCCAAGTCCACCTGGACCCCCACCATTGTTTCTTTAAACTTTTTAGTTTCCTTAATTGTAGCACAGTTTACTATTTTTAGCAGTTTTTCGGGTCCTAAACTTCCGGAGCTGTTTTGAGGCCCTAAACAACGTTTTTTGGGAAAACTGGGAGCAACATTGGTCCATGGACTAATGTTTCTCTTCCCAAAGTTGTAGTTCTCGGATATATCTTTTTAATGAGATATTGTACGCGTCAAACGGAGATCGTATGCCAAATTTATGACCCCGAGAAGTTGATGTACCAATTTACCCAAACGGGGTCCACAGTTTGCGTTTCATCTTCTAGGGTTAGATTTTTGGATGTTTATGGTTTTCCATTGTTTCTCAACAATAAATAGGCCTTTGAGCCTCATTGTAACAAAGTTCAGAGGCATGTAGCCACCACATCTCTTCTCAGAGATAAGCTACCATCGCCCTAGTTGTTTATTTCCACTCTTCTCAAAGCAGCCCCCCACGTCAAGGACTGGTGGGAAACCTACTACAAGCAGAAGGATGAAAGTATTGGCTCACTATTTTCAGCTGCACCCACCTGGAATTCATTCCGGGATGCCGTCAAGGAGCAGTGCTACCCGGTTGG
Organism: Pinus tabuliformis; assembly: GCA_031772625.1. Taxonomy (NCBI): domain Eukaryota; kingdom Viridiplantae; phylum Streptophyta; class Pinopsida; order Pinales; family Pinaceae; genus Pinus; species Pinus tabuliformis. Next base: position 86,921,596 of record CM062808.1, on the reverse strand, counting down.
TAGATATGAGGATCAATACATAAGGTGGACCACGTTGCGGCAGGGAAGGGACCAAGACGTGCCAAAGTTTACCAATATTTTCCATACCCTTCGCACAAAGTTGGGTATCAAGGATTTGGAGCAGTATTTGATACTCAAATATCGTGGCTACCTGCACAAGTACATCCAGGAAGAAATAGAATTCCTGAACATCTCCTCGCTCGGCACGGCATACCGATATGCCTGTTAGAAAATTATATATTACAGAGCAATGGAACACATAGAATATTGCATAAATATAAACACGAAAAATGCATAAAACCAGAGAGACACAAATATACGTGGTTCACCCAGTTTGGGCTATGTCCACCCTGAACAGCCATTCCTTCCTTTCTATTATCCAGCAAAATGAAGAGACACAACCTATAACAGATCCGCTGTAATATCCTCTGTTTTCTCTCACAATCTCACCTCTCTGTTTCTCTCTCGGAGAATACACATCTATTACACAACCTCAATACAATGCCCTCATACAAAGAGAGGAGTTGCCTTCTAGGGAAAAAAACCCTAAACTAAACACAAGTTCTAGCGTCAAATCATTCGCCTAATGAACGGCCCAGATTGACTAGAAATTACTATACTTTTACAAGGAAATTTTACATCTATTTTTAGCTTCGGGGGCGATGCCCTCGAAACCCTCACTGAGGGACCGCTGGCCCCCACACCCCCCCACATGGAGGGGTGTACAAACTTCTTGGGGTATACATCCGGCTGAAACAAAGACCTCTAAATAATCATCCTCCACACCCAACAATCTCCCACTTGGAGAATGATTGTAGCAACTGCACCATTGCTTCATTTGTTAGACAATGACTCCTCTTTGGACCTGGCTGTTTCTCATCTTCATCATCATCCTTGAAGACCAATTGAAACTGAGCATATTCTCAGTTTCTCCCTTGTTACTTCTTTTGTTAGCATATCTGCAGGATTCTGGCTAGTGTGTATCTTGTCCAGCTTCAACTCTCCATCTTCCAACACTGATCATATGAAATGGTACTTGATCTATATGTGTTTAGTCCTGGAATGAAATGTTGAGTTATTTGCAAGATGAATGGCACTTTGGCTATCACTGTATAACGTGCCCATATCATGCTTCTTACCCAATTCACTCATAAACCTTTGTAACCAAATCATTTCTTTACTAGCCTCTATAGCAGCAGCATACTCTACTTCTGTTGTTGAAAGCGAAACAACACTTTGGATTTTTGAAATGCAACTGAAAGTTGTTCCACCCACAGTAAATACATATCCTGTAGCGCTCCTCCTGTTATCTCTGTCACCTGCCATATCTGCATCAACATATCCCTGTAGAGAAATGTTTGAACCACCAAAGCATAAATCTTGATTTGTGGTACCTTTCAAATATCTGAGAATCCATTTCACTGCCATCCAATGTTCCTTTCCTGGATTGTTCATGTACCTGCTTACAACTCCCAGTGCATGTTAAATATCAGGTCTTGTGCAGACCATTGCATACATTAAGCTTCCAACTGCTGATGCATATGGAACTTTAGACATATAATCCATGTCTTCTTGGGTCTTTGGGTACATTTCCTTACTAAGTTTGAAATGGCTAGAAAAAGGTGTGCTAACTAGTTTTGCATTGTGCATATTAAATCTTTTCAACACCTTTTGTATGTACTCATTCTGATACAATGTTAGTTTGCAATTTTTCCTATATCTAGTTATTCTCATGCCAAGGATTTGTTTTGCAGCTCCCAAATCCTTCATTGCAAATGAATTTGCCAATTTTCTTTTGATCACATTTATTTCCTGCATGTTAGACCCTGCAACAAGCATGTCATCTACATACAATAACAATATGATATAGCTGCCATCATTTTGCTTTTTTAGATAAACACAATGATCAGAGTGACATCTAGTATAGCCTTGTTGAGACATAAACTTGTCAAATTTTAGATACCATTGCCTTGAACCCTGTTTTAAGCCATACAAGCTCTTCTTCAACCTGCACACTAGTTTCTCCTTCCCTTTCACCTCATATCCTTGTGGCTGCTACATATATATCTCTTCCTCCAAATCTCCATGGAGAAAGGTTGTCATTACATCTAACTGCTCAAGATGCAAATCTTCAACTACTACTAGACTTAAAATAGTTCTAATTGAAGTCATTTTAACAACAGGAGAAAATATTTCATCAAAATCAATACCTTTCTTCTGTGCAAACCCCTTCACCACAAGTCTAGCTTTGTACCTCTGTTTTCCTCCATCTTCTTCCTTCAGCTTGTAAACCCATTTATTCTGCAAATTAGTTTTACCTGCAGGCAACCTGACTATGTCCCAAGTCTGGTTATGCATTAAGGAGTCCATCTCTTCTTCCATGGCTAGCTCCCACTTCTTCCTGCTTTCAACCTGCATTGCTTCTTCATAACATTCGGGTTCACCAGAATCAGTCAACAATAAATAATATAATGAAGGAGAGTATTGTTCAGGGGTATACTTATCCTGCTAGATCTTCTAACACCACTTTTAGGTGTTTGGGGTGCCTGTTGCTGTTGTGGTGGTTGTTGTTGTTGTGGCTGTTGATTATTATTATTTTCAGGCACCTTTACTTTTTCAGTGATCTCATCAAGAACTATGTATTCCTTGTTTTCTTTTTCCTGTTTCTTTTCCTGCAACTGATTCTTATACAAGACCTTTTCATTGAATATTACATCTCTGCTCCTAATGATTTTGTGATTTTCATAATCATATAAGCGATAAACAAAATCATTAACACCATATCCAATAAAGGTACATTTCTTTGATTTTGCCTCAAGCTTTGTTCTACTTTCTTTATTAATATGGACAAAGGCCTCACAACCAAAAGGCTTTAAAAAAGAGTAGTTTACCTTTTTACCTGTCCATGCTTCCTCTGGAACACCACCATCCAAGGAACTTGAAGGCCCTCTGTTTATTAGATAAACAACAGTATCTACAGCATCTACCCAAAATTGTAAAGGCAATCCTGCATGCAATCTCATGCACCTTGCACGCTCCATGATTGTTCTATTCATCCTTTCTGACACACCATTTTATTGTGGTGTTCTTGGAACTGTCTTCTCTCTGTGAATTCCATGCTCTGAACAATACGTATCAAACTCTTTGCTGCAATATTCACCTCCATTGTCTGATTTGAGACACTTCAATTTCTTTCCTGTCTCAATCTCAACCAAAGCTTTCCATTTCTTGAAAGTATCAAATACATCAGATTTATTCTTAATACAATAAATCCAAGTTTTTCTAGTTGCATCATCAATAAAAGTAACATAATAACGAGAGCCACCGAGAGATGATACCTGAGCAGGTCCCCATACATCTGTATGCAAAAGCTCTAATTTTTCGCTCTTCTTTTCTTTCCCAACTCTCAGAAATCTAACTCTCTTCTGTTTTCCATAAATGCAATTCTCACAGAAGTCCAAATCAACATTCTTCAAACCCGGCAACAAATTCCTTGAGTGAAGAATCTTCATCCCCTTTTCACTCATGTGTCCGACCCTATGATGCCATAATGCTACATCTGCTCCTTTGGAAGTTAAAGCATTAACAAAGTTAGAAATACCATTGCATAAATACAATGCAACCGTACTGTTCCGAGTGCCTTTCTATTGAGAAGGTTCCATTCTTCATCTGTCATACCCGTCGGCATCTTTGTTTTTCTGCCCAATGGTAGGTACAGATATTTCTAATACAAATAATCTTCCATCTGCATCTCCCACAACGAGAAGTTTTGGCCGTTAAATTTCTCGACCCCAAACTTACCATCTTCTGCCATCACTCCCACTCGAATGAGGAACCATTCTTTCTTGCAAGTTTATCAGCCAAATAGACCTTCGGCTCTGATACCAGTTGTTAGAAAATTATATATTACAGAGCAATGGAACACATAGAATATTGCATAAATATAAACACAGAAAATGCACAAAACCAGAGAGACACAAATATACATGGTTCACCCAGTTTGGGCTATGTACACCCCGAACAGCCAGTCCTTCCTTTCTATTATCCAGCAAAATGAAGAGACACAACCTATAGCAAATCCGCTGTAATATCCTCTATTTTCTCTCACAGTCTCACCTCTCTGTTTCTCGCTCGGAGAATACACATCTATTACATAGCCTCAATACAATGCCCTCATACAAAGAGAGGGGTTGCCTTCTAGGGCAAAAAACCCTAAACTAAACATAAGTTCTACAGTCATATCATCCGCCTAATGAACGACCCATATTGACTAGAAATTACTATACTTTTACAAGGCAATTTTACATATGTTTTTAGGTTTGGGGGCACTGCCCCCAAAACCCCGCCGGGGGACCACTGGCCCCCGAACACCCCCCCCCCCCCCCCCCCCCCCCCCCCCCGAACCCCTGCAGTGGGGACTTGTCCCCCCTGCACCCCCCCGTGTGGAGGGGTGTACAAACTTCCTAGGGTATACATCCGGTTGAAACAAAGACCTCTAAATAATCATGCTCCACACCCAACAATGTCGTCAAGGTCGAGCAAAAATTTAAACAGAAGAAGCGAGACTTTGGATCTGCAAATCTGAAGCAAGGGAAAGGTGCCCTCAAACCGCAGAACAAAGGAAAAAGCCAAGGCGGGGTGGCCCAAGACAACCCGCCAAAGCTGCAAGCAAAGAACAGTGCCGTGAAGCCAAAAAAGGACACGGGAAAATGGTGTGAGTTCCATAAGAGCTCCACTCACAACACAAGTGAGTGTCGGGCCAAGCAGTCACTGGTGGCTAAGCTAAAGGTTTCAGAATCAGATGCATGTTCCAACTCTGAGTCAGAACACGACAATGGGAATGACAAAGGGAAGCAAATTATTGATGCAGAACCTAACACCACCGTTGCCACCACAAAGATCCAAAAGGAGGAACCCGAAGATCCAGAGGAGGATGTGCATCTCTTCCACTCCCAGATGTGGGTAAAGGGATCCTCGCTACAATTCATTGTCGACAGCGGGAGCCACAAGAATCTCATTTCGGTAGAGGTCGTGAAGTGGCTGGGCTTACTAACCACAACTAATCCACAACCATACACCATTGGGTGGATTCACCAAGGACGGGATCTTCGAGTGATCCAGCAGTGTTGCCTTCCATACAACATCAAGCCCTTCATAGATGAGGTATTGTGTGACATTGCTCCCCTTGAAGTTTGTGATTTATTATTAGGATAACCATACTTGTGGAAGTGACATGATGTGTATGAATCAAGGCCCCGTGTTGTTATTATTACTTTGGGAAATAAGTTGTGCAGGATACCAGAGGTAGCACCGCCTACTGCCATCTCTTTGGTTACTGCAAAACAATGCAGTAAGCTCATTTCCAAAACCGGGAAATTTTTTTTCCTGATGATATGCCCTCAAGGAAAGAAGAAGACAGTGGCCATGACCTCCAAACAAGTCCCCTCCGCACGACAACTACAGATGGACAAGTTTGTGGAGGCGTATGAGGACATCTTCACCTCCCTCACAAGGGTTCCTCTGCACTGTCAGGTCAAGCACTCCATCGATTTGACCCCAGGTGTGTCACTACCTAATGGACCAATCTATCAGTGCTTCGTTCTAGAGAATGATGAAATTAAGAGGCAGATTCAGGAGCTGCTACAGAAAGGTCACATCCGTCCGAGTTCATCGCCCTGTGGGAGCCCGATCATGTTGGTACAGAAGAAGGATGGGACTTGGAGACTCTGTATTGACTATTGGGCGCTGAACAAGATCACTGTCCGTAATAGGTACCCAATCCCATGGATCAATGACCTCCTGGACCAACTGAAGGGGGCAAAATATTTTAGCAAGATCAATTTGAAGTTAGGGTATCACCAGGTACCAATTGAACTCTCCGATGTGTGGAAGACTGCCTTCAAAGCCAAGGAGGGCCTTTTCGAATGGTTGGTTATGCCTTTCGGATTGACGAATGCTCCTGCAACCTTCATGAGGCTAATGGATGACATCTTGCGGCCATTCACCAACTCATTTGTAGTGGTATACTTGGATGACATCCTGATCTTCAGCCAGAGTTGGGAAGAGAACCTCCAAAACATCTGACAAGTTCTCCAAACACTGCGGCAACACAAGTTATGTGCCAATTTGGAGAAATGCACTTTTGGCATGACCCAGGTTCAATATCTGGGATACATTATTGATGAACAGGGGGTGCATGTGGATCCAGCCAAGATCCAAGTCATTCGAGATTGGCCCTCTCCAACCACCCTAACGGAGCTCTGCAACTTTCTAGGTCTTGCTAACTTCTACTGCAGGTTCGTGTTGGGATTTTCTCATACCACTTTTCCCCTGAGTCAAGTCACTAAGGGAAGAGCGAAAGCAAAATTCTTTTGGTATGAATCTCAACAGAAGGCATTCACAGAGTTGAAATACTGCCTCTGCTCGGCACCAGTTCTCGCATTGCCAGACTTGCAACAACCATTTGAGGTCGAGACAGATGCCTCTGACTATGCTATTGGGGCAGTCCTTACTCAACACAGGCATCTAGTGGCATATCACAGTGAGACACTTTCAGACACAATCCGGAAGTATCCCACTTATGACAAAGAGATGTATTCCATTGTGCAGGCCTGCTGACAATGGAAACATTACATTTTGGGGAAGGAAACGGTCATCCACATAGACCACCAACCCCTCTAGTTCATACAAACCCAAGGGAAATTACATAATGATCGCCATCAGAAGTGGTCCACATACCTGCAACAGTTCCATTTGAATATCAAGTATAAGAAGGGCAGCACCAATAATGTTGCAGATTGCCTCAGTCGACCACCGATCATGTCATTAACCACCATGCTCAACTCTTGTGGGCACGAGACTTCTGATTGGCCACTTCTCTACAAAAGCAACCCAGACTTTGGCCACACATACCAGACACTCTTGGAGGGTCGGCATGTTCCAGATTTTCACCTCCAGGATGCCTTGTTATGCCACCTGGGTCACCTTTGTGTTCCTTCAAGCGAGCGTGCTAAGATGATTTGGGAAGCACACTATAGTCGGGCTATTGGGCATTTCGAGGTCGAGAAAATGGTGGCAGTACCATAGAAGTATTTCTACTGGCCGAATCTTCGACAGGATGTTGGGAAGCACATCAGATCATGCATTGCCTGCGCCATTGCCAAACTGACAGATAAGAAGCAAGGCCTCTATACCTTGCTGCCTACCCCTAGTCAACCTTGGGAATCCATCTCCATGGATTACATGTCAGGCCTTCCTTCCACTAAGCATGGAAACGACTGTGTTTTTGTGGTGATCGACAGGTTCTCGAAGATGGCCATTATGGTAGCCTACAAGAAGAATATCACAGCAAAAGCCACTTGTTATAGACATATTTGGGCACTACAACCCCATCTTATATGTCGATAAACCAAGGGCTCTTTAACCCCTAAAAGTGTTGTTTCATACCCTAAAGAATCATAGTCAACTGATTACATCATTCCCCAAAAGTTCCACCTGAAAAACCACTCAGAACTAACCAAAACTGGACCATACTGATTGCTCCATTGTCAAGGTGCGATGCATACTAGCTCCTACACTAGCTAGGTGCGATGCATACTGAAGAGGCCTTCTGTGGGGTGTAATGAGCGAGAATGGACAAATGGCTGAGACAGTTTGCTAAGTGGATGTTCATGGAATCTTCTAGAAACTTCTCCTATGACACTTGCCTCTCTGAATTCGCCCAAGGATGAGTAAGAGATCAATGAAATCTCCAACTAGAACCAAGAACTATGAGTGGAATGACACTAATAAAAAACCCAAAGATGACTCACACCCTTTGCAGACATCTATAAATGGATCCCTCATCTGAGAGATCTAGAGGAGGGAATTTTGTAATTTGTAAGGAAGTGTTGATAGTTTGTCTTTGAGAAGGAACATTGTATTGTTGGGTGATCTTGCTTTTCATGAGGTGAAGAGGGCTTTGATGCTGGGAGGATGATGCTGGATCAGAAAGCTGGGTTGTAATTCTCCCTTCTATTTTAATAAATTTCTTTGAGTTTTCCTCCATACAATCGTGTATTTGTGAATCTTGTCATTTGTGAATGCAATTGTATGTTCAATGTATTTCTGATTCTGCATTGTTTATGATATTATAGATCGAGATGCTTTGATGGTGTTTCGTTACTTTGTCTCTACAAGTATTCTCTAAAGCGAGACAAGTAGGAGAGGAGTTGCAAGCTCTATCAAGGGAGAGAGAAATCAAGAAGGATTCAAGTGGAAGATCCAAGTTGGTCCCCTTTGCTTCTCTCTTATCTATCATACATAAAGGAAATCGCAAATTGCTTTGATTGTTTGTTTCTAAGATAGCTACCAATCTTAGTGGGACTAGCAGATCGAAAAGACACTAGTTTTCCCGGAAACAAAATGGCAACTCCACTGGGGAGTGAATAGTTTGTTTGTTTGTTATTGTTGTTTTCTTTATAAACTACAAACGGAGCCTGAAGTTAGCCAGATAGCCTTCGAACTGCTCTTGCTATGCAATTGCAAAGTAGATGAATGTTGCTTCAGTCAATCTCTGGGTTAGTTTATGAACTGAACATCTGACTTACAAGCATTCTAAATGCCCTTGTGGTAGCTCAATAACCTCTTAAGATCATACCCCTGTACTTTGTTCTTTACTGTTCATAGTAGCTCAGCTTAAATCACTGAACTCAACTGCAAATTTGAGCAAAAACCCACCTCAGTTTCGCTCCCTGGCCCATCACACTGTCTATCACTGGAAGCTAGTATGCATCACACCTCCCGTGTGTAGCAGGTGAGATGCATCCCTGTTTCTGTGAAGCACAGGTGTGATGACTGAGTAATACTATTTCTCTATTTGAAATTTGGGTTTTTCCTCTTTGTTTTTAGCTCTATTCAATTGTTTTGCTACTTATGATCAGTATCTCATTACTGAAGCCTCCTTCCTTTACATAATTCAGCCTCCATTGATTAGGATTAGTAAATTTTTTTATGTATTTGTCCATCATTTACAATCCTTTGTCAAAAGTAGCTTAATCAAACTGTCGTTTTGATGCAAAAAATTGTCGTAATTGTCATTTTGAGTCAAAAAGAAGAGTGTCGTAAAGTCTTCCTCCTCTAGATATTCGATTCTACTTTTGTCATTGTATTTGATTTGAATTGTTAATATTTGAAGTGTCGAAAGCATATTTCTATTCGAAATCAAAAAGTGTCGTTTAGTCTTCCTTTCATTTTGAAAAGAAATTGTCGAAATGTCACTTTGAAGAAAATAGTTCAGATCTATACTTAGTTTTCCTTTTTGGCATTCTTCACATTAAGGAAACAAAAAACAAATACATGCATTTGCATTTGCATTTGCATTTAGACTGTGTGTGAAAGATGATTTAGGAAAAGTGCATTTAGTGTGTGCTCTTTGCTCTCTATTTGAAAGAATCATAATCTTCTTTCCTTAGTAGCTAGGATTTTCATTGCTAAAAGAAAACAACGATTGTTTATCATTTTAGATTGCATATTTAGGAATTTTACATCTACATCACATGGTGAACCTTGAAAGACAAACTTCTAAACAAGATCAACTCTAAAATAAATTTCAATGAACTTAACAATGCTTTGGAACCTAACGCAACATTTAGAAGTCTAGGCTAGAGACGTGTTTCGACGTCGTAAAATCTAGTAACTATCGTTTTCATCGAAGGTTGGGTGATTCCTCCTCTTTGATATGACAAGTGCTAGCATGGACTTGTGCTCCCTGTACCATCGAGTATATATTGGGAGAGCACAATAGGCTGATATCCTTTATCCATAGGAAGTCGTGTCTGCCGCACTATCGATCGCAATGCACTGAACACAACATTCGGGAAGATTGATTGTCGTACATAAGTCCTTGGTAATTTCTCTTTAATTTACCACCAAGGTATATATTGTTTGGTAATCCCTCTGTCTAGATTTCCAAAGTAGTCACTTTCGTTCCTTTTCGACTCCTTAAAAGAAAAGGTCCAACTGAGCACTTGTCACTTCAGGCTGATTCAAAATCAAAGGGGACTAGAGTCATCTTTAGCTTTTTCTTGACTCTTAAAAATTGAAAAAGCAAAGTTGTGTCAAAGAATCATTAAAATTTATTAATTCAGAATAATATCCCTGTTCCTTTGTTGATCTTAGGTTGAGGTAATGGAGTCCACCAATCAAGGAATCCCTCTTGAGGGGAATCCTAGTCCATTTTCTTCTTGGGGAAACATTGGTGCTCCGTATATGGCCACATTGTCCCTTCCAGGAATCACAATTGGTCTGCCGGTATGGCTATTCTCAACCTCTGTCATTCAAAATACTGAAATTCCTCAGCAATCGAATCAGCGACCGGTTGATACCGAAAGTGACCCCTCACCTTCTACTTCGTTTGTTTCTCCCTCCCCTTCTTCCTCTTCGCTTGGTGAAAATAGTGATACTAGTAACCAAGTGGCTGAGAAGAAGAAGAAAGGGAAGGAGAAGAAGAAGAAGAAGTCAGTTAAGCAAGGAGGCAACAATGAATCATCTGGTGAAAATCCACACATTAAGTCTCCTAAATATCCTTGTCTAATTTGCAAAGGAAACCATTTTCATCGAGATTGTCCTTGCATTCTGCGGATCTTGAGAGAATGGTCTCCCCGTTCGCACCATCCGGTGTCATCAACCTCTGGCAATCATGTTGACAGCACACCATCAACTAGTGAAAATGAAGTTCCTGGACATAAAGGAAAGGTCAAAATTCCATGTCAATTATGCGAAGGAGACCATCGCCTTCCCCGTTGTCCTTTTCTGGATGAGGCCAAGAAAATCTTTCATAACCGTCCTGCTTCACCGTAGCGACTTCCACCTGGATACAAGAAACTCTCACCAAGTCCTTCGCTAGTTGAAAATCCAATTGATGTAACTCAATCGTCGGTCGGAACGCCTATCGTTGAGAATGAACCTTCTGAGTCCATACCGTACCAAAGTCAGCAGGTCGAGATGGCATTCGACCCAGTCTTGTCTTCAAAAGGTCTACCTTCAGATGATACAATTTCCAAAGAGAATGAGAACGATACCGTTCAAATTCTTTTTGTTAATATAGAGTCTGATGAACCTGGGGGCAATCCGCCCGTTCCTTTACAACAGGAGGAAAATTCCCCAGTTCAAGGGGTTCATCCAGCCATTTATCCGGTACCCCCGCCAAGTAGTCTAGTCGTTTTATTTGATTGGAATCAACTAGCAAGACCCCACCTTCCATCTAATGTACCATTCCGGATCATAGTACAAGTTTACAAAATGATCGTGTCTGGCACTGTCATAGATGAAGGGGCTTCAATGAGTATCCTTTCCTCAACTACTTGGAAAGCGCTTGGTTCACCATCGCTTATGCCTGTGACACAAAATTTGTCAGGCTTTAACAAAGGAACCAGTTGACCGTTAGGGATCCTTCCGAAGTTGCCGATAACTTTGAAAAGGAAAACCGTTCACTTGAACGTGATGGTAGTCCAAGGACCATTAGATTTCAATTTACTCCTTGGACGTGACTATGTTTATAGCATGGAAGCTATTGTTTCCACACTCTTTCGAGTGATGTGTTTCCCACATGAAGGAAAAATGGTCCAACTTATCGACTAGCTTTCATTTCCCGGTTCAAACACAGAGCTAAGTCAAACATCATCCCTAAATGGTCTCTTTGCATCAAGAGTGTCTCTTCAACCTTCATTCCATCCACCTGATTACGGCGAGTAGTCCGGTGAATGTAACGAAGTTTAGGGGGCATGCACCCTTGTCCATCCAGACGAACCCAGCTGAAAAGATAGGTTTCCCTATAGGTTATGTGATTGGAAGTGTAATCTCACACCATTCACTTTTTTCCACTCATTCTGGGGACAAAGCCAAGGAATTGTTTTGGTCTAACAGTCCTGCCTAATCGTAGTGACTTCCATATGGTTACCTAGAGACTCTCCTTTTCTCGATGCCTGGGGGCATGCAAACCTTTTTATGCTAGGAAAAAATGACCAATTTCATTTTCTTAGCTTTTTAGCGTTCTTAGATTTTTAGCTTTTTAGTTCCAACTTCTTAGGTTAGATGATTGGTCCGGCAATGTCTGCAATGCAGACGGACCAAAGGAAAGGTTTAGTCTAGACGGAAGATAAAACCATCCTACCTAACCTCAGCGGTTCCTTAGCTTTTTAGTGTTTTTAGCTTTGTAGTTTGGTCATTTCTAGCCTACGTAAAAAGGCAATGAGCATATGTTATCGTAGAATTCAAGCTCACTAAAAAATGAACCTACTAATGAGGGACATCTTTGACTGCAATGAGAAATGTTTCCGCAAGGTTCAAGCTCGTTAAAAAATAAACCCACCACTGAGCATAGTTTCTCCTGATTCAAGCTCATTAAAAAATGAATCCACCCTCAGTAAATAACCTTTGTGATTGCCCTGCCATCAGCCTTTTGAACCTTGGTTGTGTTCCTACCATCACCTCCATTCTTTTGGCTGATCATATGCTTCCACTTGATTGTTTACCTTTTTGAGGAACAGCTACGACAAGTGGTCCTGTTAGCCACCCTCTCCACATCACCATGTTTTGAGAAGTTCTAAGCTTACCCGGAACCAGTTGCTACCCTAAAATGCCACTTGTTCCTAAAAAACGAGTCTCTTTTAAACTCTTTTTAGACTCGTTAAATATGAAAAGATTGTCGAGCTATTGGCCTTTCCAGCTCGTTAAAGTAAAGGGAAGCACCATCCCTCCTATACATTTTAATCTTTTTGGACCTGAGGGATCATCCCACAAAAAAGATCGAGCGCTTGTCTTTTTTGGCTCGCTAAAGTGATCAGAAAAGTCATCCCTTTTGTATTATTTTAATCTTTTTTGGACTCAAGGGATTATGCTACGAAAAATAACTGCTGGAGTTTCCTTTTTGTCACTTTTCAAACTCTCTAAACATGAAAAGGACCGAGTTATCCTTGTCGTTAAACTCGTTAAAACAATAGCGACAAACTTGTCCACCCAGACAAGAACGAGTTTCACTATTGCTAGGCTCGCTAAAACATAGCGACAGGTTTGCCTGAAGGGAAAATTATAGAACAAGCATATGTTATCCTCCTCAAGCTTGAAAAAAATAAAGAGGTACTGGTCAACAATGACTGGGGAAAAAGGGAAGAAAACTTGAAGAATTTTATTGGCAGCGGGTTGCTCTTGAACATGACACTTTCACTCCATCACCATGATTGAGTCGGGTTGGGTTATTCCGTTCACCGGTCATATCACCATTGGTCCTCCGTACCATGCATCTTTTGGGGTTAATGATACCAATCCATCTCAATGTCACCGATATGTTCAAGAGAATTCATTCAAATAATTCACCATCCAGTTAACGCCTCATCCACTACAATACCTTCACCCTCCATTTTTCATGACCGCCATTCATCAGATCATTTTCACATCCAGAAAATCATTTGCTTCATTTCGTGTCGTAGATGTGGGATACATTAAGGCCCTCCTACAACGAGTGACTTCTTGTCAACATTAGCTCATTATCCAAGAAGTTGACTTAGAAACAACCCTTTTAGTACTTTGAAGCTTGCATGCCTCAATGGCAAGTTTCTCACTTCCGGCAACAGGTTTACATCAATGGCCTTTGACCAAAAGATTTTGTGTGGTGTTCGACATCGGATCATATATTCACACCATGTGAATTGTACCGTAGTACCTTGAGGTTCATTATCATTATCGGTGATTCCTCTCGCGTCTATTAACAGCTTACATTATTGGCTGGTAATCAGGCGATGTCTTTCCATGTTCGACTTCAAGACATCTTTTCACATGGATCGACTTGTACATCGGGCGAAGATTGAATGAGTTTGAAGACCCCGTATCTAGTTTCATCCATCCGGGCTGTGATATATTCAGGAATATAAAGACATCAAATGTACACAGAAACTGCATAGATGGTCATCCAAGCCAGGGATGATGACCCTTCATATGAAGAATCACTAGTCTACAACTGCAGACAATTATCTGTTCTATGTACATGAAAATGAATTTATAAAGTTGAGCATGGGAATGCCCACCTCAGCTAGATCATGAAAATAATATGATGATGATGTATTGTATTGTATCTTATACAGGCCACCTACTTGGATCCTCATGATAAAGCATTTCACTCGACATCTAAAGATTTACGACTTCATGCTTTAGGGGGCAACTGTTATAGACATATTTGGGACTACAACCCCATGTTATATGTCGATAAACCAAGGTCTCTTTAACTCCTAAAATTGTTGTTTCATACCCTAAAGAATCATAGTCAACTGATTACATCATTCCCCAAAAGTTCCACCTGAAAAATCACTCAGAACTGGCCAAAACTGGACCATACTGACTGCTCCACTGTCAAGGTGTGATGCATACTGGCTCCTACACTAGCCAGGTGTGATGCATACTAAAGAGGCCTTCTGTGGGGTGCGTTGAGCGAGAATGGACAAATGCCTGAGACAGTTTTCTAAGTGGATGCTCATGGAATCTTCTAGAAACTTCTCCTATGACACTTGCCTCTCTAAATTCGCCCAAGGATGAGTAAGAGATCAATGAAATCTCCAACTGGAACCAAGAACTATGAGTGGAATGACACTAATCAAAAACCCAAAGATGACTCACACCCTTTGCAGACATCTATAAATGGATCCCTCATCTGAGATATCTAGAGGAGGGAATTTTGTAATTTGTAAGGAAGTGTTGATAGTTTGTCTTTGAGAAGGAACATTGTATTGTTGGGTGATCTTCCTTTTCATGAGGTGAAGAGGGCTTTGATGCTGGGAGGATGATGTTGGATCAGACAGCTGGGTTGTAATTCTGCCTTCTTTTTTAATAAGGTTCTTTGAGTTTTCCTCCATACAATCGTGTATTTGTGAATCTTGTCATTTGTGAATGCAATTGTATGTTCAATGTATTTCTGATTCTGCATTGTTTATGATATTATAGATCAAGATGCTTTGATGGTGTTTCATTGCTTTGTCTCTACAGGTATTCTCTAAAGCGGGACAAGTAGGAGAGGAGTTGCAAGCTCTATCAAGGGAGAGAGAAATCAAGCAAGGAGTCAAGCAGAAGATCTAGGCTGGTCCCCTTTGCTTCTCTCTTATCTATCATACATAAAGGAAATCACAAATTGCTTTGTTTTTTTGTTTCTAAGATAGCTACCAATCTTAGTGGAACTAGCAGATCGAAAAGACACTAGTTTTCCCAGAAACACCACTGCTAAACTCTTCTTTGAACGAGTGTGGGTGCACTTTGGGATCCCACAGTCTATCATCTCAGATTGGGATAGCAGGTTCCTCAGTGCATTTTGGTCCAGTCTCTGGTCGATGTTGGACACCAAACTCACTAAGTCCACAGCCTTCCATCCTCAAACTGATGGCCAAACAGAGGTTTTCAACAGGATGATTGTACACATTCTACGCATGTACAACTCAAAGCATCCATGCACATGGGATGAGAGCCTCCCCTATGCTCAACATAGCTACAACCGGGCTCTCCATAGCTTGACTGGCCACAGCCCTTTTCAGGTGGGCTTGGGATTCCAGCCACTATGTCCCATTGATGTGGCCATGCCATTTGCAGCTACTCACGCAGATTCAGCTCATGTCCAGTCTGAAATAGATAAGGCAAACAGCTTCATTGAGCACATCCAACAAATTCGCCAGCAAGTCCATGACATTCTGGGGAAATCAAATGCCAAGTACAAGCAGTGACATGATCAACATCGGGTGCCACAAAAGTTTCAAGTGGGCGACAAAGTCTAGTTGCATTTGGAAAAAGAACGCCTTACCGGAGCCTATCAGAAACTCAGACCACTCTGCTATGGTCCTTACATCATTACCAAGGCTGCAGGAGACAATGCATTTGAGCTCATCATTCCCCCATTCCTTGGCCTGCACCCAGTGTTCAATGTGGACCGCCTTCGGCCATACTTTCCACCATTACTAGACACATCCGACATTGCAGAACAGCTCACACCCACAGAGTTAAATCCAGATTGCATGGAACAAGTTGCAACTGATTGGATCATGGACACATAGATCAAGCACACTCGCCAGCAGAACATCCAACTGTATCAAGTTGTCAAAGCAGGCCAATTCCTTCACTAGGGCAAGTGGCTCACCAGGGACCAAGTTCAGCAGAAGTTTCCTCATCTCATGGAGGAACTCAACGCAATGGGGACCATTGCTTCCTAAGGGGGAGGAATGATCCAAGTGGATATTGGTGGCCACCCGCCAAGCCCACTTGGACCCCCACCATTGTTTCTTTCAGCTTTTCAGTTTCCTTAATTGTAGCACAGTTTACTATTTTTAGCAGTTTTTCGGGTCCTAAAATTTCGGAGCCGTTTTGAGGCCCTAAACGACATTTCTTGGAAATACTGGGAGCAACATGGGTCCATGGATCGATGTTGCTCTTCCCAAAGTTTTAGTTCTTGGATAGATCTTTCTAGCGAGATATTGTATGCATCAAACAGAGATCGTATGCCAAAGTTACGACCCCGGGAAGTTGATGAACCAATTTACCCAAACGAGGCCCACAGTTTGGCGTTTCATCTTCTAGGGTTAGATTTTTGGATTTTTATGGTTTTCCATTGTTTCTCAACAATAAATAGGCCTTCGAGCCTCATTGTAACACAGTTCAGAGGCATGTAGCCACCACATCTCTTCTCAGAGATAAGCTACCAACGTCGTCGCTGTTTATTTCCATTTTAGTTTTGTAAGCATATCTCAGTATTTTACATTAATGAAATGAAGTATTATTTCCACTGCATCTTTGTGTTTATGGTTATCTCTGTAATTTGTTGCATTCATGTTTAAATCCGGATCATTGCTCTTGCAGAGGCTTTAATGCAGCTCATAGTGAGTGAGTGAAGAACTCATAGAGATGGAGAAGAAGATGACTACTAATAGTCATAGTAGAGGTTTTGAGGAAGACCACAACAAAAGAAAAGTGATGAAGGAGGATGCCAAGGCAAATGGAAAGAGAATGAGTCAAGAGGAAATTGGCAAAGAGATTGCAGAGATAAAAGAACAACTCGATGCATTAAGGAGGATACTGGAGGAAAGCCAGAGACAAGGTTGTGTCTTGAGAAAAAGGGCAATAAAGTGGCATAAGTTACAGAGAAGGCTACAACAGAGGCAAGTAAATTGGTTGATGGAAAAACTCAGAGAAGCTGAGTTGGAAATGGAAGTGTCTATTTGTGAACCAGAGCAGGGTGAAGTTCTGGGTGAAGAAGAAGGAATTATTGATGATTTTCTGAACTGTTGGACAAATGCAGACCAACAAGAGAATGTAAAACCTTATATTGTTGAATCTAATAATTTTGATGTGATTATAGGTTTTACAGAGGATGAGCAATATTTTGAAGCTGTCAAAAGTATGGAAGAGTATCTTTCAGAAGATAAAAACTTTGATGTAAAGAATGATGGAGAATGTCTCTTGAATGAGAAAAGAAGTGAATTATTGCAGTAGAAAGAATTTAGTAATACATTGATGTTTGAAGCTGTGACAACATAGGAAAAATTTCTTGTGAAAGGAGTTGAAATTCAGTCTGAAGAACTGATATGTGAAGCAACAGTTGAGACTGTTGAACCTTGTAATTTTCAAACTGATAATTTGTGTATAAATTCAGGAATCATAAGTAATGATGAAGTACTTATGAAGTGTCACAGAGAAATTGAATTGCTAGAGTATTTGTTGGGAAATCCAGAGTATGACAGTGTGATTGCAGAGGAAGGAGTTCACTACAGTGGATAAGGTCAGAAAGACCTCATTAGAGCAGATGATGCGGAGGGGAGACTAACTGATAGTCTTGAGAGTACATTAGAGAATTATTTAAAGAGGTTGAATCAACATATTGATGTGCTGATAGAAGAGGAGAAATCAGAGTAGCATACTGAAGTGTTGCCAAAGGAAGAAGAGGCACTAAGGCCTTATGTTTTTTATTTTAATAATTGTTTTGTGAGTGCAGGTTTAGTTGCAGATGCTAGAGGAAATTTCGCACAGATGAGCAGCCAAGTAAAGATGGTAGAAAAGGATTATGTGGAAGAATTTAATCCATGGAACAGAGATGTTCAATTGTTGTAGAAAATGTTGGAAAGTCAGGATTCAATGCAAAAATAGATAATCATGAAAGAGGGTAAGGATGAAAGGGAGGTAGTAAGAATGAGAGAAAAATTAAGAATAAGCGAAAAAAGAGTAAGAGTAAGAATTCGACAACTTCAAAGAGAAGAACAATAGTTTGAAGAGTTAGTGAATAGCAGCAACAACCTGAAACAAAGAGAAAGAGGTAACAGTAAGTGGCAGAGTGTGGACCAGCCCAAGGATGTGTTGGACATCGAGATTGAAGAATTATGGCAATTGATGATGAAATAGTCCAGGATGAGGGAAATGACAGCAGGAAGGATGATCAATTAGAGCTTCAACCTAATCGACAAGGAGAGGAAGATGAAACAAAAGACAACAGACATACAATAGTAGCAAAGGTGCAGAGAACTCAGACAACTACAAACTAAAGTTTGGGACCCTGGAGGTTTTCTATCAACATATGAAGACACATGATTAGGAGATCATGAATGTTTTCTACTTTGGGAGTCTGATGCAGGAGCATTTAGCTCAGAAGAATCATTGTATTTTAGTAGACATAGGGGGGTCTTGTGTTTTAAGGAAGTTGGTTTCCTAAGTGTTGAATTAATGTAATTATTAAGGTTTTGAGTGATTTTAATGAGAATAGGAATTAAGTATAGTGAGGCACATTTGTAAATGTTCTCGAATGTTGGAGAGATTTAGAATAGTTGAGAGATTTGAGAATCAGTTGTAAATCTTAAAATAGTAGTTGGTTTCCTGATTTGCGGATTAAAGAGGATCCTTAGGGATAAAGATGATATTTTAGGATTTTGTTGAGAAGTTTATGGATCTAAACCAAGAATTGGTTATAGAATCCTTTTGTATAAATGTAAGCCTAAAAGGCATAGTCAAGTTAGATAGTTAGAGGTTGTGGGTTATAGAATTGATTGTAAGCCTATGGGAAGTTAGGAAAACAGAGGCCACTGATACAGAAGATCAGGCCAAGGAGAGATTTCATGTGTAAATACCTGTTTATTAATACAAACAACTCGATTCTAAGTTTGTGTGTGTATGGAGTAATTTAGTTATAATCTATGTGTGAACTAGAGTAAGTTCTGTGTAACAGAGGTTGCAGGTGGAATGCGAGCATAACACAGAGAAGAAGAATGATATGAAGGATCGTAATGGATCACTTGAATCCATTCGAAGGATCACAGTCGAGATTCAAGAGTGACTGTGTTAAGAGCATGCGGAGTTAAGCTCAGGAGGAAGTTGCGATGCAGGACATCTAAAGACCGAAAACCTAGAAGAAACCTAAGCCCACAGAAGAACACTGAAGAAACGGCATAAAAACAAAGTAAAGGGAAGAATGAAGAAGTGAAGTGTCGATGCATAGGAGCCATTGGATCAACTAGATCAACGGACAAGATTGTTTGCGATAAGTGGCCAGGATTAAGTCACGTAGAATGCAGTCAAGAAATGAACGACAAAGATCAAACCCAAGTGCTTGCGAAAGGTGAATCACGGAAATTGATGTGGATAATCAGATCAATAGATCCATTATATCGACAGATATTAATGGCGAAGGAATAGATATGGATCATCAGATCAACAGATCTATTAAATCAATGGTGATCAACAACTGCAGGGGTAGGAGAGTACGAGTTTCCTTGATTGTGGCTGAAGTCCCACACTCGCTCTTAGTTGTCGATCTCATTTTCAAACTTTTTGGTCACAATCAACTGCGAGGGTTAAGCCATTTTTAATCCACGTGCTGGTTGGAGTCCCGCAAGCTGTAGATTTGATGGCCTCTTATATCCAACGGATATCGAGTCATAAAGTGATCGGGCTTTAATTCCAAAAACGGACCCGAACATTTATAGCTCAAGGGTTTATATTCCTTATCGACTCTATAAGGGCGGTTAAACGTTATGCAAGATTCTCGTCCAATATCGCTACTGACCGTCGGATCAAGTGTACCTTGATCAAACGGTGGGGAATCGCTGATAGTTTCGCATCACAATATTTCATGAGTGGATGAACCTTGAGAAAATGCGATTTTGCGATGTGCAATGCTCGGGTGTATCATCAATCGTCGGATTGAAGGGTGAGAACAACGAAGGAGATTGAAGCCGATAAGGCTTGGGCTTGAGCGGACCCGAGAAGTTTATCAACGCGATTTAAGTGATTTGAGTTCCAGTGGATGAATGGGTTTAAGTGGCGATACGACGCAACAGCCATTGATCTGATGGAGTGAAATCAACAGTGGAGGCTGAATGCGATAAAGGTAGAGCATCGGAAAATGTGCAAAGGTCGTGGATTGGCAGAAAGGTAAGGCTTACGTGTGTTTTATGTGTATTTCTATTATATAAGAATTATAATAGAAATAAAGCAGATAAAGATTTTATGGGTTAAGTTGAATATAACCAAAGTTAAAGAGTGGGGTTTGGTTAATACGCGTGGAGTATAGAATTAACCAAATTTTATTGAAGGTTGAGTAAAGTACCACTCAAAGGTTAATTGAGGGTTAGAATTGGATGGTCAAAAGTAACATTTCTGCATAAACTTAATTAAGAACCTAAACCTTAATTTGTGAAGATTGTCACCATAAATCAGGTGATTAAGGCTTGGGACTAGTGATATGCAATTTTATTTGCATAATGTGGGTATTGTCGGCTTAGCACGGCATCATAATCTCTCATTGTTGATCCTTGTGCTTTCTTGTGTTTAATTCCTGAATTGAAAATGTTGGTATGTTTAATACTTGCATTGAAAGGGTTGGGGTCATTTATTGCATCCTCTGAACTAATACCTGAATTGAATGTTGTCATTTATTGTCTTTCATAGGTTGAATGGTTAAACACACATGTAGATATGGCTGACACACATTTCACCTATTCTTGTGTAGGTATTACTGAGCAATGGGATGTGTTGCTCTAGTGGAAATCAGTGGGTGGTTGTTTAATGGGATAGGTGTACTCATGGATAGAATTCAATGGAATGTTTTGTAGTGCATTTTAACTTAATTGGTAATTCAGAGTTGGAGGTACTTGGGACATTATGTCTTGTCAACTTGTGATGTTAGGGTTTGGTGTTTGACAGTTGTTGGTCCAATGAATATATGGGCCCATTTAGGACATAATTATATAACTTATATAACTTAATATAAGTTATATCGTGTCCTGAAGATGAACCACACTTGTTGGTTCGAAACACGTCGACCAAAATCTTCAATGTGACTTCTTCCGAAAAAATATTTATACATTTTAATATAAATTATTTATGTGCATGTTTTTTATGGTTTATGATGATTTTTTTATGGATGTGTGGAACTAGTGCTATAACTAGTACTGGTCCCTGCACAACAATAGAAGGCTCTCCCCTACATAAAATGGATTCAACCTCTGAAAAGATGCACACACCAATTACACAACTCAAATTTACCATTTCAAAGAATAACTACCAGATTTAGAGTAAAATTGAGTGAAAAAATGCCAAAAAAGACCAAAATATCCATTATGCTCCACCATACCATCAATTTAAAAAAAAATAGTATATTCACTAAAAATTTTTACCTTTACAGCTGGAATAAATATTTTCATAAAATTGTAATTTTTTGTTATTTAAAATATGCTTTTAATATATAGATTATTTTAACACTAAAACAATTTCATGACACTAAAATTATGCAATTTACAAAGTTAAAACTTTCCAAAAAATCCAGCAAAAATCAACCTAAAGATATACTAAAAGGCCAAAAAAGTGGTTTTGAAATTACACTGTATACCCAAGGCACACCGCAATTGAAGGTCCCACAACAAAGCATTACAAAAGTCTTACAACCCCACTCTACACGCCACAAATTCATCTCGATGGTAGATTTTTTGTCGAACTCTGTAAAAAAATTCAAAAAATCAGAATGTTGGAGCATTTGAATCGGTTTTTGATGGTGAAAATGGATTCAGCACCACCAAGAACCTGGAGCACCCAAAACCCTAAAGTTTGACAACTCTAACCCATATTTTCAAAGATTTCTACCCGATTCTATCATAATCTTGCAGGAATTTCCATTATTTTCTAAGCTAATTTGTGAATTCTTTAAACTAAGTTATTCCAATTTATTTCCCACTCTGAAGAATCTGACAGACAAAAGATAAGCACACGAGTGACTCTAAACAACATTTACTCCATGTGAAAAGTGGGCCTTACTTGTCACTATTAAAAGTCAAAGGACAAAGCATTACATGTATTGAATTCTTTTGAATATTGATGGATCCACCTTACCAACTATTTTGAAAATCTACTTTTGTTTTCTTCATCTTTTTTACTTGTGGTATCTAGGTTTCCAAAACCTACCACAATTGAAAAATCAAGTATTGAATTCTTATGTCCGCACTCCCCCATTCCCACTTGAGCAATTCCAAAATCTGACAACAGTGACATCCCCATGAGAAAATGGAAATTAGGCTATCTTCCACCATGAGAAAATTGAAATTAGGGTGTCTTCCATTGTTATAGCTCCAAATCTCACTCTTGATGTTTGTGATGCTGCATTTATCGCCTAGGGCAACACTTCCTTCCAAACTTGGTCCAAATACTTAAAAAACAATGTTTTACTCCCTATACGCGACATTGCCCTAAGCTAAACGCGTGTGTACGCGGGTCTGTGTATACCCAACCCGCGTATATGTCTTAAAACACTTAAAAAAATTAAAAATCCTTAATTTCGAGCAGAGATCATAGGTTTTACCTGTTGATTACCTATTAGTGCCCATGGCCCAACTGTTCCCAACCAATTCCCAACTAAAAAACTACTTTGGGAGAAGTATAAAAAGGCTTCAATGGGAAGGCCTAAAGGGGGAGAGAATGGAGAGAAAAATCACTCTGCTGAGATTATCCCTGATCAGGTCTGAAGATCCTTATGCTTCCAACACTTCCCCCTTTACAGGAAACCCTTGTTTCCTTGAGTTTTGATGTCGTTCACTAGTTGAGATATCCTTGTGTGAGTCATGGAAGGAGCCTTGGGATTGGACGAATCTGGAGGATGGTTCCGCTTGGAGCTTGCAAGAGGAAGATTCAGGTGATATCAATCCTTGCTTTGTTTTAGTTATCTGCAATAAAGAAACATTTGTCTTGTTCCCGAAATCAATCTTCTTCATGCTTATGATGTTGTTGTTATGGTTTGCATATGAAAAGTTATTTCCATGTATAACTAACCATCTTTCAATATGTTATGAAGTTGATTTCTATATGATACTTGTTCCATATATTACTATGCTTCTTTGAATTGGTTGTTTTGCAAGTCTAAGGATCAAGAGGAAATCCAAGAGGGTTTGGACCCTGGCTGGATCTACCCAAACAAAGGACCCCCAGGTGCACCTCTCTTCGCATAGTTTGCTTATTTAAGTATCATGGCTGTGTGGAATGCTTGTTTTTTACTGTAGATAACCCTTGCTCTGCTAGGGTGTTGACCCAAAACCCTAGGGGACTTTGTCCCTCAACATCCACCACGAGAAAATGTTGTATAAATATGAAAGAAAGTTGGCCATCAATAACCACCTTTTTATTAAAATAGTAAATAGAGGTTATCCTTCGCAATAACTCCGATATCACATTTAAGTATGACAAGGAGAGTCGACGTGACAACACAATGCTATTTGATTTGTTTTACTCAACAAAACGCTACACAATCATCATATTTCTTTGGTAGTGGAAGACCACTTGGTCCTACCATCATGACATTTCCTCTTTTTTGTTTCCTTAGTGAGATGGTACAAAAAGTCGATAACGTGCAACAAAGTTTTGAAAATTTCTCAATTTATTCCATTTCATGAATTCATGATGATTTCCCCTTTAAAAAAAATTCATTTCATCGACAAGATTTCTTCACATGGTAGAATATCTATACACAATTTTTTCTAATTGTAGATGTCTGCCTACTTTCTTGTTCACCATTGTCGAGCATCACATCTCTTTTTCTACTTCTCCTTTTTCTCTGGCCTATTAGCACTCCATGATTTCCTTTTAGGTTGAAGGAAAAAGGATCACAGAGGTGACCACAGACCTCTTTTGGTTGATAGACTAATTTTCTTCAACCGTAGGGGGCTCCCTCACTTGTACAACTTAGAGATAAGAAACTTTGAATCATTAATTCTAGCGGAGACCAAATCTGAAAAGGGAATTTGAAATATTTGGTTGAAGTATGAATGGTCGAAGAGGATGGAAATATGTGATCAATTTCACTTGCTACCCACTTTAATTATGAAAGTGAAAACCAATATCATCCACAAAGGCTTGTAAAGAATAAACTTTGGACAAGAGAAATGTGTTGTAGTATAGAGGAGAAAACGAAAAAAAAAAAAAATTTCCTTGCAGATAACAATACTGCTTATACGAAAATTCAGGCAGGGGCAACCGCAGTCAAGTTAGAAACTAGCTGGAGATTGCTAAGCAGATTGGAATCCCTGGAGGCAAAGCTTAAGAATCCACAAAGTATAACCTTCCAGCATGTACGAAGAACAGCAAACCAGGTAGCCGACAGAATGGCTAACCAAGGTGTTTCTCAGCCATCACCATACTTCTCCGGCTCTCTGGACATGGTTGATGATGAACAACTTAAAAGGGACTGCATCTCTTTGGTGCAAAAGGACCTCTCCCTCCCGGATGCGGGTGGCTTTAGTGCGTAACAGGTTAGTGGCTCGTCACATGGGCATGTGTCAGCCCGGACGAGCCACGTATTCCAGGACCGGGGATCATTTAAGAGCGGCGGCGAATGTTCATCTGCGAGACTTAAGACGAGTCCTTTCGGCATTTACTGCTCTCCTTGGTAGCGGGAAAATGGAGTTACAAAGGCATGGCACCTCTGTCATTCTCCCGCAGTTCTGCATAAGGTTTGGGTGCTCGGAGGTTGCGTTGGCTCACTCTCTGGTTCTGAGGGAGGTTACGAAGGGGTACTCCTGCTCTTTGAACAATTCGGGGATGCAGCGTGAGCGCCAAAGGATGATAAGCAGGCGCGGAAGCTCCAGAGGTCGTGCTTCGTCTCAGAGGCAAGCTCTTTCCCCCTCTTCCTCAATTGAGGTTTCTTCCGACCGCAGTCGCTCCAGAGGACGTGCAGTTGGCCGAGGTAGAGCAGCGGAACACCGAGAAATTATGGAATGTGGGCACTCTGCGCATCCCATGGTGAGATATCGTATTCCATGTACTCTGTCAAATTCAACTTTTATAGTTTCGGTTTCGGTGGAGCATTGTAGCAATCCTGGTGGTCAAGAAGAAGCTTTACAGGCAAGCCCTCCTCGGATTCCTGGGTTGGCTCCCACAGTCGACATGCAAGTTCCTGCTGTAGATATGCTGCGCCCCGTCAAAGAAAGTTCCTCCCCAGATCCTCGGGCAGGCCCAAGTGAACCTGCGCAGCGGAACACTCTCCCCGAACCGGACATCCCCAAGCAATTCAGATGCAAAGCGGAGGAAGATCCGCACACCACAGATGATGACTAACTCGATCTGCAGTTCGCCACAAGTCTCTGAGAAAGGAAATTTTTCACTGTTTGCTCTCACCGCTATCTTGTATGTGTCAGGACTTAGTCCTTATGTATTTCAGTCCTTATATGTTCCAGTGACGGATATCCATATATGTTCCAGTCCTTATGTGTTTCAGTTTCGGCTATCCATGTATGTTCAGTGTCGGTCTTATGTACTGTCGATATGGTTCAGTGTCGGTCTTATGTAATTTTGGACATGATTATTCCTGAGCATTCTGTCATTCTCTCGACAGGAAACACAGGGCTACGGCTCTGTTGTAACACTGATGATGTAAATTTTGCCTTTTTTGTAATATAATAGATTAGTCTGATTCAGAAAAAAAAAAAAAAAAATAAATAAATAAAAATTACTGCTTATACATAAGAAACAAATTGAACAAAAGTAACAACATGCACGGGTATGAAATATTCCATTTGCAATTGAAATACAGACACAACTGTTTTAGAGAAGTTTAAATTGAATTCCAACCCAACTAAAATCATTATACCCATAAAACAAGAAATTATAGAGAAGAGCTAACTAAATAACTGATAAATAGACAAAACAAACTCCAAAGTGTCATATCATAAGTACCCTTGCAGACAATAATTGGTAAACCCTCAATTCATAAGCATTCTATTCATAAAAATTGATCACAATCACATAATCTCTGATAACCAATTTGCAGTAACATTGAACCAACAACAACCTGTTTCATATGTATTTACATGTTTAAATAGACCATAGACAAAACATAATAACTGTTTACATTCTCTGGATCACTGATCCAAACAGTGGATCAATCCAAAAACAAACAGAGGAAAGTTGTTGTTTTAAGTCCTTTTCCTCAAAAACAAAAAACATAAAAGTGTCTTTGGCTTTATCTTAATACAAAAACTAAAACTTTGTAAAAGCAATCCTATCTTAAAAGAACATCATCATGAAATGAAACAACACAAAAATAAGAAAAGTTGATTGTTGACTGTGCAATGGCTGCATAGCAGCTGCGCAGAAACTATGATGCCACTTTTTTCTTCCAAAGATGGCACGTGGTTGGCAACTGAATATCTGAGTTGGCTGCCACATCTGCTCCATGTTCATACCTTTAAACCCTGACAACTGGACTTTTCCCAATACTCGTGCAAGTGTGTAGGCAGGGCCTGCACAGCAACTGTGTAGCGCATTTTTCAAAAATGCCTCTTAAGTGCCCTCCAGTCTTAACAAAACACCACCATGCTACTATAAGCCACTCCAAACATCAGAATCATACCATTATACTTATCAAAACAACATCTGCAACTTGAATTTGAGACAAAAAACAAAATTTCAGACTTCAAACAAGGACCTATTACCTCCTCTTCCTTTTGGTAGAGGTCTTGCTCGTGGAAGCTTGGGTCTTTGAACCTTGAGGTGTGGGATCATTTTACTCAATGGGCACTAGCATAGTAGGTTTTGCTTCAGACATAGCCTTAGATCTCAGTCTTGGCACTCTTCCAGGTGAAGGTGGTTTGGTTGCCTCCTTGTACTTCTTAACCAGTCCCCATGCCTCATCTAAACTCTTTTTCCTACTCCTCAACTTTGCATTCAATATTAGGTTCCTAACATAGAGGTTTTTAAAATGTCTTCTTACAGGAATGGACCATTTCACAAAATCTTCACCTCTGTTGAGGGCTCTGGATGCCTCATGAACCTCTGTGTCACAGTTCTCAAGAACATGTTTCACAGATCTCTTATAATTCTGATTCTCTTACCTGAACTTCTTAACCTGCTCCTGACTTTCCTCATTCTCTTCTAGGAATCTCTTATATTCCTTCCATTGATCAAAATGTGGATTACAAGGTGCTTTAGCCACCTTTTTCATCTATTGCACATAACTAAGTTTTGACTTGGCTGCTCTAGTTGTGGGCCCACTAGACTCCACTCCAATCTCTTTAGCTTATTCAGAAAATGAGACATGTTTAATTTTACCCTTAGAAATAGTTTTAGGAGGTGTCTCTACCTTTTCAACTGCTAGTTGGGCTGCTTCTTTCAGGTCTCTGTTTTTCTTCTTCAGGAATGTTATCTTCATCTAATATTTGGAAAGGGCTTCTTTCATCTTGACCATCTTAGGGTCTTCTTCCTCATATTGTATGGTATATTTCTCATATTGTATTGGATCTTCTTCTTGTTCAAACTGGATTGGTTCATCTTGCTTCACTTCTTCTTCTTTATTGTCCTCTTACTTTTCTTCTTGTTTATCTTCTGATATTTCAACAACTACCTGAGGGTCTATCCCCTTCACATTCTTCCTGTCCCTTGACCTAGTCGTAGGCCTCATCATGAACTCTTCATTCTTGATTTTTTTGTTGGGTTGTGTTATATTCTTTCCACGACTAGCCACGTAGTTAACCAGGGGGTAAGAGGTTGGGCAGAGCACCCCCTTTATTGCGCCAATTGTGCAGTGGAGGGGTTACAGGGGGTTTGAATGGGGCGAGTAGGCCCCCTCTACAGGGTCCAGGGCAGCGCCCTCAGGAAAAAAAAATTGGACCCTATATTAGGTTGGGCGGACCTACCTATGGTTTTGTGCATGGTTTTCGCACATGGTTTTGGACGCGATGGTTTTCAGTCCATGGTTTTGGATACGATGGTTTTTGGTCCATGGTATTGGATGCTTTGGCATGTATAAATATGCATTGTAACATTGAAAGGAATATAATGAAAAATCAAGCTGGTAATCCCGGTTTTGGGATCCAGGGGAAAATCTCTGTGTATATGTGCTTTATGTGTTATGCTCTCACATTGTTTATTTTCTGTGTTTTAGAATTCGTATGCAGGTAATTTATGTACGGGGTTAAAACCTACATTTGGTATCAGAGTTGTTTTGGCTTCAAGGGGACGCCTTTGTTGCTGAGGGGTTTCACTCGGACCTGTGGTAGACCCTGTTCAGTGGGAGATCTACAGGATCGATTCTGGTGGTGAAAGAAGATGGCGAGCAGTCGAAAGATAGAGATCGATAAATTTAATGGTCAGAGTTTTGAGTTATGGAAACTCAAGATGGAGGATCTGTTGGTGGATAAAGATCAGTGGATCGTGGTAGATCTAGGTACTAAAACAACAGAGGTGTCCGATGAAGAATGGAAAAGGTTGGATCAGAAGGAAAAGATCACAATACGATTGTGTGTCTTAGATTCAGTATTGTTGAATGTATTAGGGGAAGCTACAGCAAAGGCTTTGTGGGACAAGTTAGGGACTTTGTACCAATCTAAGTCTCTGGTCAATAAATTGTTCCTACAGAAAAAGTTGTATAACCTGAGGATGAAAGATGGAGACTCAGTGACAGAGCATCTCAATGCATTGAATACTGTGGTAAGTCAGTTATTGTCTGTTGATATTAAAATTTCAAATGAAGATAAGTGCATTAGTTTGTTGTGTTCTCTACCAGATTCATGGGATAGTCTAGTTATTGCAATAGGTAGCAATGCAACTGCCTTGTAGTTTGATGAAATAGTCTCATCCTTACTGACACGGGATATGAGACGGAAAAATATGGAGAGCCAGAATGGTGATGCCTTGTCTGTACGAGGACGGTCCCAGAACATAAACAAAAATAAGTCATCGAATGGGAGATCTAAATCTCCAGGAAAACCTGTAAAGGTGGTGTGCTAGAAATGCGAAAAGGAAGGGCACTACAAAAGGGACTATAAATCTAAATCTCCTGACAAAGGAAATGAATCTGATGATGCTCCTTTTGCAGAGGCGAAAACTACCTCAGATGAAGGTGGGGATGTGTACTTGGCTTCTTCAAGTACAAATGTAGATCATGAGGCATGGTTGATTGACTCAGGTCCATCCTTTCACTTCACTCCCCATAGAGAGTGGTTCTGAGAGTATGAGAAATATGATGGTGGTGATGCCTTCTTAGGGGATGATAGGAGAGAAGATCATGTTGTGGCATTAAAGGCTTGGACGTATTGGAGAGAAGGGCTTTCGAATAATTCATGGTAAAGGTATGGTAGAAGGTATGAGTAATAACTCTCTAGATTTTAATTTTTGTGAAAATTGTGTATATGGGAAGCAGAATCGGGTGAGTTTCCCCTCTGGTGGTAAGAGGGCGAAACAGATATTAGAGCTTGTGCATAGTGATGTGTTTGGACCTGTGAAGGTTCCATCACTAGGTAAGTCTATGTACTATGTATCATTTATAGATGACTTCTCAAGGAATACATGGATATATTTCCTTAAGAAGAAATCTGAAGTCTTTGACATGTTTAAAAAATTTAAGGCTCTGGTGGAAAACCGGACAGAGAAGAAGATAAAGGTGTTGAGGTCAGATAACGGTGGAGAGTTTTGCAACAAGGAATCTGAATAATTTTGTAAGAAGTGTGGTATAGCATGGCAAAAGACTACTCCATACACACCTGAGCAAAATGGAGTTGCAGAAAGAATGAACAAGATGTTGATGGAAAGGGAAAGAAGCATGCTCAATGGTGCTGGGTTAGGACAGGAATTTAGGGCAAAGGTGGTGGAGACAACATGTTACCTGGTCAACAAATCACCTTCATCAGCGTTGGAGGATAAGACTCCACAGGAGGTATGAACTGGTAAGAAACCCTCTCTTTCACATTTGAGTGTATTTGGATGTGATGCATATGTACATGTTCCAAAGGAGAAAAGAACCAAGTTGGACAGTAAATCTGAAAAGTGCATCTTTATTGGGTATAAGGATGGTTTAAAGGGTTATAAGCTTTGGAACCCAGTAACAAGGAAAGTTGTGTACAACCGAGATGTGGTGTTTAGAGAGGTGAAAGATGTTATTAAACATGAAGTCCCATCAAAGGAACCTGAGAAGATAGAGTTTGAGCTAAAGGAGGAATAATCAGACTCTACAGCAGAAGAGGAACCATAAGATGAAGAGCCATAAACTCCAGGTGTGAGAAGATCAGTTTGAGAAAGAAGGTAGCCATAAAGGTATAGTCCATCTGCTTTCTGTTCAAATTTTTCTTTATCTATTACTGATGATGATCCCAGAACTGTGAAGGAAGCAGTAGATTCAGAGGATGGAAAACTTTGGAAAGAGGCCATCGTTGATTAAATGGCATCTTTGTACAAAAATGAGGCATGGGATCTAGTGGAGTTGCCAGCTGGAAGGAAACCCATTGGCAGCAAATGGGTGTTCAAGAAGAAGACAAATTCAGAAGGAAAGGTGGAGAAATACAAAGCTCAGTTGGTAGCAAAATGTTATTCCCAGGTGCCGGGAATTGATTTTGGTGATATTTTTTCTCCTGTTGTCAAGGTAGCTTCTATTAGATTACTTTTATCTGTTGTTGCTACTTTTGATTTTGAGGTAGAATAGATGGATGTGAAGACAACATTTCTTCACAGGGATCTGGAAGAAGAGATCTACATGAAGCAACCTGAAGGCTTTGCGGTGAAGGGTAAGAAAGAACTGGTATGCAAGTTAGAGAAGTCTCTGTATGGGTTAAAACAGTCACTAAGGATGTGGTACCAGAAATTTGATACATTTATATGGGGACTTGGCTTCACTAGAAGAAAAGCATATCACTGTGTGTATTTTAAATTAATTGGTGACTGTGTTATTTATCTGGTCTTGTATGTGGATGATATGTTGCTGGTTGGAAATGACAAAGAAATTATCAAGGATTTGAAGACCCTATTTTCCCTCAAATTCAACATGAAAGATCTTGGTGCTGCAAACTATATTTTGGGCATGGAAATTAAAAGAGATCAAACAAAGAGTAAGCTCTGGTTAAACTAGAGGAAGTATGTCGAGACAATACTGCAGAGGTTTAATATGCAAGATAGTAAACCGGTGAAGGTTCCTATTCCTGTAAGTGTAAAGTTATCTACCGTACAGTGTCCCCGGACACAAGAAGAGGAAGAGGACATGTCCCGTGTTCCATATGCAAGTGCAGTCAATAGTCTGATGTATGCAATGGTCTGTACTAGACTAGACATTGCACATGCAGTGGGAGTATTGAGTAGTTTTATGTCAAAACCAAGCAAGGAGCATTGGACAGCAGTGAAGCAGGTTTTCAGGTATTTGTGTGGCACTAGTGATTATGGTTTGTGCTACCAAGGAAGACCAGGATTGGACAGAGTTTTGGATATTCATGGCTTTTCTGATGCCAACTGGGCTGGAGATCTGGATCAGGGAATATCTACAAGTGGGTATGTGTTTAAACTATTTGGAGGTGCAATCAGTTGGATGATTAAGAAACATTATGTAGTGGCACTATCAACTATAGAGGCTGAATACATGGCAGCCACTCATGCAAGAAAGGAAGCATTTTGGTTGCAGACATTGTCTTCAAGTATGGGTTAGTGCAAGGAGCTATAAGGATAGACTGTGACAAGCAAAGTGCAATTTTCTTGGCAAAGAACCCTGCTTACCAGTCAAAGACAAATCACATTGATGTTCAGTATCACTTTGTGAGGGATATGATAGAAGAAAAAAAAGTGTTGCTAGTAAAAGTGGACACTTTGAAGAATACTACAGATGCATTGACAAAATCTATGAGCTTTGAGAAGTTCTCTTGGTGTAGAGAAACAATGGGTGTTTCAGGGCTAGATAAATGACTAAGCTCTCTTGTGTCCCCCTATGGAAAAAAAATAACAAGTGGGAGAATGTTGGGTTGTGTTATATTCTTTCCACGACTAGCCCACATAGTTAATCGGGGGGTTAGAGGGGGGGCGGAGCCCCCCCTTTGTTGCGCAATGGGGGGGTTATAGGGGGGGCGGAAGCCCCCCTGTCCAGGGGGTTTGAGGGGGGCGGGTAGCCCCCAGTGCCCTGGGGAAATTTTTTTTGGACCCTATATTAGGTTGGGCGGACCTACCTATGGTTTTGTGCATGGTTTTCGCATATGGTTTTGGACGCGATGGTTTTTGGTCCATGGTTTTGGACGCAATGGTTTTCGATCCATGGTATTGGATGCTTCAGCATGTATAAATATGTATTGTAACATTGAAAGGAATATAATGAAAAATCAAGCTGGTAGTCCCGGTTTTGGGATCCAGGGAAATCTCTATGTATATGTGTTTTATGTGTTATGCTCTCGCATTGTTTATTTTCTTTGTTTTAGAATTCGTATGCAGGTAATTTCTGTATGGGGTTAAAACCTACATGTTTCTTCTACCTTAACCTAAAACTTGGTGGTCTAAGATGATGCCACCTGAACCTTGGTTTCTTGAGTTTTCTCTTTGCCTTTCGAAATCTGGTTCTTACCCTGCTTTCCAAGTTTACCTGTGGACTTTTTGTTGGGTTTTTCATCCTTTACTTCAACTATATTGGTCTCTTTCACTATGTGGGTAATCTTCTTCCCATGTGTTTCATGGAGCTCTTCCTCCTCACAAATGTTTAGTGATGAAGACTATGTATGACGTAGTAAACCAGTGCTAAGTAGAAATTCAAACCAATGAATCTTCCTCTTATCAACTGCAAACATGACCAAACTTTTAATGAGGGAGGAATGGAAAATATTGGACATATGGTTATCTTTCTGCATCTGAACTTTTATTGCCATCCTTTCCAGACTTTTGAATAAGAAGAAGGGTATGTTCATAGGTTTTTTTTCTGTGAAGTTCCATAGAAGTCTCAAATGATGCTGGTACACCCTGTTGAATCTACCCTCACATGTGAAATACCTATGGATCACTTTCAAAAGCTCATTGTAATGGTCCTGGAGGTAGATGGTGGGGAAATTTGTAGCAAACTTATCATTGAACTCAGGCTTGACAAACTATTTAAAAGCTTAAATATCAAGCTCATCACCTTTGAACCATTTTTCACCTGTTGTGGGGAGGCTTGTGGCATCTGCAATTAGTTTTTTTTGTGACAATGATTTCCACATTCCCTAACTTCACTCTGTTATCATGGAGGGTCATGGTGAAGAAGCTAGCCAATATTGTATTATGACCCATTTGCAGGACTTTCTGACAGAATGGAATGCAACCGGAATTCTCAAAAGTGACTCTATTGGCATGTACAGGTCAGAGAGTGAAAGCGTGTACAGGTCAGAGACTGAAAGACTCGACAATTGTGACAATGCAAACTTCACTAAATAGCAGTATTAGACAGTGATGACAAAGTAGGTTTCTAATGTTCAAGGTGAGTGGGAAAGCACCCAATTACACTTTACAATTTACCTTGGCCATTCAGCATTGCATTATGGCTACATTTCTCATTAATAAAACATGACTTCAAGCTAGAAATTTGACTGTACGCATGGTTGACAGGCAGGGTGTGCGTAGTGAAGTTTTTTAAAGAAAATGCAACAAGAGCTTTACTATGCTTAATCAAAGTGTTGAACAATAAATTCACAGACTAGGTAACTGAATCCTACCTCCCATAATGTTGAGACTGATTTGTGTGAGCTCTGGTAGATTAGGGACACACTGCGCAATGGTTGCGTAGCGCTCTGCATAGAAACAACGCAACACAATTTCTGAAATTCTGTGTAATTTTCCTTCAATGTGTAACTAGTCTTCAGATCTCCTACACAATGAACCAATACATTCGCCTATGATCAAAAACAATGAAAATTGTGGCCTCGTGGAGTGATTTGAAAATCATTCCTAATCTTTGTTGACGTAATTAAACATGGTGTTTAATCGATGCTCCACCTGGAAAAAAAAAAAAAAAAAATCATATTTGAATTTGGGAGTGTGACAGGATCTGGGAAAATGATGTGGGTAAGATGATAAAAGTTTGCGTATGGTCTATGTGGGTGAGGTTCACTCATCATACGCAATGATGCTTTAGTAAGGGAATTTAGGCCTAGGGTAAAAAGGGACTTAGGATAAAAGGGGATTTAGGCCTAAAATAGGAATAAGGGATAACATGACTATTTAGGAATAGGAAAAAGTTTGAAAGAATAAGGGGATAAGGGAATAGGATGATTAGGGCTACGAAAGAAAATAGGGAATAGGAAATGAGGGAAAGAAATGATTTTACAAAAGGGAGAAAAATTGTGACATTTGTGACCATGTTGCTTTAAACATCATCCCTTTGACTGTAAACATATGTTTAGGTGAACACCCTAATAAACCCTCAAAACCCTGACTCAAAAATCATAATGACACCTCTCAAAAACTCAAACACCCCCTTCCCATTAATGATTAAAAATTTTATGACCAAGTTCATGATGACTTTCCAGGCAGTAGCTGGTCGAACTCATGACAGTGAAAATGCTTATGAGTTTGACCTTTTCCATGACAGCAAAATTATTTTCGAAGAAATTTGGCTATTAATAAACTAATTGACTCTAACATTGGCTCCATTGGGGATGGAAGCCTCCCTGTGAGGTGCCAAGAATGACACCGCAGACTAGAAGCCTATCCATTGGGCAATAGAAATAATGTACAAAACTAATAAAAGACTGACAAATCTAGAAACATTTACTGATCGGACTAACTAAAAAAGACTGCATAACTGATAGACTCTAATTTGACAAACTGACTTATTTATGGCAACAGAAAGCCATGACCTTATGGCCTTCACCTCAAGCTTCAAATCCCAACTACTACTACCCACACTTTCATTATTCAACAGTAAAGCAATATATATAATGACATCATATTGAAACAGTGAAATTATGTGAGAAAGTGCTTCAACAGCCTTCAATTTACAGGACCTACTCGAAGTGGTTCATCAAATGAATCCTCAAGTAGATAAGCGTTCTTTCTCATGAATGCAGTAATCTTAAATGGTCCCTTCCACATATTTTCGAACTTTACATGTTTTCCCTTGTCTTCATTCTGAGCATCCCACTTTAATACCATATCTCCAATTTGAAAATCAGTTGCCTTTGTTCTTCTATCATAATTTATATTTATTTTGTCTTCTCCCAACTGTGTGTTTTTTAACACCTTTTCTCTGGACTGTTGTATTTGAATCATTTGGCCAATCCTTCCCTGCATTTCATTTGGTTCTACCTCAACCTCCTGTAATAGTTTCATGACTGGAACTCCCAATGAAGAAGGAAAAAGTGCATTTGTCCCATAGACCAGCTTAAAAGGAGACATTCCTATTGACTTCTTGGTACTTCCATGATCTACCCACAGTGTGTGAATCAACTTTTTATGCCAGCTCTTCTTATTCTCCTACAACAACTTCTTGATAATGTTGACCAGACTTTTATTAGATGACTCAGCCAAGCCATTACCTTGAGGATAATAGGTTGTTGATAGAACGATGTTGTATTTATGGAAAAATTATATCATCTTCTTTTACTTAAAGGAAACATCATTATCTGTGATAATTTTTTGTGGACAACCAAAATGAGACAAAATGTTACCTTCCAGAAATTGAATGATCACTGTGTCGGTAGCTTGTCTGGTGGGGACTGCTTCAATCCACTTGGTAATATAGTTTGTTGTCTTTAATATCCACATGTGTTGTCCAGATGAAGTGGGATGAATTTCACCAATAAACTCGAGTCCCCATTGCTGAAATGGTGAATCAATTGCTATAGGCTTCAGGGGTAGAGGGAGAAACTTTTTTCTGCCTTCAAACATCTAACATTCCTGATAACTGGCCACTTTTTATAAACATCAACTATAAAACTAGGCCAATAAAGGCTAGCTCTTAGGATCTTGTTCGTTGTGGTTTTCCAATACAAGTTCCCACCACAATCTCCTTTTTGGAACTCCTCCATTACTACTTGAGCCTCGTCTTCTAACAAAAAATTGAGCAACATTCCATCAAGATCCTTCCAATATAAGAACTGATCAATAATGCAGAATTTTACTGTCTTCAATTTTAGAAAGCGAGCTTTAGTTTTAGGCCATTCTGGAGGTGCTTGTAAATGTTGCAACACATATAAAATATCAGCATACCATGGTGAGGAAGCAAACTTTTCCGACACTTGTTGGCTAGTATTTGAGAGTTCCTCTTCTATCAGGATAGCTAAGGAATTGATTTGAAGTGATTGCAGATTTGATTCAGCTAACATTTGAGCCAAGCCTTGCCCTTTAATCAATTTTGTTGGCTTGATCTCAATGTCATATTCAAGTATGGAAGCGATCCACTTACCCCTTCTCCCATCTAGATCACTCTGAGTCAAAATGTTTTGGATTGTAGCACTAGGCATATAAGCCACAACATGGGAATGCAAAATATATACCCAAAAATCCTTCAAAGCCTTGACAAGAGAGAATGTTTGTTTCTCCACTATGTAATATTTGAGTGTAGCATCTCTAAGCACCCTACTGAAAAATGAAATGGGTTGTTCAACTCCCTGTTGATTTTTCTGTAACAGGACAACAATAATACTGTGCTCAGAAGCGAAATAAAATACTATGAATTCTTGTGTATAATCTGGACTGGCCAACGTGGGAACATGGGACAATGCTTCCTTAACTTCGCTTAAAAATTTATTGTTGTCTTCACCCCATTTCACCTCATTGTCCTTCTTTAACATGTCTGTAATTTTTCTCAAAAAATTAATTTTGCCCAAAAAGGACTAAATCTCCTTTTTACTCCTAGGAATCTCCATTTTCTAAATTGTTGCAACTCCATTGGGATCTATTTTGATGCCATCTTTTGAAATGATATGACCCAACAATTTTCCCTCCACCGATCCAAACAATGATTTCTTGGGGTTTAATGAAATGTCGTAATTCCTACACTTCTCAAAAACTTCTCTTAAGTGCTACAAATGATCATCATTAGACTATGAATAAACAGTAATATCATCAAGGTATATGACAAGAAACTTATATTTTTCCTCTGCAAAAGCTATATGCATAGCTCATTGAAATGTTTCCCCTACATTCATCATACCGAACGACATCTTGGCATATTTGAAAGTCCCCCAAGGTGTGGTGAAGGCAGTCTTATCTTTGTCTTCTGGGTGAACCAAAATCTGGTTATACCTGAAAAAACCATCTAGCAAGGAAATTCTTTTTGCACCAACTACCTTCTGAAGAACATGGTCCATTTTTGGCCGCAGATAGTTTTCCTTGAGTGACACCCTGTTCAAATTCTTGAAATCTACACATAATTTTATCTCTCCTATCTTATTTTTTACTGGTACCAAGTTAGATAACCAATCAAAAAAAAGAAGAGGTATGTTGGGTCCCTATAATACTAGTGATTACCCCATTACTATTGTAGTTATACCCCTTATTTATATTGTTGTGCCCCTATTACCCCCATATTGTTATTTCTGTGCCCCATAGAATCCCTCTATTGTTATTTTTGTGGCTTTATATTATTATTGTTAGGTCGGCTGGATTATATTGTGACTCCTTAGACTCCTATATATAGAAAGGAGGTTTTGTCATTTGTATCATCCAAGAATTGTTCATTTATGTAATGTAAAGGAGGTTTCCCCCTCGAAGAGGCTGAATTCTAAGGCGTGGATCTATCTTTTCTATCTTTTCTTGAGCTGGTTTCATAACATTTGGTATCAGAGCTTTGGATTCTAGGGTTTCGCTGCTCCAAACAGGTCATCGTGGAATTTTCGCTATAACTTTTTTTCTGTGACGTTTCAGAAGTCGCAAAAAAAAACCCATTTGAGAAGAATTGGCGCTGAACCTTGGGTCCGAATTTCAGAGCTTTTCGCGCGATATTTTCGGAGATATGATCTGAGGAAGTTGGTCTTTTTGCAGACTCCTGAATTACATTCAAAACAGGTGACCTGGGGAAAATCGTCATAACTCTCTCTCTGAGGATCGGATTGAAATTTCGTAAAAAGGTACAGAAAGAGGACGGACTGTA
The DNA here is from genome assembly GCA_031772625.1 of Pinus tabuliformis. NCBI lineage: Eukaryota > Viridiplantae > Streptophyta > Pinopsida > Pinales > Pinaceae > Pinus > Pinus tabuliformis. Next base: position 86,883,270 of record CM062808.1, on the reverse strand, counting down.
GTTTCTTGTATGTGTGTTTTAGATTCAAAGGTTGAAACAGTGACTCGTGGCACGTCGTACAAGTTCGCTCTACTGAACTAGTCTAAAATCAAGTCACTGTGGGAGATTTCACATAACTCTTCCTTGGAGAATCCAATTTGGCTCAGACTTGTGGCATTGGAAAGAGGACGCAGAAGGCTACTACAGGTAGCAATTTCAGAACTGGATGATTCGAAATTACAGAGATACATCAGATTCAATATCAGCTTCTATAAAGTGAAAAAAGGTGTGTAGTTTTTTTTTTAATTTTTGTGTAAGCTTGGTTTAACGGAATTCAAAGGGCATAGTAAAGCATTATTATCGGTAACTGATGCCCCGAGGAAAGAAAATGCAAACACCTAGTAAGGAACCTGAAAGCTCTAGCATGACTCATGAAGAAGAGGAAGAAATGCTACATGATATATCAAAATTACAAGAACAAGTGCAACAAATGTCACGCTCACAAAAGCTAACAGAAGCTAAGATAAGTGGCGTGGAATCTAAGATAAACGGCATGGAAGCTAAGATGGATGATTCGAAGACAGATTTGAAGAGAGACATGGCAGATTTGAAGATAGATTTGAAGACAGATATGGAAGAATTGAAGAAGTTGCTACAAGAAAGTGTCACTAATGGTGAAAAGGTAGTAAAGGAAACTCATGATGAGAACAAAAGAAATGTTAATCATGATTCCATAGACGCTAATGTTGGATCGAAGACTCACCATGTTCCAAAAATCGATATGAGGAAGTTTGATGGCAAGGATCCCGCCACATGGATATTACAGATGGAGCAATTCTTCGATCTCAATAATGTGCAAAACACACAAAAGGTACGTATGGCAACTTTATATTTGGAACCAAATCAGTTTGTATGGTATCAATGGCTTTGTTCTCGTAAACAATTTATCACTTGGGCAATTTTTACGGAAGAATTGATAGCACATTATGAGGATACAAAAAGCAACACTTTTTTTAGCCAATTGATAAGTCTCAAACAAAAGGGTTCAATAATGGAGCACATTGAGGAGTTCCAAAAATTGAACATAAGGGTAAAAGATATTCCAGAGGAGCATAGGATTGATGTGTTCATAGGGTCTTTAAAGGATAATATCCAACATGATGTGCGCCTTTGGGAACCTGATTCATTAGAGAAGGCATTCAGGTTAGCAAGAAAAATGGAAAGCAAAATTATGGCAACTAGGAAGCATACCATTCACAACTATAAAGACGGAAGTGTTGTTGCCCATAGTCTTCCACAACCTACAAGGTTGACACCACAACAATTGGAAGAAAAAAGAGCAAAAGGGCTTTGTTACAATTGTGATAGCAAATACACAAAAGGTCATAAGTGTGCTGAGAAGAAATTATTCTACATAGATTGTGAAGAGGAAGAAGAAAAGGAGCAAGAAAGGTCAAAAGAAGAGGATATATTCCAGGAACAAAGCCTAGATGAAGAACAAATAAATCCGACCATATCTTGTAATGCATTGGCGGGAATTACCACTCCTCAAACCATCAAGATAGAAGGACAAATCAAGAAGAAAAAGGTAATAGTGTTGATTGATTCAGGAAGCACCCACAATTTTATTCATTGTAGGGTAGCAAAAGAATTGAATTGCTTCCTATATCCAGCACCAGAGTGTCAAGTGATGATTGCAAATGGAGGAACAATAAATTGTTCTGGAAAGTGCCATAATATCAAGCTATCCATGGGAGAATATGTATTGACTAGCCCAATGCTTTCCATTCCAATGGGAGGTGCTGATGTTGTACTAGGAGTCCAATGGCTACAATCCTTGGGTACAATAGCTTTTAATTTTCAAGAACTTTTCATGAAATTTTCTGTGGAAGGAAAGGAAGTTGAATTAAGGGGTATTGCAGGGAAACCAGGAAAGATAATCAGCTCTAATGGCATGACAAAGCTTCTAAAAAAGGAGCAAAGAGGTGTAATTGCACAATTATGTTCGCTAGATGTTTCCACATTGGAATCATCTATTTCTCCAGATCTCCAAAAAGTCCTGGACAATCATTCCAAGGTATTTGAGACTCCCAAAGGTCTCCCACCTATGCGTGATCATGATCATGCTATTCATCTGATTCCAGGAAGTGTTCCTCCAAACATCAGGCCGTACAGATATCCCTATGTCCAAAAAAGTGAAATTGAACGTATGGTTGCAGAAATGCTAGAGGCTGGTATAATTCAACCGAGTCAAAGTTCTTTCTCAGCTCCAGTAGTATTGGTGCACAAGAAGGATGGATCATGGCGCATGTGTCCAGATTATAGGGAGCTCAACAAGCTCACTATTAAAGATAAGTTCCCCATTCCTGTCATTGATGAATTACTGGATGAATTGCATGGATCAATTTACTTCACCAAGTTGGATCTTCGTTCGGGATATCATCAAATCAGAATGAAGATTGAAGACATTCCGAAAACGGCATTTAGAACTCATGAGGGTCATTATGAATTTTTGGTCATGCCTTTTGGCCTTACCAATGCACCTTCAACATTTCAAGGTTTGATGAATTCAATTTTCAAACCATTCCTTAGAAAATTTGTGTTAGTATTTTTTGATGATATACTAATCTACAGCAAGTCTTGGAAGGATCATGTTGAACATGTTGACAGGGTGCTACAACTATTGGAGGAGAAACAATTATATGCAAAAAGATCCAAATGTTTCTTTGGAGTCCAGGAGGTGGAATATTTGGGTCATATTGTATCTCATGAAGGAGTTAAGGTAGACCCTAGCAAAATTAAAGCCATTAAGGAATGGAAAATCCCCACATCCATAAAGCATCTGCGAGGATTTCTTGGGTTGACAGGGTATTATCGCAAGTTTGTTAAGAATTATGGGAGAATAGCAGCACCTCTAACAACATTATTGAAGAAAGATTCATTTTCATGGACTCCGGAAGCAACAAAGGCCTTTGAACATCTTAAAGAGGCAATGTGCCAAGCACCGGTCTTAGCTACACCGGACTTCACAAAAACCTTTATTGTGGAATGTGATGCTTCAGGAAATGGAATTGGTGTTGTTCTAATGCAAGATGAAAGACCCATTGCTTTTGAAAGTCGTCCAATCAAGGGAAAGTTTTTAAGCAAAGCTATTTATGAGAAGGAAATGTTGGCAATACTCCATGCACTTAAGAAATGGCGACCCTACCTAATGGGAAGACACTTCAAGGTAAAAACGGATCATGATAGCCTTAAATACTTTTTAGAACAAAGATTATCCTCTGAAGAGCAACAAAAGTGGGTCACAAAGATGTTGGGTTATGACTTTGAAATCATCTACAAAAAAGGGAAGCAAAATGTGGTGGCAGATGCACTCTCAAGAAAGGATGAGGATGTGGAAGCATTGTTGTGTGCCATTTCTATTATCCAACCAGATTGGATAAACGAAGCAAGGGAGGAATGGAAGAATGACGAAGAAGTGTGGGCACTTATTCGAAAGCTACAACAAGATTCCAGTACTTCTGATACATTTAGCTGGCAAAATGATTCGTTATGGTACAAAGATCGCTTATACCTCTGTAAGAATTCCCAGCTAAAACAAAAGATTCTTATGGAATTGCACACTTCTCCCTTAGGAGGGCACTCAGGATTTTTAAAAACTTACCACAGGGTTAAGAAGGAATTTTTTTGGGATGGCCTTAAATCAGATATTCAAAAGTTTGTGGCGGAATGTTTGGTTTGCCAACAAAATAAAGTTGAAACAATTAAGACACCGGGTCTATTACAACCTTTATCCATTCCAAGCCAACGTTGGGAGGAGGTTTCAATGGATTTTATCACAGGTTTACCCAAGTCTGAGGGAAAGAGTGTCATCATGGTGGTAGTTGACAGACTTACCAAGTATGCACACTTTTGTGCATTATCACATCCATTTAAAGCCAGTACAGTTTCTACTGCATTTATGGAAACAGTTCAAAAGCTACATGGAAACCCAAAGATTATTGTAAGTGACAGAGATCCCATTTTCACTGGAAATTTTTGGACAGAATTATTTTCTTGTCTTGGTACTCAGTTAGCTCATAGCTCATCTTATCATCCTCAATCTGATGGGCAAACTGAGATAGTAAACAAATGTTTGGAAGGATATCTTCGTTGCTTTGTATCTGATAAACAGACACAATGGGTCAAATGGTTGCCTCTGGCTGAATGGTGGTATAACACTTCCTTCCATACAGCAACAAAAATGACCCCATTTATGGCACTTTATGGGTATCAACCACCATCCATCACATCATATTTAAGAGAAAATTCTAAGGTTCAGGCAGTGGAACATCACATCGAACATCAACAACAAGTCCTCCAACTCTTAAAGGATAACCTCGTGTTGGCACAAAATAGAATGAAACAACAGGCAGATCAACATCGCAGTGAAAGAAGTTTTGATGTAGGTGATTGGGTATTCCTACGGCTACAACCATATAAGCAAATGTCCCTAAAGCAAGCTAAGAAGGATAATAAATTATCACCAAAGTATTATGGTCCGTACAAGGTGTTGGAAAAGATTGGTACTATGGCATACAAATTGGAGCTTCCTGCAGCTTCTCGATTGCACCCAGTTTTCCATGTTTCATGTTTAAAGAAGGTTATAGGTGACAAGCTCCCAGTTCAAACAATATTGCCAGAACTTGACGAGGAAGGAAAAATTATATTGGAACCGGAAGCAGTCACAGAAACAAGAACTCGACAGCTACGAAATCGATCAATTTCAGAGTATCTTATCAAGTGGAAGAACTTATCCGCTGAAGATTCCACATGGGAGGATGAGAATTTTATGCAGAAGTATCCAGAACTACTCAAGCGTTGAGGACAACACTTTTTTGAAGGAGAGGGGCATGTTGGGTCCCTATAATACTAGTGATTACCCCATTACTATTGTAGTTATACCCCTTATTTATATTGTTGTGCCCCTATTACCCCCATATTGTTATTTCTGTGCCCCATAGAATCCCTCTATTGTTATTTTTGTGGCTTTATATTATTATTGTTAGGTCGGCTGGATTATATTGTGACTCCTTAGACTCCTATATATAGAAAGGAGGTTTTGTCATTTGTATCATCCAAGAATTGTTCATTTATGTAATGTAAAGGAGGTTGCCCCCTTGAAGAGGCTGAATTCTAAGGCGTGGATTTATCTTTTCTATCTTTTCTTGAGCTGGTTTCATAACAAGGTACTATAATGTCGGCATCAAATAAATTCCTTACCTCCTTTTCAATCAGGGGAAAAATAACTGGATTTGTCCTTCACAGCTTCTCTTGAATGGTTTTTGATCTGCTTTGACTAATATTGTATGCTGAATAATGTCTTTGTTATACACCTTTAAGTCCTTGTATCCAAAGGAAAACACATCAGAAAATTTAGTCATCAATTCCAAACATGTTTTCTTCATTTCTGGACTCAATATCTTAGACAAATTTATAATGTTTGGGTGTTTGGGTGTTTTGTTGTACCTATATTGCATTCTTCAACTCCTTCTCCTACAGGTGCTAGTTTTGGCCTTTTGGCCACATCATTATGGTCAAACAGTTTCTCCAAAGGTACAAATCCTCTTGGAAGGACGTTTTCTTTGAGCTATAATATCTTTAACTCAGTACCTTGTTTATCTAACTCTTCTTTCAACTTATTAATAAAATTCCCTTTATCTACATCTTCCCATCCGCCATCCCTTTCCAATTTCATTTTGGAAAATCCCTCCTTCATTAGAAAAAATTTCTCCAACTGCTTGTCATTTTCAGAGACTTGCCAGTGCTTCATATTATCCGGGACAGCAAGCCTATGTCTGAATTCTACCTTGTATTTCCCTTTAACACTGCTCAGAATTTCAAAATCAGAGGCGAAGTGGCCAATGCATCCACAACAACATTATCCTTTCTTGGAACAACTGAAAAACTGTAGTCAACAAAATTTTGCAAATAATCTAGTACAACATTACGATAAGCACGCATCCAAGGGTGTTTTGTTTGATATTCACCTTTAACCTATCTAACAACCAACTCAGAATATCCATAAACAACTATTCTTCTAGCTCCTAATTTCTTCAAATTTCGTAAAACCAAAATGAGAGCTTCATATTCCGCTACATTATTAGTACAATAAAAAACTAACTTGTATGAGCATATCTCTTACTTAAAAACTTCTGGGTTGATTATCCATATCCCCGCACCAACACCTTCTTTGCTTCCTACCCGATCAAAATGCATAGTCCAAACACAAGGTTTTTTCTGTTATTTTTTGCCTATTTCAGCCTTCAAACTCTCAGTTTTCCATGGACACTTTGGCTTCTCTATTCCTCACTTTTGTTGTTCTCCTATCCCTCCATTCCACGATTGTTTTCTTCATAATTTTCCTTGTTATTTTCTTCTTTTCTAATGTCTGGAACAACTGATTTTATTATGTTGTCTTGTTCTTATTCTTTTCCCAAAATTTCTAAATTCTGAGCATTGTCCCTCTCCTCTTCTACATCTGAAACATTCTCTTCATCATTTGGACAACCCGAATTGAATAACACAAATGAGTCCAAATCAGAATGAACAGCGTGCAAAGGATGACTCACTGGTTTATCCTTACTACTGATCATGTATTGCATGAGCAGTTCTCGATATAACCTGCTTGACTGACCTCTAAAAATTGAAACTTTGATGTAGGACATGTTTGTTTGCAATTCCCCGTGCAATTTCGCCAACCAAGATCTAGACAAAAACATACCATACCTGGGAGGTATACTCACTACCACAAAATACATAACCATACATTTTGAAGGAATTTGAGTTGAGGACACCGCTAAATCCTTAATTAATCCTAGACACTTCATCTTACTAGAATCAAATGAATAGAGGTCCTTGTATGGTATTGTAATATCTAGGCATAACCTCTCCATGATCACTTTCGGCATTAGATTATGTGAGGCTCTAGAGTCCAGCATAACATTATGCAGTATTTGTTCATGCACATTCCAACTGACATAAAAAGGAGGAACATCCCCATCTTGCTCTTTGTAATCAATCTTTGGTCCAAAGATAATAGTTGGATTATCATCCGCTATATTAACTATATCATAGGATTTGTCTACTCTAAGTGCCTTTAAAATATGAGATCTATATTGGTCATTTTTTACCAATTCACCAAGAGGAATAGAGATTTTTAATTTACCAATTTCAGCTTCAAGATTAAAAGGATTTGATACCTTTTCAATCTCTTTATGGGCAGCTTCCTTCTTTTCTGCAGCATCTTTGGATCTATCTTCTTTCCTCTACAAGATAGTGATAGGAGGCTCCTTCCTTTGGGCACTTGTACTTGGGACATCCTTCCTTTGGGCACTTGTACTAGGGGCATCCTTATTCACATTGTTGGCTACAATTTCTTTGTTTGTTGTGCTGTTGATTGGTATTTCTTTTTTCACTACATTGTTTCCCACAATTTTGTTCCTCAAATTATATTGTCGTTGCACTTGCATGATGGAATTTTGATATCCCTTCCTATACTCCTCAGATTCAGTCATCAACACATCATTTTGAGAATGAGCAAGTAGCAACTGTTCATCCTCTGCCTCAAAAATTTCAAGCAGCTCCCGCTCTTCATCTTCTTTAGTCTGATACATATCTTGCTGCATGTTGGTGGCTAGATTTGCATACTTTTACTCACCCTTTTACCCTGTTCTTTTTATCCATTTTACGCCAATAATGGTTAATCGATATCTTAAAACACACAGGTATACCTCTTCTCATGTCTTTATGGATTATTGGTCAATGAAGCATAGTCATAGGGGATTATTACCTAAGCGGCTTGCTAATTTAGCTATTTCTACCGATTTGAAAGAAGAATGACTAGGACCATGATTCATTGAATGATACTGTCAAAGTTGGCAGCAATATCCTTGAACATTGGCTACAACGGTGAATCAATCTCTCGATTGACATGATACTATCTTTTACATTTTTTTTCGTTCTGAAAACCACCATGTAATTAAAGGCAAACAACGTCGTAATTCTAGGAACTGTATTATTGATAAAATGTATAAAGTAGGGTTGCGGGCTATGAAAGCTATCGCTGTTAAGATTCGTTAAAGTTATAGGAGAAATACTCTAACTCTGAGTCTGTAACAACATACTTGTAATATTTCTTTAATTAATGACAGTTTGATCTTCTGAGCATATTGTGATTCGTTGATCTCACCACAACCTTGATCACGGAGTTGGGATCACTCTCCTCACCAAATGTTGTTGGATTAGATGTGTGTTTAGGTTTATTTCCGTGAGTTTAGTGTTGTTGTGAATGTTTATTAGTGTTTGCTTTGAGTCCTAATTGTTGTTATAATTATTACTTGTTGTTACTCTTATTTGTTGTTACAGTTATTTCTTGTTGTTACACATTGATGAATTTATAATTAATGTTCAATGCTGGGTAGGGAAACTGTGGCCTGCACATAAAATGCATGATAGCCTTGAAATAACTGGTATAACCCTGGGTTGACAATTAAATGTGGATTGCGTGAATTGAATGATTCATACTTGAACACCAACATTTTGGTGCCATTGTTGGGGAGGATATCAAAGGCGCGAAAGTACGAATAGTGTTGACCATAGGACTGATCTCTCATCCTAGCGAAGGAAGCTTACACCTTGCTCCAATTCCTAAGTATTAGATCGTTTGGTTGTTTGGTTTCTTATTTTTTTAGGATTATTCTCTTGTCCTGGGGAAGGAAGTTTTTATCACCTTGCTCGAGGTCTGGAGCTTTAGGTTTCTTTTTTTAGCTTTCATAAGTATTGCTCTCACATCCTGGGAAGGGTAGTTTTATTTTTTGCCTGTTTCAGGTCCTGAGCTTGATTTTTTTTATTTGTTTATTTTCTCTCTTGTTTTCTTTAGGGGCCACTCTCTCGTCCTGGGGAGGGAATTTCTTATCCTACTCCAATTCTTGAGCTTTTAATTTGCTTGAATGTTTCCCTTTTTAAAAGGGGTTGATTTAGGCAGAATAAATTACATCCAAGAGATTATCTCAAGGGTTGAGTCTGGAGCATCATCACAAGATTCCATTAGTACGAGATCTAGATGAAAATCAGTTTCACAACCAAAACCTCCCCCAATAGCATAAGTGCAAGCCAAGGAAGAAGAAGTAGCAAGTAGAGGATCTAAGGAACTGCATATTGCAAGTTCAAAGCAAGAATATTTGAGGTAATTCTTTGCACCATTTGATCAAGGGAGTGTTGTTAAACAACTTCAATCACCTCTTATAGAACAACCAGAGCCAAAACCTATTGAGATTCCAATTGGGTATTGGCAGATATTCATGGCTCCTGCAACTTCTTCCCAATTAGAGATAACAAAGGTGATGCGCCTATGAAGCCTATTGTTTTAACAACACTACCTAATTTCCATGGTCTTTCTTCCGAGGATCTGAACACATTCCTTTTTGAATTCGACATTTTTTTCGGGGGTATGATTATATTTTTATGCTTAGAAATTGAAGATATTCCCCTCTACTTTGAAGGGAACAACTTTGAGATGGTTTATGGGTTTAGGGGGGAAATCTATTGCTACATGGGATGATATGAAGACGATTTTCCTCAAGAAATATCAGGACTACTGCAAATCCTGAGATGTAAAGGAAGAAATTTTTAAGATTATGCTGAAAGAGGATGAGAAAATGGAAGATTTTGTGGAACATTTTCAATATAGTTTGTAGAGATCAGGCCACAGTGACCTGGATAAGAATATATTTAAGATCATCTTTCTCAAAGTACTGAGGGAGGAATCTCTGGAGCTATTGAACATAGTAGAGAAAGGAGATATATCAAAGGAATAATTTGATACCATCTGTGAATTATGCATCAAGTGTTCAGGAGGGGCTGCGAGACAGAGGTACGGAGTCCAAACTCTCAAAACATCCAACGGTGGAGTTACAAAGGCTGAAATTGGGAATCTGCTGGACAACCTGAGAACCGATACCTTAAGCACATTATCATCGCAGCTAGACGTGTTGCAGGAAAAATAGAAGCAGATGGAAGCAAAGAAGGCTATGTCTATTTTCTGCCTCAATGTAGGAAGAAGCATCCATTGAAGGAATGTCCATTAAATTCTGTGGAGACTTGTGCGATATGTGAGCAGAGCCATTCCACTAGCACTTGTTTGTCTCTTCCTGGATTGAAGGCAGTATTTCAGGGAACAAATGAAGAAGCATATCATCTTTACTTTATGGTATCAAGGAAACCATGGCAACCACAACCGCCGAACATGAGTCAAGGTATGCCCCAAGACCCGTCTCAGTATTTTAATAATATGAATTTTGGTCAGCAGTCTGTACCCTTTTCACCTTCTTGACTGCAATATTACCAATATCCAATGCCCTGACACCCATGGTACCCTCAATCTAGTCCAAATTTTTCATGGTCCCAGAATTGGCGTGGACCTCCTCCTCCTCCTTCAGGACAATTCTCCCAACCTATGCCACAACAATGGCTACAGCTACCTGCTAATGCACTCACTAGTAATCCTCCTCTTCATCCTCAACTGTTTTTCCAATCCAATCCAAATCCAAATAATTGAGGGGCTCAATAGTTTGAGACACTCAACCTCCCTTCATATAGTATCACCACCATGGAATGTAATGAATTAAATCTTCAATCTGGTCGGGTGGTCAATACTCAGAATTCACCAATAATTGTTGAACATACTAATGATGAAGTATCAGAACCAGAACATAGAACAATAGGGGATGAGCCAACACAAATTCCTATAAAGAAACAAACCCCTTGACAAACTATTGTTACTAAAGGATGATAGATTGATCCACCTTATCTGGAAAGATTATCTTTGAGTAAACAAAGTCCTCATCCTGAATTTGACCTTTTAGGGAAATTGCAGAATTTATTCGTTAAAAATGTTGATACTTCAGGCTATGAAGGATGTACCGATTTATGATAAGGAAATTAAATAATATCATTCTAAGAAACCTAGCAGAAAACCAAAGGACCCACTTACTAATCATTTCATGGGTAAATTATGAGATATAATGCTGGGGAAATTTGTACATGTCAAATACAGGGATCTTGGGAACCCGATTCTGATAGTACAGATTAATGGGGTGGATATCCCAAATGTATTGATAGATTTGGGGGTAGTGATTAATGTTATAACCTCTACAACCGTGATTACCTTGGGTCTGTGAAACCTTAAACCAACTCCCACTGTCCTAGAATTAGTAGATCAGTCTACTATAAGACCAGTAGGGAAGCTGGAAGATATCACTATTTCGATATACTCATGGTAGTACGTCGTTGACCTTTTGGTTTTACATACCTAATCCCCAGCTAGTGGGCATCCCTCGACTTTAGGAAGACCTTGGCTCGCAACCTCAGATGCTTGCATTGGGTGTTGGTCTGGAAACATGGTAATATCCAATGGGGAAGTCACAAAGAATCTTATCCTTTACCCCCTTGCAGAACCAAGTTCATCAAATAAACTCGGATTTACCTTGATATAGAAGTCTCTACCTACCAAAGAGCCTGAATCTAGGAATGAAGAAGTTATACCTCTTAGGGTCCTATAATTTTTATAGAATCGTTTGATTATAGCTAATCATTATTATGTTTGAGATGTTGTAAATAATATTTCCTCCTGCAAATTATTTCCAAAGCGGCACCAAGTACTAAGATTTAGGGAGATTTTTGCATATAAATGTTTGGATCAAACTGTGGGTATTTTCATCAAAAAGAGCTCAAAAGTAGATTTTCAACAGTACATCATGCACTCAAATTCAATTCCTGGATCAAAGGAAAGAGCAAGTTGAAGTCTACACCAGAAAGGACATAAGAAGGCATAGGTGAGAAATCATATATTTTGAATTATTAAAATTAATTCCAAAAATAAATGAATAAATATAAACTTTAAAAAAACATGAAAAATCCTTTATTCATTACAAATCCAAAAGTCAAGGCCTATGGCCCACCCCGCACTCATGCATTAATTCCCCCAACGTTAAAGGCATCCAGATGTGTGCATATTATAATCCATGGTTATGAATATGTTTTGGACCCCAAATTCCCCCAACGTTAAAGGCATTGAGATGTGTGCATATTATAATCCATGGTTATGAATATGTTTCGGACCAGCCCCTTCGACATTTAACCAAAGGGGAGTTCGAAAAGTGGTTTTCACTCTTACCGTCCTTTACAACTGTCACCCTCACGTGATTTCAGACCCCCCTCCCCCTAAACCTCTTACTACCCACCCCACCTCCAAAATCCATTAACTGTATTGGTTTGACTTTTATAAATATGGCTGGAATGGAATTTCATGTGATCACGAAACCAATGTTGTGTGGATGGGAGGCTGAATGAAAGAGATCAATCGAAACCAGATTTTTACAGGAAAAAGAAATTCATGGATGCGGAAAATAAATACATGAGAGAAAATAAGAGGGAAAATTTGCAATAGTATGTTCATGAAAGTAAAGTACAGAAGAGAAAAAATAAGGAGCTTCATGTAAACTAGTTTTACACATAAGAGGACAAGTCAAAATGAAAGTCAAAATAGAAATGTTTTACCAACCATGGATTTACAAAAAACAACACATGGTTTTGCAAATCCATCCAAATATTTACAAGAGTAAAAGAAGGAAGGTAAAAGGAGAAAGAGGACATGGTTTTGAAAACAACACATGAGTTATGGATTCGAAAACATGATGGATTTATAAATCATTCTAATAATACTTTGAATTATGAATTTCATTTAAATATTTGGAAATATCAATTTAAATATATTATTTAAATCCAAATATTTTGTGATAAAACAAAGTATTTAAAAGATGATGGATAAAACAATGCACATTACAGCAGCATGATAAACAGTGACAACATTGCATATTCAGCACAACAGTTTTAGAACAGAAGGAATAGAAAGACATCGAGACACAGACTATTAGAGAATAGTTTGTAACTCAATTCCTTTTTTGAGATTTGATATTAGTTTAGCACAAGATCTCACGATTTTTTGTAAATTAATTTATAAATACTTCATCTTATCAAGGGTTGGTTTTTGAACAAAAGAACACTATTGTATATTGTTGAAGCATCAACGGATTTTCCAAGTAATACAGAAGCTCTTTCACAGGATTCTTGTGTCAAGTTGTTGGTGAAGTGCATCTATCTGTCTTATGTGTTTATATTTCTCATTTCATAGCACATATTTGTTTTCCAAATCTGAATTATTCAAGAGATAAGTAAAAGGAAGAATTTGTTTAAATCTACACTCTGCACCTGGTTATGAATAATTTCAATGTTTTCTTCTGATTTTTAAATATAGAATTCAGGTCACAATGCTCTATGTTTAAAGTGAATCTTAATATGTTCTCCTTTCTCCATTTCACAGACTTTAAAGAATCCATTCAGTTTGGCTACCCTGCCCTGTGAGATCTATTTGTAGACACTGCAATCAATCTGCATTTTATGTAACAGACTCCATAGCCCAATGGTAATCTAGTTATCAACAAACCACTCAAATACAAATCAAACCTTAAACTTCATAACTAGCCTAATATTCAATCCAACAAAGTTAAATCTTATAGAGAGAGCCCTCTCTGAAGTTGGCAAGGCTAGATCTCAGCTTCCAAAGTTGGTTTGTGGTTACCTTAGTGATTTTATTCTACAACCTCAAAAAATTACTGAGTGCTAATAAGACCCATCCTTACCATCAGCGAGGCTCTTTGTTTTAGCGCTGAAATGGAGGACGACACCATTAGCACCTTTCTCAGCAGTCCCGATTCCCTTTCTGAATCAACCTGTCAGCTGTTAGAAATTTTCATGAGTTGTAATGTTCAGGAAGATATTGAACCTGAAACAGAAGTAAAAAACATTCCTGAAATTGTACCTCGTATTAGTGTTCCTGTAGAAATTGAACCAGGGAAAACATTGGTTATTAATCCTGACATTTCACACTCCCAATCCGAATAGCTGCTGAAAGTGCTTCTAGAGCATAAAGAAGCCTTTGCTTGGGAGTATACAAATATGAAAGGAATCCCTACTGATTTATGTACTCATCATATATACATTAAAGAGGAATGTCAACCTATTAGGAAGCCACAAAGAAGAATGAATCATGCCTTAAAAAACATTGTCAAAGATGAATTACAGAAGTTATTAGATGTGGGTTTTATTTATCCAATATTAGACATTCAATTTGTTTCCCTGCTGGTCATTGTTCCTAATAAGAATGGAAAGTGGTGGATTTGCGTTGATTACAGGGAACTAAACAAAGCAACTCAGAAAGACCATTTTCCCTTACCCTTTATTGACCAAGTTCTTGATACATTAGCAGGGGAAGGAGTTTTTCTCCTTTCAGGACGGGTTTAGCGGATACAATCAGATACAAATAGCTCTTGAGGATCGAGAAAAAACTACCTTCACATGCCCTTAGGGAACCTTTGCCTACTAAGTCCTTCCATTTGGCCTCTGTAAAACACCTGCTACCTTTCAAAGGGAAATATTAGGAATTTTCTCTAATCTAGTTAATGATAGTGTTGAGATTTACGTGGACGACTTCACCCCATATGGGGATTCCTTTACAGAAACTTTGAAAAACTTAGAGAAAGTACTTGAAAGATGCAAGAAAACACATGTTTCTCTTAGTACAGTCAAATTTCATATGATGATGAAAGAAGGAATAGTGATGGGACACTTGCTTTCAGCTGCAGGAATTCGAGTTGATCCTGTGAAGGTAGAGGTAATATTAAAATTTCCTATGCCTAAGACACTGACACAGGTACACAACTTTATTGGTTATGCTAGCTATTATAGCCATTTCATAGAATTTTTTTCTAAAATAGCATTCCCACTTTTTCAATTACTACCTAAGGATGCAAAATTTGTGTGGATTGGTGAATGTGAAGCAACTTTTGTAGAAATCAAAGAACTAGTCTGCAAGGCTCTGATATTACATGGTTCTGAATGGAAGCTCTCGTTTCACATCTCTACTGATGCTTCTCAAACAACAGTAGGGGTGGTTTTTGGGAAACGTGAGGACAAGAAACTGTATGTAATTTACTATGTCAGCAAGAATTTTACCCTTGTTGAATTAAACTATACAGTAACTCAAAATGAGTTCTTGGTTGTCATTTATGTTATTAATAAATTTCGGCATTATATCACAAGGTATCCTACTTTCATGCACATTGATCATACAACTATCAGGTATTTGATGAACAAACGAATAACCCCTGGTCATGTTATAAGATGGTTACTGTTAATTCAAGAATTTGATATTACCATTGTAGATAAACCAAGGAAAGATAATGTAGTTGCAGATTTCCTATCTAGGATGGATACTAGTGATGAAGGTACACCTGTAGAGGACAGTTTTCCAGATGAACATCTTTTTGCAATTTATACTCACACTACGTGGTATGCAAATATTTCTAACTATCTTGCTACAAGAAAGGTGCCTCAACACTTGCCTTACAGAGAATAGCGAAGGATTATCCATCATAGTGCTCGTTATTCATGGATGGAGGGATATCTCTTTTACACAGGATATGACCAGCAAATATGGCACTGCATAAGTGGTGATGACATATATGATGTCCTGCAAGCTTCTCATGATGGCCCTTGTGGGGGAAATTTTACAGATAAGCGGACAGGTCATAAGGTGTTACAAATGGGATACTATTGGCCTTCTATTTTTCGTGATGCAAGGAAATATGTTAGAGGGTGTGATAGTTTCCAGCGGATGGGTCAGACTGGTCGGGCAGATGAAATGTCGTTATAGCCCCAACTAGCTCTTGAGCCCTTTGAAAAATGGGCTATAGATTTCGTTGGGCCATTTAATCCACCTTCACAGCAAAAAGTTCACATTCTAGTTTGCACGGATTACGTGACAAAGTGGGTAGAGGCCAAGGCTTTTGTGAAAGCAACAGAACATGTTGTTTTGGACTCTTTATTTGAAGAAATTATTGCATGTACGAAGCTCCTAGAGAGAGAGTTTCAGATGGAGAGGCACAATTTACATCACATCTAATAGTAGGACTTATGAAAAAGTATGGAATCAAGCATAGGATAGCATCTCCATATCACCCTCAAGCGAATCATCAAGTTGAAAGCACAAACAAGGTACTAGAGAATATTCTTACAAATACTGTAGCGAACCATTGCCAGAATTGGGCTGAGAAGCTTCCTCAGGCACTGTGGGCATATAAAACAACATGGTTGAACACAATAGGTTTTTCACCATACGAGCTTGTATATGGGAAATCCCCTTTGTTTCCAGTGGAATTTGAAATTAAGATGCTCAGGATAGCCCTTGAAGTAGGTCTAGATCTTTCAGAAGCCCAGAAACACTGACTAGAATTGTTGAATGAGTTGGATTAAATTTGTTTGGTATTTATCCAGAATACTGCTGCAATCCAGCAGCAACAAACTAAATGGCACAATAAATTCATTAAGAAAAAGGTATTTCAAAGAGGAGATTGGGCATTGCTCTATGATTCTCGGTTCAAGGATTTTAAGGGAAAACTATGCTCGAGGTGGATGGGACCATATGAAGTTGACACGGTGTTCGATAATGGCATTGTTAGACTTATAACAATTGATGAGGCCCAAACTCCTCTTATCATGAGTGGACATTGCCTTAGATTATATCACTGTCTAGCTTCAAGAGACTCCTCTGCACCCCTGATTAAAAAATAAAAATCAAAATCAATAATATATATCTATATATCTAATATAATAAAATGTTGTTACTACCCTATCATTATTTTTCCTATAGATATCTCACTAGTGTTGTTACTCCTCCGGTGTTGTTACTCTGATCATGGAAATTTTGTATAAGTACTTCACTGGTGTTGTTACTCCTCCGGTGTTGTTATTCTGATCATGGAAATTTTGTCTAAGTACTTCACAGGTGTTGTTACTCTGATCATGGCAATTTTGTCTAAGTACTTCACTAGTGTTGTTACTCTGGTCATGGAAATTTTGTCTAAGTACTTCACTGGTGTTGTTACTCCTCTGGTGTTGTTACTCTGATCATGGCAATTTTGTCTAAGTACTTCACTGGTGTTGTTACTCCTCCGATGTTGTTGCTATGATCGTGGTGGTTTTGTCTAAGTACTTCACTGGTGCTATTACTCCTCTAGTGTTGTTACTCCTCCACGTTGTTACTCCTATGGTGTTGTTACCCATGGCGATGGTGTTTTTTTCTAAGTACTCTGGTGTTGTTACTCCTCTGGTGTTGTTACTCCTCCAGTGTTGTTACTCCGTCGTGATTTCGTCTAAGTACCTCGGTGCAGTTACTCCTCCAGTTTTATTACTCCGTGGTGATTTTGGCTAAGTGTTCAATCGGTGTTGTTACTCTTTAGGTGTTGTTACTCCCTCGATGTTGTTACTCCCCCGATGTTATTACTCCTCTGTTGTCGTTACTCCGCCAAAGTAAGTCACCAGGTACATCCCCAATCAACTTTGTGGATTTGAATTGATAATTCATTCGACATGACTCGATATAGTCGAGGATGGTCATCCCTTAGTTGGGGGGAGGTACTATAATTAATGAAAAAGATGCCATAATTAAATTACAATAATGACTTGTTATTATCATTATTGAACCTTGTGCTAAGTGCGTACACTCCACGATTTCCACCATACTTCACATGGTTATCCATATACATCGGGACTTAAATTTAGTACTATTGTAATAATGAATGACACTTTCCAATGCTGCGAAGTAATTACCACTCATTATTACCATTATCCGCCATGGATTTTTCCATATTTCACCGTTACCCTCCCAGATTTCACTCTTGTTGCACCTCATCATTATCACAACTCTCTCAATGCAAATCTACCTGTCGACACTCCTCCTCGGCAGTGTGATGTCACTCCGAAGTGTTGTTACAGAGTCATTGCGGAATGGATGTGTAGGCTATGAGACATGAACCAGAAAGCACAGAGCAAGTTCGATGCAATGCAGATGTTTGGCAAGTCTTCTTGGATGCAAGATGGCATGTGTATTTTGAGAGGCTACAAGGATTTGACAAAGCTATCACAATTGAATTTGTGTTAAACTTGGAAGGAAATCAGCCCAGAGTTCGTGGGTTGGATATTTTTGTCACGGAAGAAGTTATTTCGATTATTAGCAGGTTGCAGTGAGGAGGTCAAAAATGGTTCTCTTGGAAGTGTCCTCTGCTACAGTTTCAGGAATTGTTTTTGCAGGTTGGGGAGACAACGGTATAGAAAGGAAGGGAGTATGATTGTAAATCTCTGCCATACCCATGGGCTGAGGTGGCATATTTTATTATGAGGTATGTCACCTGCGAAGGTCGGTTTTCTACACTATTTAAATACCATTTCAAACTCCTTGCATGCCTTCAGTTTCGGCATGTGCAGGTTCATTCTTTAGACATGACATACTTTCTATGGAGCAGCCTTCACTTAATGGCGTAGTCTGCCCACCGGTCTCGACAACCATTAGTGGTTCTCACAAATCATGTGTTGGTTAGATTATTGGTGGTGCATGCTCTATCTTGAACCTTCATGGCTTGGCCACAATTCACCGAGCTAGCGGAGGAAGAACTAGTAGGTATGTTGCCTGCAAGGGAGGAGGAAGAAGAATTAGCAACGGAAGAAGAGGCCACAGATGATGTTGTTATAGCGTCGCCTATTGGCCCAATAGAAATAGACACAATGGCGATAGAAGAGAGTGCAATCGACTCTGCTCCATCAAAACCAGCATTGATTGCCAATTTAAGAGGAGAATCACCACCCTTGGATGCAATTACAGGTGGTGCTAACACACAAGAACTAGCATCACTTGTCCAAGCAATTGAAGAACCTTTGCTTGAAAATGTAGGTGGTTCTGACACACATGAACCAACACCACCTGTCCAAGCAGTTGAAGAACCTTTGGTTGAAAATGTAGGTGGTGTTGACACACAAGAACCAGCACCACCTGTCCAAGTAGTTGAAGAACCTTTGGTTGAAAATGTAGGTGGTGCTGACACACAAGAACCAACACCACCTGTCCAAGCAGTTGAAGAACCTTTGAATGGAAATGTTAGTGGTGCTGTCACACAAGAACCAACACCACCTACTCAAATGAATGTGGAACCTTTGGAAGAAACAAGGGCCGCAATCAACACCACTCCACAAGAAGCAGTGTCGATTGCTAGGCAGAAGGACAATTTGGAAGAAGCACAGGCAGAAGGAGAAAAAGGGAGCATAGAACAGTCATGAACATAGAAGAAGAAGGAGGAGGGCTTGCATCAACAGGCATTAAGAGAATGGAAATTGATGAAATTATTTGTCGCTCTCCTTTTCTTGCATCTTTGCCAAAAGGGGCAAGGAAATTTTGTTCCCCTAGATGCATGGAAAAAGAAAAAGCTTCTCCCCTAATCCAATTTTTTTTTGGGACGGTTAGAGGGATCATTATCGACACCGTTACTAAAAAACCAGTGTCGATTGGTGAATGAATTGAGCTAATTGAAGGGTAGGAGGTCGGCACTGCCACACAAGAACCAGTGCTGACCGAAGGACAAAATGAAGAAGTGATGGCCGATACTACTTCTACAAAACCATTAACATGATCATGGTCTACTTCATCTAAATCTAAAAAATCACTGACCTTATCAATATGTTGCTTAGCAGTAACTTCTCCTGTACCATCATATTGGGGAAGCCTTTAACCATAATTAAGAGGCAAATCATGAAGTTGAGTAGGCAAAATGAGAGGGGCATATCTCGTTGCCATGACTACTACCTGAGTAGTTGGGTGACTAGCGGACGGTGTGACAGAAACAACAAATGATGGAAAAACTGGATGGATATATGTTGAAACAGACGATGAAGGACCCAGAAATAATGTGAAGATAGAACCATAAATTGAACTGGCTTGTAAAGGGCCTATTTTTTGAGACAAGACTGTCTTTTTAGTAGTTTTCTAGACTTTATTAACCAAACTTTTCAGTTTACTAAACTATTGAAGAATATTTCGACTGAACTCTTTTTCTGTAAGTGGGATATAAGGACTAACAACATATAAATCCACTAGTATTTCGGGAATATAGGAGCAAGATCTGGTTTTAGACAAAGGAACTTGAGAATCAATTTCTGGTAAAGAGACAGATCTCCTAAGAGGGATATTACTTGCTTGACTTTCCACCACAATCCTCTCCTTCGTATGTAATGTTTTAGGATCACAAACAACCATAGGGGGATTTGGATTAGGATTCTGGCTGGTATACCTCCTAGAGGCCAGATCTTCTCATATAAATTTGCATGCAACTAATTTGTCACAAGTGTTCACAATCATAAGAGATATGTAATTAATTCTTGAAGTCAAATGACAATACAAGGAATTTAGCCATTATTCCTTGATAATTGATCAACTGTAGCACCTATTTTGAAAATCCACTAATTTTTTTAAACATCTTATAGTTCAAATTGCACACAACAAGCAATAGCATTTGAAGTCCAATAACAAAGCATTACGAGCAATAAGAATGTAATAAAATACTTTTACTTAGATACACAAATACTTTGTATCATCCATGGGACCAAGAATTAAAAAAGAAACACCACTTGCATAATATCCTTTACATTCCTTATTCCAAAGATGCCTCAACTTGCCATAGGTTTTAGTGGCGTTTTGAATCATTCTTAATATAACTAGTATTTTTTGTGTTAGTAAACTCAACAAGCTATATAAAACACTGAAATCTTCATAATGCATTGTGTCTTATGCTCTCTCTTTCTTTCTTTCTTCTCCTTTTTTTTTGTATATAGGAAGATGTATCATGAAGTGCAATGTATCTTCATCTTCTTGTTTACAAAGTGAACATAGGCATTCTTTTATATTCTTCTATATATATTTTTCCATATCCTTCTTTTTAGTACTAAGTAATAATAGCTTAACTTAAATTAACAAAGTAAATGTTTTCCTTGTAATTAGAGATTTTATTTTTTTGAAATATTAACCTTAAGTTGATAAAATCTCATTCTCTTATCTTCACTAACCTTTTTTTTTGCACTAATTTAAAATAACCTATATTTTATTCAACTATTTTTTTCTTTCCAATTTTCTTATTTTTATTGTATCTTCTGATCATTATACTCACTCTTATTTGAAAATACATTGTATCATTACATTCATGTACGTCCATAATCATAACCACATCTAGCTAAATGCAACTTAATTATGTGATTTTGAATACATAAAATGGATTCAGCCTAAAAGATTCACACACTCAAATGAGGCCAATTACACAACTCAATTTTACCATTTTAAAGAATAACTACCAGATTTAGAGTAAAATTGAGTGAAAAATGCCAAAAAGACCAAAATATCCACTATGCTCCACCATAGCATCAACTTTAAAAAAAAATAGTCTATTCACTAAACATTTTTACCTTTACAGTGGAATAAATATTTTCACAAGATTGTGATTTTTTATTATTTAAAATATGCTTTTAATATATAAATAATTTTAACACTAAAACAATTTCATGACACTACAATTATGCAATTTATAAATTTTAAACTTAATTTTCAAAAAATCAACCTAAAGATATACTAGAAGGTCAAAAAAGTGGTATGGAAATTACACTGTTGTTTCCATACAGCTGCCCAAGGGCAAGTTACAGTTGAAGGTCCAGCAACAAAGCATTACAAAAGTCTTGCTGCCCCACTCTGTGGCGTTGTCTATAGAGGCCACAAATTAGTCTGATGGTATCTTTTGTTGGCATTTGGTAAAAAAATTCAAAAAATCAAACTGCTGGAGTGTTTGAATCATTTTTTGATTGTGAAAATAGACTAAGCGCCATCAAGAACCTGGGCACCCAAAACCCTAAAGTTTGACAACTATAACCCAAATTTTCTAAAATTTCTATCATATTTTATCATAATCTTGCAAAAATTTCAGTTATTTTCTAAATTAATTTGTGATTTCTTTAAACTACAATATTCCAATTTATTTAGTACTCTGAAGAACAAAAGATAAACCCAACTTTTACTCCATGTGAAAAATGGGAACAAAGCATTACATGTATTGAATTCTTTTGAATATCGATGGACATTTGAATAACGTCCTGGCAACCAGTGCATAATAACACAGCAGGCATGGGATGCTGATGATGCCCCCGATCAAGAGTACGTAATGGAAATTAGGCTCCATCAGAAAGAAAGCTGGCACCATCAGAAAATGCCGTATAAATGTGAAAGAAAGCTGGCGATCAATAAAATAGAGGTTATCCTTTGCAATCACTCTGATATGACGTTTATGTATGACAAGGAGAGTCGACGTGACAACACGATGCTATTTGATTTGTCTTACTTTGAAGGACGCTGCACAATCCTCATATTTCTTTGGTACTGGAAGACCAACCTGGTCCTACCATCATGACATTTCTTTTTCTTTTTTTAATGAAAGAGTTGATAGCATGCAACAAAGTTTTGAAAATTTTTCACTTTCTTTTCTTTTATGAATTCACCATGATTTCCCTTCTTAAATGTTTTTCAGTACATCCACAAGATTTCTTCCCATGGTAGAATCCTTATGCACAACTTTTTCTAATTGTAGATGTCTACCTACTTTCTTGTTAACCATTACCGAGCAGCACATCTCTTTTTCTACATCTCCTTTTTCTCTGGCCTTTCAATTATTTTTTTCAAAAATTTACTTTTATTTTCACTAAAATATTTCAATATTTATTTTAAATAAAATCTCTATATCAATTATACTAAAAGTAACCATAATTAAAAAATTTCATATTTCTTAAAAATTATATATTTTTATTAATATTTAATATAAAAAAGTGTAGAAAATATATAACAAAAAAATCTTAATATCCACATTTAAAATAAAAAATAGAACTCTTTACTTATATTTAATATAAAACGATATATATATATATATATATATATATATATATATAACAAAAAAACTCTTAATATCCACATTTAAAATAAAAAATAGAACTATTTACTCATATTTAATATAAAAGGATGTATAACATATATATAACAAAAAGCTCTTAGTATCCACATTTACAATAAAAAATAGAACCCTTAATAAAAACAAAATGTAAAAATTTCTTCTTGTAACTCTTTCTTAACTAGATTTATCAAGAGTAAATAGGGATCAAGTCCCTCAAAGTATAAAGTTTTTTGAATTGAAAAAACTAGACATGGAGAGGCTAGATATGGTCCCTTGAGATACCAGAAAAGGTGGGAGATAACAACTATAAACCATATCTACCACCATACATGCACATCTACTTAGTGGTCAATGTAGAGAATCCGAAACTCTATGAGCTTTTCATGTTGGATCAAGAAGAGGAACATGTTGATTGTGTGTTTATTTATAAGTTTGTGATCTAACTTGTAGTTATGTTATGATGTTGTAATGTGAAAAATCAAATGAAGAACCAATTATAGAATAGATTAACATATTTTCAAATTGGTGGTTCTTGATGCATAAGGTGACACAATAACATATAAATAATTTGATTATGTATAATCTATTATAAGTTGGTGGCGTTGTGTGGAGCCAGGAACATCATCTTATAGGTTAATTTGATTATGTGTTTAAGAGGTTATCTTGTCAAATTGACTTCTGAATTTCAGTACTTAGACTGCATAAACTTAATGGTTAATTTGATTATGTGTTTAAGAGGTCATCTTGTCAAATTGACTTCTGAATACATTCAGTACTGAGACTGCCTTCCTAGATAACTAGGGAAGACAATGGAAGACCATGTGTTCAACATATGGAGGTGTGTCCATAGGATGGTTCAGTATCAAAACTAACCCATCGTGCTCTGGGAGGCCGAGAAGCGTCAATTCTGCAAAGCCTATGACCCAATATAGCTTAAACGCACAAGGAACAATTCTACACACAAAAATAAAATTTACTCACATAAACACTCCACACATCACACTAACCCTAATCTATGTACATAGTGATAAAACTCAAGACTCTCTCATCTTCCTGGCCCTCCCTTTAGGGATTCAAGCTAGTACATACTCTGATACCATGTTAGAAAAATGGAGAGAGCGATCAGAGAGAGATTGATTCCACACAACAAATCACACTTGATATTATTGATCACATCAGTTACAAATATATAGGGCATAACACACTGACTTCGACACATCTAGATCATGACTCCAATTCATAACAGAAGAATCAACAACTTCTTGACTGATGCCTCAGAACTCACAATGAAAACTACACATGACATGGAAGCATTAATTCCAACAAAGAGTGGATAGAGAGAGAAAAAACACATAGAGTTTGTGCATTATAGCATCCCATGGGCCACGAGTCTCACTCCTTTGTACTTGCATCCATTTCTATTTGGAGAAAGAGAAAGCAACGCAAAGAGAAACACAGCCTCACCTTCCAACTAGGTTTTCTCATGTAAGGGCTTCCCATATCATATCTTGTGCTCATTTTGGTTTGTGAGTTTTAATTTTTTGTGCTCTATTTTTCATATTTTATCTATTGCATGCATAAACATAACACAATAATTAAGGAATCTAGAAAGCTAAGGATAAATTACCCCTCATAGTGTAGATTTCATATTTTGAAATATATATTAGTGGATCTATATGTTAGTCACTCGGATCTGTAAGTTTTTCATGTTGTAAACCTAGATCTACATTAGATTTGGCTACTAGTCACTCAAATTTGCAAGATTTGCTTGCTATATACCTAGATCTGCACTATATATGTCTATTGGAAACTCATATCTATAAGATTTGCCTACTGTAAATCTATATATGTAGTTGCAACCTTTAAATTTGTTTTTTTAACCTTTAGATCTATTGTAGTAACCTCCATATATGCTGCAATAACCTTCATATATGTGAAGTTGCCAATTTTGTTATAAGGATTTTTTTCCCTAATCTAAGATCTGGTATTCTCGGGTGAGATGATTGCTACAGACTATAGGTAGATAAGAAAGTAGACTTTACCAAAGGTAAATTCTTATACATGAAATGTAAAAATGATCTAGGTGGATCCTTGAATGCCCAAAAATTGACTATCTCAAAATTCCTTGTAAATGGATCCATTCTGTAGAGCTTGAAATTTTGAATCCAATGCAACTTGAACGGGCTCAAACCGAGTTGGTATGTGAAAGTTATTGGAAGTCAAATTTCAAGGTTGACTGGAAAAACGTCAAAATGAAAGTTTGACTTCATGTGGTAGTATGTACTACTAACGTCAACATGACATCAACATGGTGATGTGGCAGCATGAGAGGTTGCCATGTGTCACTCATTTTTGGCATTTTTGAACTGCTAAATGGACCAATAAATTTTGCCATGAGTCTTAACATACAAAGGGCGCAACACCATGCCATGAGTCTTAACATACAAAGGGCGCAACCCATATTTATTGTTTAACGATTCGTTGGTTAGCAGTAGTGGGCGGGTCGGCAGGTGCACTGACTAGCTTAGCCCATAACTATATTACATGTAATGTGACCCTGTGGAATAGAGGCAGAGGCATTGAGTTGGCCATGACCCTTGGTCCCATAACTGCACTGGGGAATAAAGGGTGAGGGCCAATGACCCAATTAAATTTTTTTCAAATATATATTAAAAACCAACAAAACTACTAGTGGGTGGGGATGATCGAACCCCTGACTTGCAGTATAATAGCCCACATGCCCAAACAGTCGAGCTAGGCCCATTTTGTTGAATGGGATGTGAGACCAGAGGTTTTTGTAGCACATTTTAAAGTGCCTTTTGGAAAATTGAGGATAACTTGGTCATCCTAAGGCCTTTTTGAGCACAAGAAGAGCCTAGACAGGGGTTTTTAGCTCTTCTGAACATGATGGTAGAGTAATTTTTGTAGTTTGAGGCTCATATATGGATGTTTTGAGCAAGTCATCGATAGAGGCATAATGGTGTCTAACCATTAACCTGTTCATCCTCCAGTGAAAAAGATGAAGGAGTTGTTGTACAAAGGCACAAAGGGTTTCCATTTTATGTAAAGTTTGTAATCAGTGGATTTGTACCTTTGCATGCAAGGATAGAATTTTTTCCATTGTACTTTCTACACATGCCTTTTGAGACAAGAGTTCCAAAGAGAGGGTCTGGACAGCCTAAGAAAAACATATTTGAGTATATACTCAAAAGACTCGAAATTTTGCAAGGAATTCATCTATGGATGTCTTTTTTCTCATTTGAGTGATCGATTTTCAGTTTATCTTCAAATGGTGCAAGTCGAGATAAGGTAGTAGTAACACTTCATTGGAAAGTGTTCATGTATATAGTTTTTTATCTCATATTCAAAGATAATGTTGAGTATGTTTTGAATCCAAGCAGGAGATTCATGGACCTGATGCTATGTTTGTGAGTGTGCTTAGTTTATGTTTATTTTTATTGTTGTAGAAATTACTCTAATTGAAAGTTCTTTGTAGGAGGACATCTTTATGTAGGAGAGACATCACCACTCAATGAGGGAGTGCTTTCTTGTTTTGACAAAGATATATATATATGGTTTATTCACTCAATAAAGTGGCCTCATGATCATTGGAGCAGGGCCTAGAGACGTAGTCCATCATGGATGAACTTCGTTATCATATGGTTGTACTAATGTGTTTTTTCTTTTATCTTACATCTCATCAGTTTGGTTTTGAGTATCACATGCTTCATGTATATCGTTCAGTTCATTTTCATTTACCTGTTCATGCTTGAACCCTTTTGAATGAAGACAATTTATAGGACCCATTTTCTTATAACTTGCAAAGCGTCAAAGTTCGATCCTATTTTTAGATCAGGTGGTATCAAAGCCAAGTTTGACCAAGTTTCAAGCATGGGAAATAAATTGAAGCATGAAAGACTCCAAGAGTTGGAATAGATTAACTTATCTCTTCGAATGGAGAATTTTGAGCTTAGAACATTGCTCGAAGCAACAGAGAAGGAAAAAAGGCAAATACGTTTACAGTTGCAGAATATTGTGGAAGAGCAGACTGGTCAGTGTTCCCTCCTGGAAGTAGAAAAGAGACCTTTAAAGATGAAACCAATTTGTGGGCATGGTTAATAGACAAGATATGAATCTTGTAATGAGAATGATGCTTGTGATTTTTGCTAGCATCTAAAATATTCTCCCCATGTGCTAGTTGGTAAAAGTGGTTGGTTGGAGATATCATCCACTTCGTCATCAACAACTGGAACAAAAAAGATGGGTTTTTTGTCAAAGGAGGTAATTAGTATTTCCAATTCTACTCCTTCAACTAATGTTAAAGACACATCTTTTGTATCTTTTGAAATCCATACAAAGGGAATTGGTATGAAGCTCTTAACTCAGATGGGTTATGATGGAAGGGGCCTTGGAGTCGATGGCCAATATATGGTCAATCCTATCGAAGTGAAGGAACGACTACGGTATGAAGGATTGGGTTATGGCCATGAAGAAATTGGAGAGTGCTCCAAAATTGTTGAGGAAAAGAAATCCTCAAGTATGGAGTTCATGCCAAAAGGGCTCCTACGAAGTGATGGTATGTCACACCATGATGGTAGTGATAGTGACAAGTTGTCTTCGCACAGAGATGAACGTTCCAAAGGACATGCCAGGTCAGATTCTCCTCATCGGAGTCACAACTTAAAAGACAAGTATAAGCATTCTAGTACTTTCTTTTCTCATGATCATTTATGGAAAATGGTTCCCTATACATTTTTTCATGCATCTGACCATTGTGTGGCTGAGTGTGAACAACGGAAGGAATTGGTAAAAAAATTGGACCAAATCATTGGGAAGAGACATGAGGAACCTCTCTGAAGTTTGAAAGCTTTCTTGCCAAGGAATCTGTTCAATATTTTTGCACCCACTGTGATATAAGTGGGAACTGGATTAAGAAGTGTTGGAAACTCCATCCGGAACTTCATCCTAAGAAGGACAAGGATGTCATACAATCCCCTGTGAGGGGAGTGACAAATGACAAAAAGGAAGTTGATGCAATTCCCTAAGCAGCCTTTGAAATAGAGAAGGTGCAGAAAGAGAACCCATAGGCCTGGTTAGGCAAAGAATGGGTACACTAAATGTACAACCATTTTGATTTAAGAACTTTAATTACTTGTTCTATATACCTGGTTGGGTAATTTGAAAAGTGATGTCATGTATAAATCACTTATATGCAACAATATTTTTGGCATTTTATGCTTTTTCTGGCTTGTTATTGGGTCAATATGTATGAAAATTTGAGAGTTAAAGTCTATTTCATGATGTAAAAACTTTTGGAGTCCAAAAGTTCTTTTTGTTTGAAGGCATGATCCAGGTCGATCCTTGCACACCCAAAAATTGATTGTCTTAAAATTCCTTGTAAATGGCTCCATTGTGTATAGCTTAAAATTCTAAATCCAATGCAACTTGAACATGATCAAACTGAGTCTGTATGCGAAAGTTATTGTAGGTCAAAATTTAGGGTTGACTGGAAAAAGTCAAAGGGAAATTTTGACTTCATGTGGAAATACATATTGTTGACGTCAACATGGTGATGTGGTAGCATAAGAGACTGCCATGTGTCACTCGTTTTTGGCATTTTTGGATTGCTAAATGGACAAATAAAATTTGGCCACGTGGCATCCATACGGATGACATGGCACTGTACAAACGTGACATGTGTCTGTTGATGTCAACATTGACTGGACAGGGTTGACCTACCAGCGAATGACATGTGGTAGTATGGTATTGATGTGGAAAATGACTGGGTTGTATGTGCAGGAAGGTAAACCAATCTCAGTAAGCCATGTGGCACTGACGTCATCAGGTGACTAGGCGTATGGTTTTCACATGGGCCAATCACAGGCCACCACATGGGCCAATCAGACAACCCCACATGGCCCTATGAGAGGCCACCAAGTGGGCCATTAGATTAGACCAAAATTTATGAGATCGACCTCTCGCGTAACAATCTTTCGACTTACCCTTACACCATGCCATGAGTCTTAACATATAAAGGGAACAAACCATATTTATTGTTTAACGGCTTGGTGGTTAGGAGTAGTGTGCGGGACAATTGGCATGCCCGACCAGCACGAACCACAATTATATTACATGTAATGTGATCCAACGGAATGGAGAAGGGGGCGTCGGGTGGGCCATGACTCTCGGTCCCATAATTGTGCGCAGGAACCAAGGGCGAGGACCAACAACCCAATTAATTATTTTTTAATATATATTAAAAACCAACGCAACTACCAACAGGTAGGGAAGATTGAACTTTGACTTACGATATAATAGCCCACACGCCCAACCAGTCGGGCTATGCCATTTTGTTGAATGGGATGTGAGACCAGAGGTTTTTGTAGCACAATTTATAGTGCACTTTGGAAAAATGAGGATAACTTGGTCATCCTAAGGCCTTTTTTAGCACAAGAAGAGCCTAGACATGGGTTTTTGGCTCTTCTGAACATGATGGTAGAGTAATTTTTGCAGTTTAAGGCTCATAGATGGATGTTTTGAGAAATTCATCCTGAGAGTCATAATGGTGTCTAACCATTAACCTGTTCATCCTCTAGTGAAAAAGATGAAGGATTTGTTTTAAAAGGGCATAAAGGGTTTCCATTTTATGCAGAGTTTGTAATCAGTGGATTTGTACCCTTGCACTCAGAGTTATAAGTTTTTCCATTGTACTTTTTTACACGTGCCTTTTTAGAGGAGAATTCCAGAGTGAGGGCCTAGAGGCCTTAAGCAAAAGATAGTCGAGTATATACTCAAAAGATTCAAAATTTCACAACGAATTCACCTATGGATGTTTGTTTTCTCATTTGAGTGACCAATTTTTAGTTGATCTTTAGATGGTGCAAATCGAGATAAGACAATATTGACACTTCATTGGAAAGTGTTCATGTATATAGTTTTTGATCTCAGATTCATGAGATGATGACGATGATGTTGAGTATGTTTTGAATCCGAGCAGTGGATTCATGGACCTAATGTTATGTTTGTGAGGGTGTCCAATTTATGTTTCTTTGTCTTGTTGTAGAGATGACTCTCAGTGAGGGTTATTTGTAGGAGAGACATTGCTACTCGTCAAGAGAGTTATTTCTTGTTTTGATATATATATATATATGTATATATATATATATATATATATATATATATATATATATATATATATATATATATATATATTATTCAGTTGTTGCACTCAATAAAGCGACCTCATCATCATTGGAGCAGGGCCCAAAGACGTATTCCATCCTGGACGAACTTCGTTCTCATCAGTTTGATTTTGAGTATCACATGCTTCATGTATATCGTTTAGTTCATTTTCATTTACCTATTCATGCTTGAACACTTTTGAACGAAGACAATTTATAGGACCCGGTTTCTTATAACTTGCAAAGCGTCAAAGTTCGATCCTACTTTTAGATCCAAAAAGAAGGAGAAGGAACATAGATTGTTCTCACAATTCGATGTAGATACAAGTAAGCTAATACAATCCAATTCTACTTTCAAATTGACTTTAGAGTTACTCTTGGCTTTATATCTACATATAAAAGATACAAATAAACCCTTTCTCCAACATGTACATATCAAATGAATAAAAATAAAAAGGTTATTCACCTTAATTACTTTCAGGTGAAGCAATTCATAGCCAATTCATAGATCTAAATGAAATTCATAAAAGAAATAACAATGAACTAGAGGGAGGAAAGAAGATAAATATATATTAATTTATAAATAGAATTTATACACCAACTAAGAAAAACATACCTGATCTAGTTGTTATACCTCCATGTTTTGGAATCTATGATCTTCCTACCTTAGCTACTTGTATAAGAGATCTTCAACAATATATGGATCTTTTTTTTACACTTTGAGAGGTGGAACATTATAGATCCACAAAGCACTCTCAAGGCAATATCACTAATAAAGAATGAAGGCAATAATCTTCATAAGTAGAGACCACATGACCCAAAGCTAAATCAATGAGAGGCTAGACTAATTCCACCAACATAAGGATGTTATCTTACTTAATCTATCTCAGCCACACCAAGAACCTTTCTTTTATAGGAAACATGGAGGCTCCCAATAGTTGGCAAGAGAGATCATGCCCCTAAACCTACATGGTTCAAGATCTAATTTGAGAGTTGCACTTGCATAGTTTTTAGAACCACTTTTAGGAATATTTTTGCAAATAAAGTTATTTTAAAGGTGTCTCGAGTCTAACTAAATAAGTTGAAGGACTAATTTTGAGACCAACACTACAAATTTAAGAACACACATCCATATATAAAGTATGTTGGGAATATAAATAGTAAGGAAACATCAAATTTTCAACCTTATATGTTACCATCTTTGTGTTTTAATATCAAAGTCCAAACCTATATTTCTCCCACACAATCATATGCACCTATCTCACTTTTTAGGTGACCAATAGCTTGCATCAATAAGGCTGATAAAATCATATCGCAATATATACATACATATATGAAACATGATCAAACACATAAACATTATTATATTCAATTCCAATATAGGAATATAGATATATTATCAAATTCAACTCTATTCATTTAATGATGCTTTGACAACATATTGTTAAAATTTCATGATATTCAAATGTCCATACTAATTGTTAATTAACTCCTCCCAAGAGGCCCACAAATCTAGCCTTCCTGACACAATTCACACTTATTTCATATCATCAATAATTATTTCCTACCATCATATGATCTCATTACATAAGAAACACATGTTCAACATGGTTCACATATTAGTCAACTCAGAATGATTGAATACATAATATTATTTATACTAATAATTCTACCTACAACATGCACAGATAAAGAAACAATATTATGACCATAAAACTTGTCAATAACCCAAGGCTAATATCCTAATCTTGCACAAATCAAAGTTAAGAAAGAATGGGAATTATAAAGGTAAATCAACTTATTGGGATGTGACACTACCCACACAAGCAAGAAGATAGATGGGGTGTGGCAAAGTGATATTAAGGAAATTGCAAGCTTGATAAAATTTGCAACTCTAAAGGTTTCAAACTTGGAAGAAGAAGGTAGAGGAGAGGATAATGTCATTACAACATCTAGGATTGATGTAGTTGCTTGAAAAGATTCAATAGAAACAAACACAAAATAGAAACATGCCATGCTAGATACATTGTTGTATTGCTCCAAGAGGTTTCTTCTGAAAATTTGTTGGATATGGAGACATTTCACTCCATGAGAACATTTATTGTAGTAGAGAACAACTCCATGAGTCAACAAAGAAACACTTCCATTTGGGAATTAAAAATGGTTCAAGGTGTGGTGTTGGAGAAAGAAGAGAAATATGCACCAATTTGTTGGCGTATGCATGTTAGGGTGGCTTTATCACAAAGAAAGTGAGATTAAATTATTAACAAAGAATGAACCTCAACATGAGGTTGTGTTTCTATTTACCTAAAAAGTGTTACATAGGAGCATCACCAAACTACCATATTATAGTAGTTTGCACATAGAAAGATGGTCGAAACATAGAACATTGAAGAATCAATGTGATAACGATGGTTTTTATTCCTAGGATTCATCCTTAGCCATTCGATCACCCAAGTCTTATCCAACAACTAAAATTTTCCCTAAAATGATTTAGGAGAATGAACTACCTTCCATCTTGTTCTTAGGATTATATGGAGACCATCTAACTCATGCATAAAATTAGCGACTCTCTTCCACATGTAGCTTTCAATTTTGAGGTGTGCATATTTACTTAGGAGAGGCTCTATGATCTCTTCCTCCACATGGTTTATGTGTGGTAGATTAATTGGTTGTTAGGTGATTTTTCTAGTGGCATTCATTAACATTTATGTTGGTGGTCAAATCCCACCACTTCATTTGTTTTCATAGATTGGACCTTAGTCATGTGGTGGAGGTCATTACAGTTAAAGTGTGGAGATGAAAGTGGGAAAAGTAGGGAGATTTGAGTGAGAACGGTTTCTGGAGATAATCTCTTTCATGAAGAAGGGAAGTAGAAAGAAATTGAGGAGAGAAGGAAACAAAGGAGAATGAATATAAGAGAGATGACATGAAGACGAGGAAAAATGAGGAGAATAATGGAAGTAGGGAAGAGAAATTGAAGCTTTGGAAAATTGAATAAAATTCCAGGTCAAACTTGTTGCGTAGAATCAGGGAGAAGATAGAGAATCTAGAGAGAGCAAAGGGTTATAATTATAAAAAATGGGTAGATTTCTAAAAAAAGGAGAAATAATTTTGAGAAAGAAGGGGTATGGGTAGATTTCTTGTCTTTTACATTCTTTACTCCAAAGACGTCTCAACTTGCTATACTTATGTTTTAGTGGTGTTATAAAACATTCTTAATATAACTATGTCATTTTTGTGTTAACAAATCCAACAATGTAAGCTACTCAAATCTTTATAACTTATTGTGTCTTACTTTTTCATAATTCGGGTGATGTAACATCGCATGCACCTTATTTTCATCTTCTTGTTGTGCTGAGAGGTATGACGAAGATGTTGTAATGGTTGTAAATGAGTGTAAACCTTTAGATGTCTGCTCAATATGGGAGAAATGTTGTAGTGTTCGTAAAATAAAGCGTTAAGTCAAATAATAATGATAATAAAACATAATACTGGCTCAATTAAAAAAGTAAAAAAAAAAAGTAAAAAATATTAAAAACAATAAATCGATTCAATTCAATTTGTTATAATGTAATTTTCTTTTTATTAATAAACTTACAAACTTTTTCTATGGAAAAAATCATACTATGTATATCACACTAAAATAAATATAAATGATAATGATTCATTTTCATAACCATGATATTTGAGAACATATAACCAACATAGATGAGGAGCGAGGGCGAAGAGCGGCGGTAGGGTTTCGGGTGCGAGGCGCCGCAGATCAGGGCTTCCTCCGTCGACGCCGCAGCACCATCTGTGACCCACAGAACTTGGCAGCGACGCGGGTGTTTGGGTTCTGAACCTATTTTCCATTCTGGGCGGGGGCGAGGTGGCTCCCTTGCCACCTCTGCGCCTGTTTCCTCGCCTCTGCACTAATCTTCCTATGCAGCGGCTGTGGGTTTTGGTTTGGTTTTTGCTGGCTGCCCTGTTGGAGCGTTGAGGGAACAGGGATGTGGAGGATCTTTCTCTGCATTGTTTCGTGCCGCATCAATGGATGGATTTGCTGGTTTTTTGCTAGTTGCTGTGGATGTTTGGGGCAGTTGTCCTTCTCTGGTTTGGTCTGCTCCTGGAGGAGAGTTTTTGAGGGGGTGGGGAAGGAGTGGCTACCCTGGCGGCTCTCTTCCTCATTTCGTGCCTCTCCTTCTTGTCTGGGCAGCCTGATCTAGAACTTACTGTTTCTACTTCCTTCCACAGGAGCTTTTTTCTTTTTGCAGGGCTATGGTGCCGCTGGGTGCTGTACCTCTGCTGCTATTTGCTATTTTGTAATAGATTTGGGTATCCTGTCCGGGTCTGTTTTGTTGCAGATTTGCTGGGTTTCTCATTCCTATTGTTTGCTGCCCTTTCTAAGGGCTTTCTGGATACTTCTATGGGAGTATTGTTTTGTAGTGGCTCTGTCCACATTTCTGCATATGCTTCATGCATCTACAACATGTAATCTTCTAAATCTTCAGATTAATGAAAATTACAATTTTTCTCCTCGGGAAAAAAAAATATAACCAACATAGATCCATTTTAACTTCGTACCTAACAAGCAACGAGAGGGATCAAATCCCTTAAGATGCAAACTGATGTTTGAGTTGCACCTAGAGAGATTTGATTCCTCTTCACTCTGTTAGGTACCTATACTACTATTGTAGCCCCTCATTTGAGATGAAATCTTGATGAACGTCGTGTCTGAATGTAATGAGTTGGTTGCATAACACACTCTTGGTAGATTAGAGTTAAGATTTGACTTCTTTGATTCTTAAAAATTTTCTTGTACACAACAACTTCAAGTCTCAGCCAATCTCCACATTTAGCCTCTACTTAACTCTCCTCTACACACTTTGTCTCTTATATGCTTTAGATTTATGACATTTAGCAGTTTCAACCTCTGTCTAGTCCTCTCGTGCACACACTATCTTTTTCATACATTCTTCCTAATTAGGAACTCAACTTATATAAATTTTTGCATCTTCGCTCCCTCTCACAAACTACCACAATATTGTTTGTCCTTATCAATCTTTTCCCCTTCACAATCATGAGAACACAAGTTTCTTTAAATTCTCTTGTCAAATTACATTCAAAATTTATATCCTCTAACATCAACCATAGTTTCATTAGATCTTTCATTCATCTTTGAAACTTTAGAAATTTGGGCATTTTACCATTTAAAAAAAATTGTGTTTAATTGATTTTGGTGCTTGAAAGACACCAATTTTCTAGACTTAGCACTCGGGATTTAACCACCTCAAACTATGTGACCAAGGGAAATAACCTGGAGCTTAGGCTCAAAGGCACTTAGTTTCATATCCTTTGTGATCTGGTTAACTCTCATTATACAACATTTTCTTATGAAATTTGACATCTTGTGCTTACTCCCCTTCACGCTAGACTACACCATTGTATGGTAAAATGGCTGGATAACACATTTAAACTTTACGTTGAGCTTTGGTTATGAGGATCTAGGATCTAGTACCCACTCCTTTCATAGAGAAACTACACCGTAGACTAGCCAGATGACCAAACAACAATGTTAAACTTTGATGTGGGGTCCAACTTACCTTGAGGTTCGTGTTGTGGTTTTTGTTCGGTAAATACGACATTTGACTTATTGTTAACGGTGCATACTATGTGCACATCTAGACCACTAGATGCCCAGATGACCATGCGCCTCTAGACTGAAAAACAAAGAAAATCACAAAAAATATTAACACTCTGAGGCCTTACAAAACAACATCCTTGCACGAAGATCGAGATAAGCCACATCATTTTCCATATCGTAGCCACATCATCTACTACATCGTCTCTTTGCCATGTCATGCCATGTCACGATCACATCATCGCCACATCACTACCATGTTTCACTCAAAAAGGGGCCACTTGGGCATTCAAAAGAGCTAAATCCACATGCCACATGTCCTCACCTAAGGGTGCCACATCACCAACTTGTCACTTGTTTCTTCCATCTGATACCAGATGTGCTACCACATCATATTGGGGCCCCCTTTCTATTTGGCACTAGGAAATTTGAGATCCAATTATTTTCATAAGTGGTTTCCCTATTGCACTCTCATAGGCCCAAATGCCCGAATGCCTTGGTGCCTTTGGATGGGTCTAGATGGCTAGATGAATCTGAATAAATGGTCATATTCTTGGTTCTCATCTTTGCTTAACCCCCATATGGACGGATGACAAGATATCCATTGACCCATCGGAACTTGGACCAGGTCTTTCTACAATCCATCACTTCATACTTAAGTTTTCTCTTTATTATTAGGGAGCTAGACTAAGTTCCATATATCATTGGAAAGCTCTCTAAGAGGGTTATCCAACCAAGAAATTTTCATGGTCTTTCGAACAAGGTACCTATAGGAAAAATGCCTTCAAATATAAGCTACTTAGTAAGTAACCAAGACATCAATGACATCATAAGCTTAGCACATTACTAATATAATCAAGGAAAAATATCATATATATTCATTTATTGAATGTGTACAATCTAATGTGTAATAAAATCATCAAAAAATGATTGGCTTTCACCATATATGTCTATGTCCATTTCATACTTCCCTTCAAACAAAAAAATAAAATTCCCTTTAACTTATATAATAGACTAATACTGTCAAAATGAATCAGAGAAAGGTCTCCATGGACTTTACCTCAAACCCATCACTAAATTCGCAAAGTCCAACAGATCTAGTAGGCAAATAAAGAGCCTCTTTGGACAAAGCATCAACTTCCTCGTCTAATTCTTGGAGGATATGGCAGTAATAAATCCACTCAAAATATTGAGATGCCTATTGTGTATCATGCATAATACATTCTAAACTAACATTGCTAACTAAGGCTCTATGGATTGCACAATCAATGACCAATTTTGAATCACCCATTATTTAAATATTTTTTTATCTCTTTTTTTGTATGCTATTTCCAAGAGGAATGAAAGGGTTATGAACTTAGCCCCATTGTTGGATCATCTACCAAGGGAAAATGTATAGGACATAAAATGAAAGTGGTTGAAGTATAGTACAAAACCTACACCACACTGAGGTAGGTGGCCTTTACAGGCCCCATCGAAAAATCCCCATGGAATGTCAAAATCTAGTTCTAACATATGAGGCATCCTTGGATTTTTTTTTCTTTGGCTTAGACTTAAATTCTTTTGTGAGGGAGATGATCTTAGTCTCACAGGATTCAAGAGAAAGATCAAATTCCTTAAAAGGGCTCGAATTACAACCTCTCCAAATACAATTGAAAGAATGCATGGCTAGTTGGTAAAGGATCTTACCAACTTATCCGATAACCAAAATTTGATAGAATATGTAAGAACATAACCATCCTAGATAACTTTGGGATTGAATTCCCTCCAAATGAGATATATAATTTGAGATACATACCTGCAGTGGACAAAAAAATCTAATGAGGATTCTTCCTAAATTTTACATAGAGGGCATCTGTTGGGCCCAATCCAACTATGCTTAATAAGTACATCCCGAGTTAAAAAATTTCGACTGAGATCCAACCAAGTAGTAAGTTTCACTTTGAATGGGGCATTGGATTTCCCAATTACCTTCCACCACCATAACTTCCAACCATCAAAGTTATCTTCAAACCAAGCTTTGTACCCCCAAATTTGTCGTGAATTCACCTATCTGTGGCTTAGTTGACCAAGAAATTGAGTCTGGAACATTATCCCTAAATGTGATGAAGTTTGAATCAAGAGACCAATGAAACAATCCAAGTTCGTAACAACATCTCCATTTAGGCCTAATGAGATGACTGACTTCCATCCACTTCTATCTCTGAGTTATGGAGATTAAGCCTTCACATCAATCACATAATAAATGTTCTTCTATCAAGTCACTTGTAGAAAGGGATCAGGGAGGAGATAATTGTTACCAACACCGATCCAAGGATCTTCGATGATATTATATTATGACCATCCCTGATCCACTAGGTTACCCATTTATCAACTAGGAGGAAATCTCCCACAAGTACTTTCCACAATATAGAGTCTTTGGCGGATTTTCGAGGATGTTTGAACCAATAAGGAAATGACATTCCCAGAAAATACTTTTCCTGAGTAACCTTGCCCAAAGAGAGTTTCCTTGGGTGAGTCTCCACAAACTTTTTTCTGGAAAGAGCTTGGGAAAACAGATAAATATTTTTGACACCCCAATTTCCAAGGTCATTGGGAGCTACTAATTGATCCCATTTAATCAGAGTTATACATTTTACGTTCCTAGCACCGAACCATAAAAAATGGAAATTGACTTTTCTGAACATGGAAAGAATTCCTTTAGGAATTGAAACAATGGAGGTCCAATAGAATTGAATGATTTGTTGTACAAACTTCATCAACACTAAATGGCCTCTATGAGAGAGGAATCTAAGAGGTGAAATGGAGACTCTTGCTTCCACCTTTTTCACCATCCATAGCTAGACTACCTTCTTGTGTTTATTTGATTTCAAAAAATCCCCTGGATAATTAAGACTACCATACAACTACTTATGAGGAAAAGGAAAAAGAGTTATCATTTGAGTACTAATGGCTTCGAAATTTCCATGGGAAACCAGACAAAATTTTGGACATTAATCTCCATTCCAATGGAAGAGTAAAACAAGTTGATTGATCTTTTGAGAGAGACCAGGTCTCTCCATCCACCATGTGCACAACATAGAATAACATCGAAAAATAGAAGATTTGAGACTTGAATTGACTTAGAAATTTTGGTTCCTTTTAGAAGATCCAAAAACCTAGGTTATGCAATGAGTCTGCTTAGAACTTCAACAATAATGAGAAATAACAAAGGAGAGAAAACAACCTTTACAAATCTCACTAGATGCCTAGAAAATTAAATAAAAAAAACCTATTTATAAAAACAACAAATGATATAAACTATATACAACTCATTATCCAATTTACAACTAAAAATACTACACATCTAAATAATAACAAATTAAAAAAAAATATCTAATAATTTTTTAATTTTAAAAATTTTAGTATCTTTATATTTATCAATATATCCTTTACTATTTATCTTTATAAACATAAGTTTTATAACCTGCAAAATAATTTAAAAAAAAACATCCTCAGAAAAAAATTACCCAACCCTTAAAAAAAAACTTTTAAATTTTTTAAAGAAGACGACCTTAAAAAATGACTCGTAAGTGAAAAAAGAATTTCCTTGAATTTAGCACTTCGACTATGTTGCCTTCGAATCACGTATCGAAAATAGAATTCGCATCATGATACGCGTCATTTCATCCGAAGGTAACCCGTGAGCACAATCATAATTATCGGAGAAGTAGACTACGAATCTGGACGTTTCAAAGTGATAGGAATTTGGGCAATTTTTTATTTTTTATTATGGTAGAAATAGATTCGGCACCATCAAAATTTTGGAGGCACTTATGATTTTGAAGTTTGAGAGTTGTAACTTGGATTTACAAAAATTCATGCCTGATTTTATCAAAATATAGCTAGA
This sequence comes from Pinus tabuliformis, assembly GCA_031772625.1. Classification (NCBI taxonomy): domain Eukaryota; kingdom Viridiplantae; phylum Streptophyta; class Pinopsida; order Pinales; family Pinaceae; genus Pinus; species Pinus tabuliformis. Next base: position 86,843,631 of record CM062808.1, on the reverse strand, counting down.
ATTTTTATAACTTTCCAGTCAAAAAACAGTTTATGAAATTTAAAGATTTTGGGTACTATGAAGTTTTTTTGAGGATGCTGTATCCATTTCCACCATAAGAAATATGATTCAAACACTAATATTACAAAATTTCATATTTTTTTTGGCTTTGACATTTTTAGCTGTCCAGACAATTCCTCATTTTTAGTGATTTAGACAATTCTAAAACATTTTCAGACCCAAAAATTCCTCAATTCCTTATTTTTAATTGTCCAGACAATTCCTCCGCCCCTTACACGACTTCTAAAACATTTTTAGACCCCACAATTCCTCAATTTTAATCGTTCAGACAATTCCTCCAACCTCTAAAACATTTCGAGACCCAACAATTCCTCAATTCCTCATTTTTAATCGTCCAGACAATTCCTCCGCTCCGTACACGACTTGTAAAGCATGTGTGGGTTGTACTTACGTCCAAATTGCAGAATAAATTTGATCAATAAATTTGATCACTTTAGCTTTATCTTATGTATGGAATCCGTGACTTTGCAAGCTACTAGATTGAACGTGCCTATATAATGCGTCGCGGTGAGTGAATTCAGAGAAGTGCTACCTCTCAAATTTCAGTTCTTCGACTCTCATTGTTTTTCCTATTCTCATCCTCACCTTCCAACCTTACCTTGTTCTACCAACAATGACCAGGAGAAGTAGATGCCGCTGCTCCTGTTTTTCTTGTTTTTCGGGGAGGAACACCCTTTCTCCCTCTGGCCTGCCAGATGCTTCTCCTTCTGGCCTGCCAGAAGCCCACTCCTCTTCTCTTCAAGGGATGCCCTCCTCCTCTTCCACCGTTCCAGAAACTGCTACCTCCTCCGCTTCTTCCCGCGTTCCAACGGTGGCCATGGCGACAGATGATATTCATCACTCCCAACAATCGGTTGCCTCCTCCTCTACTCAACCTGGAGAAGCCCACTCCTCTTCTCTTCAAGGGATGCCCTCCTCCTCTTCCACCGTTCCAGAAACCGCTACCTCCTCCGCTTCTTCCCGCGTTCCAACGGTGGCCATGGCGACAGATGATATTCATCACTCCCAACAATCGGTTGCCTCCTCCTCTACTCAACCTGGAGAAGCCCACTCCTCTTGTCTTCAAGGGATGCCCTCCTCCTCTTCCACCGTTCCAGAAACTGCTACCTCCTCCGCTTCTTCCCGCGTTCCAACGGTGGCCATGGCGACAGATGATATTCATCACTCCCAACAATCGGTTGCCTCCTCCTCTATTCAACCTGGAGAAGCCCACTCCTCTTCTTTTCAAGGGACAACGTCCTCCTCTTCTATTACCAACACAAACGAAGATGCTGCTGGGCTTGAAGGAGACAACGTGGACGTGGATCTGGATGCCCTTATTGAGCGCATATCCGAACGCTTGCGACTCATCAAGGTAAAAGCGTATCGCTATAGATATTGTGTGATTTTATATGGACATCATGACCTGCAGATTTAGAAAACAGCATGAATGAAATTCCGTTTCCTTTTGTTCCAGGAAAGGGAAAAACCGCCACAAACAAAAGGGGCTCAACAATATTGGCCCACTACCTCCAAAACATTCTTCAAATTAAAGGAGCTGATATCAGAGGGAATCACTGTCGTTGTGCGTAGTAAACTTGGACCTTCATCATTTGACAATGTTTTATTTACAAACCCTTTTATTCATATGCTCAAATTCTTCTTGTTTGTGTTGTGCATCCCCTAAATTTTTCTTGTTTATGTTTATTTCAGAAAGATGTTATTCCCGGTGACGTGATCAAGACAGCTGTTAAAGGTCTCCTCCAGGGTATGGGAACGGCACACTTGGTTACTGCAGGTCTTCTTGTGGTAGCGAATATCTTGGAGAGGTTTGAAGAAGTTAAAGCCAATAAAGCTGAGTGCCTACGTCTTCTGAAGGAAATGATTTTTCTGGCCAAAGTTGTCAAACAATTTAAAGAACGCCGTCAGTTGAATGAAGATGAAGGAATGCACAATCTAATCAAAGAGGCAACCGAATTGATAATTGAAGGCTACAAAAGGTGCTGTTATCAGATTGACTCGTCAAAATATTCCAAGTGAGTAAATCAACATTCTAATCTATTTATTTGTGTCACGGTTTATTTTGATATGCACATATAGCAGAGGTCCCCTGATGAAAGCCCCACAACTCTGTTATAAAAGCAAACAATCAAATACTCCAGAACCTGCACATTAACCAAAACAAAGAACTCGATGTGAATATGCTATCTTCTGGGAAAGCAAATCTGTTACAATCTTTTTCAAACATACACATAAATAAGAGCCTGCAGCTGTAATAGGTTGTCTAAAAGTGGAAATAGAGAAGGTACTGCAGCTCTTAAAAGAGGTTTTCTTACCTAATTCATGCATCACATCTAATAAATTAAAGAGACAAGGAGCAAAGAAACACTTCTAACAAGTTTTTCTGTTAGAGTCCAAAGAAAGTATCATTCAACCCAGATCATAAGAATATTTTATTCAATTCAGATCAGGAATTAGATACAACAACGCAAAAGGAAACTGAGCCTTTTTCTGTTAAGAAAGAGAGGCTCTATCTGTTTTTTCTCTCTTGAAATCAGTTATTCACCTTCGTTGTCATCTTCCCAACTGTTCACGAGTCAAATCTTTGATCTTAAATTTCAAATAAGTTTAATAATTTTTTTTTAAGGGGCAAGCACGGTAATATTTGTATATTTTAAAAAATTTACATAAAATACAATCATGGAAGTCCACAATAGTTTGTACCTCTTATTGCTCCTGGTTGTACCATATTCTGGATAAAGTGGTCCTTGATATCTATATGCTTGGAGCAAGAAACACACGATTCTTTGATAATTGGATCCCACTCTGGTTATCGCATAGGATCGCATGTTATCCAGCACATGTCCAAACAACTCACTGAAGAGCTTCCTCAACTAGACAACTTCATAAGAGGCCATACTAGCAGCGATGTATTCAGCCTTAGTGGTGCTCAAGGCAATCGATTTCTTCTTCCTGCTCATCCAGGTTATCGAAGCAGAACCCAAAGAAAAACGACATCCATAAGTGCTCTTGTGATCCACCACACTGTCAGCCCAATCAGCATCAGAATAAACATGCAACCTCACATCTTCGATAGTGTATCTCAATCCACGAGTGATTGTGCTCCGAAGATATCTCAAAAGATTCTTGACGCCAATCCAATGTATATGATGAGGCTCAACCATATATTGGCTTAATGTGTTAACTGCAAAACATATGTCCGAAAGGGAGTTCACCCAGAACATCAATCCTCCTATGAGTTAACAATACTCAGAAGCATTTCCCAATTCAGGTCCAGCAGCGCTACCACATAACTTCTTAAAGTTAAGTTCCATCGGCGTAGTCACAGGCTTGCAGTCCACCATCCCAAATCTTTCCAATATCTTCACAACATATTTTCCTTGAGATAGGAAAATTTCACCTGGATTTTTCTAGACCTCCAACCCTCGGAAGTAGTGCATCGGTCCTAGGTCCTTCATCTTAAATTCAAAAGCCAACTCCCTCTTACATTTGTGAATGAGAGGGTTTGCACCTGTCAAAAAGAGGTCGTCCACATAAAGTACCAGAATGAGAGGTTTAACATTTTCAACCTTAAAGTAAAGGTTCGAATTGGCTTCACTTCTAGTGAATCTCATCTTCATCAGATAGCTATCGATCCTCTCATACCAAGCCCGGGGTGCTTGCTTCAATTCATAGAGAGCTTTCTTCAATTTGCATACATGAGATTCCCGGTGATGAACCTCAAACCCCTCGGGTTGTTCCACATAGACTTCCTTTTTGATCGAACCATGCAATAAAGTAGTCTTGACATCTATCTGATGTAGGTTCCATCCTTGTGAGGCAGCAAGGGCTATGATCGAGCAGATGGTGGTGTGCCGGGCAACATGTGCAGATATTTCATCGTAATCTACACCTTCCTTTTAAGAGAAACCTCAAGCAACAAAGTGAGCCTTGAACTTTCCTGCACTTCCATCAGCTCCATGCTTGATTTTGTAGAGCCACTTAGAGGTGACAACTAATTTGTCCTCAGGTCTAGGCACCACATCCTAGACATCATTCTTCATAATTGACTCGTATTCTTCATTCATAGCCTCCTTCCATACTTGTTGCTTCACGACTTCTTCAAATGATGAAGGCTCATTTTGAATGATAGTGCTCATGATGGTCAAGTATCTTTGATACTTGTTTGGTTTCTTGCTTTCACGGAAGGTCCCCCTTGGTGCAATATGTCTCTCGATATCTTCGAGAGTCTCCCTAAGCCATGAGGGTCTCCTCTTGAGGAGGAGGATCAATAGGATCCATAGGTTCATCAACATCTGGCATTGTTTCATCTTCTTTTGCACCCTGTTTTTCGGTGTCAGCGTCTTTGTCCTTCCTTGGGATAGGAAGGTTGTTGATCTTCCTGAGGGCTATATCTTCGTCGAAGGTGACATCATGACTTATCTCAACTTCCCTTTGACTAGCCACATAAATTCTATATCCCTTAGAATTTTCACTATAGCCCACAAAGATTCATTTCTTCCCAGATGCACCCAATTTGCTTCTTTTCTCTTTCGGAAGATGAAAATATACGGGGCTTCCAAAAATTATAAAATAAGAGACATCAGGTTTCTTACCAGTGAACATTTCTTCAAGAGTCTTGGAGTCCAATGCTTGATGAGGGCATTGGTTTTGAACATACACATCGGTATTTGCAGCTTCAGCGCATAGGAACTTCGGAAGCCCTTGATCATGAAGTATGACACGCACAACTTCTATAATAATGTGATTCTTCTTTCTAGCCACACCATTCTGCTTGGGAGTGTATGGTGTTGTAGTCTCCTTCTTAATGCCAGCTTCTTTGAAATAATCTTGGAATTCATTGGTACTCGGTCCCATTATCAGTCCTCAATATCTTGATTTTCTTCTCGGATTGGTTTTCGATAAAGGCTTTGAAGTGTCAGAACCATGTGAACACTTCATCCTTCTTCTTCAAGAAGTAGATCCAGTTTTTGTGAGAATAATCATCCGTAAAGGTGAGATAATATAAATATTCTCCCAAATAGTTTATGGGCATCGTACTAGATATGTCAGAGTGGATCAATTGCAATATGTTTGTGGTCTTGCTATTACTTGAGGGGAATGGTCCCCTTGTAAGTTTTCCTTCGGCACATCCTGGACATACACCTTCATGCTCTACTTTGAATTCGGGCATACCTGTCACCATCTGTCTCACATCGGGTAGGGCCTTATAATGAAGATGGGAAAACCTCCAATGCCATAGTTCAGATTGTAGAGATGTGTTGCAAGACATGGCTCCCAATGGACTTCCTCCAACTTGATACAAAGTGTCAACCCTAAACCTAAGAGTAAAATCATCTTTAAAATTTCTTTTCCAAACACGTACCTTTCCATCGATAAAAGCCACCTTGAATCCTTTATCTTCCATTGCCGAAATGGACACCAGGTTCTTCTTGAGATCGGGTACATATAGTACTTCTTGCAAATGAATAGTGTTACCTTGATTCAATTGAAGGGTAACATTCCCTACTCCCTTCATGAGATAGGTGGCATCGTCTCCAAGGATGATCTTCAAGTTTGTCTCCTTTTCCATCATATTAGAGAGGGCTTCCTTGTATACGGTGAAGTGCCTTGAGGCACCACTATCAATCAGCCAATTTCCCAAAGTGTCCAGAGGAGAGGCAGTGGAGAGGGCCGATATAAGATAGTACTCTTTTTTCCTATTGTTAACAACGTTAGATTCTTTATACCTGGAGTTCCTTGATCTCTTGGAGGGTCGACCATTTCCTTGATGTCCCGCATTCCTTTTTCCCTTGCCATTGGACCTGCCATTCCTTTGATCGTTGTTGTTGAAGTTGCCCCTAGAACGATTGTGATCATCATCATGTGATGTGTCCCTTCTATTTGGACACTCCTTTGCATAGTGGCCAAACTTATTGCAAACAAAGCACTTTCCCTTCCTTCCTCCCTTAGATCCTGTCTTTCCATGGAAATGACCTTTAGACCCTGCATTATTTCTCCTTTTGGCATGAGCGAAGAATGCAGTGGGGTTGCTTCTAATAGAAGGCATTTCTTGCTCCACCATTCTTGTTTCTTCTTGAATGCATCTTGACATTAATTCTTCAAACACTGGAATTCGATCATTGTTGAGTATAGTGGTTCTAAATACATAACACTCAAGTGGGAGTCCTCCAAGGGTGGTGAGAGTAAGTTCCCTATTAGGAATGACTTCTCCAATCAAAAGTAGATCATTCTTGATCTCACTGATCCTTAAGAGGTAGGATTGAATATCCTCGTCCTTGCCCTTCTTAATATCTTTCAACTTATTCTTGAGAAATAGAATTTGATTAGCATTACTAACCTTGAACATGTTGATCAACATGTCGTAGATCTCCTTGGAGGTCTTCAATTCGGAGATGTAGGCCACCAAACACTTGTCAATGAAATCCCTGATAATCTTCTTTGCTTTGACTTCATCCCTATTGTACCTGGTCTTCGCAACAACCGGTGCATTTGAAGGAGGCTCAGGGATTTTACCCTGCACATAATCCATCACTTCTTGTTCTTCCAAGGTCAAATCAAGAGACATCTTCCATCCATGATAGTTAGATTTATCATGGAGATTGTCTTCAGCCGGGAAGTAGGATGAGGAACCCATTGAGCCTTTTGTCCTTGTCCAACTGTCTTTGGTGATTTCTCTTTCACTCTTGCTTGGGCTTTGTCTTCACCTTAGCTCTGATACCATGTTAATTTTAGACAAAATGGTATGTTCTATGCTTTAGAGCAATTTTACTTCAATTTCTTTAATAGCCTAGTATCAATATTTAGATTAGCAATCACATCAACATGATAGTAAAATGCAGATAGAACATAAATATAAACAGTAGAAGACAAGCCAAGACAAGAGGACACAAGATGTGGCACTAGCCAGGGATAAACCCCAATGTGGGGAAACCCTTGATCAAATCTTCTTATAGTCTTCAATAGTTCAACAGAGAGAGATAGTACAATTTACAAATCTGATATTTTGTAACAATAGTAAAAGAGCCCTAACAAGAAAAGTCAATGTTGGTCAAAAGGGAAGATTTGACCCTCAACAATTTGGTCAACTTCAGTAAACTTCGGCCTCCAAACAACAAGATGAAGCAACCCTCAAAACAACCCAAAATAGTCCATTCAAACCTGGTCAAAGTCAATGTTTGACCTCGATTTCTGTGCCCAGAAATGCGGCCTACCCAAACAGAAATATCTCACCCAAAAACGCAGTCAAACATGTCAACGCTGCTGGTCAACACATGGTCAAACTATCCAAAAATTTGGTCTCCTGAAATTTCGGCCTCCTGAAATTTCGCTCCTGAAATTTTGGACGTGTGGAGAGAGAGAGGCCCAGAAATCCGCACCCAATCAATGAGGAGAGAGAGAGAGAGAAGTGTGAAGATGAGTGTGTCCAAATGAGGCTAAGGCATCATGTATTTATAACAAACGTTGAGGATGAATGGACGTGACTGTTGGGCTTCTGAGCCTACATAAGTTTGCTGGACGACCTTGACAATTTGTCCATAATCAAAATAAATTCATAACTTCATTTGTACATGTTAGAATTGGATGATCTATAGATCAATCCTACACCTCTTGGAGAGAGGAATCCAAGAAAAATATCAGCTATCATAAATAAGATGACCCATGTGGAGTTTGGCCCTAGTTTCCAATTTTAACATAATTCATACATCACATCTAATAAATCAAAGAGACAAGGAGAAAAGAAACACTTCTAACAAGTTTTTGTTGGACACCTAATCCTCTATGGGTTGGTGTGGAATGTGAACAACCACCGGAGTCCAAGAGACCACTTGGAATATGAATCCAAGGGTCACACTATGTACTATAAATGTATATCATGTCAATAATATATGAAATTCATTGTTCTATCATTTATGGCCGTTTACATTCCATGTGAGCCTAACATGGTATCAGAGCAGGAGAATTCCTGTCATGCTCCAATTTGAGCCACTATTTTTTGTGTTCATTCTCTGTGAGTTTGTTTCCAAACCTAGGCATTATCTAGATTCTCTGAAATATTCACCCGTTAGAACACAGGACCTAAATTTGGCTCTCTGCCCCACTAAATCCTGGTATATACGTTCTTTCTCTGTGCGTTAATTGAAGTTCAAGGTTTATATGTGAAGGTTACTCCTGCATTAAATTTCGTTTTATATGAGGGTCATATTTATATATGCGTTGAGATTATTGTGAGCACTGGTTCATGTCACTTTATGTTCATTATATCATATGGTTCATAGCTGGTTCATAGCTGCTCCAATCTGAGTTTGGTTTGGAATTGATTTGTGGTCTCATCAAATTTAAGGCTCTGCCATCTAAGCCTATCTTTCTATTACCGCCACCCAGGCTCTTTCCTTAAGCTACTTTTCCCATAGTGATTATCTTTAATCGCAACCTTGAATTTTTCCTCTGGCAATGTCAAGCATTCCTTCTGAATACAGAAGTGTACCTGGGCTGGAAAAGGCATCTTCAAAGTATTGAATGCATCAGTTTCAAATTCATATCCACTTAGGTATAAAACATTACGCCATCGATACCTCTTCCCACTGACCACTGTTAGGAGGCATCCTGAAAAATTGGTTAAAGAAAAGCTTCGCTGCAATGGAGGTAACGCTGGCCATTCGAAAAGCCCACAGTTTCCTGTTGTCCTTAGACCACAAGGTACCATTCTCATCTTGATATACATGTATGGGGGGGAAATCTGAGGGTCTCATCCGTCCCCACTGAATTTCATCTCGCGCCTCCTCCAAAGATAACCTTTGAATTCCTTGTCCCTCGTGCATTGTTCAGCATCCAAGTCCAAGTCACTATGCAGTCCAATAAGCTCAGATTGAGGCATAGTTGGTTGCTCTTCTTCAACTAGTTGTGGGGTGGCGTTCATTGATTCTTCATCATTACTCAAAAATTCTTCAGGGACCGATATCATCAGCTCAACATCATTAATGTTGTTGCTCGTCATAGTGCTACCATTGATCCAGTCTTTGAAAGAACGTTGATGTTTTAAAATTGTAGGCGACCACTTGTGTTCATCATGAGATGAATCCGCAGGGTTTTTATCACAGTTCTGAGATGCCGACAATCTGTTTCCAGACATGTTGTCAAGCAACAATGTTGTGAGCAGAGAAAAGGCAACATGACCCCCATAATTTTAGAACACCGCCACAGAGAGGAGTCTGCAATTGCACCTTATGCCAGAATCAGTAGGTATAGCGCTTTCTAATTAACATAGGTATAGTGCTTGCTACACATGTTATTCCAGAGGCGTCATAAAAGTAACGGTTGTTGTGGTATTCACACCAGACGACAACGTTGCAGTTGAGAGGTTTTCAAGTCTCTGGTCTGGCAAGTGCCCATGCTGGAGCAGTCGAATTTGGAGGCCGATTCCATATATATTAACGGTCTTCAGTTAACACCTGGTCCTCTGCAAGCATACCACAGTTGAGCGCCAGTCCTCTGCCTGCATACCACAGTCCTTTGCCACCGGTCTATAACGTTGTGTTTTTACCTCTGGTATAACGCTCCACCTTCCATACACTGTCATATGCGTTTTTAATATTCCATGCCTGAATGTTGTTGGTTAACGTCTGGAGCTCCCATGTAATGAAGACTAACGTCTCTGCATGAATATTCTCTCTACTAAGAAAACCCAATGCCCAACATCTTTGTTTACTCCCTCTACGCCCATTGCATTCTTGTGTGTTAGTTGTGGGATCCTTCCACTCGGTCCTCTCCCTCGAACCTCGGTCCCTTGGCTCCAGTGTGACTTTTCATAGCCAACTCGATCTCCAACCTCCCGAAGTCTGTTGGACACTGTTTTCTTAGTGTGAAGCACCATTGCTGCACAAAGACAGGGGAGAAAACAGGAAGATCTAAGGGAAAGCTGCGGATTTTGGCTAGACCTAAATGCAGATTACCGCGACCTAAATAAAAATTAAAGAACCAGATGGAAGGGAGCGAAGTATGATCTATTTTCTCCAACCGAGTGTGTTTGTATCACTTTCAGGAAGCTTCAAAGAATTCTTAACCCCTCACCATGGATATGTTATATTTTCTAGCATTAGAAAACACTGCATAGTAAGTAATGATAGTATCATTATCTCTTCTCGCAATCTTAGAGGTATAGTTGAAATTTTTCTTGGTGTGGGGTGCTATATTCAACATTTTAGTTTGATATTTTTTATTAAATCAATGACACATTTATTTTGAAGATCAATCCAAACTGAATAATATTCGCAATTTGTTTACATTTTAAATGGGTGCATTATCGGTTGAAGCCGACACCCTTCATTTCTTTAGCTTGAGTTGTTTGGAAAATGGCCAAAGTTTATGAATTATTAGAGTCCCTGGAAACTTTGATACAATATACTCTAGGTGACACTATCAAAATCAGCAAAACCACTCATATGTCTGCAAAATGCAAACCTTGTTTTTGTTTAGAACATTGAGACAGACTCCCATCAACACCAAGAATATAAAGTTGAGGTTGATTTAGTGCGCAGCTCCAGAGCATATTTTCATGCAGATGTAGAAGTTCAGTTTGCACATCTCAAGCCCATCATTAAACCTTGGGAAGAACTCATCAGCAATAAGCACATAACATGTCTTGGATATGATAAGGAAGTTTCCTTTCATATTCCAGATTACTCAAAGCACATCAAATTTCAGAGCGTTGGGGTTCTTCATTATGGTTCACCTTCAGTTGTTCCAGATTCTACTCCTCCACATTTGCAACCAAAAGTTGTTAAATGCCAACACTGTGACCGAGTTGGCCATATGAAAGATCACTGTTTTGATCTTCATCCATGTGAGAACTGTCATAAAATCACTCATTCTTCAAATAGGTGCTACAAAAACAAGCCTCCTGCAAGAACAAAGATTCATCTTGGATGGATCGCTTCTTGGCAATGGGCTTCAACAAACAAGAAGATATTACAACCATATGTCAGAACTTGTTCTAGAGTATTGAACAGTATTGCACTTTTCTCCATCATCTCACCTTGTATTTGACAAGGGGGGAAGTGATGGTCATCTACAAGCTTCAAAGCCACATCAAGCGAGCCTAAGCCACAACCTTCCATACTAGATTTAGAGTTGTAGCTAGCGACAAAGATGCCCATGAGCATGCCTTCGGTTGATGATCAACTTTAAACCATCTATGCGGGGTTGAGACATCTCTTCAAAGAATTGGGGACACTTCCTCTAGCAGAAGACTTCAACTTCTTGCTAATTTTGGAAGAGTTCCAGGAATTGCATTAAGCATTCCAGAGTTGGTGGTCATCCTTAAACCATTGCAGGTTGTAGACCTCCCTGTTTCAGGTTGAAGGTCTCCCTCTCCAAAGCATTAGGGACACTTCCTCTTGCAGAAGATTTCAGCTTCTTGCCAGACTTGGAAGAGTTTTGGGAACTGCACTAAGCATTCCAGTGTTGGTGGTCATCCTTAAACCACCTCCTTATACCAACATTTCAGAGAGCACATTCAGCCTAGTGCTGCCGTGCATTTTTGCACATTTTGTATTACAACTCTCTTCTTGGACTCATACATACCCCTTCGGATTAAGGGGGGGAATGTTGGACACCTAATCCTCTATGGGTTGGTGTGGAATGTGAACAGCCACTGGAGTCCAAGAGACCACTTGGAATATGAATCCAAGGGTCACACTATGTACTATAAATGTATATCGTGTCAATAATATATGCAATTCATTGTTCTATCATTTATGGTTGTTTACATTCCATGTGAGCCTAACAGTTTTTCTGTAAGAGTCCAAAGAAAGTATCATTCAACCCACAACATAAGAATCGTTTATTCAATTCAGATCAGGAATTAGATACAACGCAAAAGGAAACAGAGCCTTTTTCTGTTCAGAAACAAAGGCTCTCTCTGTTTTTTCTCTCTTGAAATCAGTTATTCACCTTCGTTGTCATCTTCCCAACTGTTCACGAGTCAAATCTTTGATCTTAAATTTTAAATAAGTTTAATAAAAAAAATTAAGGGGTAAGCAGGGTGATATTTGTATATTTTCAAAATTTTACATAAAATACAATCCTGGAGGTCAAGAGTAGTTTGTACCCCTAAGTTGTTTGTAGACAGAAAACATGTATATAATGAGGAGAAAATTAGGGAGACCATCAGCTCGAGAGGGAAGCCAGATGGTCTCCCAAAGAGGTATTAACCATAATGGTGATGGAATGACATTAAAACAAAGTAAACATAACTGAAACTAAGTAGACAAGAGAAACTAAATGACATGTAAAATTGAGACTCTGAGAATGTCTATCCAGGGAATTTAGCATGCATGTTTGGGCTATTCCTTATCCTCGTCGGTCTTGGTCTTGGTCTAGGTGAGATGCATTTGCTCCCTTGGAACCTTGCCTTGCCAAGCCTTTTACTTCCTAGCATGTTCCTATTGCTCCAGGTAGAGGAAGAGGTTGTCATATCCTTTAGGGAGACAAGAGGGATGCTCCAATTCCATGAATGCTTTCCCAATGTAGGAATCTACCTCCCTTCGTGAGGGTTCTCCGTTGGTTATGCCCTCAACGCTAGACTGAATGGCTAAGTCTGTTGCCTACCCTACTGGTTCCAGAGAGTTATGGGCGCCGACCACCTTTTGTTTCTTGGCTTTAGGTTTTGGGTGAGCCAAACTGGAGGCTCTTTTCTCCTGTTGGGAGGATTCCACCTCTTCAGACCTTCCATTTGAATTGGAGGATGTCAGAGGAGGGGTAGGAGCAGGAAAGGGAATTCCCATCGCTTTGGACATATTTATTGAGGTTGTGCTCATGTGAACCAAGAATGTGTTGAGTGTGAAAATTCCTTGACCGTAATTCCTACTGCAGCAACTGATGATATTACTCCTATTTGTTAAATTCCTTTAAACAAATTACTTGCAGTTTCCTACGAAAAGTTTTGTAATACATACATTGTAGCCTTCACTTAATTAAATTATTATGCGGAAACAAGAGACTGAGCAAGAAAGAAAATACAACAAAAATGACACTGTTATTTTTGGACAAAAGTCCCCAGAAAAACCCAATGCAGGAAAATCGGTGCAACAACTCTGAGGGTTTTTTTATTATTAAGAAGTAGTTTTTGAATACAACTTTGGATGCCCTCCCACCAATCTAGTTACAGAGAAATAAACTGGTAAAAAAAATTAGTGAGATTCCCTCACTATACTCAGCAATTTCGACTGTTCTGACAACTGAATCAACTGTCCCCGGCTAGAACTACGCTTCCCTTGCGCAGTAACTGTGTGGGCCTGTGTGGAGCTCTCTGAGGCTCTGTGTTAGCTCAACTAGGAAACGTCTTGCCTTCTGGAGTAGTTTCCATCCCTCCCGGCTCAGAAATGTCAGCTCCTCTGTAAAACTCGGACTTCTGTGTGGGTGACTGAGTTGCCTCTACGTGAGCCCTTTTGGCTCAATGTCAAGCTCTGCGTGGGCCCTTTTGGCTCAACATCAACCCCTATGGTGTCTCTCTGCCTCTCTCTACTGCGTATCCTAGGCTTTGGAGAAGATACTCCAACCCAACTATCCCTGCCCCTCAACTAAAAGAAATATACTCGATCAGAATTTCCTCTTGAGAACTTCTCACTTCATAAATTCGATCTCTTGATCTCTTGGTGTGTTTTCCAAATGACCCTCAAGCTCCCTTAAATAATCTTCTCATTTACATTCAATGACCCAAATTAGAAGCTAATCAATGGCTAAGATCATTTTAGCTTGATCATTGTCTTCTTCTAGAAGTTACACCCACAATTAGATTAATACCCATTAATATTTTTAATTTCCTAAGTTTAGACTTAGGGTCCCATTAAAAAATATTAATTATTTTAATAAAATTTCTCTGGGTTGAATTTACCAAAACTCTTTCTGGGTTCTTTGGAATACATGTTCCCAAGCTTCCCTACAAAATTTGAGGCCTAGAGCACATCCGATGCTACCCCAAATCAACATTGAGTTCAACAATTTTGCCTTCAAATCTCTCCCTAGATTGTTCCTTCTTGTAAGATCCCAAACAATTAAATTTCCAATAGATCTGGCACACTAGAATGTTCTAATAAAAATTCTTGCAATAAAAAAAACGAACACCAAAGGGATATGAAAATGAAACCTCTTATTTATATTAATAAATGAAAACAAGATACATGCTCAAACAAGACATACTCAAGTCCCTACCAATAGCATGCACGACTGCTCAACAACGACTACTCTAAGACACTGAAGCCCACTTGTGAATCCTAGATGGATCCACCATACAAATTTCACCGTGGGGTTTTCGTCCTAGGATCAACTTAGAACTGGCCATGCCAAGTTCTGAACAAAACACAATAAGATAGACAAACTCTCCATGATCCCATTGTCTGGCCCTTATCCCCTTTTATAGGCTTGATGGACTCTCCAAAAACCTTATTTTATTGTTTTCCTTCGAAAAACAAAGGAAAATACCATTGGCGAATACCGCGGTAAATACCATGGGCAAATTTCGTCCACTTTGACCATATCAAGAAAGGGAATATTACAAATCCTCCCACCCAAAGATTGCTTGCCCTCAAGCAATCCACTTCTATCCACAACAAAAGCATATGTATACTAATACCAACATCCCATACAAACCTAAGTGTTATCCCATGCCTCTATGCTAAATGACCTTGAATGGATCCTTCGATCCCTAGATCCCAAACAATTATTTGACCAATCGTGCCCTCAATAGATTCACCTAGATCCCAATGCCACCTATGTCCTGGGACCTGTGGGTTATGATACCATCTCAACCCTCCATCATTGCCCATGCCTAAGGGCCCAAGCTGCAATATGCCCTTGGTTATGGGTATCCTCATAGGAATCAACCCATCAATAGAGTTCCAACTCATAATTTCTCGGCAATCCATCCTGTAGGAAGGATCTAATGCATGAATGGCTGCACATGGAATAAGTCTACTATTTTGATGTTGCCAGTTGCTCAACTCATGTTGCTCCACTCGGTCATCCAACATGATCCATTTGGATAATTTTTCCCTAATCTCCCCAATGTATAAAGGTGGGTTGGTAGTGCTGCGAGCTTTATCTATGTACTCCTGTAGAGGGCTGCTTTGGAATTCCTAACTGTATTCCTCTTGTAGCCTTGTGAGGGACTTGAGACATTCCTCTACACTAGACAACTTGGCCACTGACCCGACACATACCCCTATGAGCTCCTCAATTTTTCTATTTTCTTGTAAGATAATGTCTTGGGCTATCCAAACTCTCTGCTTCAACATCATAAGATGTGTCTTGAAATGCATGATCTTTCCCTTAAAGTTCTCTATTGGTGATTCTAATGCCCTGATGAATGTCTATGTTCCTGTCTGCACCGAATGCCTAATGACCACAACTTCAACTTGAGCCTTTGACTGACTCTCTGGGAATGGTTCATTTTGCACATTATTTCATCATGATGCTCCTAATGATCATGCTCATCATGTTGGTTCACTACTACTAGTTCCTTACTCAAATTTCCCTTGTCTCCTCCATCTGTGAATACAATATGTTGTTCATCCTCTCCAATTTTCGAACATAAATGCACTGGTGGACTGCTATTTATACTTGACTATTCATATTCTTTATGGACATCCCCCTGGAGACCTATGGACTCATCTGTATAGGAGTCTACCTCATCAATACCATTAGGTAGAATTTCCTCATGCACTTCCAAATGCTTGTCATCCTGCAAGTCTCCCTGAATAATATCGCGCTGCTACTCACCATCTTGAAAATGAATAGACCCAAATACAAAAGACTCCCCATGATCTAAAGGAATCTCCTCTTTTTCTATCTATGTTGCCTCCTTCCTATCACCTAGACATGAATGGTTAAAGGCCCAAGGTCCCTTGCAGATAAAGCATAGTCATATCCTCCTTAGTTCATTCTTTCTGCAGGTTTTGTTCTTGCCTCCATCAATCCTTCTCAACTCCTTCCTAGTCCGCACCCTTCTGAGAAATTTTATGTTTTTCCTGACCAACTTCTCAACTAGATCATAGGCAAAGGTAGGAAGCATGATGTTGTTCAACCCTTGAAGGGATTCTACTATCAACTACAATATCTCTCTCATGATATCATTATTGTAAGGCAGTAGTGGTGATGTTAAAGCTATGATCCTGTTGAGATAAGAAGCAACTGTGAGCGAGGCCTCTTCACGAGGATATTCCTAGAGTTTGGGTTGTATTAATGCAATCAGGGATGGTTTGATAGCCCAACTGAGTTTCTTCCATTCTGGCTGCCCCACCCTGGACATACATGCGTCTAATTCCTCCAACTTACGAAGGTCTATGACTAACTTTGTTTGTTGCAATTCAGATCCAAGTGTAGAGAGCTTAGCTCCTCTTCCATGTCCTTCCTTCACTTTCCATGGGTGCTTGGGCTGCTGAATGACATGGACTCTTTTCGAGAATGTTCTGATTCTTTGACCATCATTTTGGTCTAAGGAGGTATTGATGTGTAAAGGACCATATATTCTCACTAGTTCATCAAGAAGTTTTTGAGTGTTTTCCAAGGTCTCTTCAAGATGACTCATCTTCTCACATACCAAAGCAGGTAAATATAGGAAGATTATATCAACATTCTGTCAATCATTTTACTTCCAATTTAGCCCATAGACTTGGAAGATAATAGCTAGGAATAAAATGATTTTTCCACCTTTTCTTCTTTTTTTAATAATATCCTATCAAATTTCAATATCTGAGATAAAATTCCCAGCAAATTTCACAACCTATTTTCCTACCAGTATTATATTCCTTATGGCCCTTGATACAGTTCGACTTCCTGGTTCATTTGGGATTTTCCACCATTACTTGAGTTCCTCCTTCCAATGCCAATGGATCTCCTCCATTCCTTCCATTCTCGAAGAATCTGTTACTTGATATTTGAACCCGAGCCACAAAGATAGGTCAATGTGGTTGTCTACTTAATCCCCTGCGCTGATGACTAAACACCCAACTTAAAGTTGTCCAACAAAGTAATTAAATATTGGTATTGGTTCCCAAAAAAACACGTGGAAGAGGTGGCGATGAGTTTCATGTGCAGTGTAGAAATTCTCACTGTAGATTAACCTGATTATGCAATATAACTAAAGCAAAATACTTAATCTACTTCTACAATCAAACTTGCGAAAGCTGAATCAATTTGAGCAAGATCAAGCAGAACACATACAACAGAGAAGAAGAATCAATACACATGAAACACAGAAGAATACTCTGGGGAAAGCCTCAGCTAAAAACCCCGCTATTTGTATTATCATACAAGTGGAAATATATCAGGATTACACACAACTTTAGCTCTCACAGCTATCCAACTTCCAGTACAATCACTCACACTGCTCATAGACAAAATAGACTGCTCATATGCCTTCTCCTCTTCCCTCCAAGCCTCCTATTTCCTTGCGCTGTTTGTTGAAAATGGCAACAAGAAATGCTAAAAACAGAAGTTCTATCTTTAGCAGTTCAGATAGATTCCCATTTTTAGTCAGTCCCTGGACTAGAAATAGGAAGTAAAATTCGAATTTGATATTAACAGCAGTTTGTAAATTAATTAATTAATTCAGTTTGAGTTAATTAGTTAAGGAAAATCAAACTTGAAGTCTATGTGAGTACATGCAACAGTTTATCTATTAATTGATGAGTTTATCCATCAGTTAAAGAGATAAGGATGAGTTGTAATATTGAGTTGTAATTAGTTGACTTAGTTTAACTGAGTCAAGTCCAGTTAGATTAATTTAACAATTTGTTAAATTAATGAGATTCAATTAGTTAATGCTTGCATGCATGTAACTACTATATTTTAGATAACTGAAGATTCACTAATGGATAACTCAGGCATGTTAGTTCAGACAGAGACCCAGTTGAGATCAGAGAAGGGACAATGTACTATCAGTTGGATGGATTTTTCCTATAAAGAAAAATCATACAAGCAGAAGGATTAAGGTTCCTTGAGGATTGTGCAGTTTTACAGGGTGTGAGATCAGTGTGAGAGATCAGTGATACACTTGGTAACAAGAGGATCACCCAGGAAAAACTGCACAAGGAAATAGGAGGCTTGGAGGGTAGAGGAGAAGGCTTAGGAGAAGTCTTGATTGCCTGTGAGCATCCAGGAGGATTGCATTGAGAGCTGGCTAGCTGTGAGAGCTAAGGCTTTGTGTAATCCTGATGTATTTCCACCTTCATTTGTGAGGATTGTATTGAGAGCTGGCTAGCTGTGTGAGAGCTAAGGCTTTGTATAAATCCTATGTATGATAATACAGAGATGGGGTTTTAGGCTAGTGCTTTCCCCAGGTAAATTCTTCTGTGTTATGTGTGATTGATTCCTTCTTATCAGTTATATGTGTTCTTATTGATGTTGCTCATGTTTGATTAAGCTTCCGCAAAATTTATGGTAGATGTAGATCTAGTATTATGCTTTAGTACATTGCCTATATCAGTTGGATCTGAAGGTGAAATTTCTACATGATATCAGTGAGCTAGCTGATTTGTAGAGAAAATTCTACATGGTATCAGAGCAAAGGTGATCAAAGGAGAGAACAGTATATTGAGAGGAGATTTCAAAATTTTGAGTTTTGGGCCGAGAGTTTGCAGAGCAAATCTGAAAATTTCTGTACAAAATTTTCAAAACAAATAGCAGATTTGGATTCCTTGTGGAAAAATACCCAAAATAATAATTAAAAAAAAAAAATCGGCTGAATCAGAGTTCGGATGAGGGAGATATCGTTGATTTAAAATCAATGCTTTTTCTAGAAAATTTCGTGATGGCGGGAAATATGAAACAGATTGGTGTGTTAGCCAAGAACCTGTATGCACTTGAGGTACAAGATGCATGCAAAGCCTTGAGGAGCAAGGCAAAGGTTAGATACTTGGTGGTTGAGAGGGAGAGTATATTACCTCTCAACATGTAGTGCCAGAAGAAGTCTCAGACGATTGTGGAGGAGCCACAATTGGGGAAGCAGCTTCAGGAGGTTGTGGAGCAGCCGTAACTAGAGAAGCTGAGAGGAGATAGAGTAGAGACATCTACTCATGCAGAGACCTCCAGTAGGGGGAAATTTTGATCCAGGTGGGCAGAGGGATCACATGCATCCATACCTCCAGGTAGGAGGTGGGGCGATGTGGAGTGATCGTCCCAAGAGTGCTGGAATAGGGGCAGGATCCTTGAGGTACCCAACCTCTTTGATTCGACTTTGCTACGGGAGCCCCGATGTGGAGTAGCAGGAACTAACTGATTGGGTAGAGATAGATGCGGATGGAGCGGCAGAGAGAGCTACAGTGCAAGGAATCCCATGACAGCGCAGAGCATGCACGCTGCAACAATGCGAGAGGCACAAGTGTGTTGCACAGTATAGGGTAGCACAGAGAAGGGTGAAACAGTGCGAGATGCATGAAGATGTTGCAGTAGCGCAGAGGTCAGAGAGGGAGCACTTGTCAGCGGCAGGTAGAGCTTTAGCATCAGAGTATGTTTCTAGCCCAACAGAGAGGTCAGTTGGGAGTTTTTTTTGTTCTGAGAGTTGCTGGAGCAACCACACTTGGTATAAGTGTTGCATGCAAAACATTCCGAAGGTACAGGATCAGGCTCGAGAGGAAGCCTTTCTTGTTGAGAGGGAGTGTTGAAAATGGCAACAAGAAATGCTAAAAATAGAAGTGCTAAAAATAGAAGTTCTAAAAATAGCACTGCTAAAAATAACAGTTTGGTTACCAGTGCTGGGTTGGGCAACAAGGAATGAAAAATGGAAGTGCTAAAAATAGAAATTCTATTTTTAGTAGTTCAGATGGATTTCTATTTTTAGTCAATCCCTGTAGGAAGTAAAATTCGAATTTGGTATTAAGATCAATTTGTAAATGAATTAATTAATTCAGTTTGAGTTAATTATTTAAGGAAAATCAGACTTGAAGTCTATGTGAGCACATGCAACAGTTTATCTATTAATTGATGAATTTATCCATCAGTTAAAGAGGTAAGGATGAGTTGTAATATTGAGTTGTAATTAGTTGACTTAGTTTAACTGAGTCAAGTCCAGTTAGATTAATTTAACAGTTTGTTAAATTAATGAGAGTTCAGTTAGTTAATGCTTGCATGCATGTAACTAATGTATTTCAGATAATTGAAGATTCACTCATGGATAACTCATGCATGTCAGTTCAGACAGAGACCCAGTTGATATCAAAGAAGGGACATTGTACAATTAGTTGGATGGATTTTTCCTATAAAGGAAAATCATCCAAGCAGAAGGATTAAGGTTCCTTGAGGATTGTGCAGTTTTACAGGGTGTGAGATCAGTGTGAGAGATCAATGTTACACTTGGTAACAGGAGGATCACCAAGGAAAAACTGCACAAGGAAATAGGAGGCTTGGAGGGCAGAGGAGAAGGCTTAGGGGAAGTATTGATTGCCTGTGAGCATCCAGGAGGATTGCACTGAGAGATGGCTAGCTGTGAGAGCTAAGGCTTTGTGTAATCCTAATGTATTTCCACCTTCATCTGTGAGGATTGTACTGAGAGCTGGCTAGTTGTGTGAGAGCTAAGGCTTTGTATAAATCCTATGTATGATAATACAGAGATGGGGTTTTAGGCTGGTGCTTTCCTCGGGTAAATTCTTCTGTGTTATGTGTGATTGATTCCTTGTTATCAGTTATATGTGTTCTTATTGATGTTGCTCATGTTCGATTAAGCTTTCGCAAAATTTATGGTAGATGTAGATCTAGTATTATGCTTTAGTACATTGCATATATCAATTGGATCTGTAGGTGAAATTTCTACATGATATCAGTGAGCTAGCTGATTTGTAGAGAAAATTCTACACTGTTTTCCCTGAGTGTTCCAGTAGTAACCTTGTGTGACACTGATCTCACACACTACTCCAACACACTGTAAAACTAGGCAAATCTCAAGGAATGAATTCCTTTAGCATGCAAGAGATTTTCTTATAAGAATTTTTTTTGCCACTGATCGTACACTGTCCCTGCCTTTAATCTCAACTAGGTCTTTGTCTAAACTGACATGCATGAGTTATTTATGAGAGAATCTTCAGTTATCTGGAGTACACTAGTTTGATGCATGCATGCATTAATTGACTGAACTCACAATTAGTTCCTCAAACTGTTTGGAACTAATTTAATTGGACTTAACTCAGTTAACTAAGCTAACTAATTACAACTCAAATACAACTCATCCTTATCTCCTTAATTAAGGGATAATCTCCTTAATTTAGGGATAACTATTGCATGACTTCACAAAGACTTCTAGCTTGAATTTCTCCAACTAATTAACTCAAGATGAATTAATTAATTATTTTCCAAGCAGTTGGTGAGACTAAATTCGAATTTTAATTCAAGGACAAATTAAAATTGGAATATTCTTGTTGCCACATTTCAACATGCAGGAGAGATGCTACTATCCTCATATATCATCTTTCTTTGTTCACAAAGTGGATGTATAGTGCTATCCCAATTTAATTTTTTGCGAGATTGAGGATGTCTGCAATTCGATCCCCTATTTGACTGGTGCGAGAACTTCCATGAATATACTGCAAGGAATCGACCCTTTTTGTGATTATTCTCATCACCTTGGGTAGTGTTATCTCTCGGTGTTCTAGATCAGGTGCATTAACTGTGCACTTTTTGTCCACGACACACTCTTACGTTGCAAACAAATTGTCATCATCCCAAGTGTGTCCACTTTGATCAATTACTTAGAGCAAGTTAAACATCATTGGAGACCTTTAATCCAAGCAGGCATATATTGAGCAATATGGATGGAATCATTTTTAATTAAATGATAAATGGTTTGCAATAATTCTGAATATGCCAAAATCATAAACTACATCAGTTAGTTAACCATGTCACTACACCAACCAACAATGGTCAACCATGAATGGTCTAGATTTATTCAGCTCATTTGTACGTTGAGAGGGGATCAATATTGGTTATTCCACAACATGATTGAATGTCTAACACTTCCCTCACAACTGAGTGGTTTATGAATTCTCCTTCCATTCTCTGCAAACCAATGCAAGTGCCAACCCCTGATGGCTTTGACCTCTCTGCATGGCACTCCTGTGCACTCTCAGCTCAATGATGCACCCATCGCTCTTGGTCAGTGGACTTGCTGCTCGAACGATCACCGCCCACAGGGTAGTGACCCACAACCCTTGCAATCCAATAAGATGTGGTTATATATCACAATATCTTTGCCCTGTACTGATCTGTCCTACCATGATCTCAATAGATGGTGTCCTACTTCTCAGTGATGTTCATGATTTTGCAAACATGTATGGTCTTAGTAATGAATTTCTCTCCCATGGATCTTCAATGAGGCACGAAGAAAACACCTGAACTTCTGCTCCCTGGTTTGGCTCTAGTTGGCTCATGTTCGCGTAGAAATAAAAATAGGGTCGAGACCCTGGGTTCAGGAATAAGGGCCAACAAGGCTCCGTTGTAGTTTAACACAACACCGACATTTTCACCTTACCTGGAAAGGGTAAGGAGTCTCACCAGAGGCGTGCCACAACTTTAGTTAGATGAGGGTTAGAATCCAACATCAAGGAAAACCATATCAAAGAATAGAGAGCAGATAACATAGAGTCATTCTACAAGGAAGTTAGATCATAACAGGTCATATATGCTGTAACAGAAAGACTACTTAAACATGTGCATACATAAAAATTTTAAAGAACCCGAATAACACATAGGTAACACACTATGATCCCAATAGTAGTCTTCCTCATTAATATGCAAGGTAAATACATTACATCAGGCTCAAGGCCTATTCCTCAACATCTAGAACTCTAACAAGGTAGAATACAAGGTTACAAAAGGATAGACACAAAGCTGCTCTCATCGCTCCGCTACACAGGAAGAGCAGTATCCACCATAGCAGTCACGACACAACAACCAACCCTTCTCGGTTCTCCTTTCTGCCTTTTATCTTCTTCTTTCTTCTCTTTGCGTGCCAAAACTTCTAGTTCATTCTCCCTTGCTCGATTGTCTTCATTCCTCGGCTTCCCTTGATCTTTTCTCGCTTGACTGTATTTGCTTCTTCCCACCACCCCTCCACAAATTCTGGTCTTCCACAAGTTCCTTCCCCTTTCCTTGACTATTGTTTCCGCATATCTTTAACGACCATTTTCACCACTTGTCACCAGCCTTTTGACTTCTCCAAAACATCTTAATTTCTCCAAAAACAAAGGCCCCAATAGGTCCGGATCACAATTCATTGACTCGTCCCCAAGTCAATCTTTCTTCGGCGTTGTCAGTGTTGTTGATCCTCCTGTTGGTGGTGCTATTGCTGATGCTTCTACTGGTGGGACTGTTGCTGATGCTTTTGCTGCGCTGGTGGTGCTGCTTATTTTGCTAGCACTTCCTCTTGGTTGGTCTCTTTAAATGAAGCCCCAATTCAGGGACAACCGTGATGGTCACCTGGCGGAATTGAGTGTAGTCATTGAACAATGTCTGCCAGACCTTTGTGATTGCAGCTACCTGACCAAGGAATTCAGATGTTGCGTTGGATGTCGGGTGGGTTGGCCGGGGCATCAACAAGGAAGTCCAATGTGTTTCCATATCCTCGGTTAGTTGTTGCAGTGTCTCTAGGTGTGCTTGAACTGGGGGACAAAGATCCCAAAGTATTTTCTTTGTCCTGGCTGACTCATCTTCGATATGTTGAATGCATGCCTCCAAAACGTCTATCTATGCCCTGAGTGTTTTCCTCTGTTCTTTGTATTTAGTGTTCCTGGAATCGGTGATGAGCTCATTGACTTGGTCATGGAGTGGGTAGACCGGTTGGTTTTTCTTCACAAGGCTTCCTGACCAGTCGTGAACTTGTTGTAGGAGGGTGTAGGCATCATTTGCAACATTTACAATGGAATCCTTGAGGGTGGTTGCGACGTTTATCTTCTGTTCTATCTCATTGGCATATGTTGTCGCAGGGTCCGACAATGCACTTCTTGTGGCTGCGAGGGTTTTCTTGAGTTCCTGATTGGTAGAGATTAAGTCATGGCATGTAGTCTGGATATGGTTGCAGCATTCAACCAGTTTGCAAACTGAAAAATGTTTTGGGGCATTAGTCACAACATCAGAAATGGAAGGCCACAGTACTTGGAATTTTGTGGTGATTTGCTCTAGGCGCCCCTGGAGTTATTGTTTATCTTGGCAGAGCTGATCACGTTTGGCTATGAGGGAAACAATTTGTTGTTGTTGTTGCTCATGGTCGACAATTAGATCATTGTGCAACGTTGTGGCATTTTGTGCGGCTTGCTGAATAAAGGTGAAGAATTGGGCTAAGGACCAGCCCTGAAGATCATCCTGGTGCATAGTTGATGGATATGGGAACTGACTCTGCAAGGGTTCCCCATTGGTGACTGACTTTTCTGAGTGTCCGTGGGGAGAGGTGGCCTGCTGTGATAGTTCAACCAATGGGGAAGTGATTTTTATGGAGACGGGGAGTGGTGTAACTAGAGGAAACATATGAAGTGGTAGTGACACTGGGTTGATAGTGGTGGTGAGTGATTGGGTAATGATGGGTCTTGTGCTCAGTAGTGGACCCGACTCTAGCAATAAATACATCATGGAAGTGATGACGAGTTCTCTGTTGGGGACTTCTATGATGGATTGGATAACGGAATCAACTTCCATTTTCGTCTTCGTGCCCAATAGTGTCCCAGAGGGTATAGTGTCTGAGAGGGTAGCGGATGTGGATGGAGTATGCGATGATGGTTTGCATGAGCTAGATGTCGCAACTAAAGTGGAGGGTGGAATTTCTTCAATGATGGATGAGGTAGTATTGGATTGGGGCTCTTCAATGGTGAGGTCAACAATGTGACTGGCCGGAGTGGATTTCTGCTTTTGGTCCCGACTGGAGGTTTTTTAGCTTTTGACTTACGGGGTTTTGGGATGGTGGGGTTGGACTGTGAATGAGGTCCTACTACCAACATTGCAACAACTAAAGGGGAAGTACTCAAAGGACCATGTTGTATTAAACTTGAAACTCAGGAAATTTGGAAACTGAACCTGTTGAGATCCCCATGTTGGCGATGGTTTCCTTCAAGGAGCTCATTTGATTCTTCAACAGTTTGATGACTGGTTGTATCTCCTCCTTGGCCAGGCATTTCCTGGAATCCGCAACTGTCTCTCCTGGTATTTCTTGAGGTACCATCCCGTCAAAGAAATATATGTGTTTACCTTCCCAAATCTCCCCTGCAATTCCTGGCAACGAACCGACCTCTATGTGGAAAGATTCGGCTAATAACATAAACTTCTGGGGCCACATCTGGAAAGTATGGGTGTGAACGTAGTGTTGCCTCACCCAGGTGCTCCCATGACTAATAATGAAATAAATCTCTGCCGAATATTCATCAAGTAGGGACCTGGGAATCTGTTCCGCAACCCTGATTACTGCCAACATTTTTATGTACCATCTACTAAATGAAGCCTCATTTATCTCCTTGTTGCTTGGGTCCCTCGAAGTTCTCTAAGGCGCATACCTTAGGACCAAAGGGTCTTCTGTGATGGAATCTAGCTCCAGACCCTCTAGTTGGCAATATTTGCACATTGCCATAGCAACAACAAGATAACCATAAATAAAATGGGTGGACCACTTGTATACATCTTCACATGCTTCGAACATCTCCTGGAGGAGAAAAGCACACCAATTTAGCTGGGAGCCTACTACGCAATGCTCTGCGACTGAAATCGTATTCAACGTGCACTCATTCTTGGAGAAGTGACGCATCAGCTTCCTCACAATAATGTAGCAAGTGAACTTGATTTTTGGGGAGTTGATCAAATCTACGCGCGCTCCCTTTCCTCCTCTCTTAGCATCATACTTGGTGTAGTAGTCGTCATCCCCTGTCTTCTTCGCTCTCTTGGAAGTCATTTGGAATGTGGTTGAAACTATGTCTCCTCCTGCTAACAACCCTGTGAGCCTTTGAATCTCTATTGCATGAATTGGGTATTCTTTGTTGAGCTAGAGCGATCCTCCATGCATTCTACTGACCAATAACTTTGTACATTGCATCGCTGCTAGAGTCATCCCAAACACCAGCAAACTTCTCAAATTCAGTAAGGTGGACCGTTGGATTCCTCTGAAATCAATTTTGACTTTGATTATTTCACTCTCGTCTTCCTTTGTGACTGAATCTATGTAGACATCGTGTTTCATGGTCGGAAATTGGAATGAGTTTGAAAGATCGTTGTCGACTAGCCCGACCTTGTCATACTTTCCGTAAAGTGGCTCCCTTACTCCAATTCTTTCATCCAACCCAAACTCTAGAACATATACAATTTTCTTCGTCATCTCGAAGCGGCGCTAATAAACGCAAATTACAGGGGGCTGGTATCTAATCCTAGAACAACAGAAATTAGAACCAGACTGCAAATGAAACGACTCTACCACCTTGGCTTCAGACTTTGAGGAATTCGACATTGCCATGAAAATTAAGTAGACCAACTCAACACAACGTTTTTTACGAGACCTCCTAACTAATTACTACAACAAATTTCCCTATGCATACTTAATCGTGTTAATCCTACCATCGACTGAGTTGGACCTGACTCGAACGAAACAATTCTGAAAAAGGAAAGGTGGAGTTGATGGGTAATTATGTTATAGTGATGGAAGACATTTAGGAATTAATTATTGCTATAATTGGAAAGATTTAACGGGAATCTGGGCTGACACCAACATTATTGTCTAATTATTACATAAAGGACTCTTAACACGTGTGACCCCACCTCCCCCCCAACCACAATCAGTTGTGGTGTGGTGGAATAATGTTAAAATTGGCAACTCGGGCCAAAATCCACATGGGTCATCTTATTTCTGACCCTTGATATTTTTCTTGGATTCCTCTCTCCGAGAGGTGTAGGATTGATCTAAAGATCATCCCATTTTGACATGTACAAATTAAGTTATGAATTTATTTTGATTATGGACAAATTGTCAAGGTCGGCTAGAAAACTCATGTAGGTTTAGAAGCCCAACAGTCACGTCTATTCATCCTCAACGTTTGCCTATAAATACATCATGCCTCATCCTCATTTGGACACACTTCACTTCTCACACACCTCTCTCTCCTCACATGATTGGGTACAGATTTCTGGGCAGCCTCTCCACACGTGCGAAGAAGAAGATAGTCATTTTCTGTTTTGAGCATTGACCAAATTTCAGGAAGGGTTTTGACTAGCGTTGACCTATTTGACTGCGTTTTTTTGAGGGAAATCTCTATTTGGGTAGGCCGCATTTCTGGGCATAGAAATCGAGGCATTTTGTACTGTTTGACCAGCGTTGACTGTAGAGAATTGACCGCAGGTTTGACTTCTGTGTTGACCAAGTTTGAACGTGATTTTCAGGATTGTTTTGGGATGATTCAGAGGACTGTTGGAGGCCAAGTTGAATGGGTTTGACTGAGCTGTTTTGGAGGTCAAATCTGCCTTGTTGACCAGCATCGACTTTTCTGGTTAGGGCTCTTTTGCTGCTGTTATAAATTACCAGAATTTGTAAATTGTACTATCTCTCTCTGCTGAACTATTGAAGACTAAAAGAAGATTTGATCAAGGGTTTCCCCACATTCGGGTTTGTCCCTGGATGGTGCCACATCTTGTGTCCTGTTGTCTTGGCTTTTCTTTTACTATTTATGTTTATGTTCTATCAAAATTTTACTTACATGTTTATGTGATTGCTAAACTGAAATTGATATTGGGCTCACAAAGAAATTGAAGTAAAATTGCTCTAAAGCATAGAACATACCATTGTTGCCTAAACTTAACACAGCCACAACTGGGACTGACTTGGCTGAATTTTTATTTGGAATTGTAAAGGACTGATTGATCAGAGGAAAATAAAAATTGACGGACGCGGCTAATGATGACACAAATAAATGACTCATACCGACTCTTACCTACACCTACCTATGGTCTCCTTTTGGAGATCCCATCAATTCTAAGTAACATTTTTTGATTTTTGGAAAGGTTTCATGCATGCACTGTTCACCCGACCTGGTAGCAATACCCCATCTAGTTGCGCAAGCTTGATTGCTCATGACTCCCTTACCTCCGCAACAACAAACTATCATAACCAATGCATTTGTAGTTTTCCAATAAACTTCAAGAACTTGTTGTCATATAGCAGAACATGCTCGCTGACTCTGAATGATTTCCTTTTAATATGTTGGTCATGCCATGCCTTCTCCCTTTGCTTCTCGACCATTTGGTGGAAATATTCCATAAACCTTGCCTCATCGAGCTCCGCGAGTTCATCTAGCTGCTCATGAATTGATTCCTTGTCTATTATATGAGTGGCCTGGGTAATGAAAAGGTTGTGAATAGAAAATTCAGCTGACACCATAGCTTCTCGTCTATACACAAGATGGAAAGGTGTATTCTTGTGTAACTGCTTCACAGTTGTATGATATGCCCATAGAGTTGCTGGCACTCTCTCGTAGTAATCATCCTGATTTGCTGAGCATATCTTGGTTAAACCCTTCTCCAATATCTTTTTGAAGGCTTCTACTGTACCATTGGCTTGGGGGTGGATTTTTTTGGCCAAATAACAGTCAATGGCATGGATAGGGGCTCTGATTTCACTAACAATAGGTCGAAGGGGAACACTAGGTTTATAAATTTTGGGTTGCCCTTAAATATTGGGGTTTGGGGGCGTTCATCCATTGTAGATCACTCTTTTCATTCTAAGCATCTCATTTGTTTAGATCAAATCAAAATATTAGCATATGTTCCTTTCCATAACTCTTGATTTATTCGGGAAGCTCTTGAAACAGAAAATAACCCTCTTAATTTTAATAGAGAAGATGGTTACAGGATAAGAAAATCATGGAAGTCTACCATCCATCATCTTATCAAATGATATTTATTATAATCCGCCCCCCTTTTTTCTTGATTTTTCTGGTTTTCAATCTCTCTTCCTTTCTCTGACTCCCCCTATCTTTCTACCCCCCACCCCCATTTTTATTATTTTTCAAAGTTTTATCTCTCTTCCCTACCTTCCCTTTTTTATTTACACCTCTCTCATTCCCTAACTTATTGTCCTTCTTTAAAACTTTTAAACCCCCCCGTCTTTTCTATTCTCTAATTTGGCTCCTCCCTCTCTCTCCTACCCTTTCTATCTATATTTTGTTCCCCTCCTCTTATTTTAGATTCAATTTTATTTCCCCTCCCCTATCTATCTATTTTTTGTCCCCCTCTTATTTTATATTTAATTTTAAATTTTACCTTTTTACTCTTATTAATTTTTATGATTCCACCCACAATTTATTTAACCCCCGTCGCCCCACACCAACCCCCTTAATATTCTCTTCCTCCCTATTTTTTGTCTTTTAGTCTTATTTTATTCTTCCCCTCATTATTGGGTTCTTTAATCCCTTTGTGTTAATTTGACATCTTAGTGACAAATTCCAACCATGGGACTAGATTCTGCTTTTCGAGAGGACCAGTTTTTACCATTGAAGCACTCAATTTGGACAAGGGAAAGTGTACTTATGAAGAAAATGCCATATATGCACATTTGGATAGGTCGACCCTAACAAGAAATTGGTCACCCTTGGAAGCTTATAAATACAAGTGACATCAAGCTCATTTGGACATCACCAAGCATCATCTTCTCTTCTTCATTGATTGGTTCACACATATTTGAGCTGGGTCAAGGAAAGAGGTTCGCACAGGTCTGAAAATACAAGGTCTGAAGCTTGCACGTGTTATAGGGTTTTGGGTCACAACCGCAGGCTCGTCAAAGGAAATTTTCAGCTATAACCGTAGGCTAGTAGGTTCAAGGGTGCGGCTGGAAGGTCCCAGCCACATGCACACCTCTTCCTCCATGCGGTTGGGATCTAGGGCTAAATTTGACATCTGACCATAGTTGACTGTAGTTGATTGTAGACTAGAAAAGTTGCCTCTGATATATATTGATTTCGGGAACATATTTCTGAATGTTAATGGGTTATTTTTCTAGATGATTTTGCATTGGGCTCATTGTACTCTTTGGTGAACATTTTATGACAATCTTGTTGAAGGAAATGTAACTAGGTTCGGTCTTCATAAATGTACTTTTGATATTTGTACTTATTCAAGAAAATAAATATTATTTTTATAATATATGTCAACGTGTTTCTTGCTCATTGAAGTAGGTCTAGCACATGTTAAGTGCTATAGGTGAGTCAAATAGTCAAAAGGAAATGTTGAAGGCCTTAAGGGCATGTTACACCATGTATGAATATGTACTAAAGTCAAGAGAATACCTCCAAGCAAATTCAAGTCTCCTCCTATGCAAAGGCACCACCAAAGAAGCTCATTCAAGCATGTTACACCACCAAAGAAGCCATCCTAAGTAAGACAACAAGTCAGCCTAAAGGGAGGGACAATCCTCTATATATAGAGGCTATCCACTCCATAACAACGCCATCCATCTCTTTGAAATCAACGAAGGTATTCGAGAAAAAGGGTGAAGAAGGGACGAAGAAAGGGTCTAAAAGTATAGCGAAAAAGGAGGAAGAAATACCGAAGCCTTGGAAGTCTGTTCTAGGGCTAAAAGACAGTCACATGTGTGAAGAAGAAGAGGGTCTCTTTGCTATCATAGAAACCCTCTATTACAGTCACAAAAAATTCATTATTTGGGATAAGAACATAAGCCTAAAGGGTCTCCAAGACAAGCGAAGGAAGGAGGAAGAAGGACAAAGTGAAGAGGACTGTTTCTAAGGCTAGAAATAGTTACACGTGCAAAGAAGAGGTGGGTAAGTATGTGGGTATAACAACAGGATCAAACAGTTCATGAATTAGTGTTGGTTGGGTCTAAAATTATGCCTACAAGGTCTCCCAAGTCGAAGAAGCCTGTCTCTCTAGAAAAGGAAAAAGGACCCTAATTATCTAGGGTACCTCCCACATGTACGAGAATTAGGGCTGTAGTGCTGTCACACTAAGCTTTCCACCATACACCAAGAAGGAACTCAGATGATCAAGAGAAGGAATGAGTATCCTTAGGTGAAGGATATCACTAAGTAAAAGTATCTCTTCCATAATATCTACTTACAGTGCAAGGAAGAATGAAGTTCCGGAAGAAGGATGAAGTGCCAGGGAATGAAGTGCTGGAAGGAGGTAGACAAAGTGTTGGGGAAACATAGTGTAGAGAAAAGGAAGGACTTGACTTGTGCTTGGAGGTTCTTCTAGTCAAGGGTCTAGGGTTTGGCATTGA
Organism: Pinus tabuliformis; assembly: GCA_031772625.1. Lineage (NCBI taxonomy): Eukaryota > Viridiplantae > Streptophyta > Pinopsida > Pinales > Pinaceae > Pinus > Pinus tabuliformis. The sequence goes on along the minus strand of CM062808.1, from coordinate 86,812,334 downwards.
TCAAGAAAGAATCTTCAATAAGAGAAAACTTACCAAAGGGTTTCCCTCTCAAGAGAAGAGAGGTTTTGGCCCTGGCAGAGAGCCAACATCTTGTGCTCTTGTTCTTATGTTTTGGTAGCAGTTTGATGAAGCACACACACATGCATTAATAATAAGAAGAAGAAGATTAAGCTAACAAGAAAAAGTAACAAGACTCCAATTTTTTTTATCAAGTAACGAAGAATCCTACTATACCTTATTGCCCTAGATCCTTCAACAAATCTAATAGAAGAAGAATTTTCAAAGGGTTTTCCCCCTGGTGGGGCTTTTCCCTGGTTTTTGACTAAACCCGATGTCTCTTGTTGATGTGTTTGTTGTCTCCTTTATCATTGCATTTATTGTTCTATCTTCAATTACTGTTGATGTTTGGAAAGATTAATTGTTATTGAAAAGATTGCTAATTGAAGAATTGAATTGGGCTAAAAGTAATTGAAACAACATAGAGTAGTGTGAAAATTAACATGGTTTTAGAGCTAAGGTGAAGGACAAGCCCAAAAGGAGACAAGCATTGAAGCAATCATCTTTGGAAAGTTTAAGGAGCCTATCTAATCAAGTCAATTTTGAAAAGTGTAATTAGGTTTGGTCTTCATAATGACATGTAATTATATGTAAAGAAATGTAAATAAGAAAAATGTAATTATTATGTTGACTTGCTTCAAGGGTTTCATGAGCAAGGGATTTTGTTTTTGAGTCAAGACTCCCATTGAGAGTCTTTAGGGTTTATTCATATAGACATAAAAGAGTCATTTTCATGTAAATGAAATCATGTTACACTTTGTAATAGGTCAATATTATCTATGTAAAGCATCCTCCAAGAACTTGTCACCAAGCCCCTTCAAGTTGACCTACAAACCATGAAGAAACTGCAAGATGAGGTCAACCTAAACTCAAGTTGTCAATTCAGCCTAAAGGACAAAAAAGAAGGGTATAAATAACCCTACTCGGCCTCATTTGGAGACAGACAATTTAGACAAGCATTCACTAGAAAAGTGCGAAGAGAAGGCAAAAGAAAGAGGGCTAAAAGGAGAGTGAAGGAGCAGAAAAATAGAAGTGCAAAGATTCTTCTGGGACATCATATTTTGGGTATAGCAAATATTCTTCTACGAAGTGTGAAGTCTGGGTAGTGTGAATTCTGGGTAGCAGATTCTTCTGGGAAGTGCAAAGTCTGGGCAACAGATTCTTCTAGGTAGTGCGAAGTCTGGGCAGTAGATTCTTCTGGGAAGTGCGAAGTCTGGGCAGCAGATTCTTCTGGGCAGTGCGAAGTTAAGGCAGTGAAGTTCTTTTGGGGTAGAAAGAGAGAGACTCTACTAAGTGATCAAATTAGAGACTGGGGTTCTCTCTAGAAGACCTACAGACCGACATTCTTTAGGGAAGTTGTGAAGGTGCAATATAAGATATAGAGACTGAGTTTCTCTAGGAGGAAAGGCAAAGGAAGGAAGAGGCAGAAAATCAAGGTGGGTGACAAGGTTCTTGGGAGGATACAATAGTCAAGGGTTTGTGTCATGGTCTTGGTACTTATCAATTGAAGATCTAGAAGAAGAATTTTATCAGGTTTTCCTCTCAAAAGGTGAGAGGTTTTGGCCCTGTATTGAGAATCCTATATACTGTGTCACTTGTCTTTATTTATTGGTAATTGTCTTGATGAAAAGAACACACTAAGAAGATAACAAAGAAATATCATAAATTAAGAAGTAAAAACATATCACAAGCATTTATCAAGTAGAGAAATTGTTAACATTGAATGCCTTGGATTTCTCAACAGTCAAGATGTCTTCCTCTTTATTCAAGGAACATAAGAAGTTGGGTGACTCATCTAACTTTGTTGCATGGAAGATCAGGTTGGATATCATATCTGATAACAATGATGCTTTGGAATACATTCAAGGAAAAGTACCCGAGCCTTTGGAAAATGCTTCTGCTACTGCCAAGAAAAATCACAAGAAAGGTGAGTCAAAAGAAAATCAAATTATAGCTAATGGTTCACAAGATAGTCTTCTTACATATATTGAAAATTTGAGAAAGTCTAAGGAAATGTATGATAAAATAGATGACATGTATGGCATCAATAATTTGAATGAAATCATCTCCTTGAAAGATCAACTCAAAGACATGAATATGAAAAAAGGAGAGTCTGTGCAATCCTACATTATGAGGATATCTCGTCTTAGAGATCAATTGCAAAGATTCAGGGAAACTGTGCCTGACAGGAAATTGGTGATTGTAACTCTTAGAGGTCTCCCTCCCATTTGGGAAACATTCATTACTACCATAAGCAACAAAAATGTCTTCTCATCATTTGATGAGATTGTTGGAAAGCTCAGTCAAGAAGAATCAAGGATGATATCAAGAGGAAGGATTAAAAAAAATGAAGAGGGAGAGCCCGCTACATTTGTCACTCAAAACAAGAAGAAGAAAGGAAAAGGAGGTCCATCAAATTCAAGAAAACCTCCTCCTTGAAATGCAAAGAGAAGGAATGATAGAGCGACATCTCACATTGAATGCAATAATTGTCACAAGAAACTTGGTCATTATGCTCAAGATTGCCCCAAAAAGAACAAGGGTCCATGATACAACACTAGAAGCAACAACAACGGGTTTGATGATCGAAGAAGAAGAGATGACCAAAGGAATGATCACAATGGATGAGATTAAAGAAGAAGAAGATATACTCTATGTTATCATGAAGAATATCATCATCCTCAAAAGAAGTCAAGATTCTCTAGGTATGAAAGTAATGTAGGCAATCAATCTAAATATATTCTTATTTCTTCCCTTAATAGTTCCTCTCCTTTGGATTCATGGGATAGTTGGTTGGTTTATAGTGGGGCCACTCATCATTTCTCTGGGTATAAGGAAGTTCTCTCTGATTTGGTAGAGAGGGAGTCAAATTTGAAAATTATTCTTGGAGAAAACTCCACTCATTCCATGAAAGGCTTTGGGTCCATCAAATTCCATTTGGAGTTTGGGGAATCTATTGTGCTCCATGATTTAATGTATGTGCTAGGATTGAAGAATAATTTGGTATAAATATCTGCTTTGGAAGACAAAGGGATGAGGATTGCCTTCATCAGGGGAAATGTTCTTACTTTTCTTGTTGGATCACCCATGAGAGATGCATTTACATTGGGATAAATATTTGAAGGACTCTACAGAGTTACTGGAAGACCTCTTATAGCATTGGTCCATGATACTAATTATCTAAGTGAGTTATGGCACCAAATATTGACACATTTACATTATGACGCTCTTCTGAAATTGAATAAATTGGTTTCTAGTATTCCTGATTTTCAAGCCAACATGATGGATTATTTACAATTTGTGCCAATGGAAAGAAGACAAGGGGACCATTCCCCTCTAGCGAGAACAAGAAAAATGACATCCACCATCTCATTCATTCTTACATATGTTGATCCAGTGATCAAATTTTAACTCAAAATTAATGTGCCTAGAATGTTTCTAAATCGACATCAATTTAAAGTGTTCATTGTTCTGAATCCAACGATAATCATTTCATCTCAATCCGATATCGTATGCTCAAGTTATCGTGTTCTGATCGTTCGACCCAACAGTTAAAAAATTAACAGGTTTTCTGACTAGGCGGCTGACTGGGCTACCATACTGCTGACATCATCAGTTGACTTGTCAGGTATGGACCAATGAGAGCATGCTAAGTGACAACCTTGTATTGGTCAAATAGGTTCATTTTGATTGCGTCGTTTTGTGTGGTGGACCAATTAGGGTGTGCCACATGGCCCAACCAGAGGCCACCACATGGCACCCCACAGTTGGCCAAAATTTTGGAATGAGTCAGATAGGCTAGGCATGATTCAAACCTGCGATCTTACATCCAGTAGCCTAGCACCTTGACAATGCACCACAAGGGTGATTCTTACCCCCATAAGGGTCTCAGACTTATTTAAAGTTTATGAAGCACATATATGGGAGGAGGGGCCTGGTGGTCAGCCCCAACCCTTGGTTGCTTGCTCTCCATATGACCATGGTGCAAAATGGTTGGGGCTTTGGGACCATCCCCAATCCCTAGTCACCAACCAACCACATGACCACAGGTGCACCAGAGTAGAGCTCAATGAAAAAGGGCTTAAGATTAGCCCTAGCCCCGGTCACAGGGACTTGCATATGACCTCGTTGGTATACTAGAGTGGAGCTCAGTGGAGAAGGGGCTTGGGATAGCCCTAGGCTCCAGTCATATGGGCACCATAGAACCTTGGTGGAGCACTCACCGGTGGGGAGTTTGAATGGGGACTAGCCCCAGGTCATATGGCCACCAACATGAGTGTGATGCCATGGCAGAGGTGGCTCGGTGGTAAGGGTTGGCCGTTGGCCTAGCCCTCAGCCCCGTGGGCGCTAATAAGACCACGACCCTGAATTTTAAGGGGCTAGACCAGCGGGGGTGGGTGGTTAGCCCCGACCCTCGGCCACCTGGCCCATGTGGCCATAGTTTTCGTACTTAAGGGTTATTTGGCAATTTAATTATCCAACAAATTGCACCTTTTGCGGGAAAAATTGTCGCCTCCATGGCAGAAAAAAGGGCAAAATTGTAGCATTGTTAGACTGTTTATCCATTTTGTAGGACGAATAACAGGGAAAGATTTTTCAGAGCTTGTTTAATGTGAAAGAAGGGTCTCTAAGAGATAGAGGAGATGAATTTGTCTCTTTGAATGGAGAACATTGAATTGAGAAGAATGCTTGAAATTGATGAAGAGGAGAAGAGGCATCTGCGCCTTCAATTGCATCAAGTGCTTGAGGAACAAGTTTATGAAAGTTCCACTCCCGTGACAGTAAAGGAAACTTCCAATGTGAAGCCAATAAGTGAGCATGGTTCAAACAGAGGTTATGAACTGTATGAGGAAAATGATGCATGTGCATTTTGTAAGCATCGCATAGATTCTCATCATATGTTGGCTTGGTCCTCAGCTTCGTGGGCGCTAATAAGACCACGACCTTGAATTTTGAGGGGTTGGAGCAGCGGGAGTGGGTGGTTAGCCCCGACCCTTGGTCGCATGGCCCATGTGGCCATAGTTTTCGTACTTAAGGGTTATTTGGAAATTTAATTATCCAACAAATTACACCTTTGGCGGGTGAAATTGTCGCCTCCATGGTGGAAAAAAGGGAAAAATTGTAGCGTTGTTAGACTGCTTTTCCATTTTGTAGCACAGATAATAGGGAACAAATTTTCAGAGCTTGTTTAAAGGGAAAGAAGGGTCTCTAAGAGATAGAGGAGATGAATTTGTCTCTTCGAATGGAGAACATTGAATTGAGAAGAATGCTTGAAATTGATGAAGAGGAGAAGAGGCATCTGCACCTTCAGTTGCAGCAAGTGCTTGAGGAACAAGTTGCTGAAAGTTCCACTCCTGTGACAGTAAAGGAAACTTCCAATGTGAAGCCAATATGTGAGCATGGTTCAAACAAAGGTTATGAACTGTATGAGGAAAATGATGCATGTGCATTTTGTAAGCATCTCATAGATTCTCATCATATGTCATTTGGTAAGAGTGGGTGGCTAGAGTCATCTACAAAGTCATCATCATCATATGAAGCAGAAAAGGTAGATGGAAATTTCAAGGAGGTAATAGGCATCTCAAGTTCAAATCCTTCTATTTATTCTCATAGAAACTCTTTTGCAACATTTGAACAACATACTAGAGGCATTGTTATGAAGCTTCTATCTAAAATGGGTTATGAAGGAGGAGGCCTCGACATCAATGGCCAAAGGATCACCAATCCAATCATGGTACAAGAGATACCAAAATATCAAGGATTGGGATATGGTCAAAGAGAGTTTGGAGAATGCTATAAATGGTTTGAGGAAAATCAATCATCAGAGGATGATATGTCACACCAAGATCATGGTGACAATGTTCATTTGTCTCCTAAGAGAGATGAATGCTTTAAATGAACTTGCATGTCATTGTCTGGTCCAGATCATCAAAGTTGTAGCCCAATGGAAAGGTATAAATTTCATGGGTGTTTTCCAAATGTTGGTAATTTTGACTATTTGTGGAACATGTATCCTTGCACTTTGTGTGATGCATTTGACCATTGTGTGGTTGTTTGTGAGAAACACATGGTAATGGTCAAAAGAATGGATTAGATTCTTGGCATCAAGCCTGATGAATCTCCTTCACATTTTAGGACTTTTCGGCAAGCAAGATAAAGTACTTTTGTACCCATTGTAAGATGCATGGGCATGGGAATGATCGATGTTAGAAACTTCATCTAGAGCTTTTTTCCAACAAGGATAAAGAGATTGTGCAAACCAATGCAAGGGAAGAAAGAAATGGAAAAGAGGACTCGCAACGTTCCTAAGGAAACCTTCAAAGAAAAGTAGATACAAAAAGAGAACCCATAAGCCTAGAAGAGGCAAAGATTGGGTAGATTGTTTGTATAGTTTGTTGCTTTGTAAATTGTAAAAGCTTGTTGTTGTCATTACCTGTTTTGGGTACTTTATAAAGTGAACAAGAATAATCACTATGAACAACAAGTATGTGTTTTTCAATGACATGTTATGTAGTTGGCTTGTTTATAAGTCCAAATGTTTGAAGACTTTTGGAATGTACAATGTTTGTTGTCCAAGTTTGTCATGTACTCACCAATGCAAGTGTTCAAGATGAAACTTGTTGTGAATAGAATCTTTGTTTAAGATTATACAAGATGACTATGTTTTTGCAAGAAAATCTAATTATGTCATTGAATTTTTGTAGCAGTGTACTTTTTTGTACAAGCTCAGTTTGAGGACATTAAAGAAAATTTGAATCAATGCATGATAGGCATTATATTGCTTATGATTTCCAAGATGGGAAGTCAAGTTTGTCTTCAACAAAGGAACTTCAGGATGAAGTTGTTTGAGCCATGAAATATGGGTTTAAAGAGAATATTCATATCCCACTCACTAGTGTTTTTGTTCCTACATCAACAATAAGAATTTTTCCTCGATTCTTGACAGGACGGTAGGTATTCACAAAGAAGATAGGCGAAGTACCTTCATTGGAGAGGGCACCAATTGAAAACAAAGCATTATGGATTGAGTTCTAGGTAAGTTTTGATTTTCAACCTCATTTTATTTACTAGGAGAAGTAAAATTTTGGCGTCCAAAAGTTCCTAGTGGGGAGGTACGATCTGGTGATCAAATTTTAGCTCAAAAATTAAAGTGCCCAAATTTTTTCAAAATTGACATCAAGTGTAAATGTTCATTGTTCTGAATCCAACAACAATCATTTCACCTCAATCCGATATCGTATGATCAAGTTATCGCGTCCTAATAGTTTGTCCCAATATCTAAAAAATTAGTAGGTTTGCTGATTGGGCAATTGACTGGGCTATCGTACTGCTAACATCATCAGTTGACTTGGTATGTATGGACCAATGAGATCATGCCAAGTGGCAGCCTCGTATTGGTAAAATTTTATTAGGTCGATTTGTGTGTGGTGGACTAATTAGGGTGTGCCATGTGGCCCAACCAGAGGCTGCCACATGGCACCCCACGGTTGGCCAAAATTTTGGTATGGGTCAGATAGGATGGGTAGGATTCGAACCTACGACCTTACATCTAGTAGCCTAGCGCCTTGCCACTGCGCCACAAGGGTGATTCTTACCCCCACAAGGGCCTCAAACCTATTTAAGATTTATGAAGCGCATATATGGGAGGAGGGGCTAGGCGGTTAGCCCTGACCCCTGGTCGTCTGCTCTCCATATGACCATGGCACAAAAGGGTTGGGGATCGGGGACTAGCCCCAATCCCTAGTCACCAACCAACCACAAGATCACAAGTGCACCGAAGTAGAGCTCAATGGAAAAGGGCTTAAGATTAACTCTAGCCCTTATCACGGTGACTTGCATATGACCTCATCGGTATAGTGGATCGAGCTTAATAGAGAAGGAGTTTGGGATATCCCTAGGTTCCAGTCGTATGGGTGCCATAGAACCTTGGCAGAGTGCTCACTGGTAGGGAGTTTGAATGGGGGCTAGCCTGGGCCATATGGCCACCAACTTGACCGCAACGCCATGGAAGGGGGCTCGGAGGTAAGGACGGGCTGTTGGCTCAGTCCTTGGCCCTGTGGGCACTAATAAGACCACAACCCCGAAGTTTAAGGGGCTAGACCAACGGGGGCGGGTAGTTAGCCCCATCCCCCATCCGCATGGCCCATGTGGCCATAGTTTCTGCACTTAAGAGTTATTGGGAGATTTAATTATCTAACAAATTGCACCTTCGATGGGTGAAATGGTCGCCTCCATAACATAAAACTTGGAGAAATTGTAGCACTATTATATTGTTTATCCATTTTGTAGGACGGATAATAGAGAAGGAGTTTTCAGAGCTTGTTGGAGCCATAACTTGGTGATTTTTTGGCCTTTTGGAGCTCAAGAAGAGTCCAGATAGGGTTTTGGACATTTTGGATCCAATGGTGACCTCTATTTGCTGATTGGAGCACATCTAAAGAGAATTTTTGCAGGTTCAAGTCCATGGATGTATGGATTAATCAATGTTTTGGAGCAGTTCTTGAAGGTGTTTTGGAGGAGTACTTACCTTCAGATGTTTACTGCAGCAGCTGTTACTTGCAGGGTTCAACTCATTTATTCTTTTCTCACTATGTCTTGTTGAGGAAATATTTCTTTTGTATTTCAATGTGGAATTGAAGTGCTTGTATGCTCATGTATGCTCATTTTCAGATGGAGTACAAGGTCTTTGTAGGAGACACTTTTTATTGTTGATGGTTTCATGACTGACTGTAGGTTGTCATGCTGTTTATAGTGAGAGTTCTTTGTAGTAGAACATTTCCTTGAAGGGGAAACTAACCACTTGTTTTATTAGCAAACTTTATGCACTTTTTTCACTGAATATATGGAGCGGTCTAGTTATGTTGGCAGGCCCAAAGATGTAGCCCAAGAGGGGTGAACTCCATCACCAAACTCTTTGTTGTTGCTCTTCATGAATGCCTATATGAGTTTGATGATGAGATGTTGCTTATGTTTTAAGTTTACATGAAAAACTAACTCATAGTCCTTGAAGAGAGCTTTGAAAACCTATTTTGTCATAAGACTCATTTTTCCTTGCAAAACATCAAGAAGAATGATCACTTTTTAGGAAGGAGAAGTTCTCCTCCAATTTCAGATCATATGTGGTTTGATGCCTTTACATTCTATTGGTGGACATCTCTACTACATGACCTTCATTGATGACTTCTCAAGAAAGACATGAATATATTATTTGAAGCACAAGGATGAAGCCTTCGAAATGTTCAAGGAGTTTAAAGCTTTGGTCGAAAATCAAGCAGGGAAGAAAATCAAGGTATTAAGGTCTGACAATGGTGGAGAGTGCATTTTGAACGAGTTCATCAATTATTGCAAGAAGGAAGATATCAAGAAAGATACAATTGTTCCTTATACTCCTAAACAAAATGAAGTAGTTGAAAGAAAGAACAGGTCTATTGTAGAAGCTGCTCATGCCATGCTCCACGATCAAAATTTGCCAAAGTTCCTTTGAGGAGAAGCAACAAATATTTCTGTATAGGTTCAACATAGGGTGCCTCATCAAGCATTGGACAACAAGACCCTTGAAGAAGTGTTCACAAGTGTCAAGCCTGATGTTGGCCATATTTGTATCTTTAGATGCCATATATATTTCCATGTTCCAAAGGACAAAAGAAACAAGCTAGAAGCCATGGGAAGAAAAGGTACATTTGTTGGATATTGTGAAAATTCTAAAGCTTTTAGAATATATATTCTTGGTCAAAGGTGTTGAATAATCTAGGGTAGTTAGCATTAGATAGATTCTTCTATACTTGATAACAATTTGTGAAATGATTTTGCCATTTATCTTATCTTAATCTTCTTCTTATTCTGTGTGTGTGTGTTTACTTCATCAAACTACTACCAAAACAAAGAGACAAGAACACAAGAAGTAGGCATTTTTCCAAGTCCAAAATCTCTCTCTCTTGGAGAGAGAAACCCGCACATAATTCTTCTTATAGAGATTCTATTTGACGAACACCAAGACCATTATACTCTACCCTCTATGCCACTCCAAGAGCAAGACACAAATCCTCTTCCTTTGTTACTACTGAGATCATCTTCATCATTGTGATTTCACTAAGGTCATCATTATTGCATTACAGTAGTATCGTTGCTGCACCTTCAACTAGATGATTGCTACACCTTCACTGAGATCATCACCATGTCAACTAGGTCTCTATACTGACCTTGTCTTCATCGAGATCATGACTGTATTTACATGATTACTTCTATGAGAGTATAGTTGTACTTAGAATGTATGCCAAGACAGAGAACATTACTGTAGGATCACTGAGGTTCTTATCATTACAATGAGACTGTGACTGTGAGTATGTCAAGAGTGTATCATCCTCTTCATAATAGATATGCTGAGACTGTGTGTTCTACTGTGGGATCATCACGATCCTTAACCATGCCGAGACAGTAATACTAAGATCCTTCTCAACACATATATGCAAAGACTGTTGATATCCACTGAGACTGTGTTAGTATTCTTCCTGCACCGAGATCTTCCTACATCGAGATCTTCCTACATTGAGACTGTTTCAGAGACATCCGAAAATGTGTCCTTCTATAATGCGGATTGCAGACCCCTATACTTGTCCGAGATTTCAGAGATCCGAGTTGCAGAGAGATGTCTGAAATTTCTTAACTTTAATTCTGAACTTACACGCCTATTTATAGTGGTTTGACCCACATATTAAGCCAACCTGTAAGTGTGAACATATGTTTCTCTATTTGCAATCTGACATGACTTTTATTTAGTTCATTTGTTGGCCAACTTCATCCTGAGGATTGTGCTTGTCTTGGAGGGTTGTTCTAGACATTTGGTTTGACCCATATACATTACACATAGCCTCATGAAGAGATCTTCAATTTTCTTTTGACTCTTTGACTTTCCTAGACCTATGGAATGAGCATGAAACTCATTCATATAATTTATAAAAATAATAATTCTTTTTCTTGACAAGTACAAAGATCAAAATTACATTGACAAATACCGAACCTAGTTACCCTTTTCTTCAACAAAAGGAAGGTTGAAATTAGTAGGGATGTAACGTTCAATGAAGATGTTTACCTTAGGAAAGTAAGGGACCTTCCTCTGACTCCTCCTCTTGAGAAGAAGAATTATGATATGGATATTATAGATGGTCCTTTCATCCCTGAATCCGAGACAAATATTTTTGATGATCCCATGGAGCCCATGGATCCCTTAGATCCTCCATGTGATCTTCCTTCCAGGAAAAGACCACTTTGGATCCATGACAGATTACAGGATGATGAAATATGAGTTCCCGTTCAAATATCATTTAGAGAAAGGAAGAAGCCATGCAGATACTCGAGATATGTTGTAGCCATGAGTATTATGATTCAAGTCAAACCTACCACCTTTGAAGAAGCCATGAAAGAACAAGTTTGGAAGGATGCTATGGCCAAAGAATATGAATCAATTATGAAGAATTATGTATGGGATGTTCTGCTGAGATTGGACGAGAAATCCGTGGTGACTTCAAAGTGGTTATTCAAGATTAAATATGGAGTTGATGGTAGCATTGAGAAATATAAAGCAAGGTTCGTAGCCTAAGGATTCTCCTAGATAGAGGTAGAAGATTATGATGATATATTTTCACCTGTGGCTCGATATAAAAACATTCATTTGATAGTTTCTTTTGTTGCTAATCAAGGATGGAGGCTTCATCAAATGGATGTGAAGACAACATTCCCCCATGGCATGTTACAGGAAGAAGTGTACATTGATAAGCCATGGGGATTTGAAGTAGAGGATCGAAAGACACATGTTTTCAAGTTGAAGAAGGCATTGTATGGTTTGAAACAAGCCCCCAAAGCATGGTATGCCCACATAGACAATTATTTGGTGACGCGGGGATTCACAAGAAGCAATGTTGATCCCAACCTATACTTCAAAGTAGTCCAAAGTATGTCGTTGATTTTGGTTTTATATGTTGACGATCTATCCTTGATAGGTAGTAAGCCCCTAATGATAGAGTGTAGGAGGGAGCTAGCCTTTGAATTTGAGCTGAAGGACTTTGGATTCATGCACTACTTTCTAGGCCTTGAGGTGTGGCAAAAGCCTAGTGAGATTTTCCTTTCACAAGGAAAATATGTCATGAAGTTGTTGGAGAGATTTGGAATGACAAAATGCAAGTCCTTTCCCACACCGATGGAAATGAATTTCAAGAAATTATGTGGAGAAGCTGCAGGACCCAATTTGGTGAATCCATTCAAGTATAGACAATTGATTAGGGCTTTGATGTTCTTAGTGAACATCCATCCAGATATATGCTATGCAGTAAACAAATTGTGTCAATTCATGACCGAGCCTCTCCATGCACATTGGATCACTGTCAAACAAATTTTGAGATATTTGCATGGGATGATCACCCTTGGTTTGAGATATTCTGCCGAAGATGTTCGACTTCATGGATATACCAATGTTGACTAGGAAGGAAACATTGTCGACATGGAGAGTACATCTGGATGTTGTTTTAGTCTTGGATCTTCCATGATATCTAGGATGAGCAGGAAGCAAAATTATGTAGCATTGAGTACTCGCTGAGGCAGAGTACATTGCCGCTAGCATGGCTAGTTGCAAAGCAGTTTGGTTGAGGAAGCTCTTTGGAGAGCTATATGAGCAGGTCCTAGACACTACAATGATATATTGTGACAACAAGAGTGGGATATTTCTCGCAAATAATCATGTATTTCATGACAAGTCCAAGCACATAGAGATTCAATATCATTACATTCGAGACATGGTGCATAGAGGAGCCATTAGACACCATCATATATCAACAAATGAGTAGATTGCAGATATTCTCACCAAGGATTTTCTGAAAGGGAAGTTCTTGGTCTTCAGAGAGAAACATGGACTAATGGATACGACCCCTTCTGATAAGGGGCATCACCGATCAAGAACACTGAGATGACTCTTCCCCGTTGCCTGAGCTCCTAGTGTGAGGAATTGAGATAGAGGGCTCCTAGGCTTGAGGGATATTTGGACAAAAGGTTCGTATATGTTGCTCCCCTATCTGTTACATAGGGCTAGAGTTGTTGCTCCCGTATCTTGGTCTTTTCATAATATACCCCAGTTGGCATCATACCCACTAACTAGGCTTGTTGGGATTACTGCTCCGTATTTAGCCAACGGGTTGAGAGTGTACTTGGGGGTGTACAACCCAAGTTGATTATGATGTAGGTGTTCTACTACATGACTCTTGAGGGTCATTGTTGGGAATATCAGTTGGCAATAGGATGGGTTGAGATGTGCTCCCCTATATCACCTATTGCTAGATATGGGGTTGAAGGTGTTTTTCTCCCACATGAGATTCAGGATTGAGATATGTTCCTCAATGTAGTTTCAGGTTGAGATGTGCTCCTTGATATTCTTCTCAGATTGCGATATGCTCTCTAAAGTTATAGAGAGTGGTAGCTAATGCTCCCATATTCTTCTTCTTCAGATTTGAGAATGTTTTAGCAGATAGAGTTGAGCAGAGATGGGACATGATATGACGACGGATACACATGACATGATGCAGTTGGAATTTGTCCCTAGCTGAGAGGGAGTGTTAATTTTGCAACTCAGTGATAAATTCCAACCATGGGACTAGATTCCTCTTTTCGAGAGGACCATTTTTTACTATTGAAGCACTCAATTTGGACCAGGGAAAGTGTTCTTATGAAGAAAAGCCCACATATGCACATTTGGATAGGTCGGCCCTAACAGGAAATTGGTCACCCTTGGAAGCCTATAAATACAAGTGACCTCAAGCTCATTTGGACATCACCAAGCATCATCTTCTTCTCTTCTTCATTGATTTGTTCGCACAGGTCTGAGGTTGGGTTGAGGAAAGAGGTTCACATAGGTCCAAAAATACAAGGTCTGAAGCTCGCACAAGTTCTAGGGTTTTCAGTCACCACTGCAGGCTCGTCAAAGGAAATTTTCGGCTATAACCGCAGGCTAGCAGGCTCAAGGGTGCAATTGGAAGGTCCCAGCCGCATGCACACCTCTTCCTCCATGCGGTTGGGCTTTAGGGCTAAATTTGACCGCAAACTAGAAAAGTTGTGTTTGATATATATTGATGCTGGAAACATAATTTTGAATGTTATTGGGTTATTTTCTTAGATGATTTTGTATAGGGCTCATTGTACTCTCTGTTGAACATTTTATGACAATCTAATAGAAGAATAATTTTCAAAAGGTTTTCCTCCTTGTGGGGTTTTCCCCTAGTCTTTGACCAAACTCGATGTCTCTTGTTGATGTGTTGATGGTCTCCTTTATCATTGCATTTATTGTTCTATGTTCAATCACTGTTAATGATTGGAAAGATTAATTTTTATTGAAAAGATTGCTAATTGAAGAATTGAATTGGGCTAAAAGTAATTGAAACGACATAGAGCAATGTGAAAATTAACACTTTGTCCGTTGACCCTCCTTTGAATTTTATCTCTTCAAAATTGATTTTTCATCAACTGTTATATTTCTTCATGTTCTATATCATAATTTTAGTTCCAAAAATCTCTAACATTATGAACAACTATGAAAATCCACATTAGCTTATTGAGAAAAGTTATTAAAAATAAAGTAATGATTGATAAAAGCTATTTAAATTGAAAATAAGGAAGGAAAATATTACTCAAAAAATAACATAAAAGTAAAAAACTAAAATAATAATTTGAGTGAATATTGTGGATTAGAAATTAAAAAAATAATAAAAATAAAAAACTATAATTAACATGAAAAGAAAAAACAATATATTGAATAAATAAAGTAGTCTAAAAATGAAGTAAATTGGCCTAGAAAACAATGGATTTTTAGGCGAGATTTTGGTAAAATGGGGTAATTTTTTTTGGAAATCCCAAGTACAAATTTCAAGCTTCAAGATTTTGGGTGCTTTGGGATTTTTGATGGTGCTGAATCCATCTCCACCATCAAAAACAAAATTCAAACACTCCTACCATCAAATTTTTTAGGACAAAAAATCCCCGGATTTTAATCTCCCCACTAATTTAGTTTATCACTAAACAACTTCCTGTCATTTATTATTTGTTAATATAAAATATTAAAAAACTAAGTTTTTAACTATTATTTATTAATATAAAATATTGAAAAATTTACTTTTAATTTTAGTTTTGTGAATTAAAATATTTTTTATTATTTAATGAAATTTGAAAAAAATTAGATTTCAAGCTTTCGTTATCGGATCAGGTTCTTGAGTGGTTTTCCAGATCACATAATCCATTTCTTAATACTCCACGTTTTGGAACACTACATTTTATAATGATAAAATAATAATAATTTATTAATATAAAACTTAAAAATATAAAATGTTATACGAAAATATTTGATAGAGACAAACCTGCTCAAAAAATTATAATACAATAACCTGCACATTACAACTCAAACCTTTACTCATCATTAAAATTTACATCACGTCATCTAAAAAAAGTCCACGTGTTCCATAATTAATGGATGACCATGTCCAATAGGCAGAATCCAGTGTTTTAATGGACTTTCCTTGACTTATTACAGGTTTTTCAGAACCCCAGTAGACAAGGAGGATCTGGATAATTTTAGACGAGACATAGATGGTATGTACAGGCAAATTAATACCCAGATGGGTATTTGTATTTTAGATGCCATTGGCCGCGAGAAAGCCCCTCTCTCCAGAAGATATCCGGATCATGCAGGTGAATATATGATTGAAATAATTTGTTTATTTTAAATTCGTTCTTCCCACAAACATGGATCTGATAATTAATGCCGTTGAAACAGTTGGAATAGAGGAGTCGGTAAAAGAAATTATCGATCTTTTGGAATGGGCGAGTGACAAAAATGCCATTGCAATTATGGTGCATGGATTCGGCGGAATGGGTAAGAGCACCCTTGCAGATGCCGTCTTTTCGTTCGCTAACATTCAAGGATGTAAATATTCTAAAGTTCAACTCTTCGAAAATATCGATTCAAGTCCAAAGATAGTAGAATTGCAGAGATTGATCTTAAAAGATTTGATGGAAGAAGGAAAGACGGTTCCAGATATTAGAAGTGGGCGGGATGGACAACTAGAAGTGGGCAGGATGTTAGAGGAGGTGCCCGCGTTTATCTACATAGATAATGTTTTGGGGCAAGAGGAGCTTGGGCAGCTTTTGCCCAAGGATATGAAAAAGGCGAAGAAGGTGAGGCTGCTTCTCACTGCACGTGATATAGATGTGGGCAGAGCGTTAAAAGTGAAAACAATACGCTATGCTATGAAAGGCCTTCATCACACAGAAGCTATGCAGCTTTTGGGGAGAGAAATCTATGATGATGAGACAGACTACGACAGGGAGGAGCAAATAAATTCTACCCAATTGAATCAGATTGTACAGTCATATGGCGGAATTCCAAAACTTTTGGAACTGGT
This sequence comes from Pinus tabuliformis, assembly GCA_031772625.1. NCBI lineage: Eukaryota > Viridiplantae > Streptophyta > Pinopsida > Pinales > Pinaceae > Pinus > Pinus tabuliformis. The sequence goes on along the minus strand of CM062808.1, from coordinate 86,795,844 downwards.
AGGAGGATTCATACGAGAAGAAGAGGATAAACAAAAAGCTTATAGAATATTGATGAAAGAAAAAGAAAAATGGGACACTGAAATTGGGAAAATAGAGTCCTACCTCTTTGCATACGACTATCTCCCTGAGATATCCAGAGATCCATTTCTGGACATTTGCTCCTTTTTTAAAGGATGGGACTGGGACACAGTGGCAGATATTGTGGGAGAGATTGAATTGAAAATGCTGGAAAGTAGATCACTTGTCAGCAGAGGCACAAATGGGGTTGTTGTTGTACACGATGTCATTTTGTCAATCGGTCTGAAAAAGACAGAGGGAGTGAGATCCACATTCACCAGTGGAAAGCAAGTTGAGGAGCTGCTAAATGAGAAGGTATCAAATCATGAAATTAATTTTGTTCCATAATATGTCTCTATCATTATGATAACTACTCAATTCTGTTTAATTATATCATGCAGGAAATTCCAGAGATCAAAGGTATATGGCTGAGTGAAAATAATAAAGATCTATTAGATATATCAGCATCAAAATTGGAGTTGTTGTGCAGTTCGATAAGAGTTCTTGCATTGGGGAACTTGATAAAAGTAGAGGGCAAATGTAGTCAAACATTTAAAAAGTTGGTTTTTCTACAAGCTGCAGTTCCCCATCTTCCCTTTGATGTGTCCCAGTTAGAGGGATTGAAATATTTGAAGTATGAACCAAGGGATTTGAATTTCCTCGAGGCAAGTCTCTTTTAAATAGTTAGTCCAATATCTCTTTCTTCAATTCTCTTTAAAAAATGAAGTTGTGTTCAATTTGATTATGGTTGTCACAAATAATTTGCAGATTCCCTCGAGTGTTAGCTGCGTCGAGTTTGATGGAAGGTTACATTCTCATGCCTTGGAAATCTCTTCCGGCGATCTTCAGCATCTCGGGAATTTGCGGATACTTAGATTGACCCACTTTGTAGCGTTGAAAAAATTGCCTGAAGACCTGGGTGATCTAGTACGTGGTTTGCAAGAACTGACACTTTCACATTGCAGATCTATACAGGAGTTACCAGCCTCAATTTCAAACCTCCAATCTTTAAGAGTAATCAGAATGGAGTACTGTTCGAGTATAATGCAATTGCCTGAAGATTTTGGATCATTGATTTCTCTGGAAAAACTCAATTTGCAGGGTTGCAAGAATCTAAAAGTGCTTCCTAGTAATTTTGAGAAACTCACAGCATTGAAATTATTGGATCTATCCTATTGCGAGAGGCTACTAGATCTCCCTCATGGCTTAGGAAACTTAACATCACTTGCTGAATTAGATTTGAAGGGATGCAGCGAATTAACAAGTATTCCAGAAAGCATTGGAGAGCTGAAGTCGTTGGCCTCCTCAGTGGATATGTCTGGCTGTTCAAGCTTAAAAGAACTACCTAATGAGTTCTGCAACCTCTCCTTTATCAGAGTTCTTTCATTGGAGTGGTGTAGCAATTTAGAGAAGCTTCCAGACAGATTTGGGGATTTAGTAAATTTATGGAAGCTGAATTTAACTGGGTGCAAAAACCTTGAAGATTTGTGTAATGACTTCCACTGCCTCCACTCCTTGGAACGTTTAGTATTACGTGGGTGCCACAGTTTAAAAGGACTCCCTGAACATTTTCAGTGTCTTGCCTCATTGCGACGATTATATCTAGATGATTGCCTCTTGTTGGAAGGGAAAGAGATGGACAAGGTGGTGAAGATAAAAACATTACAGTTGGTAGACATCGGGCAAAGCGAAATGTTGGTGAAGAGATGGGGAGAAATTGAAAGAGAAGGCAATCCATTAGGGTCTTTTACAGTGTTGACAGGACAGGTTAACATAACATCCATCCATCCATATCGATATACCGATCGTGTTATTGCATGTATTTTATGTGAACTTTTAAAATGAATATAGAGTGTGTTTTTTTTTTGAATTTTGTACTGATTTCAGATTTCTGTTCAGGATTTGTCGGAGGACCGGAAGGCGACTCTAGAAAAGGAGTTGTTAACAGAATTCGACAGCCTTCTCAGTAATGGAGAAGGAGAGCCATTCCATCTGTCTCACCATCTTTCTGCAGACTCCCTCTTTCTTGTCATCTTTGATCGGCATGACGATTTTGATTATGATTTCCCGTGGCCTTTATTTGAAGAAACGATAGATGAAATACAAACAAAATTTGAAATAATTTATATTGGCGGCAATTTTAATGAGTTGCCTTTGAAAGTCAAGGGTAAAATTGTGGGCCATAGAGAGCATGACGATCGCACTTTGGATGTGTTCGCGAAAATGCTCTGTGTGTCAGATGTTGCAGATCTAAATATAGATGATCCAGGTGATCCGAACCGTTATTTTGAGATGAGAGCGAAGATGGCGGGAGACGAGAAGGATTATCGTCCTTGCTCGAAACGCTTGAGAAGCCCTGCAGTGGAGGAATTTTTGTTGGGTAAGTGTAGAAGTTACGAGAGGTTGAAGGAACTTGAAGCAAGAAGTGGAGAGAGTAATATAGAGTTGTTAAGAGAATTGTTTCCGACTGGTATTAAGTTCTCACAAAAGGTATTAAGTTCTGACTTCTGTGATATTTCTTTTTTAAAACAGAATTTACAAATTTCGCGTCACATTATTGACTCTCTCTACTTTATTTTGTTGACATTGATAATTGTAGGGCGCTTCAAATGAAAACTCCAAACCTTGTAGCTGCGGAGCGGAAGAATTGAAAGGAAAAAGGATTTTGTTAGACATCAGGCCTCTTCACATGTGTTATGATATTCGTTTGGGGTCTTTGATGGAACTGTATAACACAAAGAAAGAGGCATTGAATTTAGAAGTTATATCAATTCCACTTGTGCAGCAAAATACAAATAGAAAATTGGGGATGCTTGAGCAGTTTTCAGGAGATGCTCCGTGGTTGGTCCTTCAAAATCCATGGGGTTTAAGCAGAGCAGTGAAGTATTTCCTCATTAAAGGGTGTCTACCGGACCAAGAATTTCAAGTATGGCTTAAGGAGAGTCCCATAATGTATATGAGTATAATCACGGTAATAGAACCAAATGGGAAAGTGTTTACAGCTGATAAACCTGTACTGCCTTTGCTAGATCGGTGGGGGCCAAAGGCTTATCCCTTTACCGTGGACAAAATTAAAGAATTAGAGGAGGAAGAGTGGTCTCAAATGGAGACTACGTCTACTTTACAGCTTCTTTTCTACAATCAAGAAAGCGTATGGCATAAGGTGAGTAGTCCATCATTGTTTGTTTAAAGTTTGATAGATTAAAGGTTGTCTTGTTATATATATATATATATATTTTTGGGAAGGGGATGATAAATTAAAGATTAGTATTTAATTTATATTTGTTTTTTAATATTGTTATTAAAAATAGTAAGTTAAAAAAATTTAAATAGATGATTTATTATTGTTTTAAGATTAACATTTTTCCTTATTTTGAAAGGTAAAAGAGGTTTTGCTTCAACAAAAAATGATATGTTTATTTGGTGGAGATGGCTCTCAAATTGGAATATCTATGAAGGAGTTTACACTTTTTTTAAGGAATGTGTTAATAGAGTTTATTGATGACATTCATATAATTTATATCAGTGGATTTGACTTCAATGAGGAAAAAATATCAAATCTCACAGATACCATTTTCGTTCCTTATTGTCCACTACCAAATCCTGAAATGCCAAAAGTTGAGATGGAGGAGATGCCTTTGTTAAATTTGTCGGAACATGAGGCTATAAGATTTTGGACACACTTTTATTCTTTAAAAGAAATGGTGTCTAAAAGAGATGGCAATGCCAAGCTAAAAAGTTTCTTTGACTCTATTAGTTATGCCTTTCCATGGATGATATTAATAGATAAAGATGGGGAACTAATTGTAGAAAATGGGCAAGATATGATTTCCCTATATTCAAAGAGTATGGAAGAGAAAGCCAAGAGATTGATGCAAGTCTTAATCAAGGGCTCCAAGGAGGAAAAAGAACAAGCATTGTTAGAGTTTGATGATGATGATGGTGATGATGATGCTGTTGATGATGATGATGATGATGTTGATGGTGATGATGGTGATGATGGTGATGATGATGGTGATAATGATGATGATGTCTGCTGAGAAACAAATTATTTATTTTCAGTATTGTGAACAAAGATGATGTCTTTAATGCTATGTATTATAAATGAGCTACATTTTATTTATTATTTTCAATATGTTTTCTCATTTTCTTCAATATAGTAATGTTCTTTCTTATCATTAATTTTTATTGTTAATTCAAGGATGTGTTGTGGCGAGTTAAAAGTATAAGAGAATCATAATCAAACACATTATTTCTTTGAAATAAGACATAAATCTATTCAAGCAAACCAAATACCCATTAATCCCAAACTAGTTTTAAACTATGGAAAAAAGAATAAAAAAATTTAAATTATGCATTGATTTCCATATTTTTAACTAGTTGTATCAGAATGACAATTAGCCTTTTCCCAACATGGATAACCTAAAGAGTTACATGTTCTAAGATCATATATATTCCAATGTATTATCCAAGAAAAATTAACTATTGGTTTCTCATGAAAGATGTACAGAATGAACTTCACTACTCCTTAGGGCGCCTTTGCTTATATCACATCCTACGCCAACATATGTTTTATGTATCTATAATTTTTTTATACACAAACTACTGTCATAAGTTAATATGAGGCTATGGCCACATCTCCCAACGAGTAGTTCTCCTTTTAATAAAAGGGGTAAAGATTCAATGGACTAGACCATATTATACCACCATTGAAACCTTGAAGCGAAACTATGAAAAGGCATATTTTAATCTATCCAGCATGAAGCATGATATTTCTTATCTAGATAAATAAATCTAATACTGCTATTGGAATATATTAACAAAATTTCATCCTAATAATATTGATAATCTTATGTTAATAGGAATCTAAATGCAATTTAAAGGAATTATAAAACAATTCAAAAGGAAGTATGTGTCATTTAGAAAGTTTGGAGTGGAAGAATTGAAAGGAAAAATGACTTTGTTAGACATCAGGCCTCTTGACATCTGCCATGATATTCGTGTGGGGTCTTTGATGGAACTGTATAACACAATGAAAGAGGCATTTAATTTAGAAGTTATATCAATTCCACTTGTGCAGCCAAATACAAATATAAAATGGGAGATGTTTGAGCAGTTCTCAGGAGATGCTCCGTGGTTGGTCCTTCAAAAGCCATGGATGTTAAGCAGAGTAGCGAAGTATTTCCTCATTAAAGGGTGTCTACCGGATCAAGGATATGAATTATGGGGAGAGGAGCGTGGCATAATGTATATGAGTATAATCACAGTAATAGAACCAAATGGGAAAGTCTTTACAGCTGATAAACCTGTACTGCCTTTGCTAGATAGGTGGGGGCCAAAGGCTTATCCCTTTACGGTGGACAAAATTAAAGAATTAGAGGAGGAAGAATCGTCTCGAATAGAGACTACGTCTACTTTAGAGCTTCTTTTCTACAATGAAGAAAGCGTATGGGATAAGGTGAGTAGTCCATCATTGTCTGTTTAAAGTTTGATAGATTAAAGGTTGTCTTGTTATATAATTTTTTTTGGGATGATAAATTAAAGATTAGTATTTAATTTATATTTGTTTTTTTAATATTATTATTAAAAATAATAAGTTAAAAAAATTTAAATAGATGATTTATTATTGTTTTAAGATTAATTTTTTTCCTTATTTTGAAAGGTGAAAGAGGTATTGCTTCAACAAAAAATGATATGCTTATTTGGTGGAGATGGCTCTGAAAAAGGAATATCTATGGAGTTTACATTTTTTTTAAGGAATGTGTTAATAGAGTTTATTGATGACATTCATATAATTTATATCACTGGATTTGACTTCAAAGAGACAAAAACATCAAACCTCACCGATGCCACTTATGTTCAACATTGTCTACTGCAAAATCCTGAAATGCTAAAAGTTGAGATGGAGGAGATGCCTTTGTTAAATTTATTGGAACATGAGGCTATAAGATTTTGGACACACTTTCATTCTTTAAAAGAAGAAGTGTCTAAAAGAGATGACAATGCCAAACTGAAAAAACTCTTTGACTTTATTGGTTATAGCTTTCCATGGATGATATTAATAGATAAAGATGGGGAAATAATTATAGAAAATGGGAATGATATGGTTTCCCTATATGTAGAGAGTATGGAAGAGAAAGCCAAGAGATTGATGCAAATCTTCATCAAGGGCTCCAACGAGGACAAAGAACAAGCATTGTTTGAGTTAGAACAAAGATGATGTATTTAATGCTATGTATTATAAATGAAATACATTTTATTTATTATTTTCAATATGTTTTCTCATTTTTTTCACTATAATAATGTTCTTTCTTATTATTAACTTTTATTGTTAATTCAAGGATGTGTTGTCTTGAGTTGTGGTGAGTTCAAAAGTATAAGAGAATCATAATCAAACACATTATTTCTTTGAAATAAGACATAAATCTATTCAAGCAAAACCAAATACCCATTAATCCCAAACTAGTTTTAAACTATGGAAAAAAGAATAAAAAATTTAAATTATGTATTGATTTCCATATTTTTAACTAGTTGTATCAGAATGACAATTAACCTTTTCCCAACATGGATCACCTAAAGAGTTACATGTTCTATGATCTTCTATATTCCGATGTATTATCTAAGAAAAATTAACTATTGGTTTCTCATGAAAGATGTACAAAATGACCTTCACTACTCCTTAGGGGGTCTTTGCTTATATCACATCCTATGCCAGCATATGTTTTATGTATCTATACTTTTTTTATACAAAAGCTACCATCATAAGTTAATATGAGGCTATAAACAAAGACCTGTAGTTGAGGACGCAGACGGACAGCTAGGGTTTGTAGGCTTCTGCAGGTGTTGAACTCCATGGAAGGGCACAAAGGAGGGAGCTCCACTCCCTCCTACAAGCAGGCCGTGGCTAGCCAAGGTAAGAAACCAATAGAAAATGTCAGAGATCCTTCAGGAGAAGGGAAAAGGAACATGGAAGAGGAGAAAGATTGTACCAAATCAACAGAGAATAATAGCACAAAAGAAAATGAGGAAGAAGACAAGGAACAGGGAGCAAAAAACAAAGCACAAAAGGGACCATGTAAACCCAAAGCTAAGGTCACACCTAGGGTAGTTTTAAATGATCCTGCTCTGCAGGCGCACAGGGACCACATGCGGACATATGCAATCATTTGTAAATTCATGGGGTTATGGCCCACTGAAAATGCATTCAGACATAGATTAAATACCACTGGAAACCAAAAGGAAGCATAGACCTACATCTTGGGTCAAAGGGATTCTTCACTGTGGTCTTTACAAATATTGAGGATAAAGACAGGGTGTTTGAAGGAGGGCCCTACTTCTATGCAGCAGTAGGCCTCTACATGCAGCCGTGGATGATGAATTTTGTCCTGGAGCGAGAGACTTTCACTTCGGTCCCGGTCTGGGTAAGACTCTACTCCCTACCTCTTGATTACTGGCAAACGAAATCGTTATCTGCCATAGGAAATAAATTAGGGCATTTTGTCAAAGCTTCTGAAGCCACCAGAAGGGGAAAATACACTTCCTTTGCACGAATATGTGTGGAGATGGATCTCTTTGGAGCTCTATCGGATGAGGTCATCTTGGAAGTTTTTGATGAAGAATGGGTGAAAACAGTAGATTATGAACATATTCCATTCAGATGTCGCAGATGCCATGAGCATGGGCACCTATTTAGAGACTACCCTCTCAGTAAAATAGAGAACAAGAGTAAAGCTACCACAATGAAAGATACTGAAAGCTTTCACAAAGTGGGACATAAAGGAAAAGGGGGCAAAAGGGGGCCAAAGCAACATCAAATAGAAGGGAAACAGGCCAGTCTGAACAGGTTCCAAGTACTCGAAGAAGAAGAAGCGATAACAAAAGTAGATCAGGTAATGGAAGGAAGTCCAGTGGAGAAGGAGAAAGAAGAAGACAGTGAACAAACACAGGATATTAATAAACATAAAGAGACTATAATGAGCGATGTAGAACTAGAGATGGACCAGGAAATGACCCAGAGTGAGATGGAAATGGAGGACCACGAACTACAAGAGATTCTTGATAGAGAACACCTAGATCTGGAAGGGTTCTTGAAATAGGGAACCATGGGAGGGGTAGACTCATTACCTAAAGAAGAGTTCAATAGAGTACAATAGCTGTTCCTATGGAAAACTCAGGCTAAAGGGCTGGAAAGGCAAAGAAACAATGAAAGGCAGGGCAACGAAGGTGTGAAAACTATGAAAACCACACGAGGATTAGCACCTAGAAACCCAGGAAAGAAAAGAGGTAGGAAAAAGTAGAATGAGCTATTGATGGAATGTGGAAAGCTAATGATAGATTCAGGTAAGATGGAAGACCTAACCAGCTACTCCTTTACAAATATTTAATAATGAAGTTCACATCTTGGAATATCAAGGGTCTAGGTAGTAAAAGAAAACAAAGATTACTTAGTAATAGAATGAAACAAGAAGCTCCAGATATGATCTTCATCCAGGAAACTAAATGTTCCATTCAAAAAATAAAAGAAATTCACAGCAAATGGCTCAATCGATTTGAGTTTCTAGAAGTCAAAGCAGAGAATATAGTAGGAGGCATACTCACTCTTTGGAACCCCCAAAAGATTGGCATAATAGATGTTGAGGCATCTAGGAATTATTTATCAGTGGTTATTCAACCTATGGGAGATAGGGAGACTTATCTGGTCATGAATGTTTATGGCCCTCAAAGAATGGATGATAAACTCAGGTTTCTAGATTCTCTTGTGGATCTCAGAGACAGACATGTAGGAATACCATGGATCATGGGTGGGGACTTCAACATGATCAAATCACTTTCGGAGAAAAAAGGGGGAACCAGAACTTTAAGCAAAGACTCTTCAGCATTTCAAACTTTTATAGATAATATGAAGCTAGTTGACACTGATACGAGTAATGGTCTCTTTACTTGGAACAATAAAAGAGGAGGAGAGTCTCAAGTAGCCTCAAAGTTAGACAGATTCATAATCTCAGAGGACCTAATGCTCACCGACAAGGAAATGATAGCAAGAATTCTCCCCTTTGGAGGCTTAGATCACTGGCCTGTTTAACTTGAGGTTCAGGGCATTGGTACCTCCAGGAACAGACCTGTTAGATTTGAGAATATCTAGCTCACCCACCCAGATTTCATCAGCAACATTGCAAATTGGTGGTCTGAAGATTTTCATATTCAGGGTACAAGAATGTTCCTACTACACAAAAGACTAAAGCACATCAAGCTCAAACTTAAAGATTGGAACAAGAATGAATTTGGCAATATTTTTGAAGCAAAAAAAGCTGTTGAGGATAAAATGCAGGAACTCAACCAAGCCCTTATCACGGATGGCTTTGATAAAGTCAGAAATGATCAAGTCACCAAACATCATCAAGACTGGGAGAATTTATGTAAACAAGAGGAAATATTTTGGAGACAAAAATCTAGAGTTCAATGGCTAAAAGAAGGAGAGCGAAACACCAGATTTTTCCATAGATCCACCATGGCGAACAGATCTCATAATAGGATCTCTTCGATCAAGGACGAGGGAGGTCATCTACTTAATTCCCATGAAGATATAGAAGCTGTGTTAGTTCAACACTTTCGAGGTATAGCAAAGGAAACCATTTCAGACAGAGAGCATTTTATCAGGGACTTAACAAGGCATATACCTAGGCTGGTATCTAGAGAGGATAATTTCAACCTTAATAGGCCAGTGACTGAAGAGGAGGTTAGTGAGGTCATCAAAGAAATGCAGAATGGTAAAGCGCCAGGCCCTGATGGTTTCAATGTGGATTTCTTTAAAGCTTGCTGGAATATTGTTAAACAGGATATTCTGAATGTAGTGGAAGATTCCAGGATGAATAGAACTATTTTGAAGGTGCTCAATACCTCCTTCATCTCCCTGATCCCCAAACAAGACAATGCTCAGACTCCAGACAGGTTTAGACCCATAGCTTTGTGCAATGTGGTATACAAGATAATATCCAAGGTTGTTGCCAATAGACTCAAACCTCTTCTTCCTACTCTAGTTTCTGTGGAACAATCTGGTTATGTGGAGGGCAGACAAATTCTCAATAACATCATTCAAGCGCATGAGGTGGTGCACTCATTGACAAGCAATAGGAAGGCTGGAATGATCATGCAATTGGACCTAGCCAAAGCTTACGATAAGTTGAATTGGACCTACATCAGGAAGGTCCTTATTGCTTTTGGGTTTGATCATAACTGGGTAAGATGGGTCATGGCCCTGGTAACTTCTTCTAGCTTTTCAATTCTGGTTAATGGTTCTCCCTTCGAGACTTTTATTCCTTCAAGAGGCCTCAGGCAGGGAGATCTGCTCTCTCCCTTTCTCTTCATCCTCATGATGGAAGGACTTGGTCAATCTATCAAGCATGCGAAAGAAGTTGGTAAGATCAAGGGTCTCCAACTTTCTGAGACTGGACAGGCTTTGACTCATCAACAATTTGTTGATGATACTATGTTGCAGGGAATCCCCACGGTCAAAGAAGCACTAGCATATAAACAAATCCTGTGTGACTTTTCCATGGCTACAGGTATGGAAGTTAATCTCTCCAAATCTAAGATTTTTTTCTTTAATACCAATATTGCTATTCAAAGGAATATCTCCAGAATTCTGGGCTTTCAAAGGGATGTCCTCCCTTCAAAATATTTGGGAGTTCCTCTAACTGCTAAACCTTTGCACAAGAGCATTTGGGAGCCGGTGATTAATAAGATGTAGGATAAAATCAGGAAATGGACTATTAGATCTTTAAACTTGGCTGGTCGGTTGGTGCTTACAAAAGCTATTCTTCAATCAATTCCAGTCTTCATGCTATCAGCCCTTCCAGCTCCAAAAGGAGTTTTGCAACAATTTAGAACCATTCAAAGAGACTTTCTTTGGGGTAAGGGGGAGGAAAGAAAGAAATGGGCCTTGGTAGCTTGGGATAAGTTTTACAAACCTAAAAACCGTGGGGGTCTTGGATTGGATGATCCGGAGGTACTAAGCAAAGTTTTAGGGGCAAAATTATGGTGGCATTGGGTAAAAGACCCAAAGGCTCAGTGGGCTAGTATCTGGAAAGAAAAATATGCCAGCACTTGGCAAAATAATGATCACATAAGGATGTCTGGCAGCATAAAGGGCTCACACATCTGGAATAAGGCCTGGGAGAACAGAGGCTTAGTTCAAAAAAATAGCTTCTGGGAAATCAGAGAGGGAGATCTTGCTTTATTTTGGGAGGATAAATGGCAACAAGAACCTACACTGTTAAGAGAGGACTTTTTGGACCTCAAGAAAGAGACAGACACCAAAGGGTTATCTAAGGTAAAAGATTTTTGGGATCAAACCAATAGTGTAGGAAAATGGAGAACCTGGAGGAATATAGATTACAGGGATGATAGCCCCTTGAAAGCAAAAGCAGAGGCACTTATGAAAATGTTGGAACAAAGGAAGATTTTAGTGACAGGGGGGCATGACCAACTCAGATGGGGCAACAATAATGAAGGTACCTTCAATCTTAAGGAGGCAAAACGCATACTCCTTGAGCTAGATTCCAATGCACCGGATAGGATTTGGCAGAACCTATGGAGGCATCAAGGTTGGATGAAGATTAAACTCTTCATGTGGCTGGTACATCATAAGAAAATTCTGACTTGGGATAACATTTAGAAGAGGGGTGTTCTGGGGCCTTCCAGATGCCAGCTCTATGAAGCCCAAGAGGAAATAATGGAGCACCTTCTCAATAATTGCATTTTCACCTCCAAGTTGTGGGATACTTTTGCCACCATTTTCCAACAGACCGACAGGGACAAAGGGAGTATTATCAATACCCTAAACAATTGGAGACGAAACTTCTCTGATTATGAATTTCTTGGCTCAGCTTGGGCTCTCACGCCAAGCTTCATAATATGGAATGTCTGGAAAGAAAGGAACAACAGAATCTTCAAAAATGAAAAGAGTTCCTCCCAACGCCTTTTCGAGCAGATCTTAAGACAACTTAAGGAGACGGTTGGTACTATAGTATGAACTTCCCCTAAGAATCCACCTTCAGAAGCTAAAATGCAAATACTTCTTCAGTTGGGTATGCAAGGGCTTATACCACAGGGCTTGGATAGGAAGGTAATGAAAATGGATACTGAGTAGGATTACTGGCATCCTCCCCCTCAGGGTTTTTTGAAATTCAACATTGATGGGGCTTCAAAAGGCAACCCGAGTATTGCTAGCTTTGGAGGGGTGTTAAGGGATGAAAATGGAAGTATCCTTTTCATCTTCCATTGCCATTTAGGAAGAGCCACTAACAATATGGCAGAATTAATGGCTCTTGAGCAATGTTTAGAATTCCTGGAGCAGGATAATTGCCAAAATGTGATTGTCGAAGCTGATTCTAAGTTAATCATTAACTCGGTCAAGAGAATTAGCTGTGGCACGGAGCCAGAAAAAGTCTCAAAACACTGGAGGCTGCTCCAAGTCTTTCAACGGATTCAGCTTCACCTCCTGTGCCTTCATACAATAAGTTTTAACCATGTGCGAAGGACAGCCAATAAATTGGCGGACATTCTGGCCAATCAAGGGGTGCTCTGTACCAAAAGCAGGGTCACGCTGAGTTGGCAAGAGATGCCTCAGAACAGATTAAAGGCGCATTGTCATGACCAGGCGGATGAGGACATGATGGTGTTTCGAAACAGAGCCACGGAGGCGGGGTCTAGCTGATTTGGATTCATTATGAAATGTTTTTTCCGTAGTGAGGTCTTTTTTGGGATGCAGGACACTGTCGGCCTCCTCAACCCTGGTAAGTACAAACATAGATGTTTCAGGTGGAAGTTGCTTGGCAGACTCTGTTTCTCGGATGGTCGGCTGGATGGATGGATTATCATCTTACATTGGTTCATGCACTGGCGAAGAGGGGATGGTGCGAGGGGTCGGAATCCTGGCTTTCTCGGCTGCCTTAATACCCCCTTTTTTCTTTCTGTGGACGCAATACTGCTCTCGGGGTGGTATATGGTTTATCGCAGGCCCTTCAAGTTGGAAGCGGTTTTTCTGAATTGGGAGCGATTCCACTCACCAAGCAACACGTGGCCAAGGGATGGGAAAGAATACCGCCCTCATCGCACGGTAATTATCGGTGCTTTAGACTCGTGCGATATGTTCCTCAGCCGTTGGATCAAGCAAGACAGATCTACGGTCAGGAATAATCGAGCATGTTGGTGGGTCCAGGTGGTTAATCGCCATGCTTCTAGGTACTGCGACATCTTCCTCCACTGTTGGATCTGGTGAGGAGATTTGATGGTTAAGAAAAAGGATGCAGGTCCGGGTGAGGACTATCTTCCGTGCTTGTTTCACTTCATGGTGGGAATCGATGGTTTTCACGCGTTCTACATGATCGAGGGTTATCCCCCATTTGGACCCGAAATCCTTTTGGATTGGTCCCTATTTCCTCATCGGGTCCGATTCTTATTTTAAAGTGTTTGCTTGTTTCCAGCCCGATTTGAGTCTCGTCAGTTGGATCTCTGAGGGAGATCAAACGGTCTTGGCTTTGTCTGTTTTTTGAGGGTATAGCAGTTTTGTTTGTAGGGCTCGGGGTTTTGGCCTTTAGCTCGGTGCCCTTGGCTTTAAGAGGATAGTTTTTTCCTTGGCCCACAGTTCCTTGCGGACTGTTGTATTTTATGTAATTTGTTTTCCGATTTAATGAAATAGAAGGTACAACTCTTGCTTCAGCAAAAAAAAAAGTTAATATGAGGCAATGGCCACATCCCCCAATGAGTTCTCTTACTAAAAGGGGTAAATATTAAATGGACTAAACATATTATACCACCATTGAAACCTCAAAGCGAAGAAACCATTGAAACCTCATATCTAGATAAATAAATCTAATACTGCTATTGGAATATATTAACAAAATTTCATCCTAACAATAATGATAATCTTATGTTAATAAGAAGCTAGATGCAATTTAAAGGAATTATAAAACAATTCAGAAGGAAGTATGTGTCATTTAGAAAATTTTCCCTTTCCTCTTGGAACCCAAAATTTCAATGTTGTGTTGATCACTAAGAATTGAACTATAATTCCAACAAGGCTTTCTTATTAGGGCACTTAAGCAATTGATTTTTTTTTATAAGAACATGAGCTCACTATTATTATCAAACTAAGATAAAGGCATGTCTTTATGAATCACATCTCTACCATCACCCTACGCTAGACAAAAGACTTTCAAGATGTTTTTGTTGATACATAATCGTTCAAAATTCACCCAAAAAATGGCCTAAATTGTCTCAAAGATGTTTATTAGTTCTTAACTAATCAAATTTGATTAGAAGAGTATTCTATAAAGGGGACATTATCATATATATTTTTTTTTATTCTTATAAATCATCATTACAAAAGTGATACATAAGTTTGATAATAGAATATGAATAAGATTTATTTTTCCCTATGAATATTAAAAAATCTATGAATAACATTACACCCTATGAATATGAACCCTTAGATTAATAAACCCAAGGGATTTATACTAAAATCCCAAGGGATTATAAACCCAAGGGATCAATAATATAAACTCAAGGTATATAAACCCTAAGATAAACATTATAAACCCTAAAGCAATCATGGTTGATGATGATTGATTTTCATATTGAGACAATATTTGTCACAATGCAACGTTGGACCATGCTTGCTTTTCATATTGAAAAAATCCTTGTCACATTGTGACGTTGGACCATGGTTGGCCATGATTATAAACCCAATGGATTTATATTAAACCCAAAGATTAATATTATAAATCCTATGAAAAATGTTATACCCTAGGAATATGAACCCTTAGATTAATAAACCGAAGGGAATAATAAACCCAGGGAAATAATAAACAGTTGATTTTCATATTGACATAATCTTTGTCACAATGCAACGTTGGAGTATGGTTGACCATGGTTGATTTTCATATTGAGACAACATTTGGCGCAATGCGACGTTGGAAATTGGTTGACCATGGTTGATTTTCATATTGAGACAATATTTGTCACAATGTGACGTTGGACCATGGTTGACCATGGATGACCATGGTTGTCATAATGTAATGTTGGACCAAGGGATTGATATTATAAACCCAAGGGAATAATAAATCCAAGGGATTAATACTAAAAATCCAAAGGATTATAAACCCAAGGGAGTAATATTAAACCCAAGGGATAAACCCAAGGGAATAATATTATAACCCTAGGTATATAAACCCTAAAATAAACATTGTTGACCATGTTTTACCATGGTTGATTTTCATATATGCTATATTATAAACTTAATATTATAAACCATGATGTCAAACCCAATATTAAAAGTCGTAATTATAAAACCTATAGTATAAAACCTAATATTAAGTATTAATATATTCATTATTTATTAAGAAAATATTGTATTAATAAATATTAATATATTATTATATATTAATAAATATTAAACCCAAAGGATTTATAGTATAAACCTTAAGGAGCAATATTATAAATGGAAGGGAATAATATTAAACCCAATGGATAATTATTATAGTCCCTTCATATTAATATTATAAAACCAAGGGAATAATATTAAACCCTATGAACATGAACTCTAAAATAAACATGGTTGGCCCTGGTTGACCATGTTTAATTTTCATATTGAGACAATCCTCGTCCCAATGTGACGTTCGACCATGGCTGACCATGATTTATTTTAAAATCGAGAGAATCTTTGTCACAATGTGACATTGGACCATGGTTGACCATGGTTGATTCTAATATTGAGACAATATTTGTCACAATGTGACATTTGACCATGGTTGGCTATGAGTGGTTGAGATTATAAACCTAAGTGAATAATATTATACCCTAGGAATATGAACTCTTAGATTAATAAACCCAAGGGATTGATATTATAAACCCAAGGGAATTGTGAGGACCCAACCGTAGGGCCTTTAACTATTGATATAATCATTCAATTAAATTTCCCAAATTTTGAGAACAATCAAATAAATTTCACAAAATTTTAGAACAAGGAAAATTTCAGGTTTATAAAACATCATAAGCATGAACATATATTATTTTAATTCTACAACATGCATAACTTTTAACAATTTACATAAATAAAGTGACTAAATGAAGAATACTTGATTCGATGACTTTGTTGGGATGCTCTTGACTCTGTTAGGATTCTCATGTTGGGCTATTTAATCAAATTTACCTCCTAGCCAACTAGGAATGATTTCCTAGCCCAGAGAATGTCCATAGGTTCCCTAGCCCTCTGAGTCCAAGTCCAACCAGTTGTAGTGTGTCCAAGTTAAAACCACCACTCTCCAAATAGATCCAAGTTTAAGTTCTCTCATTTTTCTCTTTATTCTCTTCCTTCTCCTTCTTTACCTTCCTCCTCCAAATAAAATCCTCCAATTCCAAAATAAAGAACAAAGATCCCCCTTCTCCTCTCATCCTCCTTCTCTTTCTCTCATCCACTTGAACCAAATACCATTAATGCCATGAATACCCCCCATCCTTTTATTTAATGACCTTGACTTTCCTTTCCATATATTATCCCAAAATAAATTTGAGGAGACACCTTGAGAATTGAAATACAAATATTTAATTGAAAAATAAATTGGAGAAGACCATATCCTATCCAAAAGTAACATGAAGACACCTTAAGAATTGAAATATGAGTATTTAATTTAGAAATAAATTGGAGAAAGCCATATCTTATTCAAAAGTAAATTTGAGAAGACACATTGGGAATTGATTAATAATTCAATAATAATAAATCATATTAGTAAAATAAACTTATAGATTCACAAGTGTAGGTATTACTTAATAATTGAACCTAGAGGCACATTCTACAACCCAGTATGACCCTGATGTGTAAGTATGTCACGTCTTCAAAAAATAATAAAAATATTTTTTACTAATGTCGACCAAAACATTAACTTGAACCTTAAATTATATATAACTTTTTAATCTTATTAATGGACTAAGATTAATTATTAAAATATAACTATGTATTATTATATATAATTTGAATGGATAATAAATTATCTCATGCATTTAATAGTTCTTTTATCATATATGTGAATTTCAATGGATCATAAATTTACCTTTAACAAAAAAATTTACCACATTAAAATTGTAAATTAGGTAAAATATTAAACATCTTTACTTAGATTTACTAAAGCTAATAGCATCTCTTAAATCAAAGGAAAAAGGTTAATTCAACAAAAAGAATCGAAAATCTTGCTCCAAAACCTTTTAATATTTTTTTTGATTAAATATTTGTAAAATGAATCTTTGGAGGGAAAAACCATATCCTATGGATATATTAAAGTCTTTAAAGACATAAATATTTCCACATCAAAGTCCTAATATTTGAAATTATTAATTTGATGTAGTTTTATTATAATTTTTGTTATCATGCCATAAAAAACATTATTAAATCTAATATTAATATTATTAAATTTAATAACTTTGGATTAATACAATATTAAATTTAATATGATATTAAATTTGTTATATTATAATATATATTAATATATCATGATATATATTAACTTTAGATGTATTTATGTAGGGAAGAACAAAGACATAAAGTGATAGAGGTGGAGAGATAGAGGGAGTGACAAGGGAGATATGGAGATAAAATGAAGGTGAAAGACATAGAGAGAGAAGAGTGGAGAGAGAGGGGGGGTGACAAGGGAAAGATGTAGAGAGAGTGTGTATGTTTTGGGGTGAGATAGAGAGACAAAGAAGGAGATATGGAAGGAAGGGGGAAGAGAAGGAGAGAGAAGGAGAGAGGGAGGGAGATAGTGACAAGGTTGGAGGGTGAAGAGAGAGAGAGGGAAGAGAGAGGTAGAGGGAGGTGAGAGAGAAAGGGAGAGAGATGAAGGAAGAGAGAGAACATGAGAAAGAGAAGAAGACAGGGAGGGAGAGAGAGATGGAGTTGGAGGGAAAGAGAGAGGGATGTAAGAAGAAATACCTAGAGAGAGAAATGTGGAGAGAGAGAGAGAGGGAGTGATAAGGGAGATAGAGAGAGAGGGAGAGAGGAGAGCAGGAGGGAAGAGAGAGAGATGAGGGGGAGAGAGAGTGAAGGGGAAGAGGGAGGGAGAGGAAGAGGGAGGGAGAGATATAGATATGGAGAAAGCATGTGTATGTTTTGGGGGTGACATAGAGAGACAAAGGAGAGACAAAGGAGATAGAGATATATATGGGAGGTGAAGAGAGGGAAAAAGAGAGAGATAGAGAGAGGGAGGGAGAGATAGATAGATATGGAGAGAGTGTGTGTGTATGTTTGGAGGGGTGAGATAGAGAGAAAAAGAAGGGGAGATGGAGGGATATATAGATATATATGGAGGGGGGAGAGAGGGAATAATATTTATTGTACTATATGTATTGATTTCAGTGTAGATGACAATTTATAATCCTATTTGATTGTTTGCACTAGATGCATTGATTCAAGTTTAGATGTTGATTTCTAATTATATTTGATTGCCTGCACTAGATGCATTGATTTCAGTTTAGATGTTGATTTCTAATCCTATTTGATTGCTTTCTCTAGATGCATTTATTTCAGTGTAGATGGTGATTTCTAATCTACTTGATTGCTTGTGCTAGATGCATTTATTTTAGTGTAGATGTTGATTTCTAATTATATTTGATTGCTTGCACTAGATGTATTGATTTCAGTGTAGATGTTGGTTTCTGACCTTATTTGATTACTTGCATTATATGTATTGATTTCAATGTAGATGTTTTCTAATCCTATTTGATTTCTTGCATTAGATGGATTATATGTTGTTAATCTTGAGACTATAAATTATTAAAAATATTTTTCGAGATTAGATGGACAGGGGGAGAGGAAAGAAGATTCCTTGCACTAGATGCATTGATTTCAGTGTAAATGTTGATTTCTAATCCTATCTGATTTCTTGCACTATATGCATTGATTTCAATGTAGATGTTGGTTTCTAATTATATTTGATTGCTTTCACTAGATGCATTGATTTTAGTGTAGACGTGGATTTCTAATCCTATTTCATTGCTTGAACTAGATGCATGGATTTAAGTGCAGATGTGGATTTCTAATCCTCTTTGACTGCTTGCACTAGATGCATGGATTTCAATGTAGATGTGGATTTCTAATTCTATTTGATTTCTTGCACTAGATGCATTGATTTCAGTGTAGATGTTGATTTCTAATCTCATTTGATTGCTTTCATTAGATGCATTGATTTTAGTGTAGATTTTGTTTTCTAATCCTATTTGATTGTTTGCATTATATGCATTAGATGTTGTTAAGATTGAGGCTGTAGATTATTAAAAAAAATATTTTTCAAGATATATTTAGTAATACGTAGAGGGACACTATTAAGAAATAATTAGTTGTCAAAAGTTGCGATACCTAGAATTAAAATGAAAAAGACATGCATAATAAATCCTCCTGCAAAGTGCAAATTAATCCTTGACAAGATCGTCTCCCTTCTTCATCACTAACTAATTATTAATAGGCAATTATGCATATTCAAAATATATTCAAAATTACTAATAGAGTAATTGCATACAACAATGTATTCAAAATATTTATAGGAGGAAAATGTATATTTATAAACATCAAAACAAATAAAAATATTCTTGAAGGAGTTGTGATAATTGTTTGGAGAAACAGATAATGTAAATTTTCTATAAATTTGGCCACCCATTAAAAAAAAATTCAAAAATACATTATTTCTTGACTTTGCAAAATAAACTATAGATAATAAAATACATTATTTCAGGGAAGCGCTTGAGATTGAAAAGAGACCAAGCAATCTCGATAGAGATGATGGTTGGAAAGTCAGTAGGTGTTGGGTCCCTGCCCTCTCTTCCTAGTCGTTTTTCCGTCCTCTTTGGTTTTTGTCGTCTTTCTTTATTTGTACTTTTTGTTATTATTTTAGTTTTTTTATTTTATTTTATTTATTTATTTAGTTTAATTTATTATATATATATATATATATATATATATATATATATATATATATATATATATATATATATATATATATATAGTTATTTATTCATTTATTAAAATTTTTATTTATTTTTATTGTTATTTTTATTTATTTATTTTTATTTTTATTTTATTATTATTATTTTTTAATCTATTTATTTCTTTATTATTTCTATTTATTTTTATTTTTATTTTTAACTAAGTTATTTTTATTTGTTTGATTTCTATTTATTGTTTTCTCCTTTCTTTTACTAATTGCAGTCTGATATTTTAACGTCCTTCCATCCCTTTCTATTATTTTTGTATTTTTCTTATAAATGGCATCCATTCCAATTATTTTTATTTATTTTGAGGTCCTTCTTATAACTAATTTTGTTCCTCTCATCTTCTTTTCAATATTTTAACTAATTTTGACTTCTTGTTCTTATAACGTCCTTTTTTACCTTTATGTATTAATCAGCATACAATCTTTAATGATACTTTTAAATAATATTATTTTATTTATTCTATTGAGGCATTTACCTTTTTCATAAGGTCATTTTCCTATTAATTAACTTTGATTTTCTTTATTTTCTAACTTAATTTCCTTTTATTTATTATTGATAATTTAAATAAAATTATTATTTTTATATTAATAAAATGTAAATAAAATTATTATTTTCTATATTACTTTTTAGGTCATTTATTTAACTAACTTTCCTTTAAATTATTAATCAACTTATAATTTTTAATGATACTTTAATTAATATTATTTTATTTTATATATTCTATTTACCGTTTTTCATAAGGTCATTTAATTAACTAATTTTCCCGTTAACTTATGATAATTAACTTTGATTTTCTAACTTAATTACCTTTTATTTATTAATAAAAATTTATATAAAATTATTATTTTTATATTATTAAAATTTAAATTTAAATTATTAATTTCTATATTACTTTTTAGGCATTTAGCTTATTCTATTTAACTAACTTTCCTTTAAATTATTAATTAACTCATAATTTTTAATAATTAAGTCTTGAACCAAATACCCTCAAGAATAATTAAACAAATATAATAATTTTGACCCCTATCCTAGAGTCAAACTAGCCGTTAGAGAAGATAGTTGTTGGAGGCTCCGCTCAAACTATTTAACATGATGAGCTTGATCTGTTTCTTCAACTTGTCCTGACGATGAACCACATTGGTTGGTTCGAAACGCGTCGACAAATGATATTCCATGTGATTTTCGCCGAAGAATCTTTCTTAACTTGATATGGATCACAAAAGCCTGAACTCTATTAATAAAAAAAATCATCAAAATATCCTTGAGGAAATAAATTATTTCAATCATAAACAAAGAAAAAATTTATTTCAAGAGTAATCTTGACTCAGTAAATTATTAAAACTACCCTTCAAGATATATTTTGTAATTTTTGGAGGAACACTGTTAGAATTAATTAGTTGTCAAAAGTTGTGATACCTAAAATTAAATGAAATAGATGTGCAATATTAGTCCTCTTGCAAACTGTTGACAAGATTGTATCCCTTCTTCATCACCAACTAGTTACTAATAAACAATTACATACACATATAACATTATAATACAACAACTGTAAAATTCACAAACATTACCATCCAAATACAAACACAAAGACACAAACCACTCAAAGTATGCAAAGGCAGATGTACACACATACCAAAATAAAGAAGAGAATGATATGGTCATTCCAAGAAAAGAAAACATATTCTGAACTTTTAATTTTATCTCAGGCATATACATAATAATGATAATCTAAAAATGTGACATTGTTGCCCTCAGCTGGAACCAGCTTAGATCCATCTAAAATCGTATCTATCATGCGTCGAGAGGGATCAAATCCCTCGAGGTGAAAACCTTTCCTCAAGTTCTACACACTAAAAAGAAGGTTTGCACCTTGAGGGATTCGATTCCTCTCAGTGCATGATAGATTTGGTGTTAAACGGATCTAAGGTGGTTATAAGTCAATATTTTTAAGTTAATTAAATTCTAATCAAAATTAGCATGATAGTTTCAAGTAGGGCATTACAAGAATAATAAACCCAAGGGATTAAAATTATAAACCCAAGGTATATAAACCCTAAGATAAATATTATAAACCCTAAAATAAGCATGGTTTACCATGGTTGATTTCCATATTGAGCCAATCCTTGTCACAATGCGATGTTCGACCATGGTTGATCATGTTTGGCAATGATTGATTTTCATATCGAGACAATATTTGTCACAATGCGACATTGGACCATGGTTAACCATGGTTGATTTTCATATTGAGACAATCTTTGTCATAATGTGACATTTGACCATTGTTGACCATGCTTGGCTATGATAAACCATGGTTGACCATGATTGATATTATAAAGGAAATGGAATAATAAACCTATGGGATTGATATTATAAACCCAAGGTAATAATAAGCCCAAGAGATTAATGCTAAAACCCCAAGGGATTATGAACCTATTGTAGCTGCTGCAACAACCCCTCCAAAAATTCTGAAATCCTTAAAATTTTTGGAGCCCCTGTATCATGCAAGACTTCCTGTACCTTTGATATCTACTCAAAAGTTCGCCAGACTAGAAGAACCCCATTAAAACTTAAGTTTTCTGGATAAGTGAAGCTAAGTCACAAGATCCTGTTTAAGTAAGTCGATCGCAGCTTCGAGACGAAACTATGTCAAACACTTGCGACTGTTGCGATTGTTGTGACCCACAAGTCGCATAGGTCGCACTTACCCCTCAATGCGACAATGTGACCCTTGCGACATCGCGAGCACCAGGTCGCAAGGTCACATATTCACAAAGGTCACAAAGGTCGCAAAGGTCGCATAGGTCGCACTTACCCCTCGAAGCGACCATGCGACCCTTGCGACCTCGTGACCACCAAGTCGCAAGTTCACATAAGTTGCAAAGGTCACATAGGTCTCACTTACCCCTCGATGCGACCATGTGACCCTTGCAACCTCGCAAACACCAGGTCGCAAGGTCACACTTTAGACTCATGCGACCTTCGCACGTGCGACCAAAACTATAAATAAGGAGGTCACCCCATTCATTGTAACAACTCCTTTGTTCGCACGAAAGACGAAGAAGCTTGCGACTTGGGCGCGTGTGCATTTTCTTCAGGTAGGTGACCTTTCACCTTCCCGATAATCATTTTTTTAACCATGTGTCATTTCGTGCCTTCCCGACCTTCCACCCCAGAGGGATTTTTATCCCCTCTTGCTTAGGTTTTTAACCTCAGACCAAAGAAGCAATTTCCCTGGCTCTATTCAACCTTTCTTGACCCCCTCAGTACCATTCTTCGACCCTGATCATCCCTGCTTTTCCAGTAGGCCTGGCCATCTGGCCCAGAAGAAGTCAAGACCTCCCCAAAGCCTCAAATCTTCCTCCTTGGCCTGCCCAAAACCTAGGTCGCACGGCCCAGGGTCGTGATACCACTTTTCACACAACCTAGTGACTGCGCGACCACTATGACCTAGCGACCCTTGCGACCTAACGACCTAGTGACTGTGCGACCTAGCGACCCGCGACCTAGCAACTGCGCTACTATGTGACCTGGCGACTGTGCGACCGTGTGACTATGCAACCTGCGACTCTTATGCTAAGTCACACTCTTTGTCTCACGACCATGCGACCTAGCTCCCTTTGCGACCTGCTAGAAAACCCTCTTGCCAGCTTTTAAAGTTGATTTCATTTAGGTAATTTTTACTTGATTTTCATGCCATCTCTCTCATCGTGGGATTTTATTTTTGACATGCTAGGTGACGTGGACCTTGAGTGCATATCCATATCCTCCTTTGAAGACGAGATGGCTCCCCCAACTACTGAGGCCACTCGCAGGGGTTCAGGCAGCAGTTCATGGGAGATCTACCAGGACGAGGAGCCAGGCATCTATGGGGATACAACTTGCAACATTAGTAAAACCACGAAACTCTCCTGGTACGACATCTACGAAGAGTTTGCAAATCCAGCCATAGAGGAAAGCCAATAGGATTTCCCAATATACCTAAATGTCAAAAGGTTGAGGCTGCACCAGATATCATCACACCCCGCTGATCTTTCCATGCGCAGAGACTATTGACTGGATCCTGTAAAATACAGATACGGATTCATGGATGGTAAGATACCATACTAGAGCATCCTTGGCTACAATCTCCTCTGCAGACATTTCCGCCTACTACAGACTCCCGGAGAAACAAGAGACCTTCAATACCAAGTGGCTCCAAGGTTTTGTAACCCCAATCAAAGATATCCTGAGGGAGTGGTAGCAGGACTTGCCAAAGTTCACGGTTAGATTAGATCAGACATATAAGACCGAGGGGTTACAGAAGGAATTTCAATTAATTTCCACTATGATGTGCTACTTGTATGGTAAGGCAGGTTGCAACGTATTCTATGGCACCTGGGTGCCTCTCATGCACATTGTCACCACACGGGGAACTATTTTCAATTGGGAAAACATCCTAACCTCGTCGTTGAAAACAAAAATAGTTGCAGCTAAGCACCCACAACCAGAATAGCCTCCAAAATTTTACATTTCTTCGTACCTCCTAGACATTGTCTATGCAAGATGCCAATTTGAGGGTTGGATGTATAACTGGGATACATCAGCGACTGACCTCGTGCATCACCACTACAAGGTTTTCTGGGACACTACCTACAGAGGTATATTATATGTGATTTCAAAATCTTTTATCGCCCTGCTATACCAACTACTATTTGGTGAGGAACCACCATGCATGTCAAAGAGGGCTATGGAGACAGTGATCAAGGTGGCATATTGGTTCCCCATATAAGAGGGAACGCTCATCAGAGTGTTCAATACCCATAAATCCCCCCATGCCCTACCTATGTTCGTAATGGACAAGACACTCCTGTGAGAAGTTTTCTAGCAAATGACACAAGGCTTTTCAAAATTATTGAACAAAGGAAATAAGAAACCATGGCCTACCTTCCCTCTCACCATTAGAGCATATGTCGTGGAAAACTTCAAAGAAGTAGAAGCAAAGGCCGAAGAATTAAAGGGAAACCATTTCGTAAGTCTGAACTATCAGACGTATAATCTCGAGAGATCATGGCCACCCACTGCAAGAAAGCAAAGTTCAGCTGGTCATATTCACACACCAGACAAGATCATGAAGATGGGGTGAAGAATTGGTATAATGCCACAAGAGAACTTAGTTCGAGTGAGCATCAAGCCAGAGATGAGGAGCTCCTTGAGGATTCCCAGGAAAATGTTAATCTTAAAGAAAGAGCCTCCACCATTAAGAAAAAAATAGCAGGAGACACATAGCACCACGGGGGGATCTGACAAGAAAAAGGGGAAAGAGGTTGAAGATATTTTGAGCGACCCCAAAGAAGAGGATGTCAATGAAACATTGGAATGGAGAAATGCCACCCTGGCAAGAAAACAACAGGAGCTTAAGAGAAGAAGAGATAAAGAGATCAAAAAGTCTCAAGATTCTAGTGAGCAAGGCCAAATCGAGAAGAGGAGGCGACAAGAAGAGAAGGAAAAGGAGAAACAACTACAAGAAAAGTTGCAGGAGGAAAGAAGGGTTCAGGAAGAGGTAGAGAAGAAAAAACAGGAGGAGGAGCGCAAGGCTAGGGAAGAAGAGGAGAAAAATATATTGGAGCAGGAGTTAAAAAATATGGAAGACGAGCTCAAGAGGCAACAAGCACTCGCAGATCAAGAAAGAAAGAAGCAGGAGGAAGAATTAAGGAAGAGCAAAGAAAAGGAAACTGGGGGAATCGAGCAAGGAGAGACTAGTAAAACAACCAAGCTAGATACAGAGCGAAGTGAGATGCCTCCATTGGATGTGCCTCCTTCTACTCCCCTCACTGCCGGGCACCTTCCCTTGCAATAACTGGGGTTCTCGGAAGGACAAGAAGAGGAGGTCCTAGATCTCACAAGGCTCACCTTCGACGAAATCAACCTCAAAATTGTGCAAGAAAGGAAAAAGTATTCTACCAGGAATCCAGCTGAGCCCTTATCAGTCACCACAACCAAGGAGATTGTGCCCAACATCATAGTGAACTCACAAATGATCGCCTCGGTTGGGACAACTTTCGTTGCCAAAATAGAACACAATGCGGCCCGGATGAGCAGGAAGATCATAGACCTTCAGAATAGGCTTTACGCGTCTGAACAAATGGCCACTGCTGCAAAGCAAGAGAGAAAGAGAGTAGAGGAAGATAATGCAGCTCTCTATTTAGTTCACTCAAGCACAAAAGAATTTTAGGCAACGATCAAAGCAGAAGCTGATACCCTTAGGGAAGCCATTGCGATGGTCTATGAAGATAAGTCTAAACTGCATCACATAGTGGCCCCAATCTTGGCAATACAAGCTGACATAAAGAAATGAGTTGCAATCCTAAAGGAGGCTATGATTGCTCTATATAAAATACATGAATGGTCCGCTAAGTACTCGGGAGCACCAGCGGTGGTCCCTAAGAAAGATTGGATCACCATGAAGAACGCGAAGGTTCAACTCCGCATCAAGATTCAATTGAAAGACAAATTGACCAAAGATGTGGACAAGGTATTAGCTTCCTATAGGCATCTTTTCAGTGGCCTAGAATATATGATCCAACTTCATGGCATTCCTTCTATCGAAGAAGTAGGGAAAGTGAGGAGGCAGGAAGATATCTCAAAGGAAGTACAGGTTTTTGTGGATACATATAAACATGCAGCATGTGCAAAGGAAATTCCAGTCACCAAAGAAAATATCACACATTATGTCACATAGAACCAGTAAGGATTTACACCAAAATGGTGACCTTGAATAACTAGGTGAATGCCAAATTGACCACCCTCATCCCAGATGCACTCGAGCGCTTGGATAGACATGATGAAGACCAACTGCAAATCACTTTGATTGTAGCAGAATACAACCTATGGCACACGTATTTGGCAAAACAACTCAATTTGGACATCCAAAAACTTTCTATTGTTAAATTTATGAATTAGGTTAATAACTTATTTTTGTGATGTATGTACTTTGGTAGAATAAGTCATTTTTGAAATACGAAAGGTCATGAGGGAGACTGTTGGGCCTCAAAATAGTCCCTATTTTCACTCCATTATTCACCAATATTTTCACATTTTACCTTCATGTCACCTCCATTCCACCTCCATATCATTACATTTACCTCATTATTGGGTTCTAACAATGCTTTTCCAAAGTTTATTAATTCTTAACATTTTTAAGTGAATTTATGGCTAAAACTTAGAAAATAATATGCTTAAACTTATACCTAACAATTAGCATGAGTTTGCTGACATGTGTAGGCACAAAGGAAGCTTCCAGGGCATCTTTATGTGGCCTTGAATGATCAAATTCGAATTTGATAAGATAAGCTTCATGGAGAAGATCATGGACCTCATGAAGGAGATCATGGAGGATAGGGTTATGTGTCATCATTGGTTGAGAAATATGTGGGTCAAAGGAGAGAATAGTGGGTCTACATTTATGAGGTTGTTATCATAGTTTTTGTATAAATAGGAGCACCTCCTCCATTCCAAGGAGGAGGACTCTTAGAGC
Source organism: Pinus tabuliformis (assembly GCA_031772625.1). NCBI lineage: Eukaryota > Viridiplantae > Streptophyta > Pinopsida > Pinales > Pinaceae > Pinus > Pinus tabuliformis. The sequence continues at coordinate 86,768,236 of CM062808.1, read as the reverse complement.
ATTGTATCCAACTTATGATGGAATAGAATAAGGCTTCATTTTTCATATATTTCCATTATGTAGTTTTAGATGTAAATTGTGTTAATGTAGAATATGAATTTATGGAATTGATGTAGTTTTAGATATAAGCCTCCTTAATGTAGTATATGGAATAATTTTTCTTGTTCTTAAGAGAATTGAGCTCACTCTAAAAGGATGAGAGAAACATGTTATTTCATATTAGATCTTATTTCATTTATTTGTCTAGATGTTTGAGGATTTGTTTGTGATTGATGAATGAGTTTTAAATTAGAATGTAATCAGCATATGAGAGGACAACTAAGGGTCTAAGTTAGGCTCTCTCTCTCTCTATTTGATTTGTATGATAATTGGAATTCATTCTTTTTCTTTTATGTTTCAAGTATCATATGAGGAGATACCAAGAGTCTAAGTTAGGCTCTCTCTCCAATGATTTATATGGTAATTGAAATTCATTCTTTTGTTTTTATGTTTCAAGTCATTTCATTTCTTATGCTCATGAATGACTCTTAGTTTAGTTTGGATTAGTACATGAGAGGAAAATCAAGAGACTAAGTTAGTCTCTCTCTCTACTTGAATCTAAACAATAACTAAGTTCATTCTCTTGTTTTCATTTTAAGTTTTTAGTTTCATGTAATCAATGATTTCTCTATGATACTGTAGGGAAGGACAACCAGGACCTCCTTAGTTAGGAGCCTCTTCCCTTGCATATTGTATTGAATCTTAAATAATTTAGTTAGACATAGAGTTAGTTGCCTACTCCTGCATATATTGTGCTAGCATCATCACAAGTTTACGAGTTTCCCTGGTCGATAATTTATGCAGCAATTTAAGTCCAATAAATTGCCCAACAGAGACCAAGGGTCATTGGGTAGATGAAGAGTCATGAGGAATCTCAAGAGTCAAGGGTAGGCCATGAGTCACCCTCACTCAATAAATACACCCTCATGACACATTCGCCAAGACCTTTTTTCTACAGACATTTTGGAGATATAATATTGCTTAGGAGAACTTATGCTCTTCTAATTGATGCAAGGAGTGATTCTAATCTTCCACTATTGGATTCCTCCAATCTTTTATGTCATAATTTCCATGAGTATTTTCTTCACTTGATGGATCAGATGTTCCTGAGAGTTCTTTGATGTGCATTCTTGTCATATGCTATCTCGTACTACAAATTATGTGTTGCTTCACATGGATGGTATTTGATTCACTAAATCTATGCTCGTGCTGATGAACTATTTCGTTGGTATTGGTATAATCTATTGCTGACTGTATGTTTATTTATGCTCATAGATGTTTGATTATTGTGAACTACTTTACAATTTTTAAGCGCTTTATCTTGTAAAACATGAGTCTTATTTGAAGCCTGCTAACAGTTACTTTACATAAGGATTATGTTGTTAATAGTCTGGCTATTCATGGTATGCACATTATAAGATATTTGTCAATTATTTCCTTGTGTTTATTGAAGTTAATGCTTTCAATTTATCTCACATCCCACCTCCGTCTGAAGCAAGCTCAACACACCTGAACAGCAACCAGGCCAACATAACAGAAGGGATCCCTAAAGAAAATGGTGCAGGCTCTAGTTGGGAACCTACACCGGGGAGATCCCCTGTGCTGTTGGAGGAAAATTCTAGCCTGTCAACAAATTTGGCGCTAGAAGGAGGTCCATGGCAAGTGCTAATCCACGCCCTCACACCGAAACTTCTCATCAAGCTAGTAACCAACCCCGACCCCCCATGCTTCCTAAAATACCATACATTCCTCCTTATGGTCTGACTTTCACAAGGCCACATCAAGAAGAGTCCCAACTCCCCCTCTTGAAGATTCCCTGGGAGGAGAGGAACTACCCCTGATCGAAGTCACCAACGAACATCTCAGGGCCATGCGCCCTATTACTTGACAGTTCACCAGGGGTTCAAAATGCATTCCCGTCACTTACTCCCTATCCAATTGACAGACCTCCATTCCTTAGTACATGCGTCAAGGCGTCGTCATTAACTCCATATCGTAGTTAATTGGCCTAGGTTGTATAGTCATCCTGAAGATGAGGGAGGTGACCCTAAGAATACCTTCACCGGAAAAAACAACCAGTCAAAACAGGGAGAGACGCAGGGAAATGATTGATGCCTCACAGAGGATACCACAGTTAAAATTCAACCTCTGACGGGGGATATTGAGGGGACTCTAGGGCAGGGAACCAAGGAATACCTTAGAGATCGTATAAAATTTTACCACAATCAGTGTCTCCTGAGGAACTTGAGGAATACTAGGAATGTGAGAAACACTAGGGATCTATGACACCTTAGAGTGCCTCAGGGGGGAAGGCAGGTGACCCCCTCACACTGGTGGGTGATCAGGCACCGATAGCGAATCAGAGAGAAATAACAACTGTCTCTTATTCCACCCTAGAGGAAACTGCGGCCAACAACCGTTGGCCTGGATGGCTCAATCCCCATTTAAAATTAGAGGCCAACTCCATGACATGACCCGCCATTTCGAGAAACACCTCCCGAAGTTCGACCTCGAAAATGGAACCTCAGCTGACGACCATATTAGCAATTTCTACCTAGCATTGCAAATGATGAAGGTCCAATACAACGATATGGCTTGTTGTTTATTCCCTCACACTCTTGAGAATAAGGAATCCACTTGGTATTGTTCGCTACCCATTACCTCCATCCGAACTTGGGATGAGTTCCAGAAAACCTTTCTTGATAAGTTTTCAAAAGACAAGACACCTTCTATGCTCCTCACCGAGCTTAGCACACTGAAATGTCACAAGAAGGAGAAGGTGAAATATTTCAACCAACGATTCACCACCATTTTGAATAAGTTCTTGATGGACGTGGCCCTTGATGATTCCATCACGATTGATTATTACACCAAGGCCCTGCCATGGGATATTGCCGTGTTCGTTAAACATGAAGAAAAACCCACCCTGGTAGAGAACTTTGCTGCAACGCTTGAGGTTGAAAAGGATATTCTTTCTATTGGCACCCTAGAGCATGAGTCCCAGGAGGAGGCAAAACCCTCCGGTAAGAAAAATCAAGCCTCATCAAGTAAAACCACAGATAAAGACAAGGATTCCTTCGATTTTAAAGGACTGGCCAAATCCCTAAAGCAGTTGACTAATGAAGTGTCTGAATTAAAGAGAAAGACTAGTGATGCTTCAGGAGGAGGAAAACTCACTAAACCCTTTTTCTGGAAAACTAACAATCCCCCGCCTAAAGCGTCACAGGAATCTAGTTCGAACTTCAATGTGGAAGAGCTAGGAAAGGATAACTTTTGCACTTTCCATTAGGCCTCTCACTCTGAGAAGACCTGTTCTCAATGGCTCCATAACATGACCATTGTAGTCACCCAACTTTTAGAAGACTAGGCCATGGGAGAGGGTGAAGAAGAAACTAATGGCCCTAAAGAGGATGACTCCCCTCGCAACGATGATGCTCCATATGTCGTGTTAACCTTCAAAGTCATCTGTGGGGGAGAGGTACTGACCGCTCAAGAGGCCATCGTGGGAGATGCTCCCCCTAAACCCCCAAAAATCTACAACCTTAGGAGGAAAGGTCTCATGTTGGATGCTACGCTGGAAGATAAGAAAAGGGCATTGTTAAGAAGGATTCTACCACCCTCCAATACCAGCCAACCATCCACCCCTTCCCCCAAAGGGACAAATTATCTAAGCTCTAAGGAGTCCCAAACCGGTGTGAGAGGGGACTCATACACACCCAAAAGTTTGACCAAAGGAATGACAACTAGAACTACCTCGTTAACGCAATGCTCGGCACAAGAGCCTTTGTCCATAGACTTGGATTACAATATCATCGGGGATATGAAGAAGAATCGAGCTAATATCTCATTGTATGAGTTATGCAAGTTTACTAGCCTACGTGAGTTGATTGCCAAAACCTTTGCCACCTATCCTACCCCTTCAAAATCCTCCTCATTGGGCAGGGCGAACTCCTCAGGTCGATCCCTAGCCGTGATCAACCTTCAAGCCATAGTAAATGCCGCAAACGCAAAATCGAGAGGTTCGACCCCTCCTTTCCTCTTAACCTTCGAGATGTTCAACTATAATTTACACAAATGCCTCGTCGACTCTGGTGCATCAACCAACGTCATGCCCTGGTTAGTATGCAAAAAGCTAAACATCCAACCAAAGAAAACTAACGCTAAAATCATCAACTCGATAGATCCCAAGTTCCGGCTGTGGGAGAGTTAAATAACATTATTATTTGATTGTCTTCTAATTCTCGGGCTCATTAGTGCATTGACATAATCATCGTAGACATTCCAGAAGCCTATGGTTTACTCCTTAGCAGAGATTGGTCCTACAAGCTTCAAGGCTACTTCACCACAAACTGGTCCCACTTATGGCTTCCCTACAAGGGAAAGAATAACCAGATCAGGGTTAATAGTGAGCCTTTCATGAAGCACACTATAACCAACCTTGAGAGCTCTAATGAACCAATCAGCAATGCCCAAGAACAACTACAGGTGTGTCTCCTCGAGACCCTGTTTGGTTGCTATCAGCATCAGACATCGACCGTTCCCCCAGATACCCAGTTGGAACTTCCAATGCAAACCCCAAGCCACAATAATGAAATCTACGCCTTGAACTTGCATACTTTGGATCCCCCCTCCCTCAGTGCCAGAATCTGGACGTTATACTATGACAGATCCAAGACTCATGACGGAGTTGGAGCAGGTTGTGTCCTACTAGACCCCAAAGGAAATAGATTCTTGATTTCTTGCAGATTAGAGTTCCAATGCACTGACAACACTGCAGAGTATGAGGCATTGGTCCTCAGCCTCAAAAAATCGATCAATTTAAGAGTAGATGGCCTGAAGGTAATCGGGGATTCTGAAATCATTACGAGGTAGGTATGCAACACAATTCACTGTTTGTCCCCTCACCTCAAGAGTTACCAGCAAGAGGTATGGCATTTGATAAACTCGTTTAAAGCTTTCAATATCATTTATGTTCCTAGATTTAATAATTTCATCGCTGAAACTTTAGCTAATGCTACAGCAAGATTCACACCCCTTAGGGATGGATTTTCTATTGAAATTATGTATAAACCGGCAATACCCGATAACATATCTAATGTGTGCGTTATCAATGATGACCAACAGATTCTGGAGTTCATGACAAGTGTGGAAGTGTTTAAAGGCGTAGCAATCAAAAAAGAAGAACATGAGAGGTCCCTACAAGAAGAAGCAGACTCGCGGAAAGGAAACCCCATACCTCAAGGGGTGGTCACGTTAGAGAAATTGTTCGACCTACAAAACCATTTCCGAGGCCCGCCGAACGCCAAGACTCATAGTTCCACTCTCTCACATGAATAGATCAACCTTGAGACCGAATCTGACCCCAAGTGTGTCAACATAGGGCTGGGATGCACCCCCAACGAAAGACAGGCACTCGTCAGCCTATTCAAAAGGTATCACGATATTTTTGCTTGGACATATGACGACCCGAAAACTTATGATACTCGGATTATCCAACATGTCATTGCTACAAAAGAAGGGGACAAACCATTACAGAAAAAACTGAGGAAAGTGTATCCTCCATTAGAACCCCTCATCCAAAAGGAACTCAAGAAACTGTTAGATGCTCACATCATCTTGAAGGTTAGACACTCTACTTGGGTATCCAATCTGGTTCCAGTGCGAAAGAAATCTGAAGAAATATGGTTGTGCGTCGATTTTTAGAACCTCAATCGGGCATCAGATAAAGACAACTACCTGATTCCCTCCATAGAGCAGATTCTCCAAACCGTCTCGGGATCAGAAGTCTTCTCCTTATTAGATGGCTTCTTTGGCTACAATCAAGTCCTGATAGTTGAACCCGATCAGATCAAAACAACTTTCAGAACAAAGTGGGGAACATTTTCATTTCGCCATATGCCCTTTGGACTGATAAATGGTGGGAGAAAGTTCCAGAGAGAAATCGATATCACATTCTGAGGTTTAATGGGTCAGAGCGTAGTGGTCTACGTTGACGATGTCACCATTTTCTCGAAGAAAAGGGTTGACCACCTTCACCATTTAAAACATATTTTCAAACGATGTCGGAAATATGGAATCTCTCTCAACCCCAAAAAGAGCATATTCGCAGTTTCTGAGGGAAACCTGCTCGGACACATCATCACCAAAGATGGAATCACCGTAGACCCCGACCGTGTGAAATCTATAGCACAGATTCCTCAGCCGAGCACCAAAAAAGGTATGCAATCTTTCCTTGGTAAAATTAATTTTCTTCGCAAATTTATTTCAGATTTTGCGCAAATTGTTAAACCTTTACAAAATATGATAAATAAAGATGTTGTTTTCAAATGGAATCAAGAAGAAAAGGGATCTTTTGATCACATCAAAACAACGATCACTGAGGCTCCTTCCCTTTTTAGCCCAGATTTCAGTAAGGACTTAATCTTATACACTTTCGACTCAGACTCATCCTTGGCCGTGGTCCTCACACAAAGGGATTGTGACCACGATGAACGTCGTATATCCTTCATGAGAACAAGGCTACAAGGGGCAGAACTAAATTACCCAGACATCGATAAGAAGGCATATGATGTTTATAAAGCAATGAAACACTTTAGACCATACATCCTAAAAGACCACGTCATAGTAATGGTCGCACACCTGACCGTCAGGTCACTCTTCGTCCAACAGGAGCTCGGTGGGAAGAGAGCCAACTAGATGACCTCCCTCCAAGAGTATGATTTGGATTTCAAACCCTCTCACACCATGAAAGGACACAAACTCTGTAAACTAACTGCCGAGGCGGTAGATCAACAGTTTCCGGAGGTAGGTCAACTAGTTTCGGAGGTATGTCAATTAGTTTCGGAGGTAGGAGGTTGGGAACATGAGATTGAAATGTACCAGAACAAACTACTCGGCTCACACGACTCCTCTTCGTGGTACTCTGACTTGAGGCAATACCTAGTGCTAGGATCTCTACCCGAGACCATGCCCGCCATGCAGAAGAGAGTCGTCAGGCTTAAGGCCGCCTCATATCAAATGGTTCAGGGAAACCTTTTCAGAAAGCACCACCTTGACATATTGCTAAGATGTTTGGAATACGATGAGGCTCAGCAAGTGCTGAAAGATCTACATGATGGACCCGCAGGAGGTCATTATGAGGGCGACACCACTGCCCACAAGATCATGTGGGCAGGTTTCTACTGGCCCACATTGTTCAAGGACATGCATGCCTACACTCGAAAATGTCCCATCTGTCAGAAGCACGCAGGCAGGCAGGCGATATCATCCACTCCACTCCAACCCAATGCAATTGAAGAGCTGTTCCAGCAATGGGGGTTGGATGTCATAGGCGAGATCATGCCAAACTAATCAAAACAACACAGGTATATACTCATGACCACTGACTATTTCACCTGGTGGGTAGAGGAAATTCCATTATGGAAAGTCAACAATGATGTGGTAATATCTTTCATTAATAAGTACATCATAGCCAGGTTTGGTGTCCCAACCTCACTTGTCTTTGATAATGCTACGTATTTTTCATCTTTAAAATTGTATGATTTTTCTTTGGAAAATAGTATCATGTTAAAGCATTCAGCCAACTACAACCCTCAGGGGAATGGCCTAGCAGAATCTACCAATAAAAACCTCATCCGCATCCTCAAGAAAACCCTACTTTCTCATCAAAGGAACTAGCACAATGCACTCAGCAATGCCCTGTGGGATGACTGGGTTACCCCCAAACCATCCATTGGCACATCCCCCTACTTCCTGGTTTATGGGAAAGAAGCCATATTGCCACCTAACCTGTACCTCTCGGCCCTCAAACTAGCTCAAGAGTCACAAGGCTCTCCTTGCCCTACCATTTAGAGCTGTATTGACACACTGATGAGATTGAAAGAGGAGAGACTAAAGACCAAAGAGAAATTTTTCGTTCACCAAGCCTAGATTAAAAGTGGTTTGACAAGAAGTCTGTAGGGACCTGTGAATTTAGTGTGGGGGATTTGGTTCTTAAATGGGATCGGGACCATGAGGACAGGGAAAAACACACTAAGTTCCAAGCTTTGTGGATTGGCCCCTTCCAAATGAAAGAGAAAATTAGCTAGCACACATTTAAGTTGCAGACCCTGGGAGGGCAAGCTAAACCCCTCCTTGTGAATGTCCAAGATCTTAAGTTCTATTTTACCTACCAGCCCCAAGGTTTCTAGCCCCTTCTTGTACCATAGCTCCATTTTGTTTTCTTAGCTAGTTGTTGTTTTGTTGTCATTATAGTTTGAAGTTCATTTTCTTTCAGAATAAAAGTTTGGGATAACAGGTAGAGGTTAGAACGGCCCTGCACATTGGCTTTCGTAGGTGCTCTACAGAAACATTTGTTGACTTAACCTAAGCCGCAACCAAGATATAGTGTGAAAGATTGGCAGTAGTGGGGAACTTAATGGCACACACGACCTCCTTTCCTGCTCACGTCGGTCTATCCCAATTGCTTGCATGGCCGATGAGTTTTAATTGTTCTAGCTCACTTGTAATTCTGGGAATGAAGGGGGGACTGAAGAAACCTTTTGAGCATACATACATTTTTGGAAAACAATAAGGTCTATGAAAAACCAAAAACAACCTCTTTGCAAGTCAAATAAGTCGGGATCCCTCGTTCGCCCAGGTTTTAAGCCACCATCCAATAAGTGCACATAAGCACATACAAATAAGTGCCAATGAGCATATCCAATTACTCATAATAAGGGCTAAAGGAATGACAAAGGCTTCCTATGCAAAGAGGTAAGGAAACGAATCCACCGGGGTACTGACCAGGCTCGCTAGTAGTGGAGCAACATTCATGATTTCTAGGTAGTGACTCCGCCAGGATACTGTTCAGGCTTGTTGGCAGCGGAGAAACACCAGAGTATCATGACCACTATACCGAAAAAAATTTAAGCTCATATCATAACTTCAGTTTCCCTTTTCCTTCTGAGGATAGCAGGAGGTAGCACCCTACCTTGCATGATAAAGGTCAATTTTCACAGATTGGGACAGTTGACCAGTTCAGAGGAGAGGTCCGAGTACCATCAGTAGGACCCATAGCTCTATAAAAGCAACACTTATTTAGGTCCCCTTAAGCTAGGCCAAAAGGCGTCAGAAATCCTGGAGTTCTCCCAGTGAATCATCAATTTTTGTAGCTACTGCAACAAACCCTCCAAAAATTCTGAAATCCTTAAAATTTTCGGAGCCCCTATATCATGTAAGACTTCTGAACCTTTGAGATCTACTTAGTAGTTCGCAAGACCAGAAGAACCCCGTAAAAGCCTAAGTTTTTTGGCTAAGTCACAAGATCTGGTTTAAGTAAGTTGGTTGCAGCTTCGGGACATGACTATGCTAAACACTTGCGACTGTTGTGATTGTTGCGACCCATATGACCCACAAGTCACATAGGTCACACTTACCCCTCGATGTGACCATGCAACCCTTGTGACCTCGCGACCACCAGGTCGCAAGGTCACATAAGTCGCAAAGTTCGCATAGGTCGCACTTACCCCTCGATGTGACCATGCGACCCTTGCGACCTTGCGACCACTAGGTCACAAGGTCGCATAAGTCACAAACGTCGCATAGGTCACACTTACCCCTCAGTGTGACCATGCGACCCTTGTGACCTTGCGACCACTGGGTCACAAGGTTGCACTTTAGACCCGTGCAAACTTCGCATGTGTGACCAAAAATATAAATAGGGAGGTCGCCCCATTCATTGTAACGACTCCTTTGGTCGCACGAAAGACGAAGAATCTTGCGACTTGGGCGCGCATGCATTTTCTCCAGGTAGGCGACTTTTCACCTTCCTGGTAATCATTTTTTTTAACCATCTGTCATTCTGTGCCTTCCCGAACTTCCACCTTCCACCCCAAAGGGATTTTTATCCCCTCTTTCTTAGGTTTTTCACCTCAGACCAAAGAAGAAATTTCCCTGGCTCTGTTCAACCTTTCTTGACCCCCTCAGTACCATTCTTTGACCCTGATCATCCCTTTTTTTACCAGTAGGTCTGACCATCTTGCCCGGAAGATGTCTAGAGCTCCCCAAAGCCTCAAATATTCCTCCTTGGCCCACCCAAAACCTAGGTCGCATGACCCACGGTTGTGATACCACTTTTCCCGCGACCTAGCGACTGAGCGACTCTTGTGACCTAGTGAATGTGCGACCCCTGCGACCTAGAGACTGTGCAACCTAGTGACTGTGCGAGTATATCCAGATGATATGAACAGTTATTTTGAGATGAGAATGAAGGTAGCGGGAGACGAGAAGGGTGCTAAGGATTATCCTCCTCTCTGGAAAATTTTGACAAGCCGTGAAGTGGAGGAATTTTTGTTGGGTAACTGTAGAAGTTACGAGAGGTTGAAGTAACTTGAAGCAAGAAGTGGAGAGAGTAATATAGAGTTGTTAAGAGAATTGTTTCCGACTGGAAAGGGGGAAACCACTCACATCTTTGGAAAGAATTATGCATCACAGAAGGTATTAAGTTCTGACTTTTGTTATATTTCATTTTTAAAACAGAATTTACCATATCTACATACCTAACAAATTTCACGTCACATTATTGACTTCTTTTTATTTTGTTGTCATTGATAATTGTAGGGCTCTTCAAATGAAAACTCCAAACCCTGTAGCCGCGGAGTGGAAGAATTGACAGGAAAAAGGATTTCGTTATGTTATCACTCAGGTTGTCCCTAAAGCTACTTAAAGGGATACGACCGAGGTAACCACAAACCAATCTTTTGACTGCAGGTTCTAGCCGGCCTGCAATCAGAGAGGGCTCTCTCTTTATGATTTAGCTTTGTTGATGATGATTTTAGGCTAGTTATTGAGTTCAAGGGGTTTTGTTTAAGTTTTAGTGGGAAGGATGATGCTTTCAAGTAGAGAGGTAGGTATAGTATGAGAGTTTCAAACCATTGGGCATGGAGTCAAGGAGTAGGACTACTGGTGCATTTTCTCGGTCACAAGAGCGAAATATGGAGTAAGCTAGCTGCACATGAAACAATGATTCAAGCTAAAAGGATGGAATGAGGGCTAAGGAATGAGAGGCAACAAAGAATCTCTCATTCAGCTTAATAGAGGGAAAGTGAATGAACTCTATCTAGGAGCAGTCAAGAATCCCTAGATAACTGTCAAACATGAGTGAATTAGGGGGAATATGAGCCAAAGGGAATTCATATTCATTACCAATTCAGATGAAAACATAAAGAAACAGCAAAAATTGAGCATAGAGTGCAGCCAAGCAAGTTCTAAGCTAATCTTTCTTTCTGCTATTTAGATGGTGATACATGTATAATATGAGCATATATCAATGAAAACAGAGGTAAGAGGCACTTATTGAGTCATGTTGCAGCACAAGAATTCCATAATTCATTCTTCAAACATTAAAACACAGCACACAGTCCATTCTCCAAGCTTTCAGCAGTCTTTGATTAAGGAAAATATCAAGTATACAGAGCGAGTCTCTCTTGGAGCTATACAACCAACCAACCCCAAATATGTTTTATGGGGAGGTATACATACAAAAACAAGATACAAAATATCTAGATGATGACTCTTCAAGCACTAAATTATATCACCAACTCTTGTCAGGGAGTAAATGAAACATTAAACACTACAGTTAATTTTGGCTTGCTAGCTCTCTATTTTGTCATAAAACTTCGACTTTCTGGGCTGAATGAGTCGGCTGCCTACTGCGCATTTATTCCGCGTGTGTTGCCCTGGTGCTGGTATGCCGCCTGTTGCTATCCGGGTCTTCATCCTGTGTGCTCGGCTTTTTAGCATTTGATGAGCTATAGTTATCAATTTCAATTTTGCTTTATGCTGATTTACCTTTGACAGGTGTATCGTGCCACCTGTATATGCTTGACTGTAGCTTGATAAAAAAGAATTAATAAACAACATCACCTGAGCAATGTCTCTATCATCTCGTTCCACCAATCCTCTGTAAGTAGCTGATGCCTCTGTATCTTTATCAGTGTTTCCTCAGCTTCTGTGTATCTGTGAAAAGTGGGCTGGAATTCGAACAGGTGGTTTATCTCATGTGCAATGTAGAATAGATTCTCCAATTTATCGAAGACACTCTGTGCTGATGGAGGCCCTTTATCTTCTAAAGTGCTTGAGGATGCTGTGATTTGGTTGGTAGCAAAATTATTCACTCTGTTGGCATAAAGCTCATGTGATAGCAGTCTTCCAGCACTGGTTAATAAACTTGGTAGCCCTCTGCTGTGTAATGCCATGATCTTTGTCTGGAACTCATCCACCTCTGTTTGCATTTCCTAGCTTTTCCTGTCCAATGCCTGCACAAAATTCCTAAGGGTCAACACCTTTTTTATTAGCAAAATAGTTTTAGTCCTGTTACTGATTCTGAATGCTGCCAGCTGCCCTTTTGTGCGAGTATTCAAAAATTGGATCATTCTTTTTGCTTGCTCGGGCATATTTATCAAAGATGCTCTAGCCCTTTGGTTTTCAAACTGAGCCAAGTTTATCAAACCCATTTGCTCATGAATGGTTTCAATGGATTGCCATTGGTCTGTAACGGATTGGCCAATTTTGGCCCACAAAATTTTCTTGATGTCTGCTAGAGTCCTGTCAAAAGTGAGCTCTTTCTCCAGCTCCTTTATTCTTCTTTCCAAGGCTTTGACTTCTCTTGTCTTCTCAGCTACCTCCTGCTTTGATTTGTCATATTTTTCCTCAATTGTAGCCAGCTTTTCCTTGGCTTCTCTCAATTCTGTCATTTGCAATTCCAGAGCCTCTATTTCTTTCATCATATTGTCCATTTTCAAGCTGATGTCTTGTTCTGTAGGTGCTGAAATTGGTACTGAACCTGAAGTGCCTGCTTCTGATGTTGTAACCGTGGGAGGGACTGTTGTGGTGGCCGTGGGAGGAGCAGTTGTAAGACTCTGAGCTGTTTGAATTGGCTGAGGAGCCAACTCTCCCTATCTTGCCTGTAATGATGCCTCTAAGGCACTCTCTGTCTCTATCAACCTTTTATGTAAGGTTGTAAGCAAAGTTACCACATCCTCCTTCTCTTTCTCTTGTGCCAGTTCTATAACTTGAGGATGCAATGTGGGTGACAGTTTGATGTGTCTTCTTAGGGCAGCTATGTCTTCATCCTTCTTTTTTATCAAAGCTTGTACACCCTTGGGATCAGAGGGATCATGTCCCAGCTCTATGATAATCTCCTCCAAGGACTTGATTCTATTGTCCTTGGCCTGTGACGAAGCTTTCTCCAACTCAATTTGGGCAGCAGTGTTGTGCAAAGAGTTTTGCAATTTTTGGGCTAACAATATCTTATCTACTAGAGTAGAATATACCATCTCCCCAATCTGCTTGTGCAATTCAATCTGGTCCATCGGATGGATATCCTTGGCAAACACTTCCAGATTAGTTCTAATGTAATCAGTAGCTGATTGGGGTTGCTGAGTTGTAGGTCTGAAGTGACCGAGGGTCATTCTTCCTTCTTGGATGTCATAGGCTGCCATTAGTCTTTGCTGATTGGTGGGAGCCATCCTTATTAACTGGTTATACAGCTGTATTCTCACTCGCTCATTCCTAGCTTTGATATCAGTGAATGCTTTTTTGATGTCAGAGCTCTGTCGGCTCTGTTGCCTGGTGGATGATACTTCCACGCCATGTTGTCTCTCATACTCCTGCTAAAAAGAGGTGGCTGATGTCTCCATGCTTGGGGGAATTTGGCGTTCTGTGGGACCCTCTGGCATTTCTTCCTCTAAAAAACGATTTAACCTTTGTCTCTTCTCCCCCTGCTGCTCTGTAGATGTTCCTGGAGGGGTATCTTCCTGTCTATCTCTCTTCTTTGCTCTTTCCTCATCTAGAGGTGTGTGCAATACTGGAATTTCTGTCACATTTGTTTGTGTAGAAGGGGCTTGCCCTTGGCTTTGTTCATCTGTAGAAACTAGCTGATCAGCCATTGTTTCTTGCTGTCCCAGATCGTGCACTAGTTCTTCTGAATGCTGCATCTCTATTACTTTATCTGTTGTTGCAGGTGAGGTACTTCCTTGGGCAGGTTGCTGGTGGGTTGTGGCAGAAGAGGTGCCTTCTCCAATGTACCGAGGAGCTGTTCACTTGGAGAATGCTGTAGTGAATAGCTGCGGGCGGAGGCCGAACAAGTCGAATTGCAAGTCGAACAGGCCCTGGTGACTGTCGAGCACGTTGAATGCGCACTGGTCGTAAGTGGAATGCAAAAGTTTGCAACGTTCATTTGCATAAAAAAAAAACGAAAACGACGTTTTTTGCCCCTTTTAACACAAATTTGGGCTTATGTGGCATTTTGGCGCCTTTTTAATATGACGTCATTTGCGGGCCCCGAGTACGGCAGGGTGACGTGGCGCTGACTGGGCCGATGACGTGGCACGGGACACGGTGGCGGGGTATGGATGGAGAGACAGAAGCGGTTTGTGGTTTTATCGGACCGCCCTCTGTACGGGAGCGGTATTTTTCAGAGGGACTCCGATGCAATCACGTGGAGACACGCGTCTTTGGTACGATGGAGAAACCGCTAGCCTATCGGAGGCTAAGCGTTGGACGTCGGGGCGGCTACGAAATGACCGTGAGCCATTGGATCTGGGAGGGTGGATCGAAGGGTTGACGAAGCGCGGAGCTGCGGGTACGATAATCTAAGGGGTCCGCCGAGTATTTAAATCATTTGTTAATATGGCAGGGTTCAAAACTTTAGGTTTGCGGGTTTTGCAGGTTATTCGCGCCGAAAGTGTTTAATGTTTAAATAAACATTTAAACACCAAATATGAACAAAGAGCGCAAGAGGGGTAGAACATTTAAGGTTTAAGGGTAAAGGGGAGTAGTTATTAATTTAACCAGGGGTTAAATTAACTCCGGGTTAGGACGCGGAAGGGTTAATAGTAGTCCGGATGGACTATTATTCCCCTAAACTATATTTATATGGCTATAATGCCATAGGGTGGGATATTTAATGCCTTTTTGGGATTTTATATTTTATATAGTTTTTTGTAGAAGTAGGGAAGGGGAAGTGGTTTTTAGGGAGCTATATAATAGGATTAGGAGTTAATATGGGTTTATGGATTGAAACTGAATGGATGAATGCTAAGTCCATAGTATGAAAACTTAGAGATAGGAAGATGAAAGGAGTATAGAATGATTTTTACACAAGAAATGTGGCTTCTTTTCAGTGAAGAAAGTCAAAGCTTGACTAAGTATTTTTACAAAAATGAAGTGATAACAGGGCTGGTTGGGCAGTTCCCAAGGTCTTTCAGGGGTGTTATTAAGGAACTTTGGAAGGGGGGGAAGGGAGTTAGACATGCTTCCATCGTTCTGCCATTAAACAACTACTTTGGGCATTTCTTTCATTGATGATACAAGCTATAATTGACAATACATCAGGTGATCCAAACCTTGCTTTCTGCAACCTCAAACTACTTACCCAGCCTAATACACCTAACATTTTTTCTTGCTTTTGAATGGGTGCACTTAGACTTGCAGACCCTGATTATCCTCTTTTCTTTTGACTGCCCTCCTAACTAGATCTACCCTTTTCTCTTCCAAGGACCCAGATTAAGCAGTTGGGCTCCTTCGTTTCTCTACTTAGCTACTCATCTGCCAAGCTTGAATTGTTTGGCCAGATATCCATTCTCTAGTCTAGAACAAGCAATTTAAACCATGGCATGGTCCAAATTGAACTGTTGGGCCATCCATCCAACTAGCAGTGGCATTTGAACTAGCCACTTCCCTGGTCTTTCTTTGGGGTTCATTTTTATCATTATTTCTGACCAATTTACTCTTTTTTCCCTTTGATAATTCTTTTAGGGCATACCCTCTTCACATTTTTTACCTTTTCACTAATGCCTTTTTACAAAATATGGAACCTTTGTAGCATGAAAAGATGAACATATTTGGCACTTCCACTGTCAATCATGAAATATGAACACCTGTTGCAAGAGGAGGCTAATAGTGGCTCCACTTGGGGGTGGCTTTTCCTTGTGAAAAGCCAAGAACAACAGGTCAGACTGCCTTGATCTTCAACTATTTGCTGTATTGAAAAAACTTCCCTTCGCTGGCTGCTTTATTTATATAGATGACAGCAGACTTGAAGAGCTTAGGGCCTTCACTTCGGGTTTCAACTACAGCAAGCTTGCCATCCAAACAAAAAAACCAAAATCATACCTACTTACACTAATCAACCTTCTGTTTGCTGGTTAGGTAAAATGAAACAGCCAGTGCAACCACTAAAGAAATTGTAGAAAGAAACAAACTATTTGACTGATAGTTGGTGAAATTAGAAACATTATTCGGTCATGTGCCCCCATAATCAAAATTGTGACATATAAAGGCCACTGCTGATATACTTGGCCCTCATAGAAAAAACACGTTAAAGATTTTGAGTTGAGAGGACCCTCCATGTAATCTGCTACATGATCAACAAAAGCATCAAGTGAGATGGTTTCTTCTGGGCCTTCTTTGTCCAATGGAACAGCTGCATCCTCTGTAATGAACCCTGCAACCAATTCCTCAATCTTTTCCTTGAAAGCATGATTATGCTCAATTTGTAAGTCAGAAGGTAGTACAATTTCCCCATGACTTGGAGAAGGAAGATTCTGCAAAAATTCTTTAGGATCGCGAAAATCATATGAATGAATGTGAGAATGCAAGAGTTCAATTTCATTTTCATGTTCTTCAACAACTAAATCAAGAAAATACATTTTGATTTGAGGTTGTTGTATTGTTTTGACCTTTAACAACACCAATCTAAAAAAATCTTCATCAAGCTCATATTCGGATAACAGCTTCCTGAATTCATCTAAAGCTTGATCTATTGCAAGATCTTCCACACACCTGGTCATCCTGTCTTGACTATTAATTCTTTGGAATATGAACTATTTAGTTGTAGAATTGATTAAAAAACTTGAAGCTCTGGATCATATTTCTCTTTCAGGCTCGCTCCTCCAGTGGAGTCTTGATTTGAAAACGAAGTGGAGTCGCCAGGTGGATAATTTTAACTTTGGTGTGTCTGATCCCTGTCCACCATCAGAGATCAGAACTGAACTTGTAAAATGGTTCTGAAGAAAGGATGACTTTCTCCAGAAAACGAGATTTCCTCTTCGGAACCAGCTTCTAAGTTTCTTTTTGGAATTTTCTGAAGACTTCCCAGTGGAGATTTCCAACTTGATTTGTGAAATTAACTAAAGATTTTCCCCAGTGGAGTCGCCATTATGTTATCACTCAGGTTGTCCCTAAAGCTCCTTAATGGGATACAACCGACGTAACCACAAACCAATCTTTGGACTGCAGGTTCTAGCCCGCCTGCAATCAGAGAGGGCTCTTTCTTTATGATTTAGCTTTGTTGATGATGATTTTAGGCTAGTTATTGAGTTCAAGGGGTTTTGTTTAAGTTTTGGTGGGAAGGATGATGCTTTCAAGTAGAGAGGTAGGTATAGTATGAGAGTTTAAAACCATTGGGCATGGAGTCAAGGAGTAGGACTGCTGGTGCGTTTTCTTGGTCACAAGAGCGAAATATGGAGCAAGCTAGCTGCACATGAAACAATGATTCAAGCTAAAAGGATGGAATGAGGGCTAAGGAATGAGAGGCAACAAAGAATCTCTCATTCAGCTTAACAGAGGGAAAGTGAATGAACTCTATCTAGGAGCAATCAAGAATCCCTAGATAACTGTCAAACATGAGTGAATTAGGGGGAATATGAGCCAAATGAAATTCATATTCATTAACAATTCAGATGAAAACATAAAGAAACGGCAGAAATTGAGCATAGAGTGCAGCCAAGGAAGTTCTAAGCTAATCTTTCTTTTTGCTATTTAGATGGTGATACATGTATAATATGAGCATATATCAATGAAAACAGAGGCAAAAGGCACTTATTGAGTCATGTTGCAGCACAAGAATTCCATATTTCATTCTTCAAACATTAAAACACAGCACACAGTCCATTCTCCAAGTATTAGCAGTCTTTGATTAAGGAAAATATCAAGTATACAGAGCGAGTCTCTCTTGGAGCTATACAACCAACCAACCCCAAATACGTTTTATGGGGAGGTATATATACAAAAACAAGATACAAAATATCTAGGTGATGACTCTTCAAGCACTAAATTATATCACCAACTCTTGTCAGGGAGTAAATGAAGCATTAAACACTGCAGTTAATTTTGGCTTGCTAGCTGTCTATTTTGTCAGAAAACTTTGACTTTCTGGGCTGAATGAGTCGGCTGCCTGCTGCGCATTTATTCCGCGTGTGTTGCCCTGGTGCTGGTACGCCGCCTGTTGCTGTCTGGGTCTTCACCCTGTGTGCTCGGCGTTTTAGCATTTGATGAGCTGTAGTTATCAATTTCAATTTTGCTTTATGCTATTTTACCTTTGACAGGTGTATCGTGGCACCTGTATATGCTTGACTGTAGCTTGATAAAAAAGAATTAATAAACAACATCACCTGAGAAATGTCTCTATCATCCCGTTCCACCAATCTTCTGTAAGTAGTTGATGCCTCTGTATCTTTATCAGTGTTTCCTCAGCTTCTGTGTATCTGTGAAAAGTGGGCTGGAATTCGAACAGGTGGTTTATCTCATGTGCAATGTAGAATAGATTCTCCAATTTATCGAAGACACTCTATCTTGATGGAGGCCCTTTATCTTCTGAAGTGATTGAGGATGCTGTGATTTGGTTGGAAGCAAAATTATTCACTCTGTTGGCATAAAGCTCATGTGACAACAATCTTCTAGCACTTGTGAATAAACATGGTAGCCCTCTGCTGTGTAATGCCATGATCTTTGTCTGGAACTCATCCACCTCTGTTTGCATTTCCTGGCATTTTCTGTCCAGTGGCTGCACAAAATTCCTAAGGCTCAACACCTTTTTTATTAGCAAAATAGTTTCACTCCTGTTACTGATTCCTAATGCTGTCAGCTGCCCTTTGGTGCAAGTATTCAAAAATTGGATCATTCTGTTTGCCTGCTCGAGCATATTTCTCAAAGATGCTCTAGCCCTTTGGTTTTCAAACTGAGCCAAGTTTATCAAACCCATTTGCTCATGAATGGTTTCAATGGATTTCCATTGGTCTGTAACGGATTGGCCAATTTTGGCCCACAAAATTTTCTTGATGTCTGCTAGAGTCCTGTCAAAAGTGAGCTCTTTCTCCAGCTCCTTTATTCTTCTTTCCAAGGCTTTGACTTCTCTTGTCTTCTCAGCTACCTCCTGCTTTGATTTGTCATATTTTTGCTCAATTGTAGCCAGCTTTTCCTTGGATTCTCTCAATTCTGTCATTTGCAATTCCAAAGCCTCTATTTCCTTCATCATATTGTCCATTTTCAAGTTGGTGTCTTGCTCTGTAGGTGCTGAAATTGGTACTGAACCTGAAGTGCCTGCTTCTGATGTTGTAATCGTGGGAGGGACCGTTGTGGTGGTCGTGGGAGGAGCAGCTGTAAGACTCTGAGCTGTTTGAATTGGCTGAGGAGCCAACTCTCCCTGTCTTGCCTGTAATGATGCCTCTAAGGCACTCTCTGTCTCTATCAATCTTTTATGTAAGGTTGTAAGCAAAGTTACCACATCCTCCTTCTCTTTCTCTTGTGCCAGTTCTGTAGCTTGAGGATGCAATATGGGTGACAGTTTGATGTGTCTTCTTAGGGCAGCTATGTCTTCATCCTTCTTTTTTATCAAAGCTTGTACACCCTTGGGATCAGAGGGATCATGTCCCAACTCTATGATAATCTCCAACAAGGACTTGATTCTATTGTCCTTGGCCTGTGACGAAGCTTTCTCCAACTCAAGTTGGGCAGCAGTGTTGTGCAAAGAGTTTTGCAATTTGTGGGCTAACAATGTCTTATCTGCTAGAGTAGAATATACCATCTCCCCAATCTGCTTGTGCAATTCAATCTGGTCCATCGGATGGATATCCTTGGCAAACACTTCCAGATTAGTTCTAATGTAATCAGCAGCTGATTGGGGTTGCTGAGTTGTAGGTCTGAAGTGAACGAGGGTCATTCTTCCTTCTTGGATGTCATAGGCTGCCATTAGTCTTTGCTGATTGGTGGGAGCCTTCCTTATTAACTGGTTATACAACTGTATTCTCACTGGCTCATTCCTAGCTTTGATATCAGTGAATGCTTTTTTGATGTCAGAGCTCTGTCGGCTCTGTTGCCTGGTGGATGATACTTCCACGCCATGTTGTCTCTCATGCTCCTGCTGAAAAGAGCTGGCCGATGTCTCCATGCTTGGGGGAATTTGGCGTTCTGTGGGCCCCTCTGGCATTTCTTCCTCTGAAAAAGGATTTAACCTTTGTCTCTTCTCTCCCTACTGCTCTGTAGATGTTCTTGGAGGGGTCTCTTCCTGTTTATCTCTCTTTTTCGCTCTTTCCTCATTTAGAGGTGTCTGCAATACTGGAATTTCTGTCACATTTGTTTCTGTAGAAGGGGCTTGCCCTTGGCTTTGTTCATCTGTAGAAATTGGCTGATCAACCATTGTTTCTTGCTGTCCCAGATCGTGCACTAGTTCTTCTGAATGCTGCATCTCTTTTCCTTTATCTATTGCTGCAGGTGAGGTACTTCCTTGGGCAGGTTGCTGGTGGTTCGTGGCAGAAGAGGTGCCTTCTCCAATGTACCGAGGCGCTGTTCACTTGGAGAAATGCTGTGGTGAATAGCTATGGGCGTAGGCCGAACACGTCGAATTGCAAGTCGAGCAGGCCCTGGTGACTGTCGAGCACGTTGAATGCATATTGGTCGTAAGTGGCATGCAAAAGTTTGCAATGTTTATTTGCATAAAAACAAACGAAAATGACGTTTTTCGCCCCTTTTAACACAAATTTGGGCTTATGCGGCATTTTGGCGCTTTTTTAATATGATGTCAGCATGACGTCATTTGCGGGCCCCGAGTACGGTAGGGTGACGTGGTGCTGACTGGGCCAACGATGTGGCACGGGACACAGTGGCGGGGTATGGACGGAGAGACAGAAGCGGTTTGTGGTTTTATCAGACCGCCTTCTGTACGGGAGTGGTATTTGTCAGAGGGACTCCGATGCAATCGCGTGGAGACATGCGTCTTTGGTACGGTGGAGAAACCGCTAGCCTATCGGAGGCTAAGCGTCGGACGTCGGGGCGGCTCCGAAATGCACGTGAGCCGTTGGATCTGGGAGGGCGGATCGAAGGGTTGACGGAGCGCGGAGCTGCGGGTACGATAATCTGAGGGGCCCACCGAGTATTTAAATCATTTGTTAATATGGCGGGGTTCAAAACTTTAGGTTTGTGGGTTTTGCAGGTTATTTGCGCTGGAAGTGTTTAATGTTTAAATAAACATTTGAACACCTAATATGAACAAAGAGCGTAAGAGGGGTAGAACATTTAAGGTTTAAGGGTAAAGGGGAGTAGTTATTAATTTAACCAGGGGTTAAATTAACTCCGGGTTAGGACGCGGAAGGGTTAATAGTAGTCCCAGATGGACTATTATTCCCCTAAACTATATTTATATGGCTATAATGCTATAGGGTGGGATATTTAATGCCTTTTTGGGATTTTATATTTTATATAGTTTTTTGTAGAAGTAGGGAAGGGGAAGTGGTTTTTAGGGAGCTATATAATAGGATTAGGAGTTAATATGGGTTTATGGATTGAAACTAAATGGATGATTGCTAAGTCCATAGTATGAAGACTTAGAGATAGGAAGATGAAAGGAGTATAGAATGATTTTTACACAAGAAATGTGGCTTCTTTTCAGTGAAGAAAGTCAAAGCTTGACTAAGTATTTTTACAAAAATGAAGTGATAACAGGGCTGGTTGGGCAGATCCCAAGGTCTTTTAGGGGTGTTAGTAAGGAACTTTGGAAGGGGGGGAAAGGGAGTTAGACATGCTTCCATCGTTCTGCCATCAAACAACTGCTTTGGGCATTTCTTTCATTGATGAGACAAGCTATAATTGACAATATATCAGGTGATCCAAACCTTGCTTTCTGCATCCTCAAACTACTTACCCAACCTAATACACCTAACATTTTTTCTTGCTTTTGAATGGGTGCACTTAGACTTTCAGACCCTGATTATCCTCTTTTCTTTTGACTTCCCTCCTAACTAGATCTACCCTTATCTCTTCCAAGGACCCAGATTAAGTAGTTGGGCTCCTTCATTTCTCTACCTAGCTACTCATCTACCAAGTTTGAATTGTTTGGCTAGATATCCATTCTCTAGTCTAGAACAAGCAATTTAAACCATGGCATGGTCCAGATTGAACTGTTGGGCCATCCATCCAACTAGCAGTGGCATTTGAAATAGCCACTTCCCTAGTATTTCTTTGGGGTTCATTTTTATCATTATTTTTGACCAATTTACTCTTTTTTCCCTTTGATAATTCTTTTAGGGCATACCCTCTTCAAATTTTTTACCTTGTCACTAATGCCTTTTTACAAAATATGGAACCTTTGCAGCATGAAAAGATCAACATATTTGGCACTTCCACTGTCAATCATGAAATATGAACACCTGTTGCAACAGGAGGCTAACACGTTAGACATTGGGCCTCTTGACATCTGCCATGATATTCATGTGAGCTCTTTGATGGAACTGTATAACACAATGAAAGAGGCATTTAATTTAGAAGTTATATCAATTCCATTTATGCAGCCAAATACAAATATAAAATTGGAGATGTTTGAGCAATTCTCAGCAGATGCTTCGTGGTTGGTCCTTTAAAATCCATGGATGTTAAGCAGAGCAGTGAAGTATTTCCTAATTAAAGGGTGTGTACCCGATCAAGGGTATGAATTATGGGGAAAGGAGCTTACAATAATGTACATGAGTATAATCATGGTAATAGAACCAAATGGGAAAGTATTTACAAGTGATAAACTTGTACTGCCTTTGTTAGATAGGTGGAGGCCAAAGGCTTATCCCTTTACCCTGGACAGAATTAAAGAATTAGAGGAGGAAGAGTGGTCTCAAATGGAGATTACGTCTACTTTAGAGATTCTTTTCTACAATAAAGAAAGCCTATGGCATAAGGTGAGTAGTCCATCATTGTTCGTTTAAAGTTTGATAGATTAAAGGTTGTTTTGTTATATAATTTTTTTTTTTGGGAGATGATAAATTAAAGATTAGTATTTAATTTATATTTGTTTTTTTAATATTGTTATTAAAAATAATAAGTTAAAAAAAAATAAATAGATTATTTATTATTGTTTTAAGATTAATTTTTTTTCTTATTTTGAAAGGTAAAAGAGGTATTGCTTCAACAAAAAATGATATGTTTATTTGGTGGAGATGGCTCTCAAAAAGGAATATCTATGAAGGAGTTTGCATTTTTCTTAAGGAATGTGTTAATAGAGTTTATTGATGACATTCATATAATTTATATCAATGGATTTGATTTCAAAGAGTCAAAAAGTTCAAAGCTCACTGATGCCACTTATGTTTATTATTGTCAACTGCGAAATCCTAAATTTCCAAAAGTTGATATGGAGGAGATGCCTTTGTTGAATTTATTGGAACATGAGGGTATACGATTTTGGACAAACTTTTATTCTTTAGAAGAAATGGTGTCTAAAAGATATGACAATGCCAAACTGAAAAAAATCTTTGACTCTATTGGTTGTTGAAATTTGGTACCGGAGGACAGGTGGTTCCCTTAGGCTTTGATCTTTGGCCTAGGGAAAAGTGTCCAAAAGAATTTAATTTTTCTCATAAAGTAACTTTATAATTTTTATAAAGTTAAATATAATTTAAAAGTGACTTTAAGTGATAAAGTTACTAAGTCTAATTTTAAAGTGACTTTTATAAAGTCAATGAAAAATTAGAAAGGAAAAGTGACTTTGGAAATAAATGACTAAGTGGGTCTTTATTAAAGTGGGGTGAATTAAAAAATAGAAAGTGAGATTTAAATGAGCATTTAATCTCAGCCATTGATCTAAATCTATTTCAGCCATTGGATTTAGGGATCACCCAAAAGTCACTTAGGGTTGGGTTAAGGGAGGAAAAGGAGGAAAAGATCATTAATTCTTTCATGAGCAGATTGAGAGAAGGAGAGCAAGAGAGCAAGGGAGATTTCTGGGCGGTGTAACAGCAAAGCTGAAAGCGGAGTAACAGCAAAGCTGAAAGCGGTGTAACAGCAAAGCTGAAAGCGGAGTAACAGCAAAGCTGAAAGCGGTGTAACAGCAAAGCTGAAAGCGGAGTAACAGCAAAGCTGAAAGCGGTGTAACAGCAAAGCTGAAAGCGGAGTAACAGCAAAGCTGAAAGCGGTGTAACAGCAAAGCTGAAAGCGGAGTAACAGCAACAGCCGCGGTGTAACAGCAACAGCCGCGGTGTAACAGCAACAGCAGCGGTGTAACAACAATAGCCGCGGTGTAACAGCAACAGCTGCGGAGTATCAGCAGTGGAGTTTCAGCAAGGCTGAGATAAGTTGTAAAAGTCTGTTTGTTGATTTTTGCTGAACATTTCTCTCACTGTAAAAAGGCATTTTCCAGAAATAAAGAAGAGCTCTCAAACTGGTTTTCCCCAAGAGTTGTAGGGGGTTTTTCCAAGGTCACATTGACCAAAAATCTCAGTGTTTAAATGTGTTTTAAAGGCTGTTTATTACTGCTGATTTTTTATTTCTGCAATTTCCAGCATTCTGTAAAATTTCCAGAATTTGTGTTTTCAGCAATATTTATTTTTTCCAGCTTGTTGAATGTATGGTTATGGGAAAGGGAATTTAACTATATGGGAGAAATAAGGAGAAACTGAAAACCGGGGTGGGAAATGAGAAATTTCTACATGGTATCGGAGCTTGAGTGCTGAAGCGCAGTTTGGGACAGCAAAAGGGAAAATTACAGTTGCTGATTTTTCACTCAGAAAATTCCAGCAAGCTGATTTTTCATAAACATCAGTTTTATCTTTACCACAGCAGTGCTATTTTTCAGTTTTAGGACAGCAGGATGTCATTGGGATTGAGGGTAGAGGATAGGCTGGATGGGCATACAAATTACAGCGTTTGGAAGGAGAGAATGCAGAGTATCTTTGAGGAGGCAGAAGTCTGGGATATCATGGTGCATACCACACAGAACCCTGTTGTTGTGCCTACTGATGCTACTCAGTTGGCTGCTTATAATAAAAAGAACAACAAGGGTAAGAGGCTGATTCTAGACTGAATCAAAGACCATTGCATTCCTCATGTGAGAGGAAAGAACAATGCCCATGAGATGTGGACAACATTGTCCAATCTCTACTAGAGTACCAATGAGAACCGGAAAATGGTCCTGAAGGAGAAGCTGAAGAACATTAAGATGGGTAATGATAGTGCAGCTGGATATCTCACTAAGATTACTAATGTGAGAGATGAGTTGGCAGCAATTGGAGAGGCCATTCCACCCACTAAGTTGGTGCGGATTGCAGTGAATGGCCTCCCCCGTTCATGGTTGAACTTTGCTGATGGGGTTTGTGAACGTGAGACCCTTCCCACATGGGAGAGGTTTTGGGATGATTGCATTCAGACAGAGATCAGGAAAGGACAGCTTGGGGCAGCCAAGCCAGTTGAGCAGGATGAGGACGTAGCATTGGTGGCAGGAGGCAAGAAAGGCAAAGGGAAGAAGCAGGCTTCCACAAGCGGTGGTGGGGGCAAAGGCAAAGGTAAAGGTAAACAGGGGAACACACAGAAGGACTATTCCAAGGTGAAGTGTTGGAATTGTCAGAAGATGGGACACTATGCAGTTGTGTGTCCAGAGAAGAAGAAAAAGAAGGGGAAGAACCAGGATGTGGCAGCTTCAGCAGAGATTGAGGACTTTGCAGGTCGTTTTGACCGGGAGTTTGCGTTCACTGCATGTGAGTCCTCTAGTGCAGGATCACCTGCCACACAGGTTCAGAGGGAGCATGCTTTTCCCTCGACTAGTGCAGCATCTTCAGGTATCTGGTATGTGGACAGTGGGGCTTCACGTCATATGACAGGAGTCCGTGAGTACTTCTCAGAGCTTTTAGAGAGTGGCACTGATATTGAGGTAGTACTCGGTGATGATAGAGTTGTTAGAGCAGTCGGGGTGGGGACAGTGACATTTCAGAGGGAGTCCAAACCTCCCTTGAAGGTGTCAGAGGTTCTTTATGTGCCAGGGATGAGGAAGAACCTTATATCCGTCTCAGCTTTGGAGGACAGAGGATATGAGGTACTGTTCACGGGAGGACAGGTGTTGATGTATCCCAGGGGTACTCCAGCTGATTCAGCTAGAGTGATAGGTGTACGCCAGGCAAAGGTGTACAAGTTTTCATTCCAACCCCTTTTGGCATTGAGCAATAGTACCGACAGCAGAGCTAGCAGTTCTGAGCTGTGTGAGATTTGGCACCGCAGGATGGGACATATGTATCATGGAGCCTTGAGGACATTGCGGGAGATCACTACAGGTGTGCCAAATTTCAGTACTGATCACTTTGATACTTGCAGAGGTTGTGCGATGGGCAAGTTTGCCAAATCCCCTTTTCCCAGCAGTGACAGCAGAGCGACTGGGATACTTGATTTGATTCATTCCGATGTGAGCGGTCGGATGTCTCATGTTTCCTTGAGTGGATATGAGTACTATGTTGTATTCATTGATGATCACTCCAGGAGAACCTGGATTTATTTCTTGAAGACCAAAAGTGAGGTCTTCAAGCGGTTTCAGGAGTTTAGAGCTCTTGTGGAGACACAGACAGGTCGGAAGATCAAGTCCCTGAGGTCGGACAATGGAGGAGAGTACACCCTTGGAGAGTTTGTTGACTATTGTGCGGAGGCAGGCATTAGGAGGGAGTTCACTGTTCCTTACAACCCCTAGCAGAACGGGGTTGCGGAGAGGAAGAACAAATCCATCATAGGGGCTGCCAAAGCCATGTTACATGATCAGGGGTTGCCATTGTTCTTGTGGGCAGAGGCCTGCAACACAGCTGTTTACTTGCAGAACAGGAGTCCGCATCGTGCCTTGGGGCACATGACTTCGGAGGAGGCTTTCTCTGGGAAGAAGCCTGATCTTGGTCATCTTCATATCTTTGGATGCATTACATACTCCTATATACCCAAGGAGAAGAGGACCAAACTAGAGCCCACCGCAGAGAAGGGTATCTTTGTGGGCTACAGTGAGACCTCAAAGGCCTTTGGGATTTACATTCATGCACAGAGGAGAGTTGTTGTCAGACGGGATGTGAAGTTCGAGGAGGACAGGGCCTTTAGGAGGTCACGGGAGTTAGAGTATCTGGATCAGCCAGACCCTCAGCAGCAGTTGAGTCAGTTGCAGGGATCCAGTGGGCAGGGATCAGGAGGATCCGGAGGTACATCTATGAGGATGTCAGGTCCATCAGTGAGCAGTGGCTCGCCGAGCCAGAGGGGTGGTGCTCCGGGCAGCATGCAGAGCAGTTCACAGAGCAGTTCACTAGGGAGTCCACTGATGGACAGTTCACACGGTACCTCAGCTTCTACAGTTTCAGGTGCAGGCAGGAGGACAGCAGATAGACAGTCAGGAGTTCAGGCTACTGATGGTGATGAGGAGGAGGAGTTTCATTCTCCTATGGGAGAAGCATGCTTAGGGAAGAGGAAGCCCAAGTGGCTTCAGGACCCCTTGAGAGATGCCACATCTGTTGCTGAGCCGAAGAGGCCGGTCAGAGAGAGTAGACCACCTGAGAGGTTTTGTAGTTATATGGCGATGGTTACCAGCATCCTTGACTCTGAGCCTTCTAGCTATGAAGAGGCAGCTAGCCAGCAGGTCTGGAGAGAGGCCATGCAGGAGGAGTATTCTTCTATCATGAAGAATGATGTTTGGGAGGTGGTGCCGAGGCCTGAGGGCAAATCCGTGGTTACTTCCAGATGGCTTTACAAGGTAAAGCATGCTGCTGATGGCAGCATTGAGAAATTCAAAGCAAGGTTTGTGGCTAGAGGGTTCTCCCAGGTAGAGGGAGTTGATTATGAGGAGACCTTCGCTCCCGTGGCTCGATATACTTCGATACGCTCCATTATATCGATAGCAGCAGAGATGGGTTGGAAGATCCACCAGATGGATGTGAAGACTGCATTTCTCAATGGCTTCATACAGGAGGAGGTGTACATTGAGCAGCCACAGGGCTTTGAGGTGCATGGGAAGGAGTCCCATGTGTGCAGACTGAAGAAGGCCCTTTATGGCCTGAAGCAAGCTCCCAGAGCTTGGTACTCCAAGATAGATACATATTTGCAGGGGATGGGTTTCACAAAGAGTGAGGCAGATCCGAACCTTTACTTTATTGTGATTGGTGAGGAGCCTCTCATTCTGGTGTTGTATGTGGATGACTTGGTCATTACAGGTGCAGAGAGACTCATAGAGCACTGCAAGAGAGATCTTGCGGCGGAGTTTGAGATGAAGGACATCGGCTTGATGCATTACTTTTTGGGTTTGGAGGTGTGGCAGGAGGAGGGGCATTTCTTCCTGGGGCAGGGGAAGTATATTGTGGACATCCTTAGCAGATTCCACATGGAGGATTGTAGACCCATGTTGACACCGATGATCAACAACTGGAAGAAGCTTCATGCTTCGGATTTCGAGTTGGTGGATCCCACATTGTACAGGCAGCTGATTGGTTCCTTGATGTATTTGGTCAACACTAGACCAGATATCTGTTTTGCAGTCAACACGATGAGTCAGTTTATGTGTGAGCCTAGGAAGGTTCACTGGGTGGCTGCAAAACACATTCTACGGTACTTGCAGGGGACAGTGGATTATGGTCTGGACTACAGGCAGGGAGATGGAGTGAGATTGGAAGGATACACTGATTCTGATTGGGCAGGTTGTGCTTCTGATAGGAAGAGCACTTCAGGGTGTTTTTTTGGGTTGGGTTCAGCAGTAGTGTCATGGTTCAGCCGGAAGCAGCAGTCAGTAGCACTGAGTTCAGCGGAAGCAGAGTATATGGCAGCCAGTCTAGCTAGTTGTGAGGCCATCTGGCTTCGCAAGATGTTGTTTGGCTTATTTGGTCAGCCATTGAGACCTTCAGTGATTTACTGTGATAATCAGAGTTGCATTAAACTCACGGAGAATCCAGTATTTCATGACAGATCAAAGCATATCGGGATCAGATATCATTTCATCAGAGACTATGTTCAGAAGGGAGCTGTGAAGCTTGAGTATATTTCCACTGATGAGCAGGTTGCAGATATTCTTACCAAAGCCTTACCACGGGGCAAGCATGTCTACTTCAGAGACAAGATGGGTGTGGTGAGGAACACCTTCCTCGGTAAGAGGGAGCGTTGAAATTTGGTACCGGAGGACAGGTGGTTCCCTTAGGCTTTGATCTTTGGCCTAGGGAAAAGTGTCCAAAAGAATTTAATTTTTCTCCTAAAGTAACTTTATAATTTTTATAAAGTTAAATCTAATTTAAAAGTGACTTTAAGTGATAAAGTTACTAAGTCTAATTTTAAAGTGACTTTTATAAAGTCAATGAAAAATTAGAAAGGAAAAGTGACTTTGGAAATAAATGACTAAGAGGGTCTTTATTAAAGTGGGGTGAATTAAAAAATAGAAAGTGAGATTTAAATGAGCATTTAATCTCAGCCATTGATCTAAATCTATTTCAGCCATTGGATTTAGGGATCACCCAAAAGTCACTTAGGGTTGGGTTAAGGGAGGAAAAGGAGGAAAAGATCATTAATTCTTTCATGAGCAAATTGAGAGAAGGAGAGCAAGAGAGCAAGGGAGATTTCTGGGCGGTGTAACAGCAAAGCTGAAAGCGGAGTAACAGCAAAGCTGAAAGCGGAGTAACAGCAAAGCTGAAAGCGGTGTAACAGCAAAGCTGAAAGCAGTGTAACAGCAAAGCTGAAAGCGGAGTAACAGCAAAGTTGAAAGCGGTGTAACAGCAAAGCTGAAAGCGGAGTAACAGCAAAGCTGAAAGCGGAGTAACAGCAAAGCTGAAAGCGGTGTAACAGAAAAGCTGAAAGCGGAGTAACAGCAAAGCTAAAAGCGGTGTAACAGCAAAGCTGAAAGCGGAGTAATAGCAACAGCCGCGGTGTAACAGCAACAGCCGCGGTGTAACAACAACAGCAGCAGTGTAACAGCAACAGCCGTGGTGTAACAACAACAGCTGCAGAGTATCAGCAGTGGAGTTTCAGCAAGGCTGAGATAAGTTGTAAAAGTCTGTTTGTTGATTTTTGCTGAACATTTCTCTCACTGTAAAAAGGCATTTTCCAGAAATAAAGAAGAGCTCTCAAACTGGTTTTCCCCAAGAGTTGTAGGGGGTTTTTCTAGGGTCACATTGACCAAAAATCTCAGTGTTTAAATGTGTTTTAAAGGCTGTTTATTACTGTTGATTTTTTATTTCTGCAATTTCCAGCATTCTGTAAAATTTCCAGAATTTGTGTTTTCAGCAATATTTATTTTTTCCAGCTTGTTGAATGTATGGTTATGGGAAAGGGCATTTAACTATATGGGAGAAATAAGGAGAAACTAAAAACCGGGGTGGGAAATGAGAAATTTCTACATTGGTTATCGCATTCCATGGATGATATTAATATATAAAAATGTAGGTTTTAACCCCGTATAGAAATTACCTGCATACTAATTCTAAAACACATAAAATAAACAATGCAAGAGCATAACACATAAAACACATATACACAGATATTTTTCCCTGGATCCCAAAACCGGGACTACCAGCTTGATTTTTCATTATATTCCTTTCAATGTTACAATACATATTTATACATGCCGAAGCATCCAATACCATGGACCGAAAACCATCGCGTCCAAAACCATGTGCGAAAATCATGCACACAACCATAGGTAGGTCCACCCATAGAGTGGGGTTACCTGCAACCCTCAAACCCCCTGTGACTCCCCCTGCTACACAATCGGTGCAACGAAAGGGGGGCTCCACCCCCCCTCTAACCCTACAGTTAACTATGTGGGCTAGTCGTGGAAAGAATATAACACAACCCAACATTCTCCCACTTGTTGTTTTCTTTCCATAGGGGGCCACAAGAGAGCTTAGTCATTTATCCAGCCCTGCAATGCCCATTGTTTCTCTACACCAAGAGAACTTCTCAAAGCTCACAAATTTTGTCAATGCATCTGCAGTATTATTCAAAGTGTCCACCTTTACAAGCAACACCTTTTTTCTTCTATCATATCGCTCACAAAGTGATACTGAACATCAATGTGCTTTGTCTTTGAATGATATGCAAGGTTCTTTGCCAAGAAAATTTCACTTTGGCTGTCACAGTCTATCCTTATAGCTCCCTGTACTAACCCTATACTTGAACACAATCTTTGCAACCAAACTGCTTCCTTGCTTGCATGAGTGGCTGCCATGTATTCTGCCTTTGTAGTTGATAGTGACACTACAAATTGTTTCTTAATCATCCAACTGACTACACCTCCAAATAGGTTAAACATATACCCACTTGTAGATCTTCTCTGATCCAGATCTCCAGCCCAGTCTGCATCAACAAAACCACAAATATCCAACACTCTGTCCAATCTTGGTCTTCCTTGGTAGCACAAACCATAATCACTAGTGCCATGCAAATGCTTGAAAACCCGCTTCACTACTGTCCAGTGCTCCTTCCCTGGTTTTGACATAAACCTGCTCAATACTCCCACTAGATGTGCAATGTTTGTTCTAGTACATGTCATTGGATACATCAGGCTACCAACTGCACTTGCATATGGAACACGGAACATGTCCTCTTTCTCTTCTTGTGTCTTGGGACACTATTCAGCAGATAACTTTACACCTACAGGAATAGGAACCTTCACCGGTTTACTATCCTACATATTAAACCTCTGAAATATTGTCTCGACATACTTCCTCTGGTTTAACTAGAGCTTCCTGTTAGTCTGATCTCTTTTAATTTCCATGCCCAAAATATAGTTTGCAGCACCAAGATCTTTCATGTTGAATTTAGAGGACAAATGGGTCTTCAAATCCTGGATAATTTCTTTGTCATTTCCAACCAGCAACATATCACCCACATACAAGACCAGATAAATAACATGGTCACCAATTAATTTAAAATACACACAGTGATTTGCTTTGCTTTTGGTGAAGCCAAGTCCCCGTATAAATGTATCAAATTTCTGATACCACGTCCTTGGTGACTGTTTTAACCCATACAAAGATTTCTTTAACTTGCATACTAGTTCTTTCTTACCCTTCACCGCCAAGCCTTCAAGTTGCTTCATGTAGATCTCCTATTCCAGATCCCCGTGAAGAAATGTTGTCTTCACATCCATCTATTCTACCTCAAAATCAAAAGCAACAGCAACAAATAAAATTAATCTAATAGAATTTACCTTGGCAACAGGAGAAAAAATATCACCAAAATCAATTCCCGGCACCTGGGAATAACCTTTTTCTACCAACTGAGCTTTGTATTTCTCCACCTTTCCTTTTGCATTTGTCTTCTTCTTGAACACCCATTTGGTGCCAATGGGTTTCCTTCCAACCGGCAACTCCACCAGATCCCAAGCCTCATTTTTGTGCAAAGATGCCATTTCATCAACCATGGCCTCTTTCCAGAGTTTTCCATCCTCTGAATCTACTGCTTCCTTCACAGTTCTGGGATCATCATCAATAATAAATAAAGCAAAATTTGAACAGAAGCAGATGGACTATACCTTTCTGGATACCTTCTTTCTCGAATTGATCTTCTCACACCCGGAGTTTGTGGCTCTTCATCTATGATTCCTCCTCTGCTGTAGAGTCTGATTCTTCCTCCTTTAGCTCAAACTCTATCTTCTCAAGTTCCTTTGGTTGGACTTCATGTTTAATAACATCTTTTACCTCTCTGAACACCACATCTCACTTGTACACAACCTTCCTTGTTACAGGGTTCCAAAGCTTATAACCCTTTAAACCATCCTTATACCCAATACAGATACACTTTTAAGATTTACTATCCAACTTGGTTCATTTCTCCTTTGGAACATGTACATATGCATCACATACAAATACCCTCAGATGTGAAAGAGAGGGTTTCTTACCAGTCCATACCTCTTGTGGAGTCTTATCCTCGAACACTGATGAAGGTGATCTATTGACCAGGTAACATGTAGTCTCCAACTCCTCTGCCCAGAATTCTTGTCCTAACCCGGCACCACTGAGCATGCTTCTTGCCCTTTCCATCAACGTCTTGTTCATTCTTTCTGCAACTCCATTTTGCTGAGGTGTATATGGAGTAGTCTTCTGCCTTGCTATACCACACTTCTTACAGAATTCTTCAAATTCCTTATTGCAAAACTCTCCACCGTTATTTTTCCTCAACACCTTTATCTTCTTCTCTGTCTGGTTTTCCACCAGAGCCTTAAATTCTTTAAACCTGTCAAAGACTTCAGATTTCTTCTGAAGGAAATATATCCATGTATTCCTTGAGAAGTCATCTATAAATGATACATAGTACACAGAGCTACCCAGTGATGGAACCTTCACAGGTCCAAACACATCACCATGCACAAGATCTAATATTTGTTTTGCCCTCTTACTACCAGAGGGGAAACTCACCTGATTTTGCTTCCCATATACACAATTTTCACAAAAATCAAAATCTAGAGAGCTATTACTCATACTTTCTACCATACCTTTACCATGAAGTATTTGAAGGCCCTTCTCTCCAATATGTCCAAGCCTTTGATGCCACAACATGGTCTTCTCTCCAGAGACCACTAGATTTTCTATTCCACTGTCAGGAACTACAGAACTGTTGCACCCATGAACAACAGTGCTACCTTTCAGCTTGTACATAGTTCCAATTCAAACTCCTCACATCAATATTAGTGCCCCCTGAACCATCTGTCAGGTATCCTTCTCAAACACTGTTTTTACGCCTACATCATCCAACTTGCTTACAGAAATCAGATTTCTGGCCAATGCAGGAATATAAAGAACACCCGGAAGTGTTTTAACCCTTCCACCTTGCAACTTCAACTTTACTTTTCCATGAACAATGATTCTAGCCTTCCTATCATCCCCTAAGAAGGCATCACCACCATCGTATTTCTCATACTCGCAGAACCACTCTCTATGGGGAGTGAAGTGAAAGGATGCACTTGAGTCAATCAACCATGCCTCATTATCTACATGTGTACTTGAAGAAGCCAAGTATACATCCCCACTTTCATCTGAGGTGGTTTTCGCCTCTGCAGAAGGAGCATCATCAGATCCCTTTCCTTTGTCAGGAGCTTTAGATTTACAGTCCCTTTTGTAGTGCCCTTCCTTTCCGCATTTCCAACACACCACCTTTATAGGTTTTCCTGGAGATTTAGATCTCCCACTCGATGAATTATTTTTGTTTTTATTTTGGGACTGTCCTTGTACAGACAAGGCATCACCATTCTAGATCTCCATATTTTTCCGTATCATCTACTCCGTCAACAAGGATGAGACTATTTCATCAAACTGCAAGGTAGTTGCACTGCTACTTATTGCAATAACCAGACTATCCCATGAATTTGGTAGAGAACACAACAAACTAATGCACTTATCTTCATCTGAAATTTTGATATCAACAGACAATAACTAACTTACCACAGTATTAAACGCATTCAGATGCTCTGTCATCGAGTCTCCATATTTCATCCTCAGGTTATACAATGTTTTCTGTAGGAGCAATTTATTCACCAGAGACTTAGATTAGTACAAAGTCCATAACTTGTCCCACAAATCCTTCGCCGTAGCTTCCCCTAATACATTCAGCAATACTCAATCTGAGACACATAATTGTATTGTGCTCTTTTCCTTTCGATCCAACTTCTTCCATTCTTCATCAGACACTCCCGTTGGTTTAGTACCTGGATCTACTGCGATTCACTAATCTTTATCCACCAACAGATCCTCCATCTTGAGTTTCCACAACTCAAAACTCTGACCATTAAATTTCAAGATCTCTATCTTTCCACTGCTTGCCATCTTCTTTCACCACCAGAATCGATCTCACAGATCTCCCACTGAACAGGGTCTACCACAGGCCCGAGCGAAACCCCTCAATAACAAAGGCGTCCCCTTGAAGCCAAAACAACTCTAATACCAAATGTAGGTTTTAACCCTGTATAGAGATTACCTTCATACGAATTCTAAAACACATAAAATAAAAAATGCGAGAGCATAACACATAAAACGCATACACACAGAGATTTTCCCTTGGATCCCCAAACTGGGACTACCAGCTTGATTTTTCATTATATTCCTTTCAATGTTACAATACATATTTATACATGCTGAAGCATCCAATACCATGGACCGAAAACCATCGCGTCCAAAACCATGGACTCAAAACCATCACGTCCAAAACCATGTGCGAAAATCATGCACACAACCATAGGTAGGTCCACCCAACCTAACATAGGTTCCAAAACCAAAATTTTCCGGGGCACTACCCCAGACCCTATAGAGTGGGGTTACCTGCAACCCTCAAACCCCTTGTGACTCCCCTTGCTACGCAATCGGCGCAACGAAGGGGGGGTTCCGCCCCCCCTCTAACCCCCCGATTAGCTATGTGGGCTAGTCATGGAAAGAATGTAACACAACCCAACAAAAAATGGGAAAATAATTATAGAAAATGGGCAAGATATGGTTTCCCTATATGTAGAGAGTATGGAAGAGAAAGCCAAGAGATTGATGCAAATATTCATCAAGGGCTCCAATGAGGACAGAGAACAAGCATTGTTTGCGTTAGAACAAAGATGATGTATTTAATGCTATGTATTAATATAAAGCAATTATATTTTATTTATTATTTTCAATATGTTTTCTCATTTTTATTTCACTATAATAATGTTCTTTCTCATTATTAATTTTTATTGTTGATTCAAAGATGTGTTGTCTTGAATTGTAGTGAATTCAAAAGTATAAGAGAATCATAATCAAACACATTATTTCTTTGAAATAGGACATAAGTCCAGTCAAGCAAAACCAAATGCCCATTAATCCCAAACTAATGGGTTTTCTTAATATTGTTATTAAAAATAGTAAGTTAAAAAAATTTAAATAGATGATTTATTATTGTTTTAAGATTATTTTTTTCCTTATTTTGAAAGGTAAAAGAGGCATTGCTTCAACAAAAAATGATATGCTTATTTGGTGGAGATGGCTCTAAAAAAGGAATATATATAAAGGAGTTTGCATTTTTCTTAAGGAACATATTAATAGATTTTATTGATAACATTCATATAATTTATATCACTGGATTTGGCTTCAAAGAGATAAAAAGATCAAAGCTTACAGATACCACTTATGTTCATTATTGTCAACTGCAAAATATTGATATGGAAAAAGTTGAGATGGAGGAGATGCCTTTGTTAAATTTATTGGAACATGAGGCTATAAGATTTTGGACACACTTATGTTCTTTAGAAGAAATGGTGTCTAAAAGAGATGACAATGCCAAACTGAAAATAATCCTTAACTCTATTAGTCATCACATTCCATGGATGATATTAATAGATAAAGATGGGGAAGTAATTACAGAAAATGGGCAAGATATGGTTTCCCTATACACAAAGAGTATGGAAGAGAAAGCCAAGACATTGATGCAAAGCTTGATCAAGGGCTCCAAGGAGGACAAACAAGCTTTGTTTGAGTTAGAACAAAAATGATGTATTTAATGCTATGTATTAATATAAAGGAATTACATTTATTTATTATTTTCAATATGTTTTCTCATTTTTATTTCACTATAATAATGTTATTTCTCATTATTAGTTTTTATTGTTGATTCAAAGATGCGTTGTCTTGAATTGTAGTGAACTTAAAAGTATAAGACAATTGTAGTGAGTTTAAAAGTATAAGACAATCATAATCAAACACATTATTTCTTTGAAATAAGACATAAATCCAGTCAAGCAAAACCAAATACCATTAATCCCAAACTAATGCGTTTTCTTAATATTGTTATTAAAAATAATAAGTTAAAAACATTTAAATAGATGATTTATTATTGTTTTAAGATTAATTTTTTTCCTTATTTTGAAAGGTAAAAGAGGTATTGCTTGAACAAAAAATGATATGTTTATTTGGTGGAGATGGCTCTGAAAAAGAATATCTATGAAGGAGTTTACATTTTTCTTAAGCAACATATTAATAGAGTTTATTGATAACATTCATATAATTTATCACTGGATTTGACTTCAAAGAGATAGAAAGATCAAAGATCAAAGCTCAAAGATACCACTTATGTTCATTATTGTCCACTGCAAAATATTCATATGCCAAAAGCTGAGATGGAGGAGATGCCTATGTTAAATTTATTGGAACATGAGGCTATAAGATTTTCGACACACTTTTATTCTTTAAAAGAAGAAGTGTCTAAAAGAGATGACAAAGCCAAACTAAAAAAACTCTTTGAAGCTATTGGTTATCACATTCCATGGATGATATTAATAGATAAAGATGGGGAAATAATTATAGAAAATGGGAAATATATGGTTTTCCAATACAGAAAGAGTATGGAAGAGAAAGCAAAGAGGTTGATGCAAATCTTGATGAAAGGTTCCAAGGAGGACAAACAACAAGCATTGCTTGACTTATGCTTGATTTAGAAAAATTATGATGTATTTCATACCATGTATTATAAACATTTTATCTATTATTTTCAATATTTTTTTTCATTTTTATTTCATTATAATACTATTCTTTCTTATTATTATTTTTTCTTGATAAATCAAGCATGTGTTGTCTTGAATTATGGTGAGTTTAAAAGTATAAAAGATTCATAATCAAACACAAAATTTCTTTGAAATAAGAGGTAAATCCATACAAATAAAACCAAATACCCATTACTCCCAAACTAGTTTTGATCGTGCATTCAAAAAAATTAAATAGATGATTTATTATTGTTTTAAGATTATTTTTTTCTTATTTTGAAAGGTAAAAGAGGTATTTCTTCAACAAAAAATGATGTGCTTATTTGGTGGAGATGGTTTTGAAAAAGGAATATCTATGAAGGGCTTTACATTTTTTTAAGGAATGTTTTAATAGAGTTTATTGATGACATTCATATAATTTATATCACTGGATTCGATTTCGAAGAGAGAAAAAAATCAAAGCTCACAGATACCATTTATGTTGGATATTGTCCACTACCAAATCCTGATACACCAAAAGTTGAGATGGAGGAGATTCCTTTGTTAAGTTTATTGGAACATGATGCAATAAGATTCTGGGCACACTTTTCTTCTTTAGAAGAAATGGTGTCTAAAAGAGATGACAATGCCAAACTGAAAAGAATCCTCGACTCTATTGGTTATCACATTCCATGGATGATATTAATAGATAAAGATGGGGAAATAATTATAGAAAATGGGCAAGATATGGTTTCCCTATATGTTAAGAGTATGGAAGAGAAAGAAAAGAGATTGATGCAAATCTTCATCAAGGGTTCCAATGAGGACAGAGAACAAGCTTTGTTTGAGTTAGAACAAAGATGATGTATTTAATGTTATGTATTAATATAAAGGAATTACATTTTATTTATTATTTTCAATATGTTTTCTCATTTTTTTCACTATAATAATGTTCTTTTTTATTATTAATTTTTATAGTTAATTCAAGAATGTGTTGTCTTGAGTTGTGGCGAGTTTAAAAGTATAAGAGAATCATAATCAAACACATTATTTCTTTGAAATAAGACATAAACCTGTTCAAGCAAAACCAAATACCCATTAATCCCAAACTAGTTTTAAACTATGGAAAAAAGAATAAAAAATTTAAATTATGTATTGATTTCCATATTTTTTACTAGTTGTATCAGAATGACAATTAACCTTTTCCCAACATGGATCACCTAAAGAGTTACATGCTCTAAGATCTTATATATTCCGATGTATTATCCAAGAAAAATTAACTATTGGTTTCTCATGAAAGATGTACAAAATGACCTTCACTACTCCTTAGGGGTCTTATCTTATATCACATCCTACGCCAACATATGTTTTATGTATATATACTTTTTCTATACACAAACTATTGTCATAAGTTAATATGAGGCTATGGCCACATCCCCCAATGAGTAGTTCTCCTTTTACTAAAAGGGGTAAATATTCAATGGACTAAACCATGTTATACCACCATTGAAACCTCTAAGCGAAGAAACTATGAAAGGGCATATTTTAGTCTATCCTACATGAAGCACGATATTTCATATCTAGATAAATAAATCTAATACTGCTATTGGAATATATTAACAAAATTGCATCCTAACAATATTGATAATCTTATGTTAATAGGAAGCTAAATGTAATTTAAAGGAATTATAAAACAATTCAAAAGGAAGTATGTAACATTTAGAAAACTTTCCATTTCCCCTTGGAACCCAAAATTTCAATGTTGTGTTGATCACTAAGAATTGAACTATATTTCCAACAAGTCCTTCTTATTAGGACACTTAAGCAATTGATTTTTTATTTATAAGAACATGAGTTCACTTTTATTATCAAACTAATATAACGACATGTCTTTATGAATCACATCTCTACCATCACCCTAGGCTAGACAGAAGAGTTTCAAGATGTGTTTGTTGATAAATAATTGTTCAAAATTCACCCACAAGATGGCCTAAATTGTCGCAAAGATGTTTATTAGTTCTTAACTAATCAAATTTGATTAGAAGAGTATTCTATAAAGGGGACATCATCAAAATATTTTTTTTTCTTATAAATCAACATTACAAAAGTGATACATAAGTTTGATAATAGAATATGAATAAGATTTATTTTTCCCTATGAATATTAAAACTCTATGAATAACATTACACCCTATGAATATGAACCCTTAGATTAATAAATCCAAGGGATTTATATTAAAAACCCAAGGGATTATCAACGTTATAGAGATTAACAATAAAACTTTGATGAGATTGGCGGGAGATAACATTCATATTAACTATATCAAATTTTATACAGATGCCCTACCAAGGAAGAACCACAAAGCCCTAATCCCTGCGTCGGCGCTCTTCGCGGCCTCCCCTTGCGTGTCTGGTTGAGGGCTCTCGGTGCCCTGGCTGCCATGGCTGAACCACATCAACATCTTGGTGCCCACTCCTCCAAAGATATGGTCATTGGACGACCTCCAGACCAGGCTTCCTTCTTCACAAAGTTTGCCTCCAACTCGACCTTTTGTATGCCACCAGGAGGAAAATCTGACAAAGAAGGAACAACACATACATAAAAAAAAGAGCTTCCTCAGAGGAAAGAAGAAACATAAAAAAGGATAACCAAGGATACTCAATTGGAAAAAGGAAAGGTTGCATAAATCCTTCAAAATCTCAGGAGCAGACGTAAGAACAGAGGAAAAAGACTAAGAATAACTACAACCCCATAGCCAAGAAAATCCCGAAACTGGAAATCCAGGATCCATGTGTAGCAGTCTATAGAGAATATATGCAAGAACATGAAATAATATGCAAGTTCATGGGCATCTGGCCAACTGAAAGAGCCTAAATTGGTGGATACAAAGAAAATGGACACCCAAAGGGGAGATCAGACTTCATCTGGGCTCCAAAGGATTCTTCATGGTCATCTTTGACCTCCTAGAAGACAGAGATAGAATATTTGAAGGAGGACCCTATTTATACAACTTAGCCAGTTTATACATGAGATTTTGGAAGGACAACTTCACACTGGAAAAGGATGATTTTACGAGAGTTCCAGTCTTTGTCTCTACTCCTTACCAACTGATTACTGGGCTCCTTCTGTCTTAAAAGGTATAGGAGACTAGCTAGGGGAGTAAATCAAAATGTCTGAAGGCACTAAAACGGGTCACTATGTTTCCTACGCCCAAATTTGCGTATACATAGATGTCTCTGGTTCCCTACCAGAATCAATTAAATTAATCTTCAGGGACGAAGTCTGGCTACAAAGTATAGACTATGAACATATTCCCTTCCGATGCAGAAAGTGCCATGAGCATGGGCATCTCTTCCGAGACTGTCCTATGAACAAAACCCCTCAACCTCAAGAGTAGGCAAGTAAAAGAAAAGATAGTGAAGGATATACTAAAGTCATCTCCAGGAACAAGAACAATAGGAAAGAGGCTATCCCCAAGAAGAACTAATATAAAGAAGCAGGTCAGAATCAGTTCAATGCATTGAACAACACTCAGGAGCAATTGGATCCTTACGACCTGATAGGAGATGAAGCAGGAGAAGACAAAACGAACCCAGCAGATAGAGAATATGATGATAGGGACACATGTTATACAAACAGAGGAAAGGAGCATTCACAAGAGGACACAAAAATGGAGCAAATAGAGACAGAGGAAACACCAGAGGAAAGCACCATAGAGGAAGCTCTGGAGGGAGTAGACTTAGCAACAATTGCAGAGGAATGGAAACAAAAAGGAATAAATTCCATATCAGAACACCAACTTCAAAAAATTGAAGGCACTTATCTCCTCCAGGAAGATTTAAAACTCAAAGCTCACCACCCAGCACAAGAAAGCATAGCATCAAAGGGCATATTAGCAAATATTCTAGTAGGAGGAATCAACCTCAACGGCTCAAGCTGAAAGCGAGTTCGAAAGACCACTAGTCAACTCCTCCAAGAACTAGGAGCCAAATTAATCAATGAAGGAAAGGTAAAAGCTCTGGCTCTAAACCCATCTCCATGTCAATGAATTACATCTCTTGGAATATTAGAGGACTGAACAATCTTGGGAAGAAAAGAATCTTAAAAAATAGAATCATGTCTGATCATCCTGATATTCTTCTAATTCAAGAAACTAAACTAGAGTCGGCTCACCCCCCTCTCCTTCTCAACTCTTGTTTCAAGCCATAGAACTCCTTAGCCAACTCGGCTACCGGTTCGACCGGGGGTATAATGACCTTTTGGAAAATCTCCAAGTTTGACCTCATATCTTCTCTCGCCACTCATCATTCCATAACAGTGAGCATGAGAATCATTGGCACCAATGAGAGTATTTGTATGACTAACATTTATGCCTGCACAAGGTGACATACCAGATTAAAATGCTCCAAAGCATCTCCAATCTTCTAGATCCATTACTCCTTCCTCTCAAAATCATAGCTGGTGACTTTAATATGATAGCAAATTTGTCTGAGAAGAAAGGAGGTATCTAGAAGCTTGATAAGGACTCTGAGGCTTTCCTTACCACCATTGAAAACCTCAACCTCATCGACATTCCCACCAGCGATGGCATTTTTACGTGGAATAAAAGAAGAGGAGGAGACTGTCAAATTGCCTCCCGTTTAGACTACTTCCTTTTATCTGAGGCAACTTATCTTACCTCCTGGGAAATGGAGGCGAGAATCCTACCGCAAGTAGGCTCAGATCATTAGCCTATCTCTCTCAAGATTCAAATTTCCAATGGTTCAAAAAATAAGCCTTTCATATTCGAAGCCTTCTGGCTGGATCACCTAGACTTCATGGAAAAAATGAAACAATGGTGAACTTACCCTCCCACCAGAACTGGAAAAAAAATGTACAAGTTCCAACAAAAGTTAAAACATATCAAAGAGGAAATCAAAAAATGGAACAGAGAAACATTCGACAACATCATCACGGACAAAAAAAACTTGGAGCACAAATTGGAGCTTCTCCAACAAAACATAATTGAAGAAGGGTTACGGAGAGAAGTAAGTAAGAGGAACAAAGGTTACAACAAAGTTGGGAGGAAAGAGACATACATGAAGAAAAGTTGTGGCAACAAAATTCCAGAATCAATTGGCTGAAATGTGGTGAAAGGAACACTGCATTTTTCCATAAATCAATGATACAGCATAGGAGAAACAACAGAATCCTAGCTTTGAAAAACCAAGATGGTCATCTCATTCACTCTCAATAGGAGTTGGTGATCTGAAAATCACCCTTGAGTGACCTCAGTTAATTAATTAATGAATGAAGGTATTACAGACTCATGTGCTGGTGTGTGTCTATGTTATTATAGGCAACGGATCGATCAGATTGCAAAATACACAGACACTAGAAATATAAAAACAGCAGAGAAACATAGTAATAAAAAATAAGAACACAACAATTAATAAGGATTTCACCCTATCCTCCAAGGCTACGTCTCCTGTCCAGCTTTCAATGGTGGCCTTCTTTTATTGTGTCTTTAAAGCAGAGAATTACAATGAGGAGCTCACTCTGAGTCTCCTGAAACAGAATTGCTTGGCAGGGTGGTACTTAGATTCCCCAAGCCACTAGAGTGCACAGACTCTTTTCCTTAACAGCTCTTGACCTCTCTGGTCTTTAATGGAAGGAGCCCAATGTGGTGCTCAATTCCCAAAAGATCCTCTCAGGGAATGCTCGATGCTACCTTATGCTGCACGTCAGCTTGGCCCTCTATCTTTTTGCTCTTTGCTTCACTGTCTCTTTGTTCTCTGTCTTCATCTTCTTCTTTCTTCGGTTCTTCCTCTCGGTGTCCTCTCTCTTCCTTCTATTCTATTTGTTCATGGCTTTGAAGCCAATCATTCTCATGACTACTCGCTTCCTCTTCTGCCCCTGTCAGATCGCCTATTGCTGCTCGCTTGGAGTTCCCTGTCTCTGCGTCTTCATCAATGGCTCACAGGGAGTGGGGACTTGTCCTCCTACGAACTGCGCCAGCTTTTTCCTCGTCGGTTCCGTTCTTTGGTTACTCTGTGGAAAGAGTCATCCGCCACCTCAGCGATCAAATCAGACCTCAAATCCTTATACATCGCGGCTTAATCCCCTATTAAATCTGGTTCTTTCATCGGGCGCATTCTCAGCCGTTAGATCTGGAGCCCCCAGATCCGACACCATTCGCTCATTTCGCGCGGATGACTTGCTCAACCATTAGCGCACGATGAGCGGTGGTTTCCTCTCTCCTCTGCCTACCACACATTTGGCGCTAAGTGGAATCACTTGTTTTTCTCCAATTCCGCTTACCACCCAAGGGTGCCCCCGATAGATAACGCTGGTTTTGGAGCGCGGGTCCTGCCTTTAGCCTTTAGCGCTTTTCCTCACGGTTTTCCTGGCTTCCATGCCACCGAGCACTTGGGGCCTCTCCTTCT
The DNA here is from genome assembly GCA_031772625.1 of Pinus tabuliformis. Taxonomy (NCBI): domain Eukaryota; kingdom Viridiplantae; phylum Streptophyta; class Pinopsida; order Pinales; family Pinaceae; genus Pinus; species Pinus tabuliformis. The sequence continues at coordinate 86,724,292 of CM062808.1, read as the reverse complement.
CGAGGGGTTTTCCCCAGTGATAGCGCTAATCACGCATCAGAAACTACCTCCTTTTCCCGATCCGGGCTTCCCAGGTGCTAGTTTCGCCTCCTGCGCGGTCTCCATGGGCCTTGGTTAGCGCACTTTGACCGAGGTCCTCGTCATTCCTCACTGGCTGCCAACTGCCACTGTTTAGAGGTCTTCCTAATCGCTCTATGCTCATAATTCTTTGAAGTCTGTCCTGTTTTGGTACAACCATGGTGTTTTGATTATTCTTCATGGATCCAATTCGGATCACGACCTTCCCACTGAAAAAGCTTTTGGACCACCAAAAGTTGGTTTTCAAGCATCGACTAAGTGAGGGTACAATTGTCTCACTTGTCCAATCTCTATCCACTTTGCACTACTCGGCTTTGAACCTTTGAGCCCAATTCTGAGGTACTCAACATCTCCTCTGCACATCGTCCTCACCTTCCTGTCTAAAACTGTTTCTTCCTACAATTCATTACGATATTCAGGTAGTAGGTCATCAATAGAAGGCAATTGACTTTGCTCTTCAGGATCCCCAATCAGTGAGGGTTCAAACAATCTCAAGCAATCTGCATTTACGACTAAGTAGATGTGCATGTAAGCTGGTAGATCAAGGCAAAAAGAATTCTCACCAATATTCTCAAGTATCTTGAAAGGTCCATACTTGATAGGCTTTAGCTTCTTACCTTCACCTTGCATCCTGTCCTTGCTGATGTACAGCCAGACTTGGTCACCAACTTGAAAACTATGCTCCATCCGATGCTTGTCATGCCTTGCCTTGTATTTGGCTTGGCTCTTTTCTAGCTGTTCTTGTACTGCCTGGTGGATCTCCTGGATTTGTTCATTGAACCTAGTTGCCTTGTCCACATCACTGTGTCCCTCAACTGTGGTATCTTTACCAAAGACAAAATCGAAAGGAGACCTTGGTGTGAACCCAAAACAGGTCTCAAAAGGAGATCTCTGTGTAGAAGAGTGTTTTGCTTGTTGTGAGCATGTTGTACATAACACAAATGTTCATCCCAAATCTTAGGATGTTTGCTGCAATATCCTCTGAGTAACTGTATCACCGTCCTGTTTACTACTGCTGTCTGGCCATCAGTTTGTGGATGAAAAGCTGTGATCTTCTTCAGTTTGGTGTCCATCAGTTCCCATAGACTTGACCAAAAATTTCCCACAAATCGGGTGTCTCGATCAGATACAATGGAAGTGGGTAATCCAAAATGAACCCATACATGTTCAAAGAACAATTTCGCAGTTTGTTCAACTGTAATCTGTTTATTACAAGGTATCAAAATACACATTTTGTTGAACCTATCCACAACAACATAGAGATAATCATGAGGTTTCCTAGATTTAGGCAGTCCTCCAACAAAATCCATGGAAACACTTTCCCAAGGGTGAGAAGGAACTGGTAATGGAGTGTACAAGCCTAGTTTTCTATTGTTGGGCTTGCTTTTAGCACACATAGTACACCCTCTTACATATCTAGAAACTGTCTCATTCATTTTTGGCCAATAAAAAAATCTTTGCAGCTGTGCAACTGTTTTACTTACCCCACAGTGACCTGATATCAGAGAAGTGTGTGCTTCCCTAATTATCTTTACTCTCTCAGTTTGTAGAATGCAGAGTTTCCCATAATGGTATAAGAGTCGGTCCTTTACATGATAGTCCAATTCTTCTACTCGTTTTCCTTGACCCAAAGTTGCATATACATCTTTAAAGTATATATCTTGAGCATATTGTTCAATGTAACTCTCATGTAACACAAAATTATGCTTAAGTATAGTAGATGCATTTATAAAGGGTCTAGATAACATGTCTGCAACTTTATTATGTATGCCCTTTTTATATCGGATGACTAAATGAAGCTGTTGTAGAAAACCCATCCATCTATAGTGTCTTGATTGCTGCAACTTTGTTTGGGAGTGTAGATATTGAAGTGGTTGATGATCAGTATGGATTATTGTCTCTTTGCCCATTAAGTAATGTTTCCACTTTTCCACACTCTGAACTAATGCATACAATTCTTTATCATATGTAGGATAATTAACTACTGCAGGATTAAAAGTCTCAGAATGATAACATATGGGTTTACCATGCTGTGTCAACAATGCTCCCATGACATAGTCACTGGCATCTGTTTGGATCTCAAATGGTCTTTGCAGATCAGGCAGTGCTAGTACAGGTGTTGTACTAATCTTTTCTTTCAAGGTGTCGAAGGCTTTCTGATGTTTGCTTCCCCACGGAAACACCTTGTTCAATCCTGTCAAAGCATGTAAGGGAGCTGCAACTGAGGAAAAGTTAGAAATGAACTTCCTCCAATATTGTGCTACCCCTAAGAAGCTTCTCACTTCTGTAGTAGACTTGGGTTTAGGCCAGTTTACAATGACTGCCACTTTAGAGGGATCTATTTTGAATTCACCACCCCCTACTATATGACCCAAATAATTTAGAGATTTTTTGCCAAATTCACATTTTGAGAGTTTAACATAAAGTTTTTTTCTTTTCAAAACATCTAATGTCTGCTTAACATGCTTTAAGTGTTCTTCCCACATTTTGCTAAAAATCAGAATGTCATCCAGATACACAATAACAAAATCATCAAGAAAAGGTTTGAGTACATCATTCATTAATCTCATGAAAGTAGCAGGAGCATTAGTTAAGCCAAAAGGCATAACCAGCCACTCATATAATCCCTGCTTTGTTTTGAAAGCAGTCTTCCATGCATCTTGTTCTGCAACTCTGACCTGATGGTATCCACTGTGCAAGTCTAACTTGGTGAAATAAATAGCTTCTTTCAATTGATCCAAAAGATCATCTATGCAAGGAAGGGGATAATGATTTTTGATTGTTATCTTATTCAGTGCTCGGTAATCAATGCACATTCTCCACAAGCCATCTTTCTTTCTCACCAAAACAATTGGTGACCCACATGGTGATGTGCTAGGTCTAATGAACTCTTTCTCAAGCAACTCCTGCACCTGCTTCTTGATTTCAGCATTCTCTAAAGCAGACAACCTGTACATTTCAATGTTAGGTAATGGAGCATCTTGCTACAAAATAATATCATGTACTATTTCCTTTTTGGGTGGCAGACCTTTAGGTTCTTGAAACAAGATATCATACTCTGAAACAACCTTTTCTAAATCAACTTGTTGTTTAGCATTACAGCCCTCAAATACATTGGTTTTATCAGGTTTCTTTTCCTTTACAACCATCAGCAAGAATTGTCTACATGAAGTTATCGTTCATTTCATCTACCCTGAGTTTCTGAGAGTATAATTATTCTTGAGCTTATGAGCTCTTCCAAAGTATTGGATTCCATCTTTAACAAGTAGATACTTGTTCTCAGTTCTATAGAAAATAGCTTTTCTGTCGTACAAGTAAGGACTTCCTAAAACAATTCCACATATATCCTAGGGAATTATGTCTAACTCAACCTCATCTACACATGCTGACCCAAAAGAAAACTTGAGTTTTCACTGTCTAGTCACTTGTAGTTGTGCTTTATCATTCAACCATCCTAATGGGTATGGTTTCCTGTGAGGTGTAGTTACTAATCCCAACTTCTTCACAATTGCTTCAGAAATTAGATTTACTTGTGAGCCACTATCAAACAAAGTATCAATCTTTTGATGTTTGGAAATAACTCAAATATGGAAAAGCTCATGTCTTTTTCTCTCATTCTCTTCATCAATAATAGATTGTGCAGAATTACTAGTAGATGCTTCAGAATTCTTACCTTCTATACCTATAGCTGCAATGGTTGTTTCATCTCCTGAGTCTCACCCCAAATCTTTCTGAATAGTTGCAACAGTCTTCTTCTTCTTTCCCTCGAACTTCTTAGGTCTCAGCTTTGGATGCAGAATCCAACAGTGCTCATCTTCATGCCCATCCTTTTTACAGTGAGTGCATGAAGCCTTACTCTTCTGTGCAGTATTAGCCTTCCTTGCTTTCCATTTCTGCTTTCTTTTCTCCTTATTCTTGCTTTCAGTGGGTTGGGATGGTCCCCCAACTTCGGGACTTCCATTCTTTCCTCTAGCTTCTAGATGAGTAGCTTGTACAAATACCTCATCTATACTAGTGGGATTAAACATGAGGATGGTATGCCTCATGTAGCTATGTAGACCACCAATGTACTTCAAAAGAGTTTCAGATGAGTCTAATGAAATTCCTAGAATCAATGCTCTCTTTCTGAATTCTTAAGTGTACCCTTGCACACTTTTCCCTTTCAACTGTCGAAGAGTTTTCCAACTCATCATGGCTTGTTGCATGTAGGCCAATGGATAGAACTGCTTTTTGATTGCAGAAACAAATTCACTCTAGACAGAGATAGTCTTACCATGTCTCTTCATGTCAGCTTGGGTCCTGCCTTCCCACCAAACCAAGGCAGTGCCTCCTAGGCGTAGGCTTGTCAACTGAATCTTTCTCTTGTCTGAATCAATACTCTGCACTCTGCAATAAACATCAATTTGTCTAGTCCAATTGTCCAACTTTTCTGCATTCAACTCCCCGTCATATATAGGCAAATCAAATTTAACATCTAGCTTAATCAAGGATGCCTTCTTGTTATGTACTGGGCTATTAGGAGGTGTGAGAAAGCTTTCCTTTTTCCCTCTTCCTTTTGAGTGGCCATGGAAGTGAGACTCATCTTCTCCTTTGTCTTGCCTGAAGCCTGATGAATCTTCCTCCTTATGCTTTCTAAAGTCCCTATACATTTCTTCTACCATGGAATTTATGGCTAGAAAACTATCTATGAATTGAGGGTCTAGTCTTACAAAACCTTCTTCTGACATTGTCTTCTGAGGATAGACTCTCCCAATTTCAGGATTAGTTTCAACTAACTCTCCTTCTCCTAACTTGAGCTTTGATCTAGTTAGCATTCAACAGCTAAACCAACACAAGCTTGTCTAACCTTAACAACCTAGAGCTCTGATACCACTTGATCTGAAAATCACCCTTGAGTGACCTCAGTTAATTAATTAATGAATGAAGGTATTACAGACTCATGTTTTGGCGTGTGTCTATGTTATTTTAGGCAATAGACCGATCAAATTGAAAAATAAATAGACACTGGAAATAGAAAAACAGTAGAGAAACACAGTAAGCAAAAACAAGAACACAATAATTAATAAGGAGTTCAACCTATCCTCCAGAGCTACATCTCCAGTCCAGATTTCAGTGGTGGCCTTCTTTTATTGTGTCTTTAAAGCAGAGAATTACAATGAGGAGCTCAATCTAAGTCTCCTGAAACAGAATTGCTTGGTAGGGTGGTACTTGGATTCCGCAAGCCACTAGAGTGCACAGACTCTTTTCCTTACCAACTCTTGACCTCTCTGGTCTTTAATGGAAGGAGCTCAATGTGGTGCTCAATTCCCAATAGATCCTCTCAGGGATTGCTCGATGCTGCCTTATGCTGCAGGTCAGCTCATCCCTCTATCTTTCTGCTCTTTGCTTCACTGTCTCTTCGTTCTCTGTCTTCGCCTTCTTCTTTCTCCGGTTCTTCCTCTTGGTGTCCTCTCTCTTCCTTCTATTCTGTCTGTTCATGGCTTTGAATCCAATCGTTCTCATGACTGCTCACTTCCTCTTCCACCCTCGTCGGATCGCTTGCTGCTGCTCGCTTGGAGTTCCCTGTCTCTGCGTCTTCATCAACGGCTCACAGGGAGTGGTCACTTGTCCTCCTACGAACTGCGCCAACATTTTCCTCATCGGTTCAGTTCTTTGGTTACACCGTGGAACGAGTCACCCGCCACCTCAGTGGTCAAATCAGACCTCAAATCCTTATACATCGCGGCTTAATCCCCTGTTAAATCTGGTTCTTTCATCGGGTGCATTCTTAGCTGTTAGATATGGAGTTCCCAGATCCGACGCCATTCGCTCATTTCGCGTGGTTGAATTTCTCGACCATTAGCGCGCCATGAGTGACGGTTTTCTCTCTCCTCTGCCTGCCACATGTCGGGCGCTGAGTGGAATTGCTCCTTTCTCTCCAATTCCACTTACCGCCCAAGGGTGCCCCCAATAGATACCACCGGTTTTGGAGCGCGGGTCCCGCCTTTAGCCTTTAGCACTTTTCCTCACGGTTTTCCCGGCTTCCATGCGACCAAGCACTCGGGGCCTCTCCTTCTCGAGGGGTTTTGCCCAGCGATGCACGATTAGCACTAAGCGCTAATCACGCATCAGAAACTGCCTCCTTTTCCCGATCCAGGCTTCCCAGGTGCTAGTTTCGCCTCCTGCGTGGTCTCCATGGGCCTCGGTCAGCGTGCTTTGACCGAGGTCCTCATCGTTCCTCGCTGGCTGCCAACTGCCACTGTTCAGAGGTCTTCCTGATCACTTTGTGCTCATAATTCTTTGAAGTCTGTCCTATTTTGGTACAGCCATGGTGTTTTGATTATTCTTCATGGATCCAATTCGGATTAGTTGGAAACAGAGCTCACTCACTATTTCATCTCTCTTCTCAAAGAGCCAAGGAATGAACAGGATCATGACATTAAAAATATCACAAAGAATTTCCCCAAAATCCTCACTGAGGAACATAACAAAATGCTCCTTAGGAAAGTTTTCCTCCAGGAAGTGGAAGATGTGGTCATGGGAATGCCCAATGGAAAAGCCTCAGGTCTGGATGGTTTCACTATTGATTTCTACAAAGCTTGTTGGCCCATCCTCAAATTGGAAGTGCATGCCCTTGTGGAAGAATCTCGCATTCAGAAGTCTATCCTTAAATCCCTTAACTCCACTTTCCTTACTTTGATTCCCAAGGGAAATACTGTTGATTCCCCGAACAAATTTAGGCCCATAGCCCTCTGCAATGTCATATACAAAATAATCTCCAAAGTCCTTTCCAATCAGATTAAAGTCATCCTTCCTCTCCTTATCTCCCATCAACAATATGGCTATGTGGAAGGAAGGAAAATCATGGATAGTATCATTCTTTCTCATGAGCTAATCCACTCTCTCAAATCCCAAAAACAATCTGGTATGATGATTCAACTAGATATGTCCAAATCCTTTCATAAAATTACCTGGGATTATATGAGACAGGTCTTGGGAGCATTTGGGTTCCACAAAGACAACATCAAGTGGATCATGGCTATGGTATCAGGAGGTTTTTTCTCCATCCTCATGAATGGTTCCCCTTCGCAACCCTTTAATCCTTCTAGGGGTATCAGGCAAGGGGATCCTATCTCTCCCTTCCTCTTTGTCATTATCACTGAAGGGTTAAGCTACACAATCTCTGCTGCCTTGCAAGCTAATAAGCTCACTGGTCTCCAGCCCCATGCCTCTGTTGCCCCCTCCACGCACTAGCAATTTGTGGATGACACCCTTCTTATGGGGCTCCCAACGATCAAAGAAGCATCCTATTTCATGTCCATTTTGTCTGACTTCTCTACGGCCTCTAGAACCTCTATGAATCCTGAGAAATCCAAGTTGTTATTATTTAACACCCCGCTGCCTATTCGTAGGAACATCGTCAGACTCTTGGTCATTCCCATCAACACCCTCCCCTCCATTTACCTTGGAGTTCCCCTTACAGAGATGCCACTCTCCTGAGCCACTTGGGAGAACCTGATCAATAAGTTGGAGAAGAGAATTGTCAATTGGACCTTTAGATCTCTCAATCTGGCAGGTCATCTTATCCTGGTCAAATCTGTGTTACAGGCCATCCCACTCTACTTGTACTCGGCTTTGGCAGTCCCAAAACTGATTTCAAACAAAATTAGAAACCTGGAGAGGAACTTTTTATGGAGAGGTGCAGAGGTAAAACAAAAATGGGCTCTAGTGGCATGGGAATAAATTTGCAAGCCCAAAAAAGATGATGGCCTTGGTCTTAGAGACATAGACCTCCTAGGAAAGGCCCTAGGAGCCAAAACCTTATGGAGATGGATTGCAAACCCCAAATCCACCTGGGGAATACTATGGAAAGAAAAGTATACCCCCTCCCTCTCGCAAGAGAAAATTATCATTCTAAATGGAGATATCAAAGGTTCAGTCATACGGAACCAAGCGTGGGAGAACAAGGATATAATACAAAATCACAGTTTTTGGGAAATAGGCAGCAGAAACAAGGCTCTTTTCTGGGAGGACTCCTAGCTACAAAGGTCGGTACTTGATCAAGATCATTATCACCAAATCAAGACTGATATGAAAAACAGAGGGAATACCAAAGTCAGCCTGTATTGGAAACCGAGTGACGAAGAGGATAGATGGAGAATCTGGTTGGATCAAGAGGATTGGACTCCCCATATGAATCCCCAGGCCTGGTCGGACCTCTCATCAGAACTTCAAAAAAGACAAATCCTCATTGACTCTGTAGAGGATCAAATCAGATGGGGTAACAAATGTGCAGGACACTTCAATTTAAAAGAAGCCTATAGATACATCGCCAAGCTAGATCAACTTCAACCAGACCCGAAGTGGAACTCTATTTGGGACAGGAAGCACTAGCCAAAAATATCTATCTTTCTATGGTTATTCATGCACAAAAAGATTTTAACGTGGGACAACCTAAGAAGAAAATGTTTTATTGGTACCTCTAGATGCCTTCTCTGCTAGCAAGAAGAAGAAACCCCCAATCACCTGCTGAATGTATTCCCATACGCGTCCAAATTCTAGGACTGGATACTACTGGTTTTCAGCAACTCAGATCAGGATCCCTCCTCCATTCAAAGCACCATCGTGAACTGGAGATCTTCCTTCTCCTCACATCCTTTGGTTAACCGCGCATGGAATTTAATTCCTGGTCTGGTCTATTGGGCACTTTGGAAGGAGCACAACGAAAGAATATTTCGTGGCATCTATACTCAGGAGGAAATCATAATACCAAAGATCAAAAGTGCAATTTGGGAAACGGTGACTTCTCTACCTACTCAGACTGCCAAAGCCCCTCCCACTATCTCCGAAGCGAGAATACTCTCAATGTTGGACCTCCCTCAGATCAAGGTACACGAAGTCACCCTCCTCTCCAGGCATGAAAAACAAAAAAACATCTGGAGGACGCCAGAGCTGGGGACTTTAAAGCTCAACTAGGACGGTGCTGCTAAAGGTAATCTAAGCCAAGCCGGTTTTGGAGGAGCCTTCAGAAACAAAAAAGGAGAAATAATCTGGTTATATGAGGGAAATATAGGTTCAGCCACAAACAATGCCACAAAACTTCATACCCTAGAAAATGGCATAACCATAACACACAACCTAAAGCTCAGTCCTCTGATTGTGGAAGGAGATTCCACACTGGCCACTCAGATTGGTAAAAAAATTCAGCACGGCATCGAGGTGGATAAAATTTCGAAAAAATGGCGCCTAAGAAAAATAATTCAATGGATCAAGCAGAGAATTGACAGCATGGCATGCCTCCACTTTTAAGCCATCAGAAGGAATGACAATAAACTTGCGGACAGACTGGTGAATGAGGGCACTGCAGGGACCCTACGCTTGCATTTCTGAGCTTGGTAGGATTTGGAGGATAGTGAACTGCGTCAGCACTGCGCATCAATCAATGTCGAATATAACCACTCTACTGAACAATAATTGTTCGCGTTCCCTTCATCATTGCAAGGTCGATTTTAAGTGTCGGTGGAAGGATAGAATTGTGGTGCATGCGCCCAAACCCATCCTTGGCCTGCTAGATACACGAGCCCTCGCTGCCACCTCCCCTCTCCCTTATGCGGCCGCTGGCTCCCAGTCACATCCTCTCTGCTTGGCTCTTCTTCCACCTCATCGCATCAGATCTTTGCATGCTTCCCCTTCCCAACCCTCTTCCCCACTCCCGACCTCCCTCCTTCCCCCAACCTTTATATATTTCCCCTTCTCTCTTTTCTCCCTCATTCTCCTCTCTACCCTCATCCCTTTTCGTTGGTCCTTCGCTCCTTGGTTCCTCTCGCTCCCAAGCCCTTCCGCTCCCTTCATGGCCCCGAAGAATAGCTCCATCCCTGGTTCCAGTTTGGGAGGTGCACGTAGTCACGCAACCTCCTGTTGGAAATCTCTGGGTTTTCCCCCCACCACTCGCGCAGAGACCTCCACAAGGCGCGCAACTCTGTGCTATGTGGTGATGGTTATTCCTGAAACTCAATAGCTCATTGCCGACTTAGAAGCCCATGCTAATGATCTTTGAAGAGAGGTCACGACTGAGGAAGTCAATGCTGACTTCACCTGGATTCCGGATCCTGCCATCACCCGAGCGCGCGAAACCTCTACGCGCAAAATATCGAAACATGGTGGAAAATGAAAAACATCATGGGGCAAGCAATGCATGAGCAGAAGGAGCGCACCAAGGCACTCGAAACAAAGATTGATAGACTGAATGCGAAGTTTGTAATTTATGTCGAAGCCATCCACCACTGCCGATTTATAACTCGGGACGCACCACAATACACTGGTATCAGGAAGAAGTCAATGACGAAGGTCCATTCGGCTGCTGAAGGATCCCCAAGCATCAAGGAAGAGGCTGCTAGGGCCTCCACCAGTCATCCGAACACCACCGTGCAACAGGAGGGCAGCTCTCAGGAGACTCCCATTCTTCTGGAGGATGATCTGGTAACCACCAACCAGGATTGACTTCGACAACCTCCTTTTTGTCTCTCTTCCTCCACAGAGGACTGTCTGTCATGGAGGAAAATGACTCTCACCTTGTCTGCCTCGCAATGGATTTTTTATACTCTTTATGTTTCTATACTCTCAGTTTTGAGAATGATGTAAAGAGGGTTCTACTTTGTTTCTACCTTTGGACTCAAAACCCATTTTTTCCAAGGTTGCATTGTAAAAAAGATAATACCATGGCCATTTCAGGGATTTCTGTTGGGTCTTGTGTCAGACTCTCTCTCCCACACAACCCAAAAAATGTAATTTTCCAGTTCCTTGAGTAATATATTCTATCTTATTCACAAAAAAAACCCAAGGGATTATAAACCCAAGGAACGAATATTAAACCCAAGGGATTAATAATATAAACTCAAGGTATGTAAACCCTAAGATAAATATTATAAACCCTAAAACAATAAAGATTGTTGATAGTTGATTTTCATATTGAGAATATTTGTCACAATGCGACATTGGACCATGGTTGTCCATGGTTGACCATGATTGATTTTCATATGGAGACAATATTTGTAACAATGTGACATTGGACCATGGTTGATTTTCATATTGAAAAAATCTTTGTCACATTTTGATGTTGGATGATGGTTGACCATGATTATAAACCCAATGGATTTATATTAAACCCAAAAATTAATATTATAAATCCTATGAAAAATATTATACCCTAGGAATATGAACCCTTTGATTAATAAACCCAAGCGATTGATATTGTAAACCCAAGGGAATGATAAACAAAGGGGAATAATAAATGGTTGTTTTTCATATTGACACAATATTTGTCACAATGTGACATTGGACTATGGTTGACCATAATTTATTTTCATATTGAGATAACATTTGGCACAATGTGACGTTGGACAATGGTTGGTCGTGGTTGATTTTCATATTGAGACAATATTTTTCACAATGCGACGTTGGGCCATGGTTGACCATGGATGACCATGGTTGCCACAGTGTAACATTGGACCAATGGATTGAAACCCAAGGGATATATTATAAACCCAAGGGATTAATGCTAAAACCCCAAGTTATTATAAACCTAAGGGAATAATATTAACCCTAGGAAAATGGACCCGTAGATTAATAAACCCAACGAATTAATATTATAAACCCAAGGGAATAATATACCCAAGGGATTAATATTAAAAATCCAGAAGGATTATAAACCCAAGAGAGTAATATTAAACCCAAGGGAATAATATTATAACCCTATGTATATAAACCCTAAAATAAACATCGTTGACCATGTTTTACCATGGTTGATTTTCATATATGCTATATTATAAACCATAATATCAAACCCAATATTAAAATTCGTAATTATAAAACCTTTAGTATAAACCCTAATATTAAATATTAATATATTAATTATTTATTAAGAAAATATTGTATTAATAAATATTAATATATTAATATATATTAATAAATATTAAACCCAAAGGATTTATACTATAAACCTTAAGGAGTAAATATTATAAATGAAAGGGAATAATATTAAACCCAAAGGATAATTATTATAGTCCCTTCATATTTTAATATTATAAAACCAAGGGATTATTGATATTATTGATACTAAAAACCCAAGGGATTATAAACCCAAGGGAATAATATTAAACCTTATGAATATGAACCCTAAAATAAACATGGTTGACGCTGGTTAACCATGTTTAATTTTCATATTGAGATAATCCTTGTTCCAATGTGACATACGACCATGGTTGACCATGCTTGACCATGATTTATTTTCAAATCAAGAGAATCTTTGTCACAATGCGACATTGGACCATGGTTGACCATGGTTGATTCTAATATTTGTCACAATGCGACATTTGACCATGGTTGGCTATGAGTGGTTGGGATTATAAACTTAAGTAAATAATATTATATCCTAGGAATATGAACCCTTATATTAATAAACCCAAGGGATTGATATTATAAACCTAAGGGAATTGTGAGGACCCAACCATAGGTCCTTTAAATATTGATATAATCATTCAATTAAATTTCCCAAATTTTGAGAAAAATTAAATAAATTTCACAAAATTTTAGAACAAGGAAAATTTCAGGTTTATAAAACATCATAAGCATGAACATATATTAATTTAATTCTACAAAATGCATAACTTTTAACAATTTACATAAATAAAATAACTAACTGAAGAATACTTGATTCGATGACTTTGTTGGGATGCTCTTGACTCTGTTAGGATGCTCATGTTGGGCTACTTAATCGAATTTACCTCCCAGCCAACTAGGAATGATTTCTTAGCCCAGGGAATGTCCATAGGTTCCCTAGCCCTCTGAGTCCAAGTCCAACCAGTTGTAGTGTGTCCAAGTTAAAACCACCACTCTCCAATAGATCCAAGTTTGAGTTCTCTCATTTTTCTCTCTATTATATTCCTTCTCCTTCTCTACCTTCCTCCTCCAAATAAAATCCTCCAATGCCAAAATAAAGAATAGGGATCCCCCTTCTCCTCTCATCCTCCTTCTATTTATGTCTCTTTCTTTCATCCACTTGAACCAAATACCATTAATGCCATGAATACACCCCCATCATTTTAATTTAATGACCTTGACTTTCCTTTTCATATAGTATCCCAAAATAAATTTGAGGAGACACCTTGGAAATTGAAATACAAATATTTAATTCAGAAATAAATTGGAGAAGACCATATCCTATCCAAAAGTAAATTTGAGAAGACACCTTAAGAATTGAAATAGGAGTATTTAATTTAGAAATAAATTGGAGAAAACCATATCTTATCCAAAAGTAAATTTGAGAAGACACCTTGGGAATTGATTAATAATTAAATAATAATAAATAATAAAAAGTCATATTAGTAAAATAAAGTTACAGATTCACAAGTGTAGGTATGACTTAATAATAATTACACTGAGAGATGCATTCTACAGCCCAATATGACCCTGATGTGTAAGTATGTCATGTCCTCAAAAAATAATAAAAATATTTCTTACTAATGTCGGCCAAAACATTAACTTGAATATTAAATTATATATAACTTTTAAATCTTATTAATGGACTAATATTAATTATTAAAATATAACTATGTACTATTATATATAATTTGAATGGATAATAAATTATCTCATGCATTTAATAGTTCCTTTATCATATACGTGAATTTCAATGGATCATAAATTTACCTTTAACAAAAAAATTTACCACATTAAAATTGCAAATTAGGTAAAATATTAAACATATTTACTCAGATTTACTAAAGCTAATAACATCTTTTAAATCAAAGGAAAAAGGTTAATTCAACAAAAAGAATCGGAAATCCCGCTCCAAAATCTTTTAATAAATTTTTTGATTAAATATTTGTAAAATGAATCTTTAGAGGGAAAAAACATATCCTATGGATATATTAAAGTCTTTAAAGACATAAATATTTCCACATCAAAGTTCTAATATTTGAAAATATTAATTTGATGTAGTTTTATTATAATTTTTGTTATCATGCCACAAAAAACATTATTACATCTAATATTAATATCATTAAATTTAATAACTTTTGATTAATACAATATTAAATTTAATATGATATTCAATTTGTTATATTATAATATATATTAATATATCATGATATATATTAACTCTAGATATATATATGTAGGGAAGAACAAAGACATAAAGTGGTAGAGGTGGAGAGATAGAGGGAGTGACAAGGGAGATATGGAGATAAAATGAAGGTGAAAGACATAGAGAGAGAAGATTGGAGAGAGAGAGGGGGGGTTATAAGGGAAAGATGTAGAGAGAGAGTGTGTATGTTTTGGGGTGACATATAGATACAAAGAAGGAGAGATGGAAGGAAGGAGGAAGCAAAGGAGAGAGGGAGGGAGAGAGAGATGGAGTTGGAGGGAAAGATGGAGGGAGGTAAGAAGAAATACCTAGAGAGAGAAAGGTGGAGAGAGAGAGAGAGGGAGTGATAAGGGAGATAGAGTGAGAGGGAGAGAGGAGAGAAGGAGGGAAGAGAGAGAGACGAGGAGGAGAGAGAGTGAAGGGGAAGAGAGAGGGAGAGGAAGAGGGAGGGGGAGATATATAGATATGGAGAAAGCGTGTGTATGTTTTGGGGGTGATATAGAGAGACAAAGGAGAGGCAAATGAGATAAATATATATATATATATATATATATATATATATATATATATATATATATATATATATATATATATATATATATATATATATATATATATAGATAGATATAGATATATATATATATATATATATATGGATGGGAGGTGAAGAGAGGGAAGAAGAGGGAGATAGAGAGGGAGGAAGAAATAGATAGATATGGAGAGAGTGGGTGTGTATGTTTAGTGGGGTGAGATAGAGAGACAAAGAAGGAGATATGGAGGGATATATAGATATAGATGGATAGGGGAGAGAGGGAAGAATATTTTTTGTTCTATATGTATTGATTTCAGTGTAGATGACAATTTATAATCCTATTTGATTGTTTGCACTAGATGCATTGATTTAAGTGTAGATGTTGATTTCTATTTATATTTGATTGCTTGCACTTGATGCATTGATTTTAGTTTAGATGTTGATTTCTAATCCTATTTGATTGCTTGCAATATGCATTGATTTCACTGTAGATGTTGATTTCTAATCTCATTTGATTTCTTGCATTAGATGCATTGATTTCAATGTAGATGTTGTTTTCTAATCCTATTTGATTGTTTTCATTAGATGCATTAGATGTTTTTAAGCTTGAGGTTGTAGATTATTAAAAAAAATATTTTTCAAGATATATTTAGTAATACATAGAGGGACACTATTAAGAAATAATTAGCTATCAAAAGTTGTGATACCTAGAATTAAAATGAAAAATATGTGCATAATAAATCCTCCTGCAAAGTGAAAATTAATCCTTGACAAGATTGTCTCCCTTCTTCATCACCAACCAATTACTAATAGACAATTACATATATTCAAAATTACTAATAGAGTAATTGCATACAACAATGTATTCAAAAATATTTATAAGAGGAAAATGTATATTTATAAACATCAAAACAAATCAAAATATTCTTGAAGGAGTTGTGATAATGGTTTGGAGAAACAAATTATATAAAGATTTTATAAATTTGGCCACTCATTAAAAAAAAATCAAAAATTCATTATTTATTGACTTTGCAAAAATAGACTATAGATAAAAAAAATCATCAAAATATTCTTGAAGGAAATAAATTATTTCCTACATAAACAAAGAAAAATATTATTTCAAGAGTAATCTTGACGCAGTAAATTATTAAAACTACCCTTCAATATATATTTTGTTATATTTGGAGGAACACTATTTAGAATTAATTATTGTCAAAAGTTGTGATACCTAAAATTAAATGAAATAGATGTGCAATATTAATCCTCCTGCAAACTATTGACATGATTGTCTCCCTTCTTCATCACCAACTAATTACTAATAAACAATTACATACACATATAAAATTATAACACAACAACTGTAAAATTCACAAACATTACCTTCCAAATCCAAACACATAAACACACAAATCACTTAAAGTATCCAAACACAGACGTACAAACCATTCAAGGAAAGAAACACAAACCAAAATAAAGAAGAGAATGATATGGTCATGCCAAGCAAAGAAAACATAACATGAACTTTTAATTTTATCTCAAACATATACATAATAATGATAATCTAAAAATGTGACATTGTTTCCCTCAACTGGAACCAACTTAGATCCATCTAAAACCAGATCTATCATGTGTCGAGAGGGATCAAATCCCTCGAGGTGAAAACCTTTCCTCAAGTTCTACACACCAAAAAGAAGGTTTTCACGTCGAGGGATTTGATCCCTCTCAGCGCATGATAGATCCGGTGTTAGACAGATCTAAGCTAGTTATAAGTCAATATTTTTAGGTTAATTAAACTCTAATCAAAATTACCATGATAGTTTCAAGTAGGGAATTACAAGAATAATAAACCCAAGGGATTAAAATTATAAACCCAAGGTATATACACCCTAAGATAAATATTATAAACCCTAAAATAAGCACAATTGACCATGGTTGATTTCCATATTAAGCCAATCCTTGTCACAATGCGATGTTCGACCATGGTTGATCATGTTTGACCATGATTGGTTTTCATATCGAGACAATATTTGTCACAATGCGACATTGGACCATGGTTAACCATGGTTGATTTTCATATTGAGACAATCTTTGTCACAATGTGACATTTGACCATGGTTGACCATGCTCGGCTATGATTAACCATGGTTGACCATGGTTGATATTATAAAGGAAAGGGAATAATAAACCCCAGGGATTGATATTATAAACCCAAGGTAATAATAAACCCAAGGGATTAATACTAGAACCCCAAGGATTATGAACCCAAGGAATTAATACTAAAACCCCAAGGATTATGGACCCAAGGGAATAATATTAAATCCAAGGGACTAATATTATAAACCCAAGGTATATAAACCCTAAGATAAATATTATAAATACTAAAATAAACATGTTTGAACATGGTTGATTTTCATATTGAGACAATCCTTGTCACAATTTGACGTTGGACCATGGTTGATTTTCATATCAAGGCAATCTTTGTCACAACGCGACATTCGACCATGGTTGACCATGATTGACCATGGATGACCATGCTTGATTTTATAAAACATGGTTGACCAACATTGACCATGATTGACCATGGTAAACCATGGTTGACCATGATTATCATATTAAGACAATATTTGTCATAATGTGATATAGGACCATGGTTGAAACAATGTTTGATTTTCATATTGAGACAATATTTGTCACAATGCGATGTTGTACTATGGTAGACCATGATTGAATTTATAAAACATAGTTGACCATGATTGGCCATAGTTGACCATAGTTGACCATGATTGATATTATAAATCACGGGGAATAATAAACCCTATGGATTAATAATAAGAACCCAAGTGATTATAAACCCAAGGGAATAATGAACCCAAGGGAATAATGAACCCAAGGGATAAAAATTACAAACCCAAGGAATATAAACCCTAAGATAAATATTATAAACCCTAAAATAAATGTGGTTGGCCATGGTTGATTTCCATATTGAGACAATCCTTGTCACAATGTGACATTGGACCATGGTTGACCACGATTTATGTTTATATCGAGACAATCTTTGTCTCAATGCGACAGAGGACCATGGTTGACCATGGTTTATTTTCATATTGAGACAATATTTATGTTAATAAAATATTATAAACCAAGGGAATAATAAGTTACCCAGGGATTGATATTATAAATCCAAGGGAATAATAAGGCCAAGGAATTAATACTAAAAGTCCAAAGGATTATGAACCCAAGGGACTAATATTAAACCCAAAGGATTAATATTATAAACCTAAGGTATATAAATAGGAAGAAAAGTATTAAAAACCATAAAATAAACATGGTTG
The DNA here is from genome assembly GCA_031772625.1 of Pinus tabuliformis. Taxonomy (NCBI): domain Eukaryota; kingdom Viridiplantae; phylum Streptophyta; class Pinopsida; order Pinales; family Pinaceae; genus Pinus; species Pinus tabuliformis. The sequence continues at coordinate 86,706,228 of CM062808.1, read as the reverse complement.
ACCAAGCCTGATTTTCATATTTCCTTGTCACAATGCAATGTTGGACCATGGTTGACCGTGATTGGTTTTCATATTAAAAATCTTTGTCCCAATGAGGCATTGGAGCAATGTTTCCCATGGTTGGTTTTCATATTGAGATAATCATTGTCATAATGCAACATTGCAACATGGTTGACCATGAATGATTTTATAAAATATGATTGACCATGGTTGATTTGCATATTGAGACAATCCTTGTCACAATGCAACGTTGGACCATGGTTGACGATGCTTGCCCATGATTTATTTTCATATTGAGACAATCTTTGTCACAATGCGACGTTGAACCATGGTTGATCATGGTTGATTTTCATATTGACAATTTTTTTGTCAAAATGTGACATTGAACCATGACTCACCGTGATTGATTCTATAAAACATGGGTGAGCATGGTTGACCATGATTGATAGTATAAACCCAAAGGATTAATACTAAAACCCTAAGGGATTATGAACCCAAGGGAAAAATATTGAACCCAAGAGATTAAATAATATAAACTCAAGGTATATAAACCCTAAGATAAATATTACAAACCCTAAAATAAACATGGTTGACTATGGTTGATTTTCATATTGAGACAATCCTTGTCACAATGCGACATTGTAGCATGGTTGACCGTGATTGACCATGATTGATTTTCATATCGAGACAATATTTGTCACAATGCGATGTTGGAACATGATTGACCATGGTTGATTTTCATATTGACACAATCTTTGTCACAATGCGACATTGTACCATGGTTGACCATGATTGATATTATAAACCCAAAGGAATAATAAACCCAATGGATTGAAACTAAAAACCCAAGGGATTATAATCTCAAGGGAATAATATTAAACCCATGGGAATAATATAAACCAAAATTATATAAACCCTAAGATAAATATTTTAAACCCTTAAATAAATAGGGTTGACCATGGTTTATTTTCATATTGATATAATCTTTGTCACAATGCGGCGTTGGACAATGTTCGACCATGATTGAACCCTTAAGTTAATAAACCCAAGGGATTGATATTATAAACCCAAGGGATAAATATTAAAACCCCAAGGGATTGTGAACCCAAGGGAATAATATTAAACCTAAGAAATCAATCTTATAAACCCAAAGTATACAAACCTTAAGATAAATATTATAAACCCTAAAATAAACATGGTTGACCATGGTTGATTTTCATATTGAGACAATCCTTCTCACAATGGACATTGGACCATGGTTGACTATGTTTAACCATGATTTATTTTCATATTGAAACAACCTTTGGCACAATGCAACGTTGGACCATGGTTGACCATGGTTGATTTTCATATTCAGACAATCTTTGTCACAATGCGTCATTGAACCATGCTTGGATATGATTGACCATGGTTCACCATGATTGATTCTATAAAACATGGTTGACCATGATCAAGAAAAATTTAATGTTAAGAGAAATCTCAATCTTTGATTTGTTAACTACTATTAAGAATATTTTATAATATTTCATAAAGCTTAAATTCCTACTATCCACTTTTAGTTATTGATAAATATATTCAAATATTGGAGATTGGATTATAAAATAAACAAACATACTGAAGTAAATATTTTATGAATATTCAATAAAGATTAAATTTATTTCATCTACTATAATTATTAAATTAAAAATCAATTTTAGAGACTAAATTATAAAATAAACAAACATATTCAGGTAAATATTTTATTAATATTCAATAAAGATTAAACATATTGAAGTAAATATTTTATGAATATTCAATAAAAATTAAATCTCTTTCATCTATTATAATTATTAAATTAAAAATCAATTTTGAAAACTAAATTATAAAATAAACAAACTTATTCTGGTAAATATTTTATTAATATTCAATTAAAATTAAATCTTTTTCAATTATTATAATTATTAAATTAAAAATTAAAATATCTTATTCTAAAATAGTTATTGATTTTAAGTTGTAATTTCAAAATTTAAATAAAGTGCTTTTAATATATATATATATATATATATATATATATATATATATTTTAATACAATAAAGAAATATTCCAAAATATTTATTTATTAAATTGAGATTATTTATTAATATTTGTTAATTATAGAGTTTATTTATTTCAAATATGAAATTAAAATACCCTAATTAAAATACATTATAGCATATGAGGCATAGATAATATTGAATAGTAAATTGTAATATTTAAAATTTAACTAAGATTTTTTAAAGGTACTAATTTTTTATATATATAAAAAGATATTTCAAAATATTCATTAATTAAATTAGATTAAATTGAGTTTATTTATTAATTATATAGATTTGATGTATTTTAAATATTATTAAATAGAGTTTATTTATTTATAAAGTATATCCAAAACAAGGTAATTTCATAATTGAAATCAATAATTTTAAGATTTCAACATTATAACATTTTGAAGTTTCAGGATTGAAACATTAAAACATTTATTTATGGTTACAAAGGAAGAAAGGTAATCATATGTTAATTACTTGAAATATTAAATGAAAACCAACATTATCATAAAATTAAGTATAATTTGAATATATTGTTTAGCGGTTAAAAATATATTCATATTTTTTATAAGAAATTACAATTTCAAATTAAATAAACACTTGTAATGTTTCTCTCCCACAACATATATTGTCTAATTTGAATAGTGTATTGATTGCATGTATCTTTACGTTGATCAAATATTGTTGTTAGGATAATGCTTGGCACAATCAATAAGCATATCACCTTAGTACATTGATTACTATACATTCTGGAATATGTATATGTTGTGTAATTTGAATGATATATTGATTGCATGTATTTTTAGTTGATCGAACATTGTTATTAGCATAATGCTTTGCAACATCAATACACATATCAAGTTAGTTTATTGATTGTTATACATTATGGAGTCTTGTCAAATTGTTTTTAGTTTTTTGAATACATATAATTTTAGATTGATTTTAGTTTCATTAATAAGGATTTGACTTTTTGAAAATATGACATTTGTCTGAAATTTAGTGAGAAGTTTTTTTTTGAGTAATAAGTTTGAATCTTGTAACTTATATTATTAATGTTCCAAATCTTCTTGAGAAAAAAAATAATTTATATATTAAAAAACATATAAACAATAAAAAATTTCCAAATTTTTTAAGAAGGTAAATTTATTTATACTTTTAAAAATTTATAACCAATAAAAAATTCACAATCTAGTAGAAAGTTTTAAGAACCAATTTCAAACCAAAAAATAGAAATCTTTTCGTTTCATATGATGTTTAGGTTTCAATTGATACTTAGCTATAAACTACAACAATTCTTGTTATATATGTATATATTATGTGCTTTAAAATGTTCCAGGTCATATAATATATAATTTAGTCTAGATTCTATTGATTATGGTTTCCTTTACTCGATATTTTTTTAATTTTTATATATATTAAAGTCTCTTTATATTAAATCTAGATTGATGAAACATTAATATACATTAAAACTCTTACGGGTCAAAGCTTATACATATTTAAATTGATATAACCTTTGTGTACAAAAAGTTCACTTTATAATATAAAATTATCAAATGAATTTATTAAAGCCACATATATCATAAAGGTGTGTGCATCACCTGAAAATTGTATCGTGGAATCATCCATGTTTGTATATATAGTCAATCTAGCTGATTCTTTTTGGTCATGAATGTTCTTCCAAAAGTCCACAAAACCAACATGATTGCCTTGTTGATAGGCCACAACATCTCAATCTACAATTTGGAAGAGTGTGGTTTTGCAGCAAATGAGGCAAAATTGAAATGCAAATGAAAGACCGACGACAAGTTTGTTAAATATGTTAGGCATACGAAATCAACTCTCTCTTTTTTCCCTGTTTCAAATTATTTTTTGATGCAGGTCTACCCTGCAATACCCATAATCCTCCATCTCATGCATATACAAATTCGTCTCAAACAATTGCCCAATTAAACTTCAATACACGGGCAAATTCAACAACTTAAATTCGCGGAAGCTCTTCAAATATCTTATTCACAAATTTCTATGTTTTAGAAAAAAAACCACGCTTCAAATCTTTTTTTCATGCAATCAACCCCAAATCTTCATTTCAATCCAAATTTAGAAACTTCATGCAGAAGCTTGCTCTTTTTAGCTTCAATCTATTGTTAAATCCCATTCTAATAACATTCACATATGGCTGGATTCAATCAAAAGAATTCACTCATGTTTTAAAAGCTCGACCTGGCAATTCATACTACTGCAATCCAAGTAATGTATGCTTCTTCTATTAAATGTTCATAGAACATTTGAACAAACCTTTGAATTGGTTTAAGTTCCGGCTCAAATACACATGCGTCCCTTAAAACTTTGGTAATTGGTTAGCAAACCAATGCCCTTACACATTCATTTTCAAATTCTGCTATGGCAATTACAAAAACTCAGATTTATATTCAAAAGCCAATTACTAACAACAACATACCTCCCATGAATTCAACAACGCTTTCTCTTCTACCCAATTTCCACAGTGTTTTCTCTGCATTCGATTTTAAACGTCTACGTGTCGATTGTCCCATTTTTCTAAGCCAGAACTTGGCGCTTTAACGAGAATTAAGCTGCTGTGAGATGTAAGTCGATCTCCATCTTCCAGCAAACATGCCTTCAATTTAGTTTCACGCTGTATATCACACAATTCCACCTCGATTTCTTTAACGCCTTCTTGCCAGATTGCAATTCTTCAGTGCTTACGATTTTACCAAACAATTCCAGGTGTTAATTCACTGTATAATGCTCATAAACAGAAATCGAACCTATGAATCCTGTCTTCTCTGTTGTGAATCGATTGCACAGAAATCGATTCATCAATCCCATACAACACTGTCATTTAATTTTAAATGTGTTTTTGCTCGTTCCATGCAATTCAACCAGTTCATAAATTTCAAATGCCTTTCTTCAACATATGCAGACAAAATCGATATAAATGTATACTCATTTACAATCAAAGCTTACAATCTCTTAATACAAAAATCGCTCATCTTGTCCAAGACTGGAAACGCACTTTGATTTAAGATTTCTTTCATAGATACACAACAATTAACATTGTTCATTACAGTTCTTCTTATAACCAGCAACATACATCAATCAATCGATATTGAATTCTTCTCATACACAACTCAGGAAGAAGGCATAAACTTCAGAAATCCAATGCTGTATTAATGCACAAAATTACTTACAAACTCTTGATTTGGCCAGATATTCGAGATCTATGGCCCTTTACAATTGTTCATAGATTTACAGGAAAAAACCCTGTCTCCTCCCTGTCTCCCTATTCTATTCTACCAAAAGGAAAATATACATCAGTCACACCTAACTACTTCTTTCCACACAAGAAAGAATTAGTTATTCAGTTATAACTCAACATTTAACTAAATTAGACCCCTTTTAATTACCTACCCTTATTGAAATTAACACAATTTAACAACTAATTCTTCCTCAAGTCTTGCATTTAGCATGTGACCACCCCGTCACATTGCTGGCCCAAGTCTAGATGCTCCTGCATCAGACTTTCACGCTTGAAAACATTCATGATCTCCTGATCATGTGCTTTCAAGAAGGAATGAAGAAAAATTCCTCCTAGATCCCAGACTTTGTCCTGGAGTTGTCCATATGCAACTAATCTAAGTCTCTCACATCTTGCCATTGTTGCATCTCTTTCCTTTGAAATAATGAGATTTTCAGCCTCCTGCAACGCAGTAACTTGGCCTTTTATTTCTTCCTCCAGCTTCTGCAAATCTGACAAAGCCCTCTCCATTTTATGGCTGACATCATCCTTCTCCAAGCTCAATGCCTTTGCCTCAGCAGCAACCCGGCCAGCTTCCTTGAAATTTCTTGCTGTAGCTGCCACTTTCTTTTCGGCTTTTAGTTCTGGACCCCTTTTATCAATGAACAACAGTTTTTGTTTCATGGAAGTGATCTCTTGATTGAGGTTAGCTTTGGCAGATGAAAGCTCCTGAAGAGATGACCTTGCAGCTGCAACCTGCTGTCTCAACCCTTGGACTTCTTGTGAAATTTGTTCCTCCTTCTCGACCAGTTTCACCTTATTTTCTCTGGATTGCAAAAAGGATGAAACTATCAATTTCCTCAAATCCACCAACTCCTGAAGTACCCTTGCCTCATCCCCAGCATTGTCAGCCAACCAAACGAGGTTTACCCTCTTTTGGTCCACTGAGGTAAGCAACTGATCGACTTCCATTTTCTTCATGGAAAGAATTTCAGAGTTAGTATACAGTTGGTCTAATACACACTGTAGTTCTTCATACTTTCCTTTTGTTCCTATAAGATTTTCTTCAAACTTGGACACTCTATCAGAAATCATTTTTTCAACACTTTGAATTTGCATATCACTTTCTGATATCTCTTCTTCCTTAGCTTTAACCAAGGTGAGCAGATGTTGCAGCTCTTGCATCAATGTTTCTCGAGTATTAAAAAGGATTTTTTCCTCTTCCATGTCCTCCCTAATAGAATCATTAATTGATTCTCTGAGTTTTGCATCTGCATCTTCAATTATCTTCAATTCAATATCAGTTTCCAATTTCTTCAGCTCCAAAGCTTCTTTCTCTAGTTGCCACTTTTCCATTTCATTGGCAACAGTGTTTTCTGCCTCTTTAATGAGAGTATCTGCAGTTTCTATAACCTCCTCAAAGATGTTAAAAAGGTCATAATACTGACCATGGATGTCATCACAAACAGTGAATTGCTTTCCATTCAGAGAAATCGCCTCCAGTAAATCCTTTGCTTGCAATACCATTTGAAATGCACACCTTCTGCGTATGTTTTCCAGATTCTTGAAGTCTTCCATCACCTTCTTTATAAATTCCAATGTTTTATTTCCTCCTTCTATTCCATGTTGTAGCTCCACCTTTATTGAATGAAAATCAATGGGTTCAACAACCGAATGATTCACCAGATCATTCACTGAGATGGCCTCAATAAATCTAATTTTTTTGACTGTTGTTTCGGTCTCTTCAAGCCTTTGGGTGGCATCAGGACCATTTAGACAAATTCTTTTAACTCGCTGAAAATCTTTTAATACTTGACTGTTCACCTTTCCTGATGCTGCCAGCCTTTGCCTCCTGATCTACTGCGACCTCAATTTCTTTATGTTCTCAGTCTCTGTTTCCAGTCGATCTTCTTGCTGGTCATCTTCATTAATTCTCCCTTCCTTCTCTAGCTGGTTGCTGCTGTCCAGCTGCTTCTTCCTTTGTCTCACACATTTACCACTGGCAGTAATTGGAATGCTTAATGGCATACTTGTTTCAAACATAGAACTACCTGACATGTGGATCCCATCATTCTCAGTAACCAATTCCACAGAATTTCCACTGCTTGGCGCTACAGGGTGCCCAATCTTCTCCAGTGTTGATGGCTGAAAGCTCAAAGATTTTTCATCTACAACATATTGCTGCTTTGTCTTTGGACGAATGCAAGTTTGCTTTGGAAATCCGGACTGATGGTGTTGATCCACATTCCCAGAGAAATCTGACTCTGGCATAGGTACAGCTGTTAGAAAAGTTTCGGTTCTCCGAGTCAAGGTACTGGGTGAAACTTTCATATCTTGCATTATAATCACAGGAGCTTCATTCAGAGCAGTAGTGTCAGAAATTCCTCTCCCTTTCACATGGCCCTTCTGTTCATTCGCCTTCATATGATGATTTAGGTTTTCCTTGCTCACATTGTTCGTCCTTAGAAAACTTTCCTATTTTCCCTGTTCATATTTCGCAACATTGATAGGGATATCACAAACATCATTCTTTCCAAAGTTCCTTTCAGCTGCAGTCACATCTGAAACTTGAATGGCATCACTATCGGAATGGGTGTCCCGCTCTTTAAGAAGACCATTTTTCTCACTGAGATTTGGTCGACTTCTTTCATATTCATTGGTAATACAGTTACCATTGGCAAAGCTACCGCCAAGAATATTTTCTATCTTGCCAGGAGCAACATGTAATAATTTTGAATTTTTATTTTGACTGACAATGACCTGCTCTTGCTGCATAGCTTCAGATGCTACTGGCCCACTAGATATGGTTTCACCTCTAGGATTTCCTCCCTCCTGAAATGTTGCAGCCCTTTTGCTCAACTCTTCCAGTTTTGCAAGAGCTTTTGCCTTCTGCTCCTTTGTTCTCTCCGCCTCTTCTTTTTGAGCTCCTCTCTCTGCTGCAACAGCTTCAAGTACAAATGCATCGCTGCTTTCTTCTTTCGAGTACTTATCTCCTGAAAGATTCTTCCCCATACTTGTGACAGCTTCACAAGATTGCGCATCCTCCTTAGTAAATCCTGTAGTCACATCACAATTGTCAGCTACAAAAATACAAGGTTTTACATTATCCAGTCGTTCCAGATTTACCCAATAGTTCAAGAAATCATCAATGATCTCCTCTTCTATTTCTCCAATGGAAACCTACACCTTCAACTCAGCTGCTCTGAGTTTTTCATGTCTCAATTGTGTACTCGTCATCTGCTCGAACTTCCTTAGTGCTTCTCTTAACTGCATGTTTACCTGTTGATCTCTTTTTTGTTGTAGCCTCTGCCACTTCACTCTCTTCCTCATGGTCCAACCATGTCTCTGGTCTTTCATATTCTCCTGTGACAACTCCATCAATAACCCAAGTTGCACTGCTATCTTAGATTTCTCTTTCTCATACTCTTCATCAGTCAACTACTGTCTTATGCCACTTACCTTGGCATCTTCTTTCTCCCTCTTTCTACTGTGGCCTCTTTCTGAACCTCTGCTCTCTCCTTTATGACTTTCAGTAGTCATCATCCTCACCATGAGTTTCTCACCCATGAGTTGCACCAAGCCTCTACAACAGCAAACTCTCCTGTTGCCACTTACCTCACCAATCCTTCCCTTCGGATATGGTCTTTTGGTAATCACCCGGTCCTCTACTGGAACCTTTTGAGCATTTCTCCACTGCTCCTTCAGGCTTCTCTCATCTGCAACTTTCAAGAACACACTTGTCCTTTTCATTCAACCTCTGTTGAATCTTTAGGTTCTGCCACATTCACCTAGAATCCTTTGTTGGACTCCTCTATCACTGCTCTACAGCTGTGATCTGCTTCTTCCCGCTGAGACTTTCTTCAATCTTCTTGCAACCTGAACTCTGCAAACAACTTTCAAACCAGAGTCAAATATCATCTGACAACTCACCTTCAAGATCCTGTTGATCTTGCTTCACTTCCTCAACTGCACTTGCATATCTGCACTGCAATCTTCATCAGTTCCAAAATCTGTTCTTAACACATGCAATTAATTTAACTGAAAACTTAAATCTCCACACAGAGCTATTCCAGCTCTGATACCACTTGATGCAGGTCTACCCTGCAATACCCAGAATCCTCCATCTCATGCATATACAAATTCGTCTCAAACAATTGCCCAATTAAACTTCAATACACGGGAAAATTCAACAACTTAAATTCGCGGAAGCTCTTCAAATATCTTATTCACAAATTTCTATGTTTTAGAAAAAACCCACGCTTCAAATCTTTTTTTCATGCAATCAACCCCAAATCTTCATTTCAATCCAAATTTAGAAACTTCATGCGGAAGCTTGCTCTTTTTAGCTTCAATCTATTGTTAAATCCCATTCTAATAACATTCACATATGGCTGGATTCAATCAAAAGAATTCACTCATGTTTTAAAAGCTCGACCTGGCAATTCATACTACTGCAATCCAAGTAATGTATGCTTCTTCTATTAAATGTTCATAGAACATTTGAACAAACCTTTGAATTGGTTTAAGTTCCGGCTCAAATACACATGCGTCCCTTAAAACTTTGGTAATTGGTTAGCAAACCAATGCCCTTACACATTCATTTTCAAATTCTGCTATGGCAATTACAAAAACTCAGATTTATATTCAAAAGCCAATTACTAACAACAACATACCTCCCATGAATTCAACAACGCTTTCTATTCTACCCAATTTCCACAGTGTTTTCTCTACATTCCATTTTAAACGTCTACATGTCGATTGTCCCATTTTTCTAAGCCAGAACTTGGCGCTTTAATGAGAATTAAGTTGCTGTGAGATGTAAGTCGATCTCCATCTTCCAGCAAACATGCCTTCAATTTAGTTTCACGATGTATATCACACAATTCCACCTCGATTTCTTTAACGCCTTCTTGCCAGATTGCAATTCTTCAGTGCTTACGATTTTACCAAACAATTCCAGGTGTTAATTCACTGTATAATGCTCATAAACAGAAATCGAACCTACGAATCCTGTCTTCTCTGTTGTGAATCGATTGCACAGAAATCGATTCATCAATCCCATACAACGCTGTCATTTAATTTTAAATGTGTTTTTTCCCGTTCCATGCAATTCAACCAGTTCATAAATTTCAAATGCCTTTCTTCAACATATGCAGACAAAATCGATATAAATGTATACTCATTTACAATCAAAGCTTACAATCTCTTAATACAAAAATCGCTCATCTTGTCCAAGACTGGAAACGCACTTTGATTTAAGATTTCTTTCATAGATACACAACAATTAACATTGTTCATTACAGTTCTTCTTATAACCAGCAACATACATCAATCAATCGATATTGAATTCTTCTCATACACAACTCAGGAAGAAGGCATAAACTTCAGAAATCCAATGCTGTATTAATGCACAAAATTACTTACAAACTCTTGATTTGGCTAGATATTCGAGATCTATGGCCCTTTACAATTGTTCATAGATTTACAGGAAAAACCCCTGTCTCCGTATTCTATTCTACCAAAAGGAAAATATACATTAGTCACACCTAACTACTTCTTTCCACACAAGAAAGAATTAGTTATTCAGTTATAACTCAACATTTAACTAAACTAGACCCCTTTTAATTACCTACCCTTATTGAAATTAACACAATTTAACAACTAAGTCTTCCTCAAGTCTTGCATTTAGCCACAACATGTGACCACCCCGTCACATTGCTGGCCCAAGTCTAGATGCTCCTGCATCATTTTTTGTTGTTGATCAATCACCATAAAATATATATTACATGGTTCCAACTTTCTTAATCAGTTTATGTTGTGTGACATAGATAAATATTGAGCCATTGAACCTTTTTTAATTACTTGAAACTGTGTGACAAATATTTACCTTCACATGCAATCTCATAGAGAATATCTGAAGATTTTTCTATTGTTCCATAAAGATAGTCATATATTGGCATGAAAAGACTGAAGTTAGTGTGCACTTGAGAATGATAAAGAGAGTGAAATGTGAAAAACCAATTTATTTATTTTAATATTGAAAGAAAAAAACAAAAGAAAAGGAGAGTGAAATAGAAGCTAATCAACCATCTTTGGAGAAATTTCAAAGGCATACTGCACAACTCGACATCATTTTCATATATCATAGTATATATGTAACCATGAATTACTTACGAGGGTGTGTACATGAAGTATTTGAGGATTGGAAAAATCTTAAATGGTCACTAGGGGAGAAACTTGAAGTTGCAGTGGCCCATGGTATTCATGAAATCGAACCATAAATGATAAGAAAACATAACACCAATGGAAGGAGTATTGGTGATAGCTAGAGGTAGTTGAGCCATGGAAAAGATTGTTGCATACATGATATGTTCTGAAAATGGATGCACCACAACTAAACAGAAACAAAAGCACAATATCAACATGAAACATCAAGAAAACGCACAACCAATACAACGTAATGAATGACTTGCTAAGAGAATATGGATGCTTTTCTTACATGTAATTGGTTCCATTACAAAAGAAGAGTGGTGATGTGAATGGTAGCGGCTATATAGAAAATGATGATGCAAGGCTCTATGTGCCTAGTAATATATGAATTCGACTGGCTTGATGGGCCAATTCAATTCCATCGACCACATTCCTAGGCACGATCATCGCATTCCAAATCAATTCAATTTCATTATTTTTTTTAAGTTGTAATGCACCCTCCTAGAAATAACAGTTATGGATGTGTTATTTAGATGAAGAATATTCATTTAAGAATCCATCCTCACCGTTGATCTAAAATTCAACGTGGCCTCATCCACTTGAGGTTGAAATAAGATGCCTTCAGCCAATTAGTTTTAATGAAAACCATTTGAAAATATCAGTAATCTCATTCTCATCATTCTTCCTCTTTTTGTTATTGATATTACAATCAATATCAAAGAAATGTGGTAAGAATAATTCACCCTAACTTTCAACCATAAAATAATTCAATATTCATGATATTAAGTAACATAATTTTATATATATGTGGGTGATCCGAATGGAAAATGGCATCAACCCATGGTATTCATCCACCCATGGAATTTACCCATGGTATTGTAAGTGGCATCCACCTACGGTATTTATCCACCCATGGTATTGTAAGTGACATCCACCCATGGTATTCATTCACCCATGGTATTTGCCCATGGTATTGTGACATCCACCCATGGCATTCATTCACCCATGGAATTGACCCGTGGTATTGTGACATCCACCCATGGTATTCATTCACCTATGGAATTAACCCATGGTATTGTGACATCCACCCATGGTATTCATTCACCCATGGAATTGACCCGTGGTATTGTAACTGAAAAATACTATAAGTAACAAGACACATTTTGTAAAAGGACAAATTGTCCGCCACAATGTAGCCTTTACAGTTATTCTCCATTTTAATAATAAAAAAAATTCTTTGTGGTTTTTTTTATTGAGCATTCTCCTCTTTTTATTCTGGCAATTTCAATTCTTCAGATCTTAGGGGCCTCCCCCCAAGATCTGGATCAGTGGTATCAGAGCAGGTTATGATTCCATGGGAATGAGGTTTTGATGCATATTTTAGTTTCAAATTTTGCAGCAATATTAAACAAACTTCAGACATGTGCTACGACCTTCACATAGCACTTCGTTTGGGCCAAGCAGGAATATTTTATTTTTTTCATTTTTATGCAGGAATTTTTTTTGGGTGGCGAGTTTGCAAATCATATCTGAAACATTTGGTGCAATATTTACAAGAAAAAAAAAACAGATCTGGATTCCTTGCGAAAAAAATACCAAAATTCAATAAAAAAATCGGTCGAATCTGAGTCAAGATGAGAAATCAGCGATGTTCTAGAGCTAGTTTCTGACGACAATTGGTGGACGATGATTCTCCTATCACTTTTTGAAGTTTTTGTGCAAAATTTCAGAAAAAGGAGTGTATATCTGATATCCTCTTGAAAAATCACCCAATTTCGAAAAAAAAATGGGTTTGAATCGGAGTTCGGATGTGGGAGATATTGCTGATTTAAAATCAACTATTTTTTCAGAACTTTTGTGACGGCGAAAAACTTGCAGGGTGAATCTGAGATCCTAGAGTGTCCAGATAAGGATTTCCATCACATGGGAAGATGCAAAATGGTCCTTCTGCTTCCAAAAATAGGTTATAATAAATATTATGAGTTATATTGATTGAGTTATGTCCATTTTAATTCTAGAGCAGCATTCGGAGTAGGTTCCCATTGGAGACGTGCCCTCCCACCCCACTTTAGTAGGAACCTACTTCACATTCATCAGTTTCAGCATAACAACATTCGACTTGGGTTATTTGGAGACGTGCCCTCCCACCCCAGGCTATGTAGGCACCTGCTACTTCATCAACAACCAACATCACGGTTATGGGTCAATTGCACAAAATCCTTGTCATCGAAGTCCATTTGCTAGGTCGCACACTATTAGTATCACAGTTGGTCACAAGTATTACATGGTATCTCTATCCTCGGATCTTCATTTGTCATAGTTATGGGTCATCCACAAACCCACACTTCATTGAAGTCCATTTGCTAGGCCGCACACTGTCAGTATCACAGTTGGTCACAAGCATTACAGGGTATCTCTATCCTCGGATCTTGGTTCATCATGGTTATGGGTCATCCAAAAACCCACACTATATCGAAGTACATTTGCTAGGCCGCACACTATCAGAATCACAGTTGGTCACAAGCATTACAGGGTATCTCTATCCTCGAATATTCGTTCATCATGGTTAAGGGCTAACCACATAAAACCCTTATCTTCAGTGGCTCTTCATATTCAACAAAGGCTTCGCAAGAGGGAACTTTACACAATGGGGACCATTGCTTCTTAAGGAGGGAGGAATGATTCAATGGAAAATGGCATCAACCCATGGTATTCATCCACCCATGGAATTTACCCATGGTATTGTAAGTGGCATCCACCCATGGTATTTATCCACACATGGTATTGTAAGTGACATCTACCCATGGCCTTCCTTCACCCATGGAATTGACCCATGGTATTGTGACATCCACCCATGGTATTCATTCACCCATGGAATTGACCCGTGGTATTGTGACATCCACCCTTGGTATTCATTCACCCATGAAAGTGACCCGTGGTATTGTAACTAAAAAATACTATAAGTAACAAGTCACATTTTGTAAAAGGACAGATTGTCCGCCACAATGTAGCCTTTACAGTTATTCTCTATTTTAATAAAAAAAAAAATCTTTGTGGTTTTGTTTATTGGGCATTCTCCTCTTTTTATTATGCCAATTTCAATTCTTCAGTCCCCCCAAGGTTTGAAGAATTGAAATTGCCAGAATAAAAAGAGGAGAATGCCTAATAAACAAAACCACAAAGATTTTTTTTTATTAAAATGGAGAATAATTGTAAAGGCTACATTGTGGCGGACAATTTGTCCTTTTACAAAATGCAACTTGTTACTTATAGTATTTTTCAGTTCCAATACCACGGGTAAATTCCATGGGTGAATGAATACCGTGGGTGGATGTCACAATACCACGGGTCAATTCCATGGGTGAATGAATACCATGGGTGGATGTCACAATACCACGGATCAATTCCATGGGTGAATGAATACCATGGGTGGATGTCACAATACCATGGGAAAATACCATGGGTGAATGAATAGCATGGATGGATGTCACTTACAATATCATGGGTGGATAAATACTATGGGTGGATGCCACTTACAATACCATGGGTAAATTCCATGGGTGGATGAATAATATGGGTGGATGAATGTTGGCCAGATAAATCGATCTTGTGGACAAGGCCGATCTCCCTAGTATCTAAAGATATCTAGCAACAAGCAGAACAAAAAAATCTACATTTCTCTAAACATATACGATTCATTAATAAAAACTATAGAGGTGTTATACCCTACCTTAAGTCCAACGCTATTTTGTAGTAGCCATCCTTCAACCGTCCGAAAGAGTTTCCTTTTGAGAACTTGCAATCACAAACAAGCACACATCAAATAACACCTGCATAGCTAATATCATAAAACATGTTCATTAAGGTGATCAAGGAATCCATAAAATAAACCATAAAACATAGCTTATTGAGAAAAATAAACTTATTTGTATTAACTTTGAAATAGAAGAAATTTACAACCTTTGGTGCCTTGTTATTGTACAAGCTCTTCCCAAGGTCTGAAACAGGGATCTCCTTTACTTTGACAAGCCTCACACTCTTCCCAATGAGATAAAAGAGGTATGTAATCTCTCCTTACAAAAGCTCAATTAGGAAGACTAAGTTCCAGCAGCATTTCACCTAAAAAAATATTCAGCTTTCAACCTCCTCAGTAACCAGCCCAATGCTTCATTTTATAGTGGAGAGGAAAGAGGTTACAGGTCCACCTATGAAGGGATAGAGGCCTCCTTCAAATGGATAAGCTCCTCACATCAAGGGGTTAGCTCCTTAAGGTATGGGATGCATGAACCTTAAAGGAGCGAACTTGCCACCTCAATATTCCTTCCAGAAGCTTCTAGAAATGACTCAAAGTGAGTTTTTAAGAATATACTTGCACCTTTTTTACTTTTACAGGGGTTTGCACCCATAACACAGATACAGAGCAGTCAGGTGTGTAGGGGACATGAACATTAGGTGTGGGACCGCAGGTAATGCTAAGAGAAAGTGCATAACCAGAGTTTTAGAGATTTTTGAGGACTTTCTCTTATTTTCAAGGCTTGATATGAAGAACTGAGGCTTAAGACTTGCAAAGGAGGAAAGTATGAGTGGTAATGGACTCACACAGATTGCAGAATGTCAAGGTGACAATTTTTAGTGCAACAGATTGCCCCCTAAAGTGTGAAGTCTGTAATAAATGAAAATGAAGTCTTTCATGTATGAAGAGTGAAGTACTTTATCATTTCAAGGATCATCCTGCGGACACCCCAGTCGGAACCTGTAAAAACCATTCAATGCAAAATATATATATGTGAACATATCATCGCTGAGGTAGGCATTCCCATACTCAGATCAAAACTGACTAGAAAACTGACTAACTAACTAAATTTTTCTAATACAAGAATGATTTTGTAATTCATCACGAGTATAGACATATGTAGACACAGTATGGGCACAACCATCTGTTAATGAATAGTCCATTGTATAATGAATAACAAAATTCCTCACAGCCTGGATGGTAGAAACTAGATCCAGGGTCTTGATTTCTACTTCCTGAACTAGTACGATTCTGTCAGGCCAGGAGTAACTCCAGACTTGGCAGAAAAACTTAGAAAAACTGATAGGTGTGTTATTCCATAGGTAACCCATTGTTATATACAATAGGGAGTGATTGTTCAATTCATCTCCTGATGACTGTTCACCTTCCCAATTTATTTATTTACATAAAATTCCCAATCATGAAGATTAGGTGTCAACATTCCCCCCCTTAATCTGAAGGGATGTTGGTGAGTCCAAGCATCATTTTGGATCGTTCAAGCTTTTCCTTTCCAAGTGATTTGGTGAAGATGTCTGCAATTTGCTCATTAGTGGAACAATGACGGAGATGGATTGTTTTGGCCTCAACATGATGTCGGATCAGATGATATTTAGTATTGATGTGCTTAGTACGATCATGGAACTTTGGGTTCTTGGCCAACTTTATTGCAGAGGTGTTATCAATCATGAGTGGAGTTGATTGTACTTGTTTTACCTGCAAATCTTCAAGAATTTTCCTGAGCCACACAATTTCTTTCGTTGCTTCAGCTGCTGCCACGTATTCTGCTTCTGTTGTGGAATCTGCTGGAACTGATTGTTTGCGTGATCTCCAAGAGACAGCTCCTGATCCAAGACTCATAGCATATCCTGAAGTAGATACTCCAGTTTCTTTGTCTCCATCGAAGTCTGAATCAGAGTATCCAATCAAGCTGAAGTCGTCCACTTGTGTATACTTGATTCCAAGGTCTTGAGTTCCCTTCAAGTACCTTAGAACTCTTTTTGCAGCAGACCAATGTCCCTCACAAGGCTTTTGCATAAACCTGGAGAGGATTCCAACAGCAAATGAAATGTCTGGTCTGGTAGTAGTGAGGTAGATGAGACTTCCTACAAGCTGTCTATACTTTTTTGCATCCTCAAATTCCTTTGCTTCAATAGATGTGAGCTTTAAGTTTTGTTCCATTGGAGTAGAAAGAGGATTGCACTCTGTCATGCCAAATCTGTTTAACAAATCTCCAATGTATTTCTTTTGAGAAAGAAATATGGATTTTGGATGTTGGGTTACTTCAATGCCAAGATAGTAATGAACATAACCCAAATCAGTCATTTCAAAACTTTTTCCTAATTCTTTCTTTATGGATGCAATATAGCTTTCATTGTTCCCTGTCATTAAAAGATCATCTACATATACCACAATATATACAACTGTTTTGCCAACTTTCTTGACAAATAAAGTTGCATCATCAAGATCAAAATGATTGAAATTGAGTTTCAGAAGATGCTCAGTTAGTTTTTCATACCAGGCTCGTGGTGCTTGTTTGAGGCCATACAAGGACTTCACAAGTTTGCATACTTTATATTCATGTCCTTTCACAGTAAATCCTTCAGGCTGGGACATAAAAACATTCTCTTTTAGATCTCCATTCAAGAATGCCGTTTTTACATCCATTTGATGGACTTTCCAACCGTTCTGAGCTGCTAGTGCAAAGAGTGTCTGGATGGTGGCCCATTTTGCTGTGGGGGCAAACGTTTCCTCATAATCGACCCCTTCCTTCTGTGCAAAACCTTTTACCACAAGCCTAGCTTTGTGCTTGTCAAGTGAGCCATCAGTTTTGTACTTGTTCTTGTAGACCCACTTGCAGCCAATTGGTTTGGTTCCAAATGGAGGATCAACCAGCTTCCAAGTGCCATTCTTTATGAGGGCATCATACTCCTTTTGCATCGCTTCTTTCCATTCATCATGAGAAGCAACTTCTTTGAAGGAAGTTGGTTCAAAATATGTAGACAAGTTCAATTCACAATCGTAAGTAACATCCATATCAATAGGTGAATTAGAGTCATCTACATCACCTCCATCTTGTCGGTTTGTATTTCTGGTTCCTGTTTTTCCAATTTCATCAGGATGAACACTTTCAAGTGTCTTTGTCAGCCACTTTGGGGGACCTTTCTGAGATGGTCCAGGCTGCTCTATTGATTGAGTTGGGACTGAATCAAGATTGAGTCTCCCAATTCTATCAATTACATCACTTAAAGGATCATCCGTTGTTGGAGTTTCATGCAGGGGAGATTGTTCTTCAGAAGAAGATTCCACATGTTGATCTAGTATAGGAATCCCCCCTTCAAGATGTGGAATTTGATTATCAAACTCTTGAAATGATTTCGTTTTTGTGAATCTATCCAAGCGATCAAGTTGCCACTCAACAATATTGTCAGATTTGGATGATTCAAGAAAAATGACATCTCTAGATACAACAAACTTTTTATTTACTTCATCATAGAGACGGTATGCTTTAGAGGTGTTTGAATACCCCAGGAAGATACACTTACAACTTCTAGCACCAAGTTTGTTTCTATGTACCTTTGGTATTAAAGCATAACAGGTGGAACCAAAGATCCTGAGATGTTTTACCGAAGGAACATGTCCATACCACAATTCATAAGGAGTCTTGTTTCTTATAGCATTAGATGGACATCTATTCTTTATATATGCATCACATAGAACAGCATCAGCCCAAAACATTATCTTTACATTTTTGAAGAAAAGCATGGATCGTACCATATTCAAAATTGTTCTATTCATTCTTTCTGCTACACCTTTCTGTTGGGGATTATAAGGTACAGTTGTTTGATGTTTGATACCATGTTGGAGAAGATAGTTTTCAAATTCATTTGATGTATATTCTTTTCCATTATCAGTGCAAATAGACCCAATATGAGATTGTGCATCATTTTCAATCCATTTATGAAAATTCTTGAATGTTTGAAAAGCATCAGATTTGTTCCTCAATAAATAAACCCAACACATTCTGGTGTAATCATCAATAAATGTCATGATATATTTATTTCCATTTGCAGAAGGAACAGGCATTGGACCACATAAATCTGAATGAATGAGTTCAAGCTTCCTATGTGCTCTTGAATGTGAATCATGAAAAGACTGTTTGCTATGCTTTCCTAGAATGCAAGCATCACATTGCTTATGTTTCCTAGGAATTGTAGGCAAACCAGCAACACCATTTTTCTTCAATAAGCGGAGACTGTCATAGTTTAAATGTCCAAATCTAGCATGCCATAATAAACTTGATGGAAGTGTACCTTCTTCATGATGAGAAATATATGAGAAATGTTGTGCATGAGCAGAGGTTCCTTGCAGTTTGAGAAGTCTTTCTTCTTCTATTCCCCTCATGACAAGTGAGTGGTCAGATTCTTTTCTTACCTCAAGCTTTCCATCAAACATATGAATGGAGTGACCTTGCTGGCGGATGTGGACCAAGGACAACAAGTTTCTCTTGAGCTGTGGGAGATATAGAACATGATCCAGAAGAAAGTCTAGAAGACCAGGCAGTTTAAGCCTGATTGTGCCAAGCCCTGATGGCTTGATTTTTGAATGATCTGCAAATTATACTGCTCCATCAACATTGTCAGTGAAATCTTCAAAAAAATCTTTCCTATGAGTCATATGACAGGTTGCTCCTCAATCAAGCAACCAATCATTTTTCGAAGAAGCAAGTGAAGCATTAAAAAAATCTTCATTTACTCCAATGTTACATTGTGCCTTAATATAGTGAGCGGATTCAGGTGCTTTACCTTTGTCTGTATCATCAGTTTTACATTTCTGCTGGTTTCTTTTCTGCTCAATTTTGTCCCATGGTAGCTTGCATGTAGAAGCATCATGTGATCCATTTCGTTTGCAGCGAATGCAATGCAGATCTCCTTTTTCTGCTTGAGAATGTCTGCCCCCCCTGCCTCTAAAGTATCTTCCTCTTCCTCTTCGTCCAGCTCTTCCTCTTGTAGAATCTTGAGCAGGATGCTTTTCCTTATGAGCAAGGCAAACAGTCTCTTCAGAAGATTCAGGGACTGTCTTCTTTCCAAAGGCTTTCTCTCTTTCAGCAAATTCTTCATTTACAGATGCTGCAATTAATGCATAGGCTTTTCTGTTCTTATTTTCCCAAATGACGAGCTCTTTGTCTGATGTAGGCTGCACTGGGTCTTTGTCTTCTTCTCCGACACACACTCCTTTCCACAACTCATTGTAGATGAGGGTGTGTTTTACCATCCGGGACCATTCAGGATAGTTCTCCTTGCCAGTGAGAACTATTCCCACCATGGATATGATTGAATGCATTCTGTAAAAAAAAACTTCTGCTGATAGAGAAACAATATATATGTTATACCTTCCACTTCTCAAGCATATAACATATTGCCATAAAAATTAATAAAATTTCATTCCATGCTCACCCCACCAATGAAACAGCAGCATTTGAAAATGTTATTTGACACCATTCACCATACAATATTTTCACACCTCTGTATATTGACCAGACTTTAAAAGAGGCAAAATATTATTCAGTCCAGCGCAACAAAATAACGATAAATTAAAATGGTGTATAAAATGTAAATCTCAATGTCGCTTGTTCAAGTCTCACCCCAACCATTACTGTCTCAAGCATCCAAGAGTTCTTGATCGTTTGGATTAATCACTTCATGAATGCTTTTCAGATTTACAGGAAAGCAACCACCTGGTAAGCGAGCTCCACAGCTAACCTAACCATGTGTCCACAAGCATATTTACCAGCGCATCCCCACCGTCTTCTGGAACGCACCCCACGGACCGAAGCATCAGCTATCAACACACGCCACCACCCTTTTCTTGAACACCCGCGGCAGTACGCATGTCAACCTCAGCACCAACACTAGACATGGGGATTGATTACAACGATGTGCAAAGCTCGCCTGCTTGACACTGTGACCCCAATTCCTCACTTTCACTGACAGAGACCATCCATCGATAACCTTTCCATCGTTTCATAGGAATCCATTAATAGCAATCGCTATGATGTATCGTGGCACAATAAAGTTCATAGATCCTGATGGGAATACGAGGCGTGTAATCGTTCGGAGGAGATCAAGGGATCGTCCTGCAATACGTTTTTCACGATTCATAAACAAAAATATCCGCCCAATGTTTCAGCTAAACAATGAGGCGATTGTACGTGTAACGTTTGAAAGAGATGGGGATGTGGTAATGGTAGAGAATGAAATGAGATGACAAATGACTCGACTAGGAGTGTGTTCAATGGTAACCAGTAAGATATGCATTAACGCTGAATAGCTTAGTGCTCAATTCAATATGGACGCTGAAACGGTAAGATACGCTCATAAAAACAATGCACAGTCTCTGTATACTTTTACAAAATTGGGACAGAAAAATATCAGATAATGTAGGCGTTCAAACCAGGCAGTGCGCAGTCTCAGGCGTTCATGTCAGTCAGAGAGCACAGAGATACCATGTTAGAGGAATATCAGACAGAGAGCGTAGGGATGGCAGACAGAAGCAGGTAAGGTAATCAGTTATTGAATTATATGGGGAGCAGTGGAGCAGACCAAGAGTTACAAGGACATAAAGGCTAAAAAAAGGAGCTGACTCTGATACCATGTCAGGCCAGGAGTAACTCCAGACTTGGCAGAAAAACTCAGAAAAACTAATTGGTGTGTTATTCCATAGGTAACCCATTGTTATATACAATAGGGAGTGATTGTTCAGTTCATCTCCCAATGATTTTTCACCTTCCCAATTTATTTATTTACATAAAATTCCTAGTCATGAAGATTAGGTGTCAACAGATTCTATCCATGTGAATGAATGTGTCGAAGTCGAACATGGTAGAAACCACTTGATTACCAGTCAATGATGTGAACTGTTAACAAGTGTGAGAGAAACCACCAGTAATGTGAATGGCTCTCAAAGTCCTCAGTACAATCCATGAAATGTGAATAAATGAGCTGATGCCGAACATGTCACAGAATCCTTTGATCAAAGGTCAATGATGAAACCTATCATCAAAGGCGAGAAACCTACCATTAGGGCATGCAGATTCCAAGGTACTGACGATTTCTAGATCATCTTTCTAGATAATGAGCTAAAGTCGATAGAAAGCAATCTGTTGTAGGCAAGCCCACAACACGAAATCATAGATCAAGTTTTGAAGAAATATATTTGGCAAGGACTAACTCAGGGATGGTCAAAATGGATGACAGATATTTTGCAGATGAATGGTTTATTTGAACTGACCTCTTGAACACATAACGACACTGCAGATGGTTTGGTGACAATTGACCCAAAGCTAATACCCAGAAACTGGCTGAAGACTTTCAATATGGTTTGATTAACTGTTAGGCAAAGGATTTCCCAACCCAGGTGAACAAAAAGTGTCGTGTTCAAGAGTGGTTAACTGCTTTTCTAAAACACAAAGTGTAACAAACAAGTTCATTTTTCTCTCTTTTCCCCCACCATTTCTGGCAAGTACCTCTTTATTTTTGACAAGCTTGAGGAGGATAACATTTGCTTGGTTATAAGCTCACCCTTCGGATGAGTCCAACTTAGTTTAAAATTTGAACCCTAAGAAGGAGTGGTTCGTTCCTGTTTAAAATTGAACAGGTCCTTTACTGTTAAATTTTAATGAGTCCAGTATAGGAGAAACTCGGTGTTTTTCAATTTTAGGGAGTCAGAAGAAAAACTTAAGGAAACTCCATGGGTGTCCTTTTTCGTAAATTTGTGTCCCTCAAGCCCGAAAAAGTATAAAATAATACTTGATAGAGCCGCTTGACCATTACGATCAAGGAATACTTTTCATAATTAGTGGCTCCGAGCTGAAAAAGTAAAAAAGTGATAAAAAACACGTCATTTTTAACCAATATCGAACTTGAAATGACAAAATTCCAGCGATCTTTTCGTGTTTATACAATCAGAAAAGATCTATAAGTGGACCGCCTTTTTAATTCTGTTGAGTTAAAAAGGGAAAAACTCGGCAATCTTTTCATATTTTACGAGTCAGAAAAGAGCTTAAAGAAGACTCGTCCTAGAGGAACGAGTGGTATAAAGGGTAGCGACTAGTTCCGATAATGGTGGAACTGCTCAAAACATATAATGATTAAGAGGCTGGCTAATAAAACCACTCATAGCTGCGGTCCCTCAAGAAGGGTGAAAACAACCAAGTGAAAGCATATGATCGGCTAAAGAGATGGTGGCGATGGAATGAAATAACCAAGGCTCATCTAGCAAAATTTAGTGGATAAAGACAGCAACCACGAGATGTAAATCGGGTATGGGTTCATTTTTACACAAGCTTGAACCATAGAGAACTCTGCTTGGATTTGGTTTCATGTTTACACAAGCTTGAAACGAAAAACTATGCTTGTTATAAGTTTGCATGCCCCCAGCATAATGACTCAAAATGAGGTACATGCCCCCAAGCTTCATTGCATTCAACCAGGTAGATGGAATGAAGGTTCACTTTTGAGATCTTGGAAAGACTCGACTTGGAAAGGGAGTTGTTTCATTTTTTAATGAGGTTGACACAGGAAAAGAACTATCCTCATAACCCTTGTTTCATTTTTTAAACAAGCTTGACACAAGACAAGGAACTATGCTCTTGACCCTTGTTTCACTTTTTAATGAGCTCGACACAAGACAAGGAAAGATGCTCAAGACATCCAGTTTCATTTTTTAATGAGGTTGAGACAGGAACAAACTATCCTCGATCACTCCTTGTTTCATTTTTTAACGAGCATGACACAAGACCAAGAACTATGCTCCAAACATCCAATTTCATTTTTTAACGAGGTTGATATAGGAAAAAAACTATCCTCACGATAGGTCAGGAATCAGAAAACCACTGTACAGCCTGATATGAAATTTCAAAGGGACTCATAGGCATTGCGCCATGAAATTAATCCACCTCAGAATCGGAAGGTACGATCCAAGGATCATCAAAAGTAACAGTATTCGATGAAATCATTTGAATATTCGCAATAGAAGGTGATACGTTAGGAGGAGGGAAAGAAAAAGTTCCTAGTAAACCAGAATATTTAATCAAACCTACTCCAACATCCTTGTAAGGGATAGTTGTTTTACCGACATGCTGAATACTATCTGAAGAGGCTGGGTCAGATGAAAAGTAAGTCAGTTGGTCAATAGTAACTGTAGAGCTGTAACAAGGGCCTTTTTCACCTCTAGTTATCTCACATTACAAGTCAATCCGGGAGCGTTTTGTTATTGCAAAGGGTATCTCAATTTGAGGCTATTTGTCAGAGTAATGCTTCGTAGTATAGGCCTAAGAAATACAAGAGTAAATGGATGCTAAACTATGACTAGATTACTTTTGCAGAAAGGAATTACACACAGCAACTTTACTAGTCGAGGGTGCGGAAGTAATAACCCATCCCTCTAGAAACTGTTTGAAAGAAAAGAACTTAGAGTATGGATCTTGGTTCTGGGAGCATAGTAGCGTCTGCTGTGTCTCACGACAGCCTTGATCCTCCTCTCACACCACACCAATGAATGCGAGTAAAACGGAACAGCAGGAAAGTAAAATGGAACGGCAATGCAGAAATGGAACGGCAGTAAAAGGAACAGCAGTAAAGAAACTAAGTCTCGCGAGTTCAACACTTTCAATCCCTTACATCAACTTATACACAAAGACAGAGCAATCCTTTATACAAGTAAACAGCTTAACCAAATGGAACAGCAAACCATCATAAACAGGAAACGTCAATCATATGTACAGATGATCACCAGTAGTCCACATACAACATTGATTCCACTTTCCTATGATCGTCACTCCAACTATATGTAGCTAAAGCATTTCACTTGTAAATTCTGTAACAGAAGTGAACAACTCAGAATAATCGTTATGTGACCAATTCTGGAAATATGATACGAGCTTGTTATAAAGATTTACAATAGGAAACTACTGATGAACGACTATGGAACAACATGTAAATATGTCAAATTATTGAGAATGATAAACAAACCACACAAAGCCAAACTGTAATGATACAATCAACCAGTGTCCGTTGGAGCCGGGCCCTTAGCTTCCAATGGCACACCGCCGGAATTTACTTCAGCCGCAGAGGGAAAATAATACCAAAGATATTATATTAACGCATCAACGATAGTACAGCAAAAACTAAGTCTCAAAGAGACTTGATAGTCTGAGTGAAGTATGTAAACAGAGAATAAAGATACAATATATAAACCCCAGAGTCCCCTAAGTCTTCAATGCTACCCTTTTTATACTAGTGATGGCGGAGTTAACCAGACAACAAAATAATTGAAAGTAACGATCCCTCAGGATCAAAGATCTTGAGGGATCTGTTAAGCTGTTAACTCCTCTCTTTTGTTTGCCTCGTCTTCCGAACTGACAGCTCCTTATCTCGTCCCAGATTGATTTGCCGAGATTTGCTCGCCCTGGTCTGGATTTTAGTTAGTCCCGAAGGGACAACCGTTATCTTCTCATGGAACTCTAGCTTTGCACTGCGTTTTCCTCCTTTTGTCATTTTCTGCATAGAGAAGACAATTATTAATAATTGGTCATTCGTGCTCATTCTTTTTACATTCTTCTTACTTTATAGCAAAGAAAGGATTACAAACATTGCTTGAAACATCACTGAATTATGCATCAAAACATACCTTTCCAATGCTCTACAGTAACGATATTTCCATTTTGAGGAAACTTAATAAGCCGAAAGACCGATGAAACAATAGCAGTCATAGCATAAGACCAACTGTGACCTAGGAGAAGGTTGTAATCTAGAGGGGCATCAACCACTTCCACATCTAGATTTACGGTTTTGCCTTCGACCCCTATAGGTAAATCTTCCAAAATACCAAAAGGATGGAACCCTCGGCCATCAAAAGCCTTTAGAATTGTCGGAGACTGATTGAGTGTGGGAGAACCAAGCGATCTCCAACACTGGATCGACATAATACACGTAGAAGCTCCCTCATCAATCACAGTCCGAAAGCAAGGTCTGTTTTTGACTAACACTGGAATCTGGAAAGCCATTTGATGAGGAAGGCGGGGTGTACTATTCTCTAAATCGAAGATTATTAGGTTCAAATCCTGAATATCAACAGCTCCTATAGCAAACAATAGTAATTTACGCTGTGCTGGGCATGATTGCAACACTTCCAAAGCCGACATTGCTGAAGGGGCAACGGCTAAGTCTTCAACAATGTTATAATTCTGAGCAGCTTTCGCATATGGATTGAAAGCTGATTTCTGAAATATACCTTTAGCAGGCGGTTTGGTTACTAAGTCTGGGTTGGGTTTCTCAATCTGTAGCGGATCAGAACCAGAAGGAGTTGAAATTGATGGGGTTGAATTAGAAGATTATGCTTCTTTACCATCAACAGGATTTTTACTACCATAATCTTGTGATCACGTCGCAATCCTGACATGAGACATCATCATAATGGGTTCTTCTAAGGTATTCAAGGAAGAAGCAACCACTTTACTATCTTGAGTAGGAGAAGGATCCTTCAAGACAGTAGGCATTTGAGAACCTTTAACGAATTTCGAAAACTCTGCTCGATAGGGCCATTCTTTAGTGAAATGATCCTCATCGCAGATGAAACAAGGATAGCGAGGTTTTCGTTTTTCGTCAATAGATTCATTTTTGTTTGTTTTATCTTTTGAATTTTGATTGTTTTTGTTCTTCCCCTTCTCTTTACTACCGGATTTTGTCGTAGATGAATCTACGACATGGACGTCGGTAGAAACTTCAGTGGAAGAATCTCCTTTCGGGGAATCAGGTAAAGTTATTGTAGGAGAAGAATTCTCTGAAGATTTCTTCTTGCTTTTAATACTAATTGAACCAATCATACCATCAGCGGCATCAGACCTTGAAGGAGTTGTAGTTTTCGAAAGATTAGGGATTTTTTCGCGTAAAGTACCTGACTTCGTATAAACGAGGTCAAGGTATTGAGACCGAGCAATAACTTGCTCTTCAGTGACAACTCCTGCCTTAGCTACATCTTCAATGATTTTAGGTAACAATGATTTAATGAACCATTCTGCTAAAATTTGATCCAGAATAACAACTTTCACTAAACGCCTCCTACGTCGCCATTCATGAATATGATCAGAAATATATGTGGACATGGATTGTTTTAGTGAAGTTAACAGTTCCGTGCCATTGTCATATCTGACAGGCAACTGAAAATGAGTTAAAAAAGCAGTGGCTAACTGACTGAAATTATAAAAAGAGCCTTGTGGTAACTCAATGTACCATTTGGCAGCAAGAACAGTCAGAGTTCGTTGAAAAAGACGTAAGCAAATTGAAATATCAATAGTGGAATTAGATGCACACCAGAGGTGATAAGTCATCACATGATTTGACGGATCCTCACCTGACTTACCCTCGAATTTCAGGATATCACTAGGCAACTTATTAGGCATTGGCGGCCAATACGGAAGATAGTAAATTGGATCGTTCGTAAGGCGCGACAAATCAGGTAAATCCAAAGTTGCAATAAATGGTAACTGACGGTTAGGTTCACGAAAACCTTGTGTAATGAGACCAGCTCTAGGAGGAGGATATCCAAGATAACCTAGAATCGGATTTGCATTAGGAATGTTATAACCTCCCAGGAAACCAGGATTAACCGGACCAAACTGGGGTTGTTGAGGCTGTTGATAAGTATAGCTAGGGTACGGTTGATACTGATAAACTAGATTTTGTACAGTAGGACCGGATTGATACTGTCCCTGGTATGGTTGACTCGTGGCAATTGTACTTGGACCAGCTTGTCCTGCAGGTATCTGGACCGAAGTCTGAATTGTAGGTCCTGACTGGGGCACGAAGACTTGAGGAGTTTGTAGTGATGTATGGATAGTAGAAACCAGAGCTACAGATACTCTAGAAACAGGTGTGGTAGATTGAACAGAAAATGCAGCAGTTGCAGTAGCAGTTCGAGGTGGAGTTTGAGGTGAGCTAGGCCCAGGCTGCTGAACTAAACCAGGTGCAGAGGTTTGAACTGTAGGTTGGACAGGTTGCTAGGTTGGACCAGAAACCAAAGGCTATCTGGATTGATAAGGTAACTGCACATTAGGTTGCAAAGTCGGTTGAGTTTGAGACGGATCCCACACCATATTCATTCCGGGACCCATAAAAGGTTGTATGTATGGAGGGCCATAACCTGGTTGAACGTAGGGCTGATAATTAGGAGTTACATTTCTAGTTCCTTGTAAAAATGACTGACCAGAA
The DNA here is from genome assembly GCA_031772625.1 of Pinus tabuliformis. NCBI lineage: Eukaryota > Viridiplantae > Streptophyta > Pinopsida > Pinales > Pinaceae > Pinus > Pinus tabuliformis. The sequence continues at coordinate 86,677,643 of CM062808.1, read as the reverse complement.
GTTGGTTGGAAACCTTGAGTTGGGTACTGACCTTGAGGTTGATAACCCTGAGGCACGTACTGATTCAGGGGTTGATAAGCGTCCTAAGGAATATGGGGTTGACCTTGGGGTATGTACTGTCCTGAAGGTTGAAAACCTTGAGGTAGCTCTCCAGGCGGAAACTGACTACCTTGGGGTTGCCCCCTAGGCGATAACTGACTACCTTGAGGTTGCCCCCCAAGCGGTAATTGACTACCTTGCCCCCCAGGCGGTAACTGACTACCTTGCCCCCCAGGCAGTAACTGACTACCTTGAGGTTGAGGATTTGGAATACTACCAGACATCATAAAAATTTGTTCTGCGTTCAACATTTTAGTTCCATTATTACCAGGTGATAACTGATGTTCAGTTGGTCGAGGAGTTGCTCCTGAAAAAGTACCAGAAAGTGACTGGTACCCCAAAGGAATAGTAGGACCGCCATATAAAAATGTTTCCGGTGATTGGGAAAACATGGATGACTATCTTGACATGATTGATCAAGGATAATAATCTATGGGTGTAGGATGAAAATAATAACACACAAACAAAGAAAATTTCAATAAAATCACCTAAAGTCTCTAAAGAAACAAACAATTGAATCACACGCCTAAAAAATCTAAGAGTTCAAACCACACACAAACAGTAACTTCCTGTACTAAAACGCTAGTTGGTGATGAAATCCAACGTCATAGAATTTAATACAGAAAGGGCGATTGGAACAGTTACCCCGACAACCTACTTAATGAAACAGACTGGAACAAGTTTCTTCACATAACCATCTCGAGTGAAGAGAACCCCCCAGAGAGTCCAAGTGAGTCTAGTCGACGTCTGCTCCAGGTACAGTGAGACCCGTCCTTCACCGTCACCTTAGGAAATAATCTGCTCCAGGTACAGTGAGACCTGTCCTTCACCGTCACCTTAGGAAATAATCTTAAGTATATGGACACTAAGGTTACCAACAGCAACAAATACAACTAGGGGAACAGTCTACGATCCGATCTACGCGCAAGGGCAGAGTAACAAAGCTCAATCCCCTTGAAGGCTCCTCGACATGATCAATCCGAGGTTTACCAACAAGTGACCCCAGGCTCCTTGACAATGGTTAATTTGAGGTTTACCGTTTATAATACGCACAAATCTTCTATCTTTCCCAATGAGACAGACTTGATTGTCTCAAAGGTTTGGACATGATCTCGTGATTAACTCCTTTAAGAGAAGCTTCCCAGAATATATCAATTACAATTCGATTTATTTCCTACTGCAAGATATAACTACTTATTTGTTTTAACTATCTTGGAGAGTTAATTACTCCCTACTCCAAGATACTAGCCTAAGCTATATTGGTGATAAGAGCCCTAGAAATAAAAAGATTGCTAGATCAATTTTAATTAAGCGTTACTTTTATGGGTTGTTTCTTAAGTCAATAGGTATGGAAATGAAACTTTGATGGTGTGAAGAATCGACTTTGAAAACACTAAAAAATGCACCTAAAATGATAAACAATTCGTTTTCTTTCAATGAATTGCTAGCTAAAACAAAGAGTTCGAGAATGCAATCTTTGATAAACAAATCTTTCTTTCAACATGTAAATGAAAAGAAAACATTTTTTTCTTTTTCAATAAACACTCAAAACGAGACTACTAATTATGCTCACAATAAATCCCTTTCCTTTTTCAGCACTCAAAACTACAAAAAATAATTTCTTTCAAAAGAGATTCTACAATTTCTAGAAAAACTCAAAACTATAAAAACTAATCTTGAGATCTAAAAACTTCTAAAAAACTAATTGAATAAAAGCTTCAATTCTTTTTTAGGACATTTTACTTAGTTAATCAGTAAACTAAGGATTAATTCGTTCAGAATAACAAATCAATCCAAAAACATCCAAATATGTTTTCTTTATAAAAATGATATTCAAAACTTATAACCAAGTTCGTTCAAAGATTTGCAAAGAGAAAACAAAATATATTTCTCACAAAGGAAAGATTTCACAAACCAGTCGGACTCATCAAGAAGACAAAAAGACACCAGGGTAATCTAAGGTTTCTCAGGCTTCTAATCTTTGAGTCACTACAGAGACCAAGTGAAGACCAATCTAGGCATGCAAAACTTCTAGAAAATCATCTAAACAAAAATGCCAATGGAACTTATTCACAAGAGATTTCTGATAGAACACATGCAGATCTGGGTAGACACTAAAAGTCATAAATAAAACCTAAACTTAACTGGAAGAAAACATTTTAGGTTTTTCAAAAATTTCACAGGGTCCGCAGCCTTCCAGAAGAACCAGATGCACTATCGCTCTGTGTACTAAAGGAAAAGTGTGGAGATGCCTGCATTGTCTATAAAAAGAAAGTGTGGTCCTCTGAAAACTTCGAAAAAACAAAAAATAATCCAGATCCTAAAAACTACCCAATCCCACACACATCAAGCAAAAACCAGAAACAAGAACAAGTTTCTCAAAAGACAAAGGAAAACGAAAAACCAAATTCAGATCCCCAGCAGAGTCGCCAATTTGTTGGCCGGATAAATCGATCTTGTGGACAAGGCAGATCTCCCTAGTATCTAAACATATCTAGCAACAAGAAGAACAAGCAAATCCACCTTTCTCTAAACATATACGATTCATTAATAAAAACTATAGAGGTGTTAGACCCTACCTTAAGTCCAATGCTAGTTTGTAGCAACGATCCTTCAATCGTTCAAAAGAGTTTCCTTTTGAGAACCTGCAATCACAAACAAGCACACATCAAATAACGCCTGCATAGCTAATTTCATAAAACATGTTCATTATGGTGATCAAGAAATCCATAAAATAAACCATAAAACATAGCTTATTGAGAAAAATAAACTTATTTGTATTAACTTTGAAATAGAAGAACTTTACAACCTTTGGTGCCTTGATGTTGTACAAGCTCTTCGCAGGGTCCGAAACAAGAATCTCCTTTACTTTGACATGCCTCACACTCTTCCCAATGAGATAAAAAAGGTATGTAATCTCTCCTTACAAAAGCTCAATTAGGAAGACTAAGTTCCAGTAGCATTTCACCTCAAAAATATTCAGCTTTCAACCTCCTAAATAACCAGCCCAATGCTTCATTTTATAGTGCAGAGGAAGAAGGTTACAGGTCCACCTATGAAGGGATAGAGTCCTCCTTCAAAGGGATAAGCTCCTCACATCAAGGGGTTAGCTCCTTAAGGTATGGGATGCATGAACCTTAGAGGAGCGAACTTGCCACCTCAAGATTCCTTCCAAAAGCTTCTAGAAATGACTCAAAGTGAGTTTTTAAGAATATACTTGCGCCTTTTTTACTTTTACAGGGGTCCGCACCCATAACACAGATACAGAGTGGTCAAGTGCGCAGGGGACATGACCATTAGGTGTGAGACCACAGGTAATGCTAAGAGAAAGTGCGGAACCAGAGTTTTAGAGATTTTTGAGGACTTTCTCTTATTCTCAAGGCTTGATATGAAGAACAAAAGCTTAAGACTTGCAAAGGAGGAAAGTATGAGTGGTAAAGGACTCACACAGATTGCAGAATGTCAAGGTGACAATTTTTAGTGCAACAATGAATACCATAGGTTAATGCCATTTTCCATTCGGATTTAAACAGGAATGCAACAAATTACAGAGATAACCATAAACACAGAGATGCAGTGGAAATAATACTTCATTTCATTAATGTAAAATACTGAAGTATGCTTATAAACATAAATAGAAATAAACTAGCTAGGACGACGGTAGCTTATCTCTGAGAAGAGATGTGGCAGCTACATGCCTCTGAACTGCCTTACAATGAGGCGCAAGGGCCTTTTTATTATTGAACAATGAAAGAAACTCTAAACAACCAAAACCCTAACCCGAGGAGATGTAACACCAAGAGTTTATGGGCCCCGTTGGGGTGAGTTGGTCAGCCAACTTCACGGGGTCACGACTTGATCATATTATATCCGTTTGATGCACATGATAGCCCGTTGAAAAGATCTCTCCGGGGACTATCGCAGAAAATATGATTTTAAATAGAAAATTGCTAGAGGTAGATTTCCAAAAACACATCGTTTAGGGCCCCAAAACGGCTCCGGAATTTTAGGACCCGAAAAATTGCTAAAAATAGTAAAATGTGCTACAATTAAGGAAACTGAAAAACTGAAAGAAGAAATGGTGGGGGTCCAAGTGGAATTTGTGGGTGGCCACCAATATCCACTCGGATCATTCCTCCCCATTGCATTGAGTTCCTCCATGAGATGAGGGAGCTCCTGCTGAACTTCGTCCCTATTAGCACATAAATTTGGCTTAGGCTGAAGGAAGGCAAAATTTAGGGTAACTACAAACCACACTCAGTCTGGTAGCTAGCCCTACCAGAACAGGAGAGGGCTCTCTCCGGGTCACGCTCAGTGAAATAAGCAAATAGGGTCTGAGGATGACTTATAATGGATACTTATTTTAGACTAGTAAATAGATATGAAAGAGAGGTAATTGATTGAATGACTGAATTTTCTGGGCTGTATGGGATCAAAGGATAACAGGGGCTGAGAAATTAAATCAATGATATAGAATATTTCGTGAGGCAAGATAGGCAGGAGGTTTAGCAATCAAATTTGAAATATCATGGAGTGGAAAGACTGTTGAGAGGCTGAAAAGGGCATATGAAATGAAATCCTTTTCAGACAGAAGAAAACACACAGAACATGAATGCTTTCACAAGGCAGAGCAAATAACATGGATTCTACCTCTCATACTTAAAAGCATTCAATTAGAAATGATCATGAATGGATGGCAACATAACAAGGTACATATGAAACAGAAGGAAGAACAAATTGCTAAACTCATACCACAGGAATCTCAGGAATCAGAGCTGCATTATTTCATTAAAATCTCTGCCAAAACTGTACAATGCAAGTGCTGGGTTTTTCCTCCACACTACTCCCAGAAATTCCAACCTTTACAAAGTGATTTTCAATACAATAAATAGACTCTACTATGAGGGAATCGATCGACCCAGAATAGGGGGTGGTTTAATCATTATTAACTGAAGATGGAAAGCCAACCATCTGTAACAGGAGCAACATTACAATCTCTGCTCAAATCTGCTGATGACCAATGAGGAGGCACACCTGTAGCGTAGATCTGGTAACTGAAGACAAACATAGGCAATCGCATCATATTTTTCTACCACTGTGGATATCTACGCTTAAAAATTTAAGCGTTTTAGTTTTTTGACTTTTCATATTCCCCTTTTTTCCTTTTGAATAAAAACTGTCCTTTAATAAAAATGGTTTTGAATTTTGCCTTAGATGATGGGAAACAGTGTTCCGCCAACACTAGCCAAAATTTCTCTTTTAACACCAGCGAATACATATCCAACAGATTCACAACACTTCCATTATCCTAGATTCCCAAGGTTGCAACGCCTTCATTCACTTTACATAATGCCTTGGTGAGTTTTCTGTATGAGGACCCTAATTTGGATATCGTTGTAAATATGACAGATTTGGCACATTAGTGTAGAGTTGAAAACGAGCTCTCCATAACTCTCGGACATTACAATGGACTGAGAGTAACCTTCCATACATTTTTGAGAGTTAGCCAAAACCCTGATCTGGAGATTTGATTACACCATATGGGAGCAAAAGAGTTGATCCATTTTAAAAAAAATCGAGAAGCAGTGATGAATTTCGGGCTCAGAGGTTCTGTGTGCCGTGCGCACACCCAATGCGCCGCACGCTATGGATGCGCCACGCCAGATCAAAAATGCACTATGGATTTGCGCCCAATGAGCCGCGCGACACCAGTGCGCCGCCCTAACCCAATGCGCCGCGCCGGCCAAATTTTTCCAAATTCACCCAAATCACGCATCTGCTCAACAAATGTGCTTCTAACATTGACACTGTCCCAAAATGCCCATGATCTTCAAAAAATTTGTGGGACTCCATTTGGAGCAACGTAAATGCCTCCCTGATTGATACCCGCAAAAGTGATTTCTCCAACTAGCATATAGTACGGCACCAATAAATCCATCCCCTGCTCCTGTAGTGTTAACAATTTCTGATGGAAGTATAGCTTCACTGGTATTTCTTATGGCTTTAGCTATCGATTTAATATCTTCAAAACTGAATTCCACTGCATTACGACATTTGGAATCCTCTGCAGCAATTCCACGCAAGTTATGGGCAATTTGGAACAAATCTTGACGGTTTTCGGGCCTTTTGTTGTGTTGCGCCACGCAGGAGGCCCAATGCGCTGCACCTCCTGGGTGCGCTGCGCCTTTGTTAATTTACACTGGGTTCTGAGGCCCAGTGCGCCATGCTCAGCGTATGCGCCACACCACCTGTTCTATGCGCTGCGCAGACTTGTAAACAGAGTCTTGGTTTTCCATCTGTTGTAATCCCTAAACCATTTTCGAATTACAGTTAATGTGCCTGGAAAGTGCTTCTCAACGTTGTTGACATCATTGACAAGTGGCGCCCTTGGATCATCAACCGAAATAGCAACAATTTTCCAATCCAATACACCTTCATCAACCATTGTTAAGTAGTTAATGGCTTCACTTTGGGTACTCTTCCAATTTTAGCCTACCTTTCCCCAATATTCACTACATTAACTGGATCATTGTCATCAAATGCTCCTTTAACTTTTGCATTTGCAAGAGATGAATCTTCCCATGTTCTTGGAAGCAATCCATAGTTCCAATTCATGTTATATGGGTAATATCGAAGTTTGCCCTTTTTAGTGTTTTGCTTGATTGGAAGTTTTCCCTTTTTGTAGTAAAATGTATCTTCAGTTGCAACTTCTATTTTTGCACCTGTTTCCTTTGGTATTTTAACCACAAAATTGATAACCCCATCTCCTAATTGCAACATCATGCCAAGGTGATATCTTCTTCCCAGTGTTCTCAAAAGAAGAAAACTCTATAATCCAGAGTTTGTGGCTTATTCTCTCAACTCTGTTTTGGGCATTTTATATCATCGTGTTTCTGATTAACTGAATGATGGATTTTTGTTTGTCTTACAGGGTATAGAGCTGCTGAAGATAATAAGGTGACCAAGGCCTGCATTTGAAATTCTTCATGACGGAAGACTTTACATATTAATTACAAACATTAATTTAACGATTTCCTCTTCAAAACAGAGTTTTGAAGAGGAATCAACCTTGAGCATTATTGGTGATGGAAATCTGGAGCTGAAACTTGTTGAACCTCCCTCTGGCCTGCTGGCATTATTGGGCACTTTGAAGACACAACTTAATGAAACCCTAGACCTATGACAGACATGATTCTTTGCCCATAAAAATACCAAATATTGACTGTCATTTAATGAACTTTGATGAACAAACATGAGCCAGCAAGTGCAAAGTATGAGGGGTAATGACTGACAAGGCCCTTCCGTCAGATTATGGCATGCCCTTAGCAAAATGTAGCTGAGTGAATCGTGTGAGACACCTAAAAATGAAATGCAAAAAGAGTTTTGATCTCTGACGGAGGACTGACAAGACCGACTCTAACATTGGCTCCAATTGGGAGGGTAGCTCCTTGGAGGTGCCAAGAACTGCAGATATTTGGAAGAGCAGACAGTGCCTTCGTCCATTGGGCTATGGAGTCAAAACATGGAAACTGACATTATGCAGATGGACTCTGACTGAAGACTAAAACTGAAAACCATAAAGAAACCAAACACGACTACATCATAACTAACAAACTGGAAAGATGATCATATTTGAGCTTATTCATCAAACCTACTCTAACTACTCTTTCCACCACCCGATCACGTGAAATGGAACAACCAATGCAACCATGTAAGCATCATGGCTGATATTTGATTTTTTCCAAAATGCTCAGGAAAAGGGATGAATCGAAAGGCAACTCCCATGGAAACTTGGAATCAAGTTCACTGCTGACAAACTTGCAAAGCATGAATTGGCTGGATGACTTCAAGAATACTGCAAAAGGATCTTCATAAGCATCGCCATTGATTTCCATTAACACATTACTTCTCTGGTTCAAGTAATCTTCATAGCTGGATATTAAACTTTTCCTCACATATGTGCTGTCTTTCTTTGGTGATAGCAGCAGGCTATCAAAAGGATCCTGAATTTCATGAAGAACCAAACTCTTTTTCTGTTTCCAACCAGAACAAAAGTCTCCTTTATAAATCTCCTCATAAGACTGCAAACTTTGATCTGAGCTTTGTAATGAAAAATCCGTTAAACAAGACAATGAAGGTGGCCTTGGAATCAGATTGTTATCAACATTCCCTTTTGTCACATGGTTAGCTGACGGAGAAGAATTTTTACAGCAAACAGAATCTAACACGTGAGCAAAAGGATCATCAAAAACTTGAGGGGACTATTGCGATGTATCTATTGAAACTGTATGACATCCTATTGGCTGTCCATATTTTTCTTTAGAGATATTATGAAGATTCTTCCTTATAAAGTGAAATACTTCGAAACAAAAGGGTATAGAATCCTCTTGCATCATTAGATCATGTATTTCGGCTGCCACACCTTCATCTATAATCTGACCTTCAATTGTGTTTGGTGGCTGCAAATCTGGTGCTAGAGAGGGTTTTATATCCAAAATGATTTCATCAGTCATTTTAGGGGAAGATTTCTTATTAACAACTTGCTCAAGAATTTCGCCATCTGTCTCATCCTCAACATTAAAACTGAGAGATTGTTGATTTCCTACAGGCTGCTCATTTGAAGATTTACTATGCAATTTACCCCTCAAAAACTGAAATGATTCAAAACAGAAAGGTAAGGAATCTTCTTGTATCATTTGATCGCATGTGCCAGCTTCCATGTCCTCATCCGCAACTTGAAAACTAATGGCATTTGGGGGCTAGAAATCTGAATATGAGAAGTTTGGCACTAAGTTTTCATCGCCCTCAAGAGGCTCCAAATCAAGACTAGTCGACAGCTGATTTCTGAGTGCACGGAAATTGTCTCTGCTGAACTGACATGAATCAAAGAAAAAAGGTAAAGATCCTTCACTTACTTCCCAATTTGCTGCACTTTCCTCACCATTGTCATAGCTGATATGTATCGGTTGGTCACTGTACTCGAGCTGCTGTAAGTGAACTTCCTCATCCCACAAACTGGCTGCTGATTTGTCTGCAAGATTAGCTTATGTTTGGAGAACATAATCATCATCATCATACTGATCAAATTGAGGCAAATCGTCAGTATAAAACACATCATCAAGCATACATGTCATATCAACATGTTTTTATTCCTCAAGATGATCTACAAAACAATCATTATGACAACTGAGACAAGAAACAATATGTTTTGGATCAGCAACTTGTTCATGAACGTCATTTTCATCTTTTGCAGTCATTTTCCGCACTATCTCTTCTACTGCACTCACCAAAATGTCAAGCTTTTCCTCTGAAGGTGTCGTTTTCTCTGGATCCATGTTTTTCATCTCTTCTTCTTTCAACCTTGTCCTTCTGATGAGCAAGTGCTACATTTACTGCACTTTTCTGAATCTCTTCAAGTGTTGCGACATTCTTTTCTCTCAGCTGAAACTCCATTTCTGGATCAAAGGCACCCTGGTAATGCAAGAGAGCAGATCTAGGAGGGGGTCTTATATAAACCAGCATTGAATAATAAACTTGATTAAATCTGGCTTAAAATTGTTGTACTGTCTCCCCTGGCAGTGTTTTCAGCTGATTATACTCTTATACGATAAGGAAAAGGTTCTATCCGATCCTCCACTTGTCAAGAAAAACTTTGATGAACTGCTGTAAATCTGTGATGCTCGCATCAGGAAGGGCTTTGAACCAACTCTTGACTTTGCCGCGCAAAGAAAGAGCAAAAAGCCTTATACTGACATCTTCTTCATCAATTTCAAAAAGGTCTAGAAAAGTCTCAACACTCTGCACATGTTGCTCAGCATTGACATTCTTACATTCACCGTCAAATCTTGGCAAGTATAGATCATAGTTTTTGGGGAAAGCATGAAGAACATAAGGTAAAACAAGAGGTTTATACCTATATGGGATTATAACAGCTGTAGAAATATATACAAGATTGACGGGATCAGGTTTGTGTTCTTTAGGCTCATCACTCTGAAGAGAGTCATCATAAGATGTAGGGAAAGTAAGGAGGCCGAGATCAAAGGGAAACTCACTATTTACACTTTTTGAATAGATCGAGTGAAGATTTTGATCACCTTTATCATACAACAAGTTTTGACAAACTTTCAGGACAACTTTAAGAACAGCAAAGAAGTAATTCACAAGAAAGCAGAGTAGGTCCTGAATACCATTCCACTTTGGATACTCGAACATTGTGTAAGATCCTTCCATTTTCGCAGAGAAAGAGTTAGTCATCCAGTGGAGTCACCATGAAGCACCGATTGCTGGATTCTTCAGTGAATGGAGTCACCAGGTGAATGATTTCAGCCTTCTTATGTCTGATCGTTGTCCGCCATCAACCATCAGATCTGAACTTGATAGATGTACTAGGGCAAGACAATCTTCAAGCAAACCATTTTCAGTCCCCAGTGGAGTCGCCACTTGTTAGCACCTAAATTTGCCTTAGGCTGAAGGAAGGAAAAATTCAGGGTAACTACAAACCACGCTTAGTCTGGTAGCTAGCCCTACCAGAACAGGAGAGGGCTCTCTCCGGGTCATGCTCAGTGAAATAAGCAAATAGGGTCTGAGGATGACTTAGAATGGATACTAATTTTAGGCTAGTAAATAGATATGAAAGAGAGGTAATTGATTGAATGACTGAATTTTCTGGGCTGTATGGGATCAAAGGATAACAGGGGCTGAGAAATCAAATCAACGATACAGAATATTTCGTGAGGCAAGATAGGCAGGAGGTTTAGCAATCAAATTTGAAATATCATGGAGTGGAAAGACTGGTGAGAGGCTGAAAAGGGCATGTGAAATGAAATCCTTTTCAGACAGAAGAAAACACACAGAACATGAATGCTTTCGCAAGGCAGAGCAAATAACATGGATTCTACCTCTCATACTTAAAAGCATTCAATTAGAAATGATCATGAGTGGATGGTAAAACATAACAAAGTACATATGAAACAGAAGGAAGAACAAATTGCTAAACTCATACCACAGGAATCTCAGGAATCAGAGCTGCATTATTTCATTAAAATCTCTGCCAAAACTGTACAATGCAAGTGCTGGGTTTTTCCTCCACACTGCCCCCAGAAATTCCAACCTTTACAAAGTGATTTTCAATACAATAAATAGACTCTACTATGAGGGAATTGATCAACCCAGAATAGGGGGTGGTTTAATCATTATTAAACGAAGATGGAAAGCCAACCATCTGTAACAGGAGTAGCGTTACAATCTCTGCTCAAATCTACTAATGACCAACGAGGAGGCACACCTGTAGCGTAGATATGGTAACTGAAGACAAACATAGGCAATCACATCATATTTTTCTGCCACTATGGATATCTACGTTTAAAAATTTAAGCGTTTTGGTTTTTTGACTTTTCATATTCCCCTTTTTGCCTTTTGGATAAAAACGGTCCTTTAATGAAAATGGTTTTGAATTTCGCCTTAGATGACGGGAAACAGCGTTCCGCCAATACTAGCCGAAATTTCTCTTTTAACACCAGCGAATACATATCCAACAGATTCGCAACACTTCCATTACCCTGGATGCCCAAGGTTGCAACGCCTTCATTCACTTTACACAATGCCTCGGTGAGTTTTCTATATGAGGACCCTGATTTGGATATCGTTGTAAATATGACAGATTTGGCACATTAGTGTAGAGTTGAAAACGAGCTCTCCATAACTCTCGGACATTACAATGGACTGAGAGTAACCTTCCATACATTTTTGAGAGTTAGCCAAAACCCTGATCCAGAGATTTGATTACAACATATGGGAGCAAAAGAGTTGATCCATTTTTAAAAACATCGGGAAGCAGTGATGAATTTCGGGCTCAAAGGTTCTGTGTGCCGTGCGCACACCCAGTGCGTCGCGCGCTGTGGATGCGTCGCACCAGAACAAAACTGCACTATGGATTTGCGCCCAATGTACCGCGCGGCACTAGTGCGCCGCGCCCTAACCCAATGCGCCGTGCCGGCCAAATTTTTCCAAATTCACCCAAATCATGCATCTACTCAACAAATGTGCTTCTAACATCGACACTATCCCAAAATGCCCATGATCTTCAAAAAGTTTGTGGGACTCCATTTGGAGCAACGTAAATGCCTCCCTGATTGATACCCACAAAAGTGATTTCTCCAACTAGCATATAATATGGCACCAATAAATCCATCCCCTGCTCCGGTAGTGTCAACAATTTCTGACGGAAGTATAGCTTCACTGGTATTTTTTATGGCTTTAGATGTGGATTTAATATCTTCAAAACTGAATTCCATTGCATTACGACATTTGGCATCCTCTACAGCAATTCCACGCAAGTTATGGGCAATTTGGAACAAATCTTGACAGTATTCGGGCCTTTTATTGTGTGCGCCGCGCAGGAGGCCCAATGCGCCACGCCTCCTAGGTGCGTTGTGCCTTTGTTAATTTACACTGGGTTCTGAGGCCAAGTGCACCGCGCTCAGCGTATGCGCCGCGCCACCTGTTCTATGCGCCGCGCAAACTTGTAAACAGAGTCTTGGTTTTCCATCTGTTGTAATCCCTAAACCATTTTCGAATTGCAGTTAATGTGCTCGGAAAGTGCTTCTCAACGTTGTTGACATCATTGACAAGTGGCGCCCTTGGATCATCAACCAAAATAGCAACAATTTTCCAATCCAATACACCTTCATCAACCATTGCTAAAGCAGCTAATGGCTTCACTTTGGGTACTCTTCCAATTTTAGCCTGCCTTTCCCCAATCTTCACTACATTAACTGGATCATTGTCATCAAATGCTCCTTTAACTTTTGCATTTGCAAGAGATGAATCTTCCCATGTTCGTGGAAGCAATCCATAGTTCCAATTCATGTTATATGGGTAATATCGAAGTTTTCCCTTTTTAGTGTTTTGCTTGATTGGAAGTTTTCCCTTTTTGTAGTAAAATGTATCTTCAGTTGCAACTTCTATTTTTGCACCTGTTTCCTTTGGTATTTTAACCAAAAAATTGATAACCCCATCTCCTGATTGCAACACCATGCCAAGGTGATATCTCCTTCCCAGTGTTCTCAAAAGAAGAAAACTCTGTAATCCAGAGTTTGTGGCTTATTCTCTCAACTCTGTTTTGGGCATTTTATATCATCGTGTTTCTGATTAACTAAATGATGGATTTTTGTTTGTCTTACAAGGTATAGAGCTGCTGAAGATAATAAGGTGACCAAGGCCTGCATTTGAAATTCTTCATGACGGAAGACTTTACATATTAATTACAAACATTAATTTGAGGATTTCCTCTTCAAAACAAAGTTTTGAAGAGGAATCAACCTTGAGCATTATTGGTGATGGAAATCTGGAGCTGAAACTTGTTGAACCTCCCTCTGGCCTGCTGGCATTATTGGGCACTTTGAAGACACAACTTAATGAAACCCTAGACCTATGATTGACATGATCCTTTGCCCATCAGAAGACCAAATATTGACTGTCATTTAATGAACTTTGATGAAAAAACCTGAGCCAGCAGATGCAAAGTATGAGGGGTAATGACTGACAAGACCCTTTCGTCAGATTATGGCATACCCTTAGCGGAATGCAGCTGAGTGAATCGTGCGAGACACCTAAAAATGAAATGCAAAAAGAGTTTTGATCTCTGACGGAGGACTGACAAGACCGACTCTAACAGTCCCTAGTGAGCCACTTGCCCTGGTGAAGGAGTTGGCCTACTTTGACAACTCGATAGAGTTGGATATTCTACTGGCAAGTGAGCTTGATCTGTGTGTCCATGATCTGATCAGTTGCAGCTTGTTCCATGCAATCTGGATTTAACTCTGTGGGTGTGAGTTGTTCTGCAATGTTGGATGTGTCTAGTAATGGTGGAAAGTATGGCCGAAGGCAGTCCACATTGAACAGTGGGTGGAGGCCAAGGAATGTGGGAATGTTGAGCTCAAATGCATTGTCTCCCACAGCCTTGGTAATGGTGTAAGAACCATATCAGAGTGGTCTGAGTTTTCGATAGGCTCCGATAAGGCATTCCTTTTGCAAATACAACCAGACTTTGTTGCCCACCTGAAACTTGTGTGACGCCCGATGTTGATCATGTCGCTGCTTGTACTTGGCATTTCATTTCTCCAGAATGTCATGGACCTAATGGCAAATATGTTGGATGTTCTCAATGACGCTGTTTGTCTTATCTGTTTCGGACTGGACATGAGCCGAATCTGTGTGAGTAGCTGCAGATGGCATGGCCACATCAATGGGACATAGTGGCTGGAATCCCAAGCCCACCTCAAAAGGGTTGTGGCCAGTCGAGCTGTGGAGAGCCCGGTTGTAGCTTTGCTGAACATAGGGGAGGCTCTCATCCCATGTGCGTGGATGCTTTGAGTTGTACATGTGCAGAATGTGTACGATCAACCTGTTGACAACCTTTGTCTGGCCATCAGTTTGAGGATGGAAGGCTATGGACTTAGTGAGTTTGGTGTCCAGCATCGACCAGAGATTGGACCAAAATGTACTGAGGAACCTGCTATCTCGATCTAAGATGATAAACTGTGGGACCCCAAAGTGTACCCACACTCGTTCAAAGAAGAGTTTAGAGTGGCTTCTGTTGTGATATTCTTCTTGCTGGCCGCCATAATGGCCATCTTCGAGAACCTGTCGACGACCAAAAAAACACAGTCATTTCCATGCTTAGAGGAAGGAAGGCCTGACATGTAATCCATGGAGATGGATTCCCAAGGTCGACTAGGGGTAAGCAGTGGGGTATAGAGGCCTTGCTTCTTGATGGTCGATTTGGCAATGGTGCAGGCAGTGCATGATCTGATGTACTTCCCGACATCCTGTCGAAGATTCGATGAATAGAAATACTTCTGCAGTATTGCCACCATTTTCTCGACCCCGAAATCTCGAGCAGCTCGATTGTAGTGTGCTTCCCAAATCATCTTGGCATGCTGGATTGAAGGAACATAAAGGTGACCGAGGTGGGATAACAGGGCATCCTGGAGGTGAAAATTTGGAACATGTTGACCCTCCAAGAGTGTCTAGTATGTGTGGCCGAATTCTGGGTCACTTTTGTAGAGAAGTGGTCAATCAGAAGTCTCGTGCCCACAAGAGTTGAGCACGGTGGTTAATGCCATGATCGGTGGTCGACTGAGGCAATCTGCAACATTATTGGTGTTGCCCTTCTTATACTTGATATTCGAATGGAACTGTTGCAAGTATGTGGACCACTTCTAATGACAGTCATTCTGCAATTTCCCTTGGGTCTGTATGAACTACAAGGGTCGATGGTCTGTGTGGATGACCATTTCCTTCCCCAAAATGTAATGCTTACATTGTCGGCAAGCCTGCACAATGGAATACATCTCTTTGTCATAAGTGGGATAATTCCGGACTGTGTTTGAAAGTGTATCACTATGATATGCCACTAGATGCCCATGTTGAGTGAGGACTACCCCAATAACATAGTCAGAGGCATCTACCTCGACCTCAAATGGTTGTTGCAAGTCTGGTAATGCAAGCACTGGTGCTGAGCAGAGGCAATATTTCAACTCTGTGAATGCCTTCTGTTGAGATTCAGACCAAAAGAATTTTGCTTTCACTCCTCCCTTGGTGACTTGACTCAAGGGCCAAGTGATATGAGAAAATCCCAACACGAACTTGTGGTAGTAGTTGGCAAGACCTAGAAAGCTGCGAAGCTCTGTAAGAGTGGTTGGAGATGGCAAATCTCGAATGACTTGGATCTTGGCTGGATCCACATGCACCCCCTGTTCATCAATAATGTATCCAAGATACTAAACCTGGGTCATGCCAAAAGTGTATTTCTCCAAATTGGCACATAACTTGTGTTGCCGCAGTGTTTGGAGTACTTGTCGGATGTGGTGGAGGTGCTCTTCCCAACTCTGGCTGAAGATCAGGATGTCATCCAAGTATACCACTACCAATGAGTTGGTGAATGGCCGCAAGATATCATCCATTAGCCTCATGAAGGTTGCAGGAGCATTCGTCAATCCGAAAGGCATAACCAACCATTCAAAAAGGCCCTCCTTGGATTTGAAGGAAGTCTTCCACACATCGGAGGGTTCAATTGGTACCTGATGATATCCTAACTTGAAATTGATCTTGCTAAAATATTTTTCCCCCTTCAGTTGGTCCAGGAGGTCATTAATCTGTGGGATCGGTTACCTATTACGGACAGTGATCTTGCTCAGCGCCCGATAGTCAATACAGAGTCTCCAAGTCCCATCTTTCTTCTGTACCAACACGATCGGGCTCCCACAGGGCGATGAACTTGGACGAATGTGACGTTTCTATAGCAACTCCTAAATCTGCCTCTTGATTTCATCGTTCTCTAGAACAGAGCGCTGATAGATTGGTCCATTGGGCAGTGGTGCACCTGGGGTTAGATTGATGGAGTACTTGACTTGATAGTGTAGAGGAACCCCTATGGGGGAGGTGAAGATGTCCTCGTACTCCTCCATGACCTTGTCCATATGTAGTTGTCGTGCAGAGGGGCCCTATCTGGAGGTCGTGGCCACCGTCTTCTTATTTCCTTGAGGGCGTATCATCAGGAAAACAAATTTCTTGGTTTTGGAAATGAGCTTACTGCATTATTTTGCAGTAACCAAAGAGATGGCGGTATGCGGTGCTACCTCTGGTATCCTGTACAACTTATTTCCCAAAGTAACAATAACAACATGGGGCCTTGATTCATACATAGCATGTCGCTTCCACAAGTATGGTTGTCCTAATAATACATCACAAACTTCAATGGGAGCAATGTCACACAATACCTCATCCATGAAGGGCTTGATGTTGTATGGAAGGCGACACTGCTGGCTCACGCGAAGATCCCATCCTTGGTGAAGCCACCCGATGGTGTATGGTTGTGGATGTGTTGTGGTCGATAAGCCTAGCCGCTTCACAACCTCTGCTGAAATGAGATTCTTTTGGCTCCTGCTGTCGACATTGAACTATAGCGGGGAGCCCTTTACCTACATCTAGGAGTGGAAGAGATGCTCCTCCTCCTCTGGATCTTCATGGTGGCAACGGTGGCATTGGGCTCCGCATCGATAATCTGCTTCCCTTTGTCATTCCCCTTGTCGGGTTCTGACTCAGAGTCGGAACATGCATCTAATTCTGAAACCTTTAGCTTGGCCACCAGTGACTGCTTGGCCCGACACTCACTTGTGTTATGAGTGGAGCTCTTATGGAACTCACACCACTTTCCCATGTCCTTTCTCGGCTTCACAGCACTATTCTTTACTTGCAGCTTTAGCGGGTTGTCTTGGGCCGCCCCGCCTTGGCTTTGTCCTTTGTTCTGCAGTTTGGGTGCACCTTTCCCTTGCTTCGGATTTACAAATCCAAAGTCTCGCTTCTTCTGTTTAAAATTTTGCTTGACCTTGATGGCATATCAGTATGCTGTGCCGAGCAAGGAGATTTTCAGGAATTCTATTTCTTCCTGGATTTACTTGTGCAGGCAGCCATGGTATTTGAGTACAAAATACTACTCCGTATCCTTGATACCCAACTTTGTGCAAAGGGTATAGAAAATATTGGTAAACTCTGGCACGTCTTGATCCCTTCCCTGCCAAGGCGTGGTCCAATTTATGTATTGATCCTCATAGCTTCCGACAGGGTAGTACTGCTCCTTGATGGCATCCTGAAATGAATTCCAAGTGGGTGCGGCTGAAGATCCGGATCAGTGGAGAAGAGAGTAAAATAGTTGAATGTTTAAAGTAGAAGTATTTGACAACAATTTAATTATTTCCAAATAAAAAGGAGAAATATAATTCATTCCATTTTTAATATGAAATTGTTAAAAAATATTATTTATAATAATAAAATTCAATATAGGTAATGTAAAATAAATACTTTTAAATATTTTTATGGACTCTTTATCTCGGTGCTAGTTTGGTTTATATCTTTGGGTGTTGTGGTAGGGAGGGCTATTCTCTATAAAAAAAACTTTTATGGTGCCTATTCTTGAGACTCAACCTTTTAGTTAATCTTGTATGGGACTCGATGAAAGAAGTTTGTCGAATGTGGTTCAAAAATGTATGTTGTTCCAACTTTTTCAATTTCAAAGATGATTAATGATCAGGGTTGGGATTTGGATTTCGCTTTAGCTGTCAGCTAATTTTTTTTTTACGTTTTGGATTTTATACTTCCCTTCAAGAACATGTTATGTTTAAAATTTTTCCCTTCAAGAATGATGTTTTGATAATAAATTAACCCTTCACCAATAAAACTTTGATTAAAAAATTACCTTTAAATAACACATTGACATTAAAAAATTTCACATATTTATTATATTAAAAGAAAAATGATCATATGATATTATTTTGAAAGAATGAAAGCAAAGAGTGATTAGAATGCATACGTAATTTGGTTTGATGTCTAAATCACGAAATAACTATGGAAATCTAGGGTTGGGTCAAACCACAAGTAAAATTGTTGCTCACGTCTACTAAGGCCTTGAGAAAAGACATTAGGGTGAAAAATATAAGGATCTCCAAACAAGTTTCCTAGAATATTAAAGTCCATTTCATTGTGTTTGGGACCTTTAGATGATAGTTGTAGACATCCATAACAACAACAATAACATGTTAGCAGAAGTTATACCTTCATAATGAACCAAGCTAGTGTTAATCGATTGGATTCAATATAAATAAGGTGAGGTTAATTACATAGAAGGTGGTGTTTGTGTCTGCAGAGTTTCCAGGTATCAATTTGATTTGCATATCAATTTTGGCAAATAGATACTCTTGCTTGGATTGAATACCACAACATGTCGTAAAAAAATTTTTTTTACCTTAGCTTAGCTAAAGTTAATTGAGTGAAAAAGGTGTAGCTAGCACAATACGAGAAAGAATTCATATATTATCTGAGGAGTGGTTGAGAGTAAGGTGCAACTTTGTCCATTTTCAAGGATAGGGAAATTTTAAAGTTTGATAGAGAAATCTACCGTGAAACCAAAAGAAAAAAAAAGAAAGAAAAAAAACAAATATTGCTTTTAACAAAAAGCATAATACCTGAAATGAGCAATGTCATCTAGCTTTCTTACAATGACCACGTGTTATTAGGGCATATAAACTCAACTTTTTAAACTTAATTTTTGTTTGAGGATTCCCAATATCAAAAAAGAAGAGGTAGCAGGAGTAGGGAATTAAATTAAATTAATATGTACAATTGAATGAATGTTAACCTTATATACTTAATAATTAATAATGATGACATATGAAAGACCTCACCATGCCCTCATTTAAATTTAGAAAACCTCACCATTAATTTAACGATGAATTTCAACACTTTCCATTAAAATTAGTCTACCCAATAATCTTAAATTTAGAAAACCTCACCATTAATTTAACGATGAATTTCAACACTTTCCATTAAAATTAGTCTACCCAATAATCTTAAATGCCAATTTAATTAGGAATCATAATGATATGAAATATTTGTGAAATATGACACTCGAGATTCAAATTAATCTTAAAAATCTGATAGGCTGTACATAAATTAAACTCAAGAAAAACAAAACAAAACATTACCCTACACAATATTCAGCTTGTGCATCGAGAGTTGATCACCCATGCATGACCAGCATAAGCCCCTGCAAAGAGATTATCAGAGGGTATCTCGTCTCATCAAAATCAAGACTCCAAAAAAAATACTAAAAAAACATTTTTTTTTTTAATTTCTAAAAAGTTATAAAATGCACAATTAGGTGAATGAAGATTTTTGTGATGTATAACTTAACAGCCCATAACAATAATCACAAAATGAAATGAAAATGGTGCGTGGGAGTGAGAGAGTTTATTATACAAACATTTTCCTCTACATAAGTTAGTTAATGAACTAGCGAACTGATCAACATTTTGCTCTTTTTGGAATTTTGTTGAGGATTATTAAAGCGACGGATTTTACATTTTTTTTTTGAATTCTTTGTTTGGAATTTGTCTCTCAATTTGTCATAAAATATTTTTATAAACTCTTTTTAAATATACACGAAAACTTGTTGATGCAATATACATTAAACAACTATGCAGATTTTGTTAGTTATTTCCATGCTAGGTAGATTTTGTTACGTATGGGCTTCTTTGGTGTCTACAAAAGCCGTCCTTAGCAATATGGATAAGGAGGTTAGGCATAGGGATAAATTAGGCGGTGTCAACTATAAATTGAATTTCACATTATAATAGGGTATCATATTAATGATGTTTTGAGGAAAACATATACTATCAAATATACATTTTGTAAATTTCATGACCCAGATTATCTGAAAATTTTAAACATATTTAACGAGCAAAATGGCTTATAACAAACATTTTTCCTGTTAAATGCCAACCCTGCCAGTGATTCCCACTAGTTGGTTCATGCAACTTTTTCACTTCTTTATAGTACAGATCCATCTCCAGACACTTATATATGCTCCCCCTATTCTTCCAAATCATGGGTCATTTCATGACTAAAGTCATTATAAATAGGATTAAGTATATATTATATAAAAATAAAATATAAATAAAATAAAACAAAACAAAATATTAATATAAATAGGGTTAAGTATATATTATATAAAAATAAAATATAAATAAAATAAAACAAAACAAAATATTAATATAATATAATATTTCAATGTATATGTTATATAGTTGAAAAAAAAAATTAAGTACATATTATATAAAATAATTAAAAAAAATAAAATTTTAATTTTAAAATATTTTAAAGCTATTATATATGTTAGTTTTTTTTTCAAGTATAGATATTTTAGTTAATTTTGTATGAAATACAATCTAAAATTGTTGGAATTGTAAATTTAAGCTATATAATTTATATAATCAAATTTCCCAAAAAAAAATTGAGACAAGTACCTATTTGTGCATTCAAAATACTTTAAAAAAAGCATATCTATATATATATATATATATATATATATATATATATATAGATATATAACTAGCATAGACCGAACAAGCATCTAAAGAAATCAAATATTTTTAGGTGCAAGCCCTTTTAAAGTTTTACGCTTTAAAATAAATTTTCACCTCAAAATATTTGATCCTATAAGACCTTGATAAATGTGTGGTTAAAATTATTAATTAATAATAAAAAGAATATATATATATATATATATATATATATATATATATCTATATATATATATATATATCTATATATATATATATATCTATATTCATTCCTACACGTTATATTTTCCTCTTAAAAATAGATTGGAAATTCATTTTAAAAATGAAAAGATATTCTAATTAATAAAATGTAAAAATATTTATTAAATAAATAAATATTTATTATTTGATAATTTAAAATATTTTCAATTGTGGTTCATGGTCACTGAGTGGTAGTTACATCCACGTGTAATAATCTTGATAATTTAAAATATTAAGAAAATATTTTTTTAATTAAATTGATATTTTATAATAAATAAATAAAATGAAATAAAAATTATTATTATGAAACTTTAAAATATAAAATGTTATACAAAATATCTGATAAAGACCAGCTCGAAGAATTATAATATAATAAATTGCACATTACAAATCAGACCTTTACTCATTATGAAAATTGACGTCTCATCATCCAAAAGGTCCACGTGTGCTTCCACTTCAATGCTCCATAATTGACCATGCTCAATTCAGAGAAATCAATGTTTTAATATTGGACTTTCATTGACTTATTACAGGCTCTTCAAAGCCCCGGTAAACAAGGAAGATCTCGATAATTTTAGACAAGACATAGATCACATGCACAGGTAAATTAATACCCAAACGGGAATTTGTATTTTTGCACCGAGAGGCACTCTACAACCCAGTATGGGGGTAGATCTCACGTAAAAACGTAAATGTAAACGTAAAGGTAAACATAAAAATGTAATGTTTATGGAGGTAGATCTCACATAAAAACGTAAATGTAAAAATAAATGTAAACATGTAATGTTTAACATTTAACATATTTATCTTTTCTGAAGTGCTCTGCAACTTGTTCCAGGGTTGGCATTAGGGTTTGACATTAGGTACCATGGCATGAGGCGGAGGGGGGAGTGCTTCTCCCTCCTACAGTCAAGCAGTCACAGATAGAAGCAAGGACGCTGGAAAGCAGTGCTTCAAGAAACCTCTGGAGAAGACAATAGAGGCAACTAACACGAAAATACTGGGAAGAAACGGACCTCAATAAGTTAGTTAATTTTAGAAGTATATGATGAAGAATGGGTGTAGGCGGTGGACTATGAGCACATCCCATTTAGGTGCCGCAAATTCCATGAACATGGGCATCTATACAGAGACTGCCCAACAAACAATATGGAGAGAAATGTGAAAACAATGGCAGATAAAAATCCCGAGGGTTTCACTAAGGTTGGGGGCAAAGGGAAAGGTGGGAAGCGGCCACAAAAAAAGATCAATGAGGAAAGACAGCCAAGCCACAATAGCTTTAAGATCCTAGAAGAAGAAGATGGAAATAAAGAAACTAACCAGGAAACGGAGAACATTATCACTGAGAAGGAAAGGGATGCTAGCATGGAAGATATCATAGAAATCAGCCAGCAAAAGGAGGATCTGCCAAGAAATATGGAGATAAGTAGGGACCATGAGATGACTCCAAGTGAGGTGGGAACGGAGGACCATGAACTGCAGGAGATTCTAGAAAGGGAAAATATAGATCTAGATAAATTTCTGGATCAAGGGATGACCAAAGGAGTGGACTCCCTGCCAAAAGAGGAATATGATAGGGTGCAACAGCTCTTCCTATGGAGATCACAACCGAAGGGCTCTGGAGTCAAAAGAAATCATGATAGCCAGGAGCATGGAGGGTTCAAAATGATGGAGGAGATACAGGCACAATCTCCAAAGAACCCAGGCAAGAAAAGAGGAAGAAAAAGACAGAAGGAGTTGCTGAACGAATGTGGGAAACTCTTGATCAACTTAGGTAAGACAAAATATCTCACCAGTAATTCCTTTACCATCCTTTCTTAATGAAGCTCACAACCTGGAATATTAGAGGCATAGGAAATAGAAGGAAACAAAGAAATCTCAGTAATAGAATAAAAGAAGAAAAACCAGATATGGTTTTTATTCAGGAGACAAAATGTTCGATGGATAAGATTAGAGAAATTCATAATAAATGGCTAATCAAGTATGAGTATTTAGAGGTTAAAGAAAATAACTCGGCGGGGGGGATTCTTATGCTCTGGGATCCCCAAAAATTTGGAATCCTGGATGTTGAAGCATCCAGGAACTATCTTTCTTTGGTATGTCAACCTTTAGGTGATCAGAAGATATACATGATCACAAATGTCTATGGACCTCAAAAGCTAGAAGATAAAATCAGGCTTCTCACCTCCCTTGAGGAACTAAGAGCAAGACACCCTAGTATGCCCTGGATCGTTGCAGGAGATTTCAATATGATAAGATCTCTTACAGAGAAAAAAGGCAGTATCAGACAGCTAGGCAGAGACTCCATGGCCTTCTAGCACTTCATAAGGAACATGGGGTTAGTGGACACTGAAACAATCAATGGGACCTTCACCTGGAACAACAAGAGGGGAGGGGCTTCACAAGTTGCCTCTAAACTCGATAGATTTATCATTTCAGAGGACCTCTTTCTTTCAAGACCTGCCATATCAACTTCTATTCTTCCCTTTCAAGGTTCAAACCATTGGCCTGTACAACTGGAAGCCACTTTTATGTGTACACCAAGAAACATACCCTTCAGATTTGAAAATTCCTGGCTCTCTCACCCTGAATTCACCAGCAATATTGACAAATGGTGGAGAGAGGATCTGAACATTCAAGGCACTAGAATGTTCCTACTCCAACAGAAACTTAAACATATCAAATCCAGGCTTAAATATTGGAACAAAGAGGAATTTGGCAATATATTCAAAGCCAAAAGAGAAGTTGAGAAGAAACTCCAGGAGATCAATCAGATTAGCATCACAGATGGCTTTACTGATGAGCGGAAAAAGCTAGCTGACTCTCTGCAGGAAGAATGGGAAGATCAGTGCAGGCAAGAGGAAATTTTCTGGAGACAGAAGTCGAGGGTGCAGTGGATTAGAGAGGGAGAAAGAAACACAAAGTTCTTTCATAAATCCACCATGGATCACAGTGCACACAACAGAATCACAAAGCTCAAAGATTCTCAAGGGATAGAAATCACCTCTCACAAAGATATGGAATCTATCCTTGTTCAACACTTCCTCAGTATAGCAGAGGAGCCTTTGGTGGATAGATCCCTCAGCTAGTGATGAGAGAGGACAACCAAAACCTTAACAGGCCAGTAGCGAAAGAGGAGGTCAGTGAAGTGATTAATGAAATGCAAAATGGAAAAGCTCCAGGCCCAGATGGGTTCAATGTAGACTTCTTCAAAGCCTGTTGGAAAATAGTCAAACAGGATATCCTTGAGGTGGTGGAAGACTCAAGAAGATCCAAAAAGGTTCTGAAGGCTCTTAATGCTTCCTTCATAGCTTTAATCCCAAAACAAGAAAAAGCCATGACTCCAGATAGATTCAGACCCATAGCTTTATGTAATGTGGTGTACAAAATTATTTCCAAGGTGATCGCCAATAAACTCAAGCCCCTCTTACCAGCTCTCATCTCATAGGAGAAAACAGGCTATGTGGAAGGAAGACAAATCCTCAATAACATCATCCAAGCTCACGAGGTGGTACACTTTCTCAAAAGCAACAAACCAGCTGGTATGATAATTCAGCTGGACCTAGCAAAAGCCTACGACAAGCTAAGTTGGTCTTATATAAGGGCAGTTCTAAGAGCATATGGCTTCGACCAAAACTGGATAAGATAGGTTATGGCACTAGTTACCACGACCAATTTTTCCATCCTCCTCAATGGTGCTCCTTCAAGAACTTTCACACCCTCCAGAGGTCTCAGAAAAGGGGATCCGCTCTCGCCCTTCCTCTTTGTTCTCATGATGGAAGGGCTAGGCAGAGCGATTAAAATGGCAAATGTTGAAGGAAGAATCCAGGGTATCAAACTCACCTTGGATGGAGAGGCAAATACTCATCAACAATTTGTGGATGACACAATGTTGCAGGGCATACCCACAGTCAGGGAAGCCAGAGCAATCAAACAAATCTTAAATGACTTTGCTATGGCAGCTAGCACAGAGGTAAGTCTCAACAAATCAAAAGTTTTTTTCTTTAACACTGACATTGCTATTTAGAGAAACATCACCAGGATTCTTGGGTTTCAAAGGGACCGGTTACCTTCCAAGTATCTGGGCATACCTCTCACAGATAAGCCTCTAAGCAAGGGAGTATGGGAGAAAATAATAAATAAAATTTAGGACAAGATTAGAAAATGGACATGCAGGTCTTTAAATTTGGCGTGGTGACTTGTGCTCACACAGGCTATCTTGCAGGCAATTCCCATTTTCATGTTCTCAGCTCTTCCTGCTCCTAAAGGAGTTCAGTAATAGATCAGGAGCATACAAAGGGATTTTCTATGGGGCAGAGGAGAAGAGAAAAAGAAATGGGCTCTAGTGGCCTGGGATAAGATCTGCAGACCCAAGAGCCATGGTGGTTTGGGGCTTCATGACCCTGAAACCCTCAGCAGAGTTTCGGGAGCTAAACTCTGGTGGAGGTGGATCAAGGAATCAGCAACCCCCTAGGCCAAGATTTGGAAACAAAAATATCGCAAGAATTGGCAGGAGAAGGATCACATTCGAATGTCACAGCATATTAAGGGCTCCCACATTTGGAACCTTACCTGGGAAAATAAAGGTATTTTTCAGCAGCATAGTTTCTGGGAGATCCGAGATGGGAACCTGGCTTGGTTTTGGGAGGATAACTGGAAACAGGAACCCAACGTGTATAAGGATGAATTCGTAGCTCTCAAGCATGATACTGATAACAAAGGTCTACGCATGGTAAATGAATTCTGGGACCAAGTAAGGAACAGTGGAAAATGGAGAATTTGGAAGGATCTAGGCCATAGTGAAGAGAGTCCTTTGAAGGCCCAGGTAGACTCTCTTGCTCAGGAGCTAGAACATAGGAGGATTTTGGTTTCCTCCTTGCCTGACCAACTAATATGGGGAAGTAACACCGAAGGAAACTTCAACCTCAAAGAAGCTAAATAGGTAGTAACATGGTTTAACTACCAAAACCCTGATCAGGAATGGAAGAATATTTGGCAGAGACCCCACTGGATGAAAATAAAGTTATTCATTTGGCTAATTCATCAAAGGAAAATTTTAACTTGGGAGAATCTCCTAAAAAAAGGCTTCACTAGCCCATCCAAATGTTATTTATGTGGCTTACAAGAGGAGACGATGGATCATCTTCTCAACCTTTGCCCTTTCACCTCTACTGTGTGGAAATGGGTGGCTTCAATCTTTAGGCACACTGATAGGGATAGACTCAACATCTCAAACACTTTGAAGAATTGGAGGAAAAATCTCTCAGGGAATGAAATCATCAATAAAGCATGGACTCTGGTTCCAGGCTTTGTTATCTGGGATGTTTGGAAAGAACATAATAGTAGGATCTTCAAGAACAAAGCAAGCAAGCCCCAGCACGTAATTGATCAAATTTTAAGGCAGCTCAAAGACAATCAAAATATTGTTGTGGAAACTTCCCAAGGACCCCCCTCTGCCCCAAGATGCATGTATACTACTGCATTTGGGTCTCCAGTCTATAGGCTCGCAGGGCATAACTAAGGGTGTGAGCCAAATAAATGCAGATATAAATATTTGGAAGCCTCCTCTACATGGTTTCCTAAAAGTCAATATAGATGGTGCGTCTAAGGGAAACCCAGGGTTAGCTGGTTTTGGGGGTGTTGTAAGAGATTACCAGGGACGAATAAAGGATATCTTTCATGGCCATTTGGGGAAGGCCACTAATAACATGGCAGAACCCATGGCCTTAGAGCAATGCCTGGAAATCTTGGTGAACTCAAACTCACACAATGTCATCATTGAAGCAAAATCGGAATTGATTATTAGAGCGGCCAAGAAAATATGCAACTGTACGACACCGGATAAAGTGTCGAAACATTGGAGGCTATCACAAGTCTTTCTGCATATTTATACCCACCTGCAAACCTTAAAAATTGTACACTTTGTCCATGTGAAAAGAAAAGCTAATATGCTAGTTAATCATCTAGCGAATGAAGGAGTGATCAGTAAGGAAAGCGACACTCGGCTCGTTTGGGAGCTAATACCCCCAGGCAAACTGTTAGAGGATTGCCTCTGTCAAGCTGCCAAAGATAGGGATTGTTGGATCAACAGGCTGGATCGATGAAGCTCAGGAGACAGGCGACAGTATATGGTTTCTTAAATTGTTTGCTTGTTGATTGGAAGCAGTTCGCAGATTGTATTGGCATCAATATTCCAACGGATTTGAGCAGATGGTCGAGAACAGTGGAGGAAGACCAAGGATGCAGTGGCGTGGAGATTGATTTTGGACTGATAGATCTCGGTTGTATCAGATCTATGGTGTTGGGGCGAGGGAGTTACCCGACAGTTAACGAGAAGAAGTGGGTTGGAGAAGCCCACAAGTGGATTTCGGGTGGAGGAAAGGCCGTAAGTGTTGAAAATGCAACAAGATGATGGAGCTTAGTGGAAAGGAGTCGCCTTCACTAAGTGGGCCCGTAGGCTATTTTTGGCGCAAAGTCTATTTTTAGACTATGTCTATTTTTAGACATATGGATCATGGTCTATGAGTTGCAGGATGCTGTTTATGGATGATTGGTCATGTTGGGAAAAAATAGATGGACTTCTATTTTTTGTTCACAACGGAGTGATCAAAGTCTATTTTTAGACTGCCAGGATAAAAATAGAAACAGTCAAATATTATTAGCCCTTAGTAATATTTGGACTCTAAACATTATCTTATTCTCTTTGAGCACTTCAGTTCGAGCTATGGATGTGGCACATGCAGCTGACAGAAGGAATCACGTGGTTTCTTATGTGTTAGTTGAGCTATTGCATGGAGGACTTCAGTTAGAACTCATGCATGTGAGTTCTGTGGAGTTGGATGTGGAGTTGATGGAGTTGTGTTCAGTTGAACTAGTTGTATTCAGTCTAACTGGAGAATACACTAGTGATGAGTTGTGTGAATTAATTATTAATTAATTCACTAATTATTAACTCATAAATCAACTAAAGAATACATCAGTTAACTCAGTGCATGGACAGTTCAGTGGAGACAAGTGTTAGAGGTGAGTGAAAGGGCAAGACAGTTGTCAGTTGTGACTATAGTTGTGCATGAGATTTGCACAATCAATGGGATTGAGTAATGCCAATGAGGATTGCGTGTTTCAGCCAAGGAAATACGAGTTTGGTTCAGCCATTCATCATTCATTCTCTTGTAGGATTGCGCAGTGCAGGCAGGCAAACAGTGGAGGAGATTTGAGGCATCAGATCTGAGCTAGTTTGTGTGTAACAGGTGGAGATAGTACTGAGTACTTGCGAGGAGTATTGTACTATGTATTGTTACATGTTCTCAATCATTATAATATACAGATAGTATTGGGTTTTCAGCTGTATGCTTTCCCCGGGTTACATACTATGTTAATGTGTGCATGTGATTGATGTTTCATTGTTTTTAATGCTGCTAAATTGATGATCAACTAGAGGAGGTTATGTATTATGCATGTATTCCGCAATAGTGTATAATCGGGATAATCTTTGTGAATAAGTGTTTATTATTCAAAATTTCTACATGGTATCAGAGGTGGTTGATTTGTAGAAAAAGTTCTACAGGATATCAAAGCGGGATTGATCATCAGATCTATTATTCAGAAAATGTTTACATTTTATTTCTTCAGGCAGAGTCTGTAATTGGGCCAGGTAGCTTCTGGATTCATCCTTCTTTTGGAAGGTGAGATATCCGGTGAATGCCCATATATTCAATCTCTGTACGAGAAATACTTTGTTCTCACGAATTTTAGATCAGAAGCGGTTGAGTTTTGAGCTGGTGGAGTTCGAATTTGCAGCAGTGTTTTCTTGGTGTCAAATTTGAAATGTCTCTCAACGGATTGCGATTGGAGTATGCTCTTGAAGGAAGCTCGAACTATATTGCATGGAAAGATAGGATGGAGGCGGTGTTAGATGATAATGGGTTGAAGGATTTCATAGAGGCTGAGGTCCCAAAACCTACTGATGCTGCTGAAGCTGTGGTTTGGCAAAAGAAGACAACAAAGTGTCGAAGGATTCTGTTGGAGGGCGTGAAGGATCACATTGTGTCTAGCCTGCATGGAAAGGCTTCTCCATACTTGATGTGGAAAGCGTTGACAGATCTATTCCAAAGCAAGAGTTACCAAAGGAAGTTGGCGCTCAAGGATAAACTCAGAAACATTAAGTGTGAGAATGGAGACAGTATTCCTAGGTATCTCATGAAGTTCACCCAGTGCTGGGATGAGCTGGGAAGTGTGGGAGTGACAGTCGATGATGAGGACTTGGTGAGATTGGCTCTCCTTGGTCTTCCGAAGAGTTGGCATTCCTATCAGGACTCTGTCAATGGTCGGGAGAAATTGCCAGGATGGGAGAGAGATAGTGAGACTTTGGTCGGATCTTGTGCAAGAGGAGATCAGACAGAGCACCAGAGACAGTTCTTCATCCATGCATGATGAGGAGAATTGTGCCTTAGCGAGTAAGGTGAAGAAGGGGAAGGAGAAGTGTTCTCTTTCCGAATCCAGTTCTTCCAATGATGGGAAGAAGGTTGACAAGTCGAAGGTGAGATGCTTTCGTTGTCATGAGTTCAGCCATTATGCTACTAATTGCCCAAAGAAGAAGTCCCAGATGGGATCTGGGGAAGGATCTGAAGGTGAGGCACTTTCTTCACAGTTTGAGTTGGATTTCACACTCTTCACATGCATGGTTTCATCCATGGTGGGAAGTGGTTGGTTTCTTGACAGTGGAGCTTCTTTCCACATGACCGGTGACAAAAGTTTGTTCAGTACTTTGGAGGAGAAAGATCTCCAGATACTCATAGCGATGGGTAATGATGAGAAGTATAGTGTCTCAGGTGTAGGCATGGTTATTTTTCAGAGGGAGCATGGAGCTTGCCTTACCTTGACCGATGTCAAGTATGTACCAGGACTGAAGAGAAACTTGGTGTCGATCGCGATGCTGGAAGACAGAGGCTATGATGTATTCTTCAGTAAGGGAAAGGTTTTCCTTAGACATATCATCACTAGACAGGTGAAGCAGATTGGTTCACGGGTCAAGAACCTGTATGCTCTTGAGGTTCAAGATGCATGCAAAGCCTTGAGTAGCGAGGCAACTGATGGAGACTTGGTGGTTGAGAGGGAGGGTATATTACCTCTCAACATGCAGTACGAGAAGAAGTCTCAGACAATTGTGGAGGAGCTACGGTTGGTGCAGCAGCTTCAGGAGGTTGTGGAGCAGCCACAACAAGGGAAGCTGAGAGGAGATCGAGTAGAGACATCTACTCATGCAAAGACCTCCAGTAGGGGGAAACTTCGAGCCAAGTGGGCTGAGGGATCGCATGCAGCCATACCTCCAGGTAGGAGGTGGGGTGATGTGGATTGATCGTCCCAAGGAGGAGGGGCAGGATCCTTGAGGTACCCAACCTCTTGGATGAGACCTTGCTACGAGAGCCCCGATGTGGAGTAGCAGGAACTGACTGATTGGGTAGAGACAGATGCAGATGGAGCAGCAGAGAGAGCGACAGTGTAGGGAATCCCAGGACAGCGCATAGCTAGCAGGCTGCAGCAATGCGAGAGGCACAAGTGTTTTTCACAGTGCTAGGTGGCACAGAGAGGTGTGCAATGGTGCGAGATGCATGGAGATGTTGCAGCAACGCAGATTTCAGAGAGGGATCACTTGTCAGCAGCAGGTAGAGCTTCAGCATCAGAGTATGTTCCTAGCCCAATAGAGTGGTCAGTTGGGAGTGATTTTGTTCCAAGTGTTGTTGGCGCAAGTGGATCGGGCAAATGTGTTGCATGAAGAACATTCCAGAGTTGCAGGATAGGGGTTGCAGATAATCCATATCTTGTTGAGAGGGAGTGTTGAAAATGCAACAAGATGATGGAGCTTACTGGAAAGGAGTCGCCTTCACTAAGTGGGCCCGCAGGCTATTTTTGATGCAAAGTCTATTTTTAGACTATGTCTATTTTTAGACATATGCATCATGGTCTATGAGTTGCAGGATGTTGTTTATGGATGATTGGTCATGTTGGGAAAAAATAGATGGACTTCTATTTTTGGTTCACAGCGGATTGATCAGAGTCTATTTTTAGACTACCAGGATAAAAATAGAAACAATCAAATATTATTAGCCCTTAGTAATATTTGGACTCTAAACATTATCTTATTCTCTTTGAGCACTTTAGTTCGAGCTACGGATGTGGCACATGCAGCTGACAGAAGGAATCACGTGGTTTATTATGTGTTAGTTGAGCTATTGCATGGAGGACTTCAGTTAGAACTCATGCATGTGAGTTCTATGGAGTTGGATGTGGAGTTGATGGAGTTGTGTTCAGTTGAACTAGTTGTATTCAGTCTAACTGGAGAATACACTAGTGATGAGTTGTGTGAATTAATTATTAATTAATTCACTAATTAATAACTCATAAATCAACTAAAGAATACATCAGTTAACTCAGTGCATGGACAGTTCAGTGGAGACAAGTGTTAGAGGTGAGTGAAAGGGCAAGACAGCTGTCAGTTGTGACTATAGTTGTGCATGAGATTTGCACAATCAATGGGATTGAGTAATGCCAATGAGGATTGTGTGTTTCAGCCAAGGAAATACGAGTTTGGTTCAGCCATTCATCATTCATTCTCTTTTAGGATTGCGCAGTGCAGGCATGCAAACAGTGGAGGAGATTTGAGGCATCATATCTGAGCTAGTTTGTGTGTAACAGGTGGAGATAGTACTGAGTACTTGTGAGGAGTATTGTACTATGTATTGTTACATGTTCTCAATCATTATAATACACAGATAGTGTGGGGTTTTCAGCTGTATGCTTTCCCCGGGTTACATACTGTGTTAATGTGCGCATGCGATTGATGTTTCATTGTTTTTAATGCTGCTAAATTGATGATCAACGTAGAGAAGGTTATGTATTATGCATGTATTCTGCAATAGTGTATAATCGGGATAATCTCTATTAATAAGTGTTTATTATTCAAAATTTCTATAGTAAGCGGTAATTCCCCATTGGCTCTGATTCCATACACACAGTGACACATAACAACGAGATGAGAGAGGGAAACCGCTTTTCGGGCGGATTTGGAGTGTGCAAGTTAACCGGCCGAAATAGATGTGAGTCGCTAGATCTGGTGGAGTGAGATCAACGGTTGACAGTCGAGGAGCTTGTTTCGAAGTTGGGAAGGGTTGTGACCGTTGGATCTTGAATAGATCAATGGTGTGGAAGTGCCGACGATTCTTTTGAAGGGCGAATCTCAAACTTTTATAAATTTTGGTTTGAGTTACCGTCGGGTCCGGAGTAGTAGAAACGGGTTGGGAAACTCACAAGTGGATTTTGGGCGAAGGAAAAGTTGTGAATGGTATTTCCCAGTTGGCTCTGATTCCACTCACTCAGTGACACATATCAGCAAGGTGAGAGAGGGAAACCGCTTTTCGGGTGGATTTGAAGTGCGCAAGTTAACCGGCTGAAATACGTGTGAGTCGTTAGATCTGGTGGAGCGAGATCGACGGTTGACAGTCGAGGAGCATGTTTCATAATCGGGAAGTGTTGTGACCATTGGATCTTGGATAGATCAACGGTGAAGAAATGACATCGTTTCTTTAGAGGGGTGGATTTCAAATTCTTTAAACTATGGTTGGTGTTAACGTCGGGTCTGGATTAGTGGAAGTTTAGTAGAACTCTGCGACTCCTGGAGGGGTTTGTTAGCTTAGCAGAAGCTCTAAAGTTGTCAGTGGATGACAGAGAGTCCTTGGGAGTTTAACACTCCTTCCTGTTTTCAAGTTTTTGGAAATCCGTGTGAATTGGCTTGATCCTAGCTTTGTTTTTCCTGTTGATGGCATTCCCACAACAGGCTGGTTCTTGTTGGGGTCTTTTCACTTGCAAAGACGTGTAACATATGTAATGTACTTGTATGGTTAATAGAAGGCTTCATACTTACTTGATTAAAAAAAAACATTTAAC
This sequence comes from Pinus tabuliformis, assembly GCA_031772625.1. Classification (NCBI taxonomy): domain Eukaryota; kingdom Viridiplantae; phylum Streptophyta; class Pinopsida; order Pinales; family Pinaceae; genus Pinus; species Pinus tabuliformis. The sequence continues at coordinate 86,644,443 of CM062808.1, read as the reverse complement.
ATATTTGACATTTACTTCTAGATCCATCTTAACTACGGATCTATCAAGCAACGCGAGGGATTAAATGTCTTGAGATGCAAACCTCTTTTTTGAGTGTAAAACTTGAGGAAAGGTTTGCATCTCGAGATATTTGATCCCTCTCGGCGCTTGATAGATTCGAAGTTAATATGGATCTAGGTTGGCTTCAGCCATGTGCGGCCAAAGAAAATCTAGCGAACATATGGTTAATTTTATCAATAATATGTAAATTCATCTAATATGAATATAATCATTTTAAATATGATAAATACACATAATATTAATATAATCATTTTTAATACTTGCATCCAATACAAATTTTTAATTGAAGGTTAGAACACTTAATGATGAAAAAATAAAAAAAAAAAAAAATTTAGTCAAATATAAATAATTTACAATGTGATTAGTCTCAATCTCTCTTCTTCTGACTTTCTTATTTTCACACCTACTACTTTTTCCATATTTTCATATCGTTCATATGAAAAGGGAGGTTGAAATCATAGATTATTCAAATCTTTAACTCAAGATATCACTATAAACGTCATACCCTGTCTCTCTTGCTTCCCGATATTAATAGTAGCTTCCTATGTAGTTTTTGTAAGGAATAATTTGATAGATCTACCAAAAATAGTAGAGGATTTACAAGAACATCTACAAAATCTTCCAGAATCATGACGTGGAGAAAGATTAATGCAATTTGGAATTATATTGAGAGGTACATGTGCATATTGGAATAAGTGTCGTGTTGAGCTATCTGATTCGGTTCAACTGATTGGGTGTCCCAAAATATTCATTACATTAAGTGTAGAAGATATGCAATGGCCAGATTTACATAAATTAATGTTGTTGGTTGTGGAGCCTGATTATCTTCTTTATTCAGAGGTACCACTACATTGGACCCCAGTTCGTAATGTGGCGGCAATGCTTCCCGTAATGGCCTTGTAAAATGTTGTAATTTTATAGTCAATCTGGGCCGTTCATTAGGCGGAGATCTAACGGTAGAAGTTATGTTTAATTTAGGGTTTTTTGCCCTAGAAGGAAACCCCTTGCTATATATGAGGGAATTGTATTGCATCTATGTAGATCTGTATTCTGAGTGAGAAAGAGAGAGGAGATTGTGTGAGAGCGAAAAGGGAATTAAAACAAATCTGTTGTAGGTTGTATCTCTTCAGTTTGTTGGATAATATAAAAGGAAGGATTGGCTGTTTCCCGTGGATGTAGCCTAAATTGGGTGAACGATATATATCTGTGTCTCTCTTGTTTTATGTGTTTTCTGTGTTTATATTTCTGCAATATATTTTGTGTTCCATTGCTCTGTAATATATAATTTTCGAACAAATGTCGGGTACATGTCCTACAGATCTAGTAGAAGAAAGAAAATGGAGACGACAAAATGTAATTGATGATCCTCATATTGTAGCATATTATATGTACCTAAGGCATACAATATTTCGAGATGAAAATTTTGAGCATTTTCATCATGCTACAAATTATTGGTGTCTATATGAGTGGAAACATTGCGGATCTCCACACGTACATGGATTTCTATGGTTAAAATATTCTCCTAACATGGACACTTTGAACTAGAATGATCCTACACAGGCTAAACTTGCTAAAGAATATTTTGATGGATGTGTACATGCAATGAATCCATGAGATTGACATCAAAGACATATTCAATTTAGACTTAATGTTGATGATCATACTTTCTTAAAGGATACACAACAAATATTTCAATCTGATCCTATGATTGATTATCAATAACTTCTTAATTGTATTGAGTGTAATATCACATCCAATGAAAGATTTTTCTTCCGAAAGAAAGCGAGAAGATTGGTACGTCGATATAAGGCATCTGGGATCTATGTGATGAGTCAAAAATCTATGTTGATGAGAATGGAGAAAAGGAATATGAACCAAGACAAAATGATCATATATTGAATAGGCAGAATTGTGAAACATTGATGATGTGGAGGGCTCATATAGATTGGAAACATGTTCTTTCAAAGCATGTCGTCATTAATTACATAACAAAATATGCTGCAAAATCTCAAAAAGTATCAGAAAAATTCCATCATATGTTGATGCGTTTATCTTCTAATCAAAATCCAAATGAACTTGCAACATGTGTATACAAGAGTTTGTTGTCTAAAACTATTGTTGACAGAGATACTGATGCACAAGAGACATGTAATTTGCTTCTAGAGCTCCCTCTTTCTAAATGTAGTCTTCAATTTCTGGTTCTAAATGTTGGTATGAAGGTTTTCAAACAAGTACAAGTTGATACATATGATTCTGACAATGATAATTCCCTTATTGATGCATATAGCAAGAGACCTATTGATATTTATCACCTTCCATTGATATATGTCGCAAAATCATGGTCATATGATAAATGTCGTTGTGGGCAAAAATTATTACAACAAATTAATGAAGCTATTGTACGTGTGTTCCCTTGATTAACCTCAATTCCTAATCAAGAATATGACAAGTTTGTTTAATTTTGTTGGTTTGAGTTATTACTATACAAGACCTTTTGTGATTTTAACAAAGATATAGGTCAAACAAATGATGAGATAGTGCATAATTGGGAAAACTTTCGATACCAACCATGGCATGTTGATCACAATCCATTGCCTCCATTTGATCTAGTTGAATCTAATGAAGAAGAAGTTCAAAATCCACTTGCATATTTTAGAGAGATTGAGTGGGAGATTCTTTGTGGATTGTATAAGAATAAATATATAAAATTACAATGAATTTGAGATGCTGGGACATAGAGATCGCGAATGTGCATATAATTGGAATACATTTTTTTTTAATGAAGTCATGTCTAATCATTCTATTCATTTCATATCTAAAAAGTGAAAGTTGAATTCCCTTTGCACTAACCAGCTTGGAAACTCTTACTCCTTTGAAAGTCTTAGTGCTAAGCAGAGAAAAGCATTTGATATTATCTTTGACCATAATAGATCAGGGGTTGTCCTATTACTCATGCTAATCCAAGGAACTGCAGATACAAGAAATTCTTATTTTACTGGAACCATTAAAAAATCACTTGAAAATAAGTCATTTCCTGGGAAGATTCCATTACAAATTTTAGCTCCTACAAGGGTTGCAACTTTCAATATATCTACAAAAACAATTCATTCAACACTTCAAATTCCAATCAAAGACATAAAACCTCTTGAAAAACAAATTTTACTTACATTCCAATAAGAGATGAATCATGTGAAATATATTCTGATAGATGAAATGAATTTTATTGGAAGACATCTATTAACAAACATTGATTCAAGACTTCGACGGGCTTTCCCTAAAAATGAAAAATTTATTTTTGGTGGGAGATAAATTATATTTATCGGTGATTTAGGACAATTGCCACTTTTTATGGATAAACATGTATATGCATGTATTCTTCTTGCAAAATAATAATGGAGGTCATTCACAACAATTGTGACTCTTGATACTGTGTTTCAACAAGATGGACAAAACAATCAACAAATAAATTTTAGCAATTTGTTGATGAATGTAAGGGATGCAACACCAACTATGGAAGACTGGAAATTACTCATGAATTATACAAATACACACTTAGATACTTCCACAATATAGACATTTGATAAGGAAATACATTTGTTTGCGACAAATGATTATGTACAAAATCATAATAAGCTTTGTTTAAGAAACCTAAATTTTCCCATTGCAACCAACATGGCTACAAAAGGAAAAAAGAAAATACATGGAAATAGATGAGGAAGAAATGGAACTTGAGTTACTTATTGTAGTTGGAGCTCGAGTGATGCTTGCATCAAACATTTGGATTGATGCAGGACTCGTAAATGGTGCTCTTGGAATTGTAGAAAAAATTGTGTATAACCCTAAAGTTTCACCCCCAAAACTGCCCACATATGTTTTAGTAAGATTTGATAAATACATGGGAGTGCCATGGGATGAATAATCCCCTCAAATAGTTCCAACACCCATTGGGAGAGGTAATAGAAACCAACTTCTTTTGAAACTTTCTTGGGGCTTAACAATCCATAATTCAAATGGATTAAATTTGGAGAAAGATACTATTAATATCGGGAATCAAGAGAGACAGAGTATGATGTTTACAACGATATCTTGAGTTAAATATTTAAATGGTCTACAATCTCAACCTCCCTTTTCATATGAATGATATGAAAAGATGGCAAAAGTAGCAGGCGTGAAAATAAGAAAAGCAGAAGAAGAGATATTGAGAGTAATCACATTGTAAATTATTTATATTTGGCTAAAATGTTTTTTTTTTCTTTTTTCATCATTAAGTGTACTAACTTTCAATTAAAAATTTGTATTGGATGCATGTATTAAAAATGATTATATTAATATTATATGTATTTATCATATTTAAAATTATTATATTAATATTAGATGAGTTTACATATTATTGATAAAATTAAGCATATGTTTATTAGATTTTCTTTGGTCGTACACGACTGAAACCAACCTAGATCCATCTTAACTCCAGATCTATCAAGCACCGAGAGGGATCAAATCTCTCGAGATGCAAACCTTTCCTCAAAATTTTCACTCAAAAAATAGGTTTACACCTTGAGATATTTGATCCCTCTCGGCGCTTGATAGATCCAAAGTTAAGATGGATCTAGGCTTGTAGATGCCAATGGTTGTATGAAAGCCCCTCTCTCCAGAATATATCTAGATCATGCAGGTGAATATATTGTTGAATTAATTTATTTAATTTAAATTTGTTGTTACCATAAACATGGATCTGAGGATGAATGTTGTCGAAACAATTGGAATTGAGGAGTCAGTAAAAGAGATTATTGATCTTTTGGAATGGGCAAGTGAGAAAAATGTTATTGCAATTATGGTGCATGGATTCAAAGGAATATGTAAGACCACCCTTGCAGAAGACGTATTTTCTCTCGTTGACATTCAAGGATGTAATTATTCTACAATTCAACTATTTTAAAATATAGATTCAACTCTAAACATAATGGAATTGCAGAGATTAATTTTACAAGATTTGATGGCATGTGGGGAGAATACTCCAGATATTAGAAAGCAAGAAGATGGACAACTAGAAATGGCTCTGATATTAGAGAAAGTGGCCTCTTTTATTTACATTGACAATTTTTTGGTGCAGCATGAGCTTGGGCAGCTTTTACCCAAAAACTTGAAGACAATGAAGAAAGTGAGGATGCTTCTCACTACACGAGACATGAGGGTGCGTGAAGGGTGTAGAATGAAAACCAAAGTTTATGCTATGAACGACCTTCCTGAAAAAGAAGACATGAATCCTTTAGAGAGAGATGTCTATGATGAAACAGATGACAAGGAGAACCAACTAAATTCTACCCAATTGAATAAGATTGTACATCCATATGGTGGAATTCCAAAACTTTTGGAACTAGTAGGAGGATTCATACATGAAGAAGAGGATAAGAAAAAATATTATAGAAGATTGATGAAAGAGAAACAAAAATGGGACATTGAAATTAGGAAAATACAATCCTACCTCTTTGCATATGACTATCTCCCTGAGGTAGTGAAAGATCCAATTTTGAACATTTATTCCTTTCTTAAAGGATGGTATTGGGACACAGTGGCAGATATTGTGGGAGAGATTGAAATTCATATGTTGGAAAGTAGAGAACTTGTCACTAGAGGCATAAATGGGGTTGTTGTTGTACACGATGTAATTTTGTCAATAGGTCTCGAAAAGACAAAGGGAATGAGATTCATATTCACCAGTGGAAAGCAACTTAAGGATCTTCTAAATGAGAAGGTATCAAATCATGAAATTAATATTATTCCATATGTTTGTATTGTTTGTCTATATTCCAAAGGGGCAAGGAGTAGATCTAGATCAAAATCTTTATTTTGAGATGAGAACGAAGATAGTAGGAGACGAGAAGGGAGCTTTTTGACAAGCTGTTACATTGAAGAATTTTTGTTGGGTAACTGTAGAAGTTACAACAAGTAGAAGACACTTGAAGAAAGAAGTGGAGAGAAAAATATAGAGTTGTTAAGAGAATTGTTTCCAACTAGAAAGATGGAAACCACTCACATATTTAGAAAGAATTATGCATCAGAGAAGGTATTAAGTTCTAACTTTCTGTATATTTATTTTTTAAACAAAATTTACCATATCTAGATATATAACAAATTTTGCATCACATTATTAACTCTAATTTATTTTGCTTACATTGATAATTGTAGGCTTCAAATGAAAACTCCAAACCTTGTACCTATGGAGTAGAAGAATTGAAAGGAAAAAGGATTTTGTTGACATCATGCCTCTTGACATCTGTTATGATATTCGTCTGGGGTCTTTGATCCAACTGTATAACACAATTAAAGAGGCATTTAATTTAGAAGTTATATCAATTCCACTTGTGCAGCCATAAGATTGGAGGTGTTTGAACAATTGTAAGGAGACATTTCGTGGCTAGTCCTTCAAAATCGATGGATATTAAGAAGAGTAGTGAAGTATTTTCTCATTAAAGGGTGTCTACCAGACCAACAATATGAATTATGGGAGAGGAGATTACAATATTGTATGTAACTATAATCACTATAATAGAAGCAAATGGGAAGGTCTTTACAACTGATAAACGTGTCTTGCCATTGCGAGATAGGTGGGGGTCAAAATATTATCCCTTTACCGTGGACAAAATTTAAGAATTAGATGAGGAAGAGTGGTCTCAAATGGAGACTACATCTACTTTAAAGCTTCTTTTCTACAATCAAGAATGCTTATGGCATAAGATGAGTAGTCTGTCATTGTTTGTTTAAAGTTTGATAGATTAAAGGTTTATGAGAAAATTCTTCGGCGTTTATATATATATATATATAGACTACGTCTACTTTAAAGCTTCTTTTCTACAATCAAGAATGCTTATGGCATAAGATGAGTAGTCTGTCATTGTTTGTTTAAAGTTTGATAGATTAAAGGTTTATGAGAAAATTCTTCGGCGTTTATATATATATATATATATATATATATATATATCGGGAGGATAATAAATTAAAGATTAGTATTTAATTTATATATATTTTTAATATTTTTGTTAAAAATAATAATTTAAAAGATGATTTATTATTTTTTTAAGATTAATTTTTTTCCTTATTTTGAAAGGTAAAAGAGGTATTTCTTCAACAAAAAATGATATGCTTATTTGGTGGGGATGGCTCTGAAAAAGGAATATCTATGGAGGAGTTTACATTTTTATTAAGGAACGTATTAATAGATTTATTGATAACATTCATATAATTTATATCACTGGATTTGACTGCAAAGAGACAAAAATATCAAAGCTCATAGATACCACTTATGTTCTTTATTGTCCCCTACAAAATATTCATATGCCAAACCCTAAGATGGGGGAGGTGTCTTTGTTAAATTTATTGGAACATGAAGCTATAAGATTTTGGACACACTATTATTCTTTTAAAGAAACTTTGTATGAAAGAGATGACAATACCAAACTGAAAAGACTCTTAGACCCTATCGGTTATCACATTCCATGGATGGTATTAATAGATAAATATGGGGAAGTAATTATAGAAAATGGACAAGATATTGTTTCCTTATATGCAAGGAGCATGGAAGAGAAAGCAAAGAGATTGATGTAAATATTGATCAAAGGTCCCAAGAAGGATAAACAACAAGCATTGCTTTACTTATAACAAAAATGATGTATTTAATACCATGTATTATAAAGGAATTGCATTTTATTTGTTATTTTCAATAGGTTTTTTCATTTTTATTTTATTATAATAATGTTATTTCTTAATATGATTTTTTCTTGTTAAATAAAGCATGTGTTGCCCTGACTTGTGGTGAGTTTAAAAGTACAAAAGATTCATAATCAAACACAATATTTCTTTGAAATAAGAGGTAATTCCATTCAAACAAAATCAAATACCCATTACTTCCAAACTAGTTTTGATCATGCATTAAGATTTGAATAAATTATATAATATGATTATTCCACCAATTATATATTTTACGTGGGTCACTAATCTAGCTATGTTTAGGAAAATGAATGGAAAATTTAGAGTACATATTGATTTCCGTATTTTTAACTAGTTGTATCTGAAAGGAAATTAACCTTTTCCCAATTTAGATCACCTAAATAATTACAGGTTCTAAGATGTTATCTATTTGGATGTATTATCCAAATAAAAGTAACTATTGGTTTCTCATGAAAGATGTATAAATTAACTTCACTACGCTATTGGTTTCTCATGAAATATGTACATGTTTACCTTCACGAGTGTTTGGGGAGCCTTTTCTTATACCAAATTCCTACACCAACATATGTTTTATTTATTTCTACTTTTAACTACCACCATAAGTTAATATGAGGGTATCCCCACTTCCCCCAACCAATGATTCTCCTTTTACTAATATGGATGAAGATTGAATGGACTAAACCATATTATACAATCATTGAAACCTTGAAGTGAGAAACTATGAAGTTAGAAACTATGAAAGAGCCAATTTTAGACTATCCTGTGTGGAACATGATCATTCATCTCTATTGCTATTCTAATATACTAAAAAAATTGTATGCTAACAACATTGATAATCTTATGTTAGTAGGAAACTAAATGCAATTTAAAGGAACTATAAAACAATTCAGCAGGATGTATGTGCCATTTAGAAATTTCTCCAAATTTTCCTTTTGGAACACAAATTTTCAATCTTATGTTGATCACTAGGAATCAAACTATATTTTCATCCAAGCCTTCTTATTAGGGCACTTAGCAATTTAAAAAATATTTTATCGGAACATTAATTCAATATTATTATCAAACTAAGAAAGAGACATGTCTTTATGAATCACAACTCTATCATCACCTTAAGCTAGACAAAAAGAGGTTCTAGATTTTTTTATTGATACATAATTGTTCAAAATTTACACACAAAATGACTTGAATTGTCGCAAAGGTATCTATTAGTTCTCAACTAATGGAACTTGATTAGAAGAGTATTCTATAAAGGTTTAGACATTATCACAATACTTTAATCTCTAATAAATAAACATTAGAAAAGTAATATATAAGTTTGATAATAGAATGTGAATAAGATTGATTTTTCCTAATCAATTCATTGAAATTTTGAAAAAGGCACATAAGGGTGGTAGCCAATGTGCCTTTCAACAAACTACATATGGTGACCTATTCTATTCAATTATATAAATACTTGGGTATATGAATCTCTCATATATTAGCACATGGGATAACTCCACCAACGTGACCACATGCCACTAAATATTTCTACCTCTCACATGCCATTTAAGAGATGGGGCATTAATTTTCTAGGACCTCATCTAATAAGTTATAAGGGACACATAAAACCCACTTTGTTAATATGAACCTCATCAAACATATGATACAAAATGTTATTATTAGTCACAACCTCAGTTTACAGGGACTATAGGAATTAGCTTGTTGAATTTTCCTAGTCCGTATAAACCAATGTTTTTTACAATATTTTATCTTAGCTTTTGATGGGAAGATATATAAGACACTTTTTATGGATGAATTAAAACATGATTGTTTCTATTTTCACTAATCAATAAATATTCACCATATTTTCCCTCATTTGGAGGCAATTTCATAATCCATGGCCTTGATTTCCATGATATCCTAAGTTCTTTGTAAGGCTAAGTTCATGATTGATTCGGGTTGTAAAAGGAATGAAATAAGGAATGAAATGGAAGGTAGGAAAGGAAAGGAAAGGAAACACACAGAAAAATATAACATAAAGTACAATAATATGATGAAAACCCAACTTCAAACGGTAGAATATTGTAGAACACAAACTAGTTATAATGGTGGTAGCTATCTCTAAATAGAGAGATATAGAAGCTATGCACATTTGCAAAAACCATTACAAGAGGCCAAAAGAATGGTATTTTAACCTAAATAAGGGACCATAGAGGTCCAAAAACCTAACCATAGAAGATGAAATGCCAAAATGTTAGTGGGCCCCAAGGTGGTTAGGTACATTAACTTTTGGGGGGCGCATTGTAATGTACCTTTTATAGAATGGGCCAATTCTAGTGGTGAATTAATGCACATACTTGCTAATATCTATAATTTTTTGTTTTAGGAACTATTACAAACACTTTACAAGCAATAGTTTTGTATTTGGTATGAAAATAAAGAGAAACTTCATCCAATAAATCAAGATATCACCATATAGAATATAATTTACTAATTGAACACCAATCAACCCAACCAAATTTTTATTCAACTAAATTATGAAATTTCATATATAATGTATTAATGGATCCTAGGAAATATTATAATATTTCACATACTTTTGCTGCCAGGATTAATGCAACTTAATTATCACAAAATTACTTCAGATGCCTTCAATACGTTGGTCCTACTTAATGAAATTCGACTTTCCTCTAGAACAAACCCAAGAATTTAATCATGTAATAAAATGAGTGTTGTTATAGTAATGAAGCATGTCTCCTTCAGCACCCACAATCACCTATAAACAAATTTCTCCAATTGTGCATCTGTGAGTAACATAGATTATCCCTCCTTATTGACTGGATAGATTGGATAGTTTCACCACCAAAACCAATATTGATTGTTGGAGAGGTAAATCCCCTCTACGGATAGAGGCGATCCCTACTAGCCCAGAATGGGTCTAGCAACAATCAATCAATGCTATTGTGCAAGTTCCTAATTGCAAATAAAAAGAGAGGCAATGAACACCTACTTGGATTCCAACGCTATTGTTTGATGAAGAGATGTCGCTCTCGCTCCTTCGCTCTGGCCAGTCACGATCCTCCACGATCTCCGTGAATAGATACCTGCACACACGAAGAGAAAGACAAACACAAGCGTGAAATCTAATAAAAGCAATTATACATCAGTCAGAAAGGATGTAATTCACATTAACCATTACAAAGACAAATGAGAATGGAACCATAACAGTAGTCATCTATTATTAATCAATAACAGAGAAAGGTACAACCAAAGTTCTGACGCCGAGTCCTTCTCTAGAGGGTCCAGCCAGCAAGTCTCTTAAGCATTCACCCTTGGAGGTAGATTCTCCCAAAACAAAGCTCTCTCTCACACAAGCAATACTCACAACCTTCCTTAAGCTTCCTCTAGCAAATCCACACTTGTCACACCAACTACCTACTAGCAGCAGCAGTCTAAGCACTATGAATTCCACACTATCAAAAACTCTCCAAAAACTAGCTGCTCATGGCAATGGTAGAGGCTTAAATAGGAGAAGGAGTCTCCACGAATGGTGGGAGGATGAGCTTATCTCCAAGGAAGGTGGCTCAAATGACGAACAGACATGCCATAGAAGGTAGGGCGACATTCACAAGGCCAACAACCAGGTCTGGAGTCATCTGGAAGGCTGGTTGTTAGAACAAACTCGCCCAAACAGGATCAGCGCGAGTGCATAACTGGACTGGTGCACTGATGTCGCATCTTAACAACAGAGCAGGTTGTGTCAGCATGACTTAATACAAGCATAGGATGCGATGGGTCATGAAATTCGACCAACGCGGAAAACCCGTGTGCTTCCGCGCTGGCAGCGCGTTCGGTCTGTTATGGAGCGCCCATCAGCACGATTATTTCGACAAAAGTCGCGATGATAGTAAAAATTTTGGCAAAGTGGGTCATTCGGCCAGATTAGAGAGCATGAGCATGATTATTTTGAATTCATGACACAGTAGGGAGACTGACAGGGAGACAGTGACAAATTACTGTGTAACAGATGCCCCCTAAAGTATGAAGCCCGAGAGAGTGGGAGGGGTGAAATGCTTTACAAAACTCGCTGAACCGGAACACCACCGGGAAGAACCTGCACGTATGTACAACCGGTATCTCTATTACATGTAGTCTAGGCATGGGCGCAGCCATCCAAAAGACATACGAAAAAGGTCTGTGGTATGGACACAGCCACCCAGCTGAAGAGACCATGATGATAAGAAGGTATGGTCGCAGCCATCCCAAAAGACTCAGGTATGGGCGCAGCCATCCATCAATGAGTCATGTAATAATAATCCACAAAATCGCAACCTGGTTTGCAACAGACAAAAAACCAGGGTCTTGCGCTCCATCCCCACCCGAACAAAGTACAAGTCCAAGCATGTGAATACATGAGCCGAAGTCGAACATGCATGAACATCGTCTGATTACCAGCCAATAATGAAAACTGTTAACAGACGCGAGAGGTACCACCAATAATGAAAATGGTCCTCAAGGTACTTATAGGTACAATCTGCGGCGTGTGAATCAATGAGCTGGTGTCGAACACCCGCAGAATCATCCGAGCAGAGGCCAATGATGAAAACCTCACGTTGAACACAAAGAACCTGCCATTGAGGCATGCAGGCTCTAAGGCACCTGAAGGGAGTCTCTAGGTCACTTTCCTGGATAATGAGCTGAAGTCGACAGGAAGTAACCTTGATCGAAGGTGGGCCATGATGTTTCCCACATCATCGACACGAGACAGAGAAGGATAAAATGTTTTGTGTGAGACATTAGAGGGAGGTGGTAAGCTTGCAGAGGCCAACTTCTCTTGAACATATCAGCGGCACAACAGCGGATTTGGCAGTATCTGACATCAAATGAGCAGTGGTCATGGTGACAAGGCAATGAGCAGATGAGAGGTCAAAATAGGATAACCCAAACCCACGGGGGCTAGTGTAAAACACGACGAGAAATCCCCACCCAGACACGAATGCAGACAAGTGCCATGTTCAAGAGCGACATACTGTCGACACGACCATTATTACAGTTTCATTTTCCCCACCATTTCTGGCAGGTACCCCGATTATTTTTGGAGGACAAGCTTGACGGGGATAGCATATGCTTGGGAAGGTGTCATTTCGATGATGTCTGATGTCATTTAAGTTTTAACGAGCCTGACAAAGGAAGAACTCGGCGTCTTTTCTTGTTTAGAGAGTCTGAAAAGACAGCAGAAAAGGAAACTCCAGGGGGGTCCTTTTTCGTAAAGTTGTGTCTCTCGAGCCCGAAAAAGTATAAAACAATGCTCGAAAGAACCGCCCGACCAGTATGATCGAGGAGTACTTTTCGTGAATAGTGACTTCGACCCGAAAAAGTAAAAAAGTGGTCGGAAGTACGTCGTTTTGGGGCCAATAACGAGTGCGAAACGACAAACACCCGACGATCTTTTTAAGTTAAACGGTCGAAAAAAGAGCTTTAAAAGCGACCGCCTCTCGTTCCGTTTAACGAGTCGAGAGGGAACCCGGCCATCTTTTCTTACTTTACGTCGGAAAAGAGCGTGAAGACGACGTTTTTTGGGACCAAGTGTTCATAGAATCGCTGTGACCACGCCGGTTGTTAGAACCTGCACAAGAACACCACCCGCGTAAACCTGTTCGACATGTTAAAAACATAGTAAAACATGCATGAAAGCATAATATAGCGACATTGGTGCTAAATCCATGGTAAAAACATGACAAAAACCCACATTTATAAAAAATCATAGTCAATTACAAAAAATTTACTATAAATAGGGGGGTAAAAGTCATTTTTTACCATTGTTACCATTTTGAGTTGTGAAGAACGTTGTGCAGCTGCGAGGTTGACGGAGCGATTTCCATCCCGTGCGGACACTGTTCATCCGGCAGCTTGTTCCAGGTAGGTTCTCCTCCCCCTGCGCTTTAATTTGAGTCTTTTTTAGAGCAATTCCATGGTGGGAAGTGGCCCTTTGGGCAAATGTTTTGAGCGTTGATGCACTCTCGGTCAGCGCGGATATCCTCATCAGGTCCGCGCTGATCGATTTATTTTACACACACCACCACCCGGGTCAGCGCGAAAAACACGTGTGCTTCCGCGCTGACCCAGGAAGAAAAACACTGGGGCGCCATTATCAGCGCGACTGTTTTAAAAACAGTCGCGCTGACGCCATGAAATTTGATTTTTGAAAAATTGAACGTGCAAACTCCAACGGTTATGGTCTTAATATTTTTCTATGGTCTTGCAGGACATAATGGCCTTTGTTTGGCAAGAGAGAGCTCACGATGATGAGGATATAGCCGCTTATGCCATTGCGGAATGCCAAAATGCAATGCGGGCATGCGGGTTCTTAAAATTCTTCCTCACTCCGCGCCTAAGGGCGAAACCTGATCTTCTCGAGCTCTTAATCAGAGCTTGGAACCCAGTTGATGGAAAATTCACAATCCGTGGCCGGGACATTGAGTTTGACTCCACGGATATCTATTTTTTGACTGGATTGTCACGCCGGGGCCAGATGCCCATCCTAGAGGGGCAACGTCCCAGCAGTGAGACTCTTGACCAGCTCATGGCTTGAGTGTGCCCACGGGCTGTTAAAACACGGAGTGGGAAGGTTGGTATTCCGATGGTGGACGACATCGTTCTTCGCACCATACTCTTCATGGTGACACGGGCAGCGGGCTCTTTGGCCAATCATGAGGCCTCAAAGACCCATCTACTACTGGCTCTTGAGTGCTTACAGCCCACCATTTTTAACTGGGCAGCAGCAGTGACGACCAACATGAAGAGGCAACTGAGCAACTGTCGACACGGAGAGTCGAAGCAGTTTGCTTATGGGTCGCTCTTACTTCCACTCATGCTGGAGCGGGTGCCGGCCCTACAGCTACAGAACATGGCCGTGGATCCACCCAGAGGTCCCCGGGAGACGAGGGCCAGTCGATGGGGCCGTGTCATGCCGCACGGAGGTGGCGGCTGCCCAGTGGCTTGGGGAGTGTATTTTCGAGAGTGGCTGGATCGGCAGGTCATTTTCGTAGAGGACTGGCCATATGCCGGTATGGACTTCTGCGACGATCCCGACATGCCACTGCCCGCGGGAGAGCATTGGGATGATGGAGGTATGACACTTGATCTCTTTTTAATATTTTTTAATGTTTTTGATTTTTCATGTACATGTCTTGATAAATGTCATGGTGTGCAGATGTGGGACCCGTGAGACCCATTGGTCTAGCCCCAGAGGCACAGAGAGAGGGGCAAGGTGCTGGAGTCCTGGCCCTGGCTCCTCCAGGAGTTGACACGACGGAGACTATAGCTCACAACCTCGAGGGTTTACTGGTGGGGGTGCCAGATTCCCCAGTATGGTCACCAAATTGTTGGAGAGGTAAATCCCCTCTACGGATAGAGGCGATCCCTACTAGCCCAGAATGGGTCTAGCAACAATCAATCAATGCTAATGTGCAAGTTCCTAATTGCAAATAAAAAGAGAGGCAATGAACACCTACTTGGATTCCAACGCTATTGTTTGATGAAGAGATGCCGCTCTCGCTCCTTCGCTCTGGCCGGTCACGATCCTCCACGATCTCCGTGAATAGATACCTGCACACACGAAGAGAAAGACAAACACAAGCGTGAAATCTAATGAAAGCAATTATACATCAGTCAGAAAGGATGTAATTCACATTAACCATTACAAAGACAAATGAGAATGGAACCATAACAATAGTCATCTATTATTAATCAATAACAGAGAAAGGTACAACCAAAGTTCTGACACTAAGTCCTTCTCTAGAGGGTCCAGCCAGCAAGTCTCTTAAGCATTCACCCTTGGAGGTAGATTCTCCCAAAACAAAGCTCTCTCTCACATAAGCAATACTCACAACCTTCCTTAAGCTTCCTCTAGCAAATCCACACTTGTCACACCAACTACCTACTAGCAGCAGCAGTCTAAGCACTATGAATTCCACACTATCAAAAACTCTCCAAAAACTAGCTGCTCATGGCAATGGTAGAGGCTTAAATAGGAGAAGGAGTCTCCATGAATGGTGGGAGGATGAGCTTATCTCCAAGGAAGGTGGCTAAAATGACGAACAGACATGCCATAGAAGGTATGGCGACATTCACAAGGCCAACAACCAGGTCTGGAGTCATCTGGAAGGCTGGCTGTTAGAACAAACTCACCCAAACAGGATCAGCGCGGGTGCATAACTGGACTGGTGCGCTAACGTCGCATCTTAACAACAAAGAAGGTTGTGTCAACGCGACTTAATACAAGCATAGGATGCGCTGGGTCATGAAATTCGACCAGCGCAGAAAACCCGTGTGCTTCCGCGCTGGCAGCGCGTTCGGTCTGTTATGGAGTGCCCATCAGCGCGGTTATTTCGACAAAAGTCGCGATGATAGTAAAAACTTTGGCAAAGTGGGTCATTTGGCCATATTAGAGAGCATGAGCATGATTATTTTGAATTCATGACACAGTAGGGAGACTGACAGGGAGACAGTGACAAATTACTGTGTAACATTGATTATCTAGGGTGGATGGTCTCACCACCAAAATTGATCTCCACTAGGGTTTCACACCCTTATGCATAGCTCCAAGGGCCCTCTAAATCAAAATTCCAAATATCCAATGCATACATAAAAGTGAGCTATGATTCTCATTTTATAACTTTTATCATTAGAATACCATGGGTCATCAAAATTCCATGGATACCCCTGTTTTACCCTTTTCCTTTTCCTATATCCTACAGGAATCAAATAGGCTACTAAGTTGACCTACATAAGTGAATATTCTGAGAAATGGACATTATAGTCCTCCCTCCCTGATATTTTTTAGCCTCAAGAAATATAGAACCTACATATCAATATCAGGATCCCAAATCTACCTATAGAATTCTCCAAAATATTGCTAATGTACCATCCTAACACAAATGAACTCATTATCACCGTCACACTCTACCATATTATGAAACAATCAACCATAATGTAAACCATTCCTCATAAAAATCCCTTGATGATTTTAAATCTTGACTAAAGATTGATATGAATTGAAGAATCATTTCTTATGTGCACCTTTGAAATATGATTTCTTATCATTCTTCATAAACCCATGTACTTCTAAGAATCTACTGTATGACTACCACTGTAATGGAGAAATTTTCAAATCATCTAGAGTTGAAATGGGATTTTGGAAATGACTTCTGAACTCTGGTTATTTTCCTAAGAATCCTTTTACAAAGTTCACCAACAATAATATTCCATCAAATTATTTTGTAAAGGATAACTTATCAATGCAATGTTGTGTTGGGTCTTCACTTGTTTTTACTGCCTATTTTATATCATCATTTTATTCACATATTTTTCTATAGTTATGTTTTGAAATGTTGCATATCCTAACAGTAGAAACCCACCTTTTTTCCTCCATTTTTTTAATATACTTTCTCTCTCTATATTCTCCCTAGAAGCATCCTCAATAATGGAAACTGGAAGAGGGTCTAAATAAAAAGGTTTCCACTTGGAAATTTCTTGCCTCCAGTTATATAGTACGATCACTAGTGTTACAATAAGGCCAGTCTTCAAACCGAGATCCATGGACTGCATAAAAGTGCACAAAAAACTTATAACATGCAATGTTTTCCCAAGTCCCATACCATGCGCCAAAATGCATCCAAGAACATTGTATTTAGATGTAATATTGTTTATTTATTGGATACAATTATCTCACATGAAGTGTATGCAACAATCTAGTGAGGTTTAAAGATACATGAGATGATGGATATACCCTTACTTTTGATTAATTTTGTTCTTTAGTAGTATTAACGATAAAAACTTCAAAAACATGTACTTTCCTTGAATCAACTTCCTTCAAAATAAATGCAATTTTACTCAAAGTTAGAGTAGTTTCTATTCCAAAGCCCATAACAGAACCTATAACTACAACTTATTATCTAAATTGGATGAGGAATCAATCTGCTAGAACCCTATAATTTAACCTCTCGGCTGATAAAAGGTTTACAGGGGTAACCACAAACCTCTTTTGGCTAGAAAATTGGCCTTTTTCAACCGGAGGGGGCTCCCTCACTTGAAATAAAGTCAAATTTTGTTAACAATAATGCTTAAGAACATCCGAGAGAGGCCAGATATGTAAAGGTGAAATAGGACTTAATGATGATGGTTGATAGACTTGAGAGGGAGGACCACTGGGCATGAGACAATGATTAATATTTTTACACAAAATTATGAGAGCTTACATGAGACACTTATGAAAACAGAGGAAAGGCAGGTATTATTTCAAGTAATAATATCTTTCATAGCATAGTGGGTGAGTTTTGAAAGTAACTTGAAAATACAGAAATATATCCAATCACATGTAATAGAGCATGAAATGAATTCTGCAACATATATCTTATGATCAAATATCGATAAGAATACCATAAAGGAGCATCTAACTAAGAGTGAACTCCATCATAGTTTAGAAAGGAAAACAATCCTTTAGAGCATGAGCATAAATGAATTTTGAAAAGAAATTTAACAAAGACATAGAGACTAACATGCACATAAGAAGAGTCACAGAACTTGAAATCCATACCACAAGAATCTCTGGTCAAGTGGAAAATTCTCTGCATTGATAATTTTATTTCAGAAAAACAAAACACATACACAGGATTTCTCCCCAAATCTGAACCCTCTTTTCATGTCTTGTTCAGTTTAAATACATTTAGGCAAAATGAAAAATAATAAACTAGATACAATATATCTTTCATCCACTAGGAGGATTGAAACAAATCAACTTAGAAACATCAAGTCTTAAAGCTGAAACTGGGATAAGGCTAAGATAAAAAATGCAATATTATTTTTATGAAAAAACCTTATCATATCTACCTATTTCATCCCTATCCTGATCACTAATGTAACAATAGTAAGGTCCAAAAATAACTTGAAGACAAAACAACTGAGAGATGAGTTGTGCAGTAGACTCTAGCTCAACATAGTCACAAGTCGTACCGATTGAAACTGCGATGATGGGTATGATGACGATGATGCTGAGTTGGAGTAGGACCCACCAGATGTTCCTTCCCATACGTGCATACCTCAGAAATGCCCAGTCACCACTTGTGCAGTAAAATTTCAAATTTTTGGGTTTGGTTGTCATTTCCCGCTCTAAAACAATGCAATGTCCAACGATTCATCACAAACACCTTATAACTCCCAAAAAGCATCAAAACTTTAAACTCTTTCATAGTTTGAAAAAAAATGACCTCTTGTGATTGCAAAATGAGCCCTCAGCTAAACATATGTTGACCTTCAACAAAATGTAAGAAAGATGATCAAAAATGAGAAATTTTAGTCAAGGAACCTGGTCATCTCCTCCTCTTCCCGCTGGATGATGGTTTGGCCTTGTTGGAGGTTGTTTTGACTTCCTCAGCTCATTGTACTACTGTAGGCAGGTTACTAGGTTGTTGTTTTCACTGTTTGACCTTCTTGGGTTGTCTCCTAGTGTTTGGATGGGGTCCCCTGGGTTAGTTTTGGGGCAAAAGCCCAAGTTTTGATGTAAAAAGATGTGAAGTCTCCACAAGTTGTGGTCGTGGAGTGCGTAGATAGTTAAGAGTCAAAAATGGTTTTTACCCTCTTTTATGTAAGTTTGAGTCAGTTTTTGAGATCTAGAATTGTATAAATAGGTGTGTCTTAGAGAGTCTAAGGTAGTAGAAAAGAAGTAATAGGTTTTTTCTATGGGTACGAATGTTGAAGTCTAGCGCAGAAGTATAAGTCTTAGAGAGGAAGAGGCTCTGCAGATGAGTGCACAGAGGCCTAGAGTAAAAGTCTGCAACTGAGTGTGCGGACCCCTGCAGCTGAGTGCAAAGGGAAGTCTTGAGTTTGTAAGCTTAACTGAATATCAATAAAGAAAGATTGCTACAAAAAATCCTGTGTTTCATCTCTTTACTTCTGTTATGAATAAATGTGATTTATGCTGTGATGAATAATGGTTTTGTAAAATAATGATGTATTGATGCGCAACTTTACTTGTTTTGTAATGTTATCTGAACGCAATTAATGTTAAGTGGTTACGTGAAGATTTTAACGCTTTCTGGTAGAGTTATCGAGCACTTAGGTAATTTCGAGTAATTAATGATCTAAGAGTAATATAAAGCGTGTGTAGGTAGCTAATTTACCGACTCAGGGTCCGCAAAAGCCAGTCGTAGACATAGGTATAGAGGCCGATTGAGAGAAGTTATAGTGATCAGTCATAAAGGCTTATTGATCTATGCGAAGGCAAATCTAGGTCTCAAAAGGACATCAAACTGATCTCTGGGTGCGGAAACTTGGTTCCAGCATCCCCCCATACTACTTCGGATGAGACTTCAGTCTGTGCACCACAGATTGATGCCAAAAGGGTGAGTAGTGTAGGATTTTTCTTTCTGTAACTAACTCTGAACCTGGGTCAGGACCCACTAAGCCAACACCTAGCCTTTACCAGTTTCTTCTTTATCACCCTTAATCTTTTCCTCAAAATTAGATTTATCATGTAATAATTATTTAGTTGTCTGCGTAGGGGAAGAGTCCATTTCATGAATACTTTGGCTCCATCAACTGCATCCAAAGCTTCTACAACCCAAACATCAGCCTCTGAGATGGTATCATTGATGGCCCTCGTTTAGATTTCAGTATTCTTTGTTATCTGATCAACTTGCCTTTAATAGACCTCAATCTCCTCAAATAGCCTCTGATACTCCTTCCATTCATCAAAATTTGGCTTCTCTGTTGTTTGAAAGGTTTCTTTCATCTACTCTTTCCATTTAGTTCCTGACCTTGTCATAGTCTTTCTTAGCTACACAGTGGGTTCTCTTTCCTCCTCCACATGAATTACTTGTTTTCCTTTTTCTTGAGTTGTAGGTCTAGAAGGCCTCTTGGAAAATTCACTTTCCTTTCCCTGGATGTTGTTCCTGATGTGTGCTTGACAAGGTTAATTTTAGGGGCGAATAATAGCCCAAAGGCGAAATTTAAGGCTTTTTATATTTTAATGGGGCGAATTTTTAATTAAAATAATAAATTTTTTTTTTATATAATTAGCCCATATTTTATTTAAAAATTAATTTATTTTTTTATTTTAGCCCAGGGCGGATAAACTAACCGAATCGTATTTGATCAAAATAGCCCCATTTTGATATTTGCGGAATCGTATTTGATCAAAATCGCCCCCATTTTGATTTACAGTTTGGGTTTTCTGGTCTGGGAGTGGTTTGTGAGGGTCGATTTGGTCATGGATGAGGGTCGATTTGGTCATAGGATGTTAAATTTATTTTGAAATGGAGGGCGGAGCGAGGGCGGCTCCCTGTTTTGATGGATTCAGCCCGCTGTTTTGGTGTATATGGCTCCCTAGGTCCCTGTATAAAAATGGTTTTGAAATAGGTTTTTTCACAAATCTAGCAGCAGCAGTTTCGGTGGGATATTCTTGCATTTTCAGATTTCAATCCGCGGTATCCATTGTTTCTTGGATTTGAACAGCTCATGATTTCTTTTCTCAGTGATTGCAATTGCTTTTCAGAAGATGGGGTATACCTGTTCATGGTACTTCTTTCGACATCCAGATTCCAGTTGATAAACCTTCCCTTAGACTTGAGTTTTGTTTGGTTCTTGTTCGTTGGGTGATGATAAAAAATGTAATATTCATTTGTATTTGTTGATTTTATACTCATGGAACTTGTTTCTTATTTGAAGCGGTTTATAATTCACCAAGTACTCGGTATAACCCACGCATTCGTGTACAAACCAGTGTAGACGAAATAACACGAATATCTCCGGTAGTCAGTCCATTTCCATCAGCCGGCCGGTGGGAGCGGTAAGTGTCTTTTGGTTTCTTTTATGTGATAGCTAGTTGATGTTCTGTTGATTGTTTATCGATGGTAGTCTAGTGGATTCAATCTCTCTAGTCAATGAGATGGTCTGATCAGATGTAAGTGATGATTTTAGAGTTGATGTAGGTTTTCTCTTTCAAACCAGCAGCACCCAGCCGGGATAGCCTTTCCTTAATGCTTCTTCTATGAAGTGCCAGGACACAGATATAGGGTTGGTTTCAGGGCATAGGAAGTGAAGATCTGAGATTGCATTACACGATCTAAAAGAGCGAAAGGCTTCCTAGTGGGCTCGGGTTCCTGGTATAGGTATAAGAAAGCCAGTAGAGCTAAATAGAGAATGGCTGGAACATAAGGTGGCGTGTCTGCTTGAACCACCTCCTATCTAGTAACATTTGCCTGTCGTTGTACTCAGTTCTTTAGTGCTCTCGTTCTCCTTTTGGACCAGTTGTCCATTCTCCTCACATGCAAAGCATGCATTCACATAAAATTCACCAATTTTAAAAATAAAAGGTTACCTGGCCTCTTCTGATGCCTCCAACATCAAATTTTGTCTTCCTTCCATGCTTTAGGAAGGCACTCCTTCTCTTTCTTCTATTCTTATGACAACTATGAATGATTGTCCCTCTTGAAAATCCTTATCATCTGCATCTATACACATAGCATCAGTATCATAATCATCAAGCTCTTTAGCCCCATATGGTATATATGTTAGTGTTACGAGCACTTCTAGCTAACCTCCCATGAGACTTTCATTTATTGTCTCATCGACATCCTCTTTGTGTAGCTCCCTCTACTATTATGATGCTTTTTCCACCATATCTTCTTTCAACAAATCCATATGTTGATTTGAACTCTTTATGCAGTCCATGAGACTCTCTGATAGTCTCTCTTCAACATCTTCCTCATCATCAAGGACTATTCCCTGCTCTGGTTCAAAATAGTGAACTAATTCAACTTTAGGCTCAACAGGTGCTTCATCTTCCTCCCTAGCTTTCTAGCTTTAGGGGGCTTCCTCTTAAAATCTTTTTTCTGACAAGTAATTTGGCCTTCTTATTATTTATCAATGTGTCCATTCCAATAGATTATTATTCTAAATCTGGATGATGTGGCAAACAGCATTGGAATGTGACAAGTAATTTGGCCTTCTTCCTTCCATGCTTTAGGAAGGTACTCCTCTTTCTTCTATTCTTATGCAGTCCATGAGACTCTCTAATAGTCTCTCTTCAACATCTTCCTCATGATCAAGGACTATTCCCTGCTCTGGTTCAAAATAGTGAACTAATTCAACTTTAGGCTCAACAGGTGCTTCATCTTCCTCCCTAGCTTTCTAGCTTTAGGGGGCTTCCTCTTAAAATCTTTTTTCTGACAAGTAATTTGGCCTTCTTATTATTTATCAATGTGTCCATTCCAATAGATTATTATTCTAAATCTGGATGATGTGGCAAACAGCATTGGAATGTACCTCAGTGAATGATCACCTTTTGTAATATTTTAAGTGCCGCTACATAGAGATGTTATTTCTATGCTTAATTAATTGCATTGATGTGCCATAGAGAAATGCAATGCATCTGGATACTTGAAGTCTTGGAATTGCAGAGCAGCATTTGCTTGATTCCTTGGTAGCTGTTTGAAGATCCTAACCAAACTGATGTTTCTTTCAGAATTGTGGTTCTTTGTCATAGTAGTATAGTACGCTGTTCCTGAGATTACCTTTGGTTCTGTTCTGAGATCTGTAGAGAATTGTTGAGCAAGGGGGAGGATAGCTTCATCTTAAAGCATCCCTCTACCCAACGTTAAGCTTGATGGGAAGAATTATCCTATCTTCAAGTGAAGGGTGCTAAACATATAATTGAAGAATTGATTGTTAAGACTTGTGGAGGGTAAGAAGACAAATTGCACTGTTGCTAAAGAATTAGTAAAGCTATAAGACAAATTGCACTGTTATATAGAGTGTCTATACAACAGTCTATATATTACAACTAAGTACAATGAGTCTCTCTTTGTGGTTAATTGTACTATACCTTGGATCAATTTAGTGCTCTCTTTCTCCTTTTGGACCAGTTGTCCATTCTCCTCACATGCAAAGCATGCATTCACATAAAATTCCTCATCATCAATTAATGAGACTCTTCCTCTTAAAGCATGTTGATTTGAACTCTTTATGCAGTCCATGAGACTCTCTGATAGTCTCTCTTCAACATCTTCCTCATGATCAAGGACTATTCCCTGCTCTGGTTCAAAATAGTGAACTAATTCAACTTTAGGCTCAACAGGTGCTTCATCTTCCTCCCTAGCTTTCTAGCTTTAGGGGGCTTCCTCTTAAAATCTTTTTTCTGACAAGTAATTTGGCCTTCTTATTATTTATCAATGTGTCCATTCCAATAGATTATTATTCTAAATCTGGATGATGTGGCAAACAACATTGGAATGTACCTCAGTGAATGATCACCTTTTGTAATATTTTAAGTGCCGCTACATAGAGATGTTATTTCTATGCTTAATTAATTGCATTGATGTGCCATAGAGCAATGCAATGCATCTGGATACTTGAAGTCTTGGAATTGCAGAGCAGCATTTGCTTGATTCCTTGGTAGCTGTTTGAAGATCCTAACCAAACTGATGTTTCTTTCAGAATTGTGGTTCTTTGTCATAGTAGTATAGTACGCTGTTCCTGAGATTACCTTTGGTTCTGTTCTGAGATCTGTAGAGAATTGTTGAGCAAGGGGGAGGATAGCTTCATCTTAAAGCATCCCTCTACCCAACGTTAAGCTTGATGGGAAGAATTATCCTATCTTCAAGTGAAGGGTGCTAAACATATAATTGAAGAATTGATTGTTAAGACTTGTGGAGGGTAAGAAGACAAATTGCACTGTTGCTAAAGAATTAGTAAAGCTATAAGACAAATTGCACTGTTATATAGAGTGTCTATACAACAGTCTATATATTACAACTAAGTACAATGAATCTCTCTTTAGCAACCAAAAGACACTTAACCGCCTTCTGGTGTATAATTTTGTATCCAGAGGAAACCTTGAAGAGAATCTCCATGGTATATACTCAATAGTATTGCATTTTAAGAATCATGAAATCGTGTAGAAATATTAAGCAGTAGTACGTTTTAAGCATCATAGTGTTATGTATTGTATGGCAGGGTCTTTCATTTTCTCTTTTCTGAGATTTGATTATAGTCCTAGCTATTGACTATGTATATATTTTTCAGGAGGAGAGGAAAAGCCAATACTTCCTTGGAAAGTGCGATTAAAAGTGGCTGTAGGAGTTGCTGAAGCATTAGATTACTTGCATAATGGCTTTTCTCAATCTGTCATTCATGGAGATGTAAAGTCTTCCAATATCTTGCTTTCTGAAGAGTTTGAACCACAGGTATAAATCTTTTTACTGCAAGAAGAATCAAGACTAAATTGCACAATTCAGTATTTGAAGAGATCTTAGTGATCTAGACTTGTAAACTGAAACTTGGAATTCTGCACTAATGAAAAATTTCAACAGAATTAATGTGCGTGTTATTATAATAGTTGTCAGATTTTGGGCTAGCAAGGTGGGCACCAACATCTTCATATATCACTTGCAGCGATGTTTTAGGAACATTTGGGTATGTAAGCATCTTCCCAGTTTCGATTGGCCATTTTCAGATTAAAGCTATCCAATTTGTAAATTCACTAATTGTGATTGTAGTTTGACAGGTATCTTGCTCCAGAATACTTTGTTTATGGAAAGGTTAATGAGAAGACGGATGTGTATGCATTTGGTGTGGTCCTTCTTGAGCTAATAACTGGAAGGAAGCCAATTGATACAGCAAGTCCCAAGGGTCAAGAAAGCCTGATTATGTGGGTAAGTCCTGGTTTTTGCAGTTGACTCTCTTCTTCATGTTTATTTATATTGATTATCCTTATTAGGGGCTCATGTTTAACCTTCTGTAAATGTTGAAACCAGGCAAGACCACTCTTACAGGATGGGAATATGGAAAGTCTTGCTGACAAATGTTTGTAAAATGTTTATGATACAAATGAAATGCATAGAATGATGCTTGCTGCTACGCTTTGTCTAAGGGAAACATCTCATTACCGTCCTTGCATGAGCCGAGTAATTTATCTTCCTCTATTCATTTCTATATGCTTCAGGGGCTTGTTTTTACTACCTCGTGTGTTTTTTGAGGGTATTCTTTACCTGCAAAAATTACTTTAGGGTGCAATTTCTCTTACATTTTCTTTTAGCTATAAAACACTCTATGTTAACCACATCTGTTCATCTCTGCTTACTCTTTAATACCAAGATATGATTAATGGCAGATTTTAAAACTACTACAAGGAGAAGATGAGAGGACTGACTGGGCGTGGTGCCAGAATACAATGATCAAGGATATGGATACTTCAGATGAGGATGACATTGTAGAAAATCAGGGGGGGCATGATATACAAACCCATCTCACCCTTGCCATGCTTGGGGTGGATGATGATACGGTATCACTTAGTAGCACAGATCATAGTGTGGGCATTTTGCCAACAAACAATTCTTTGGAAGATTACGGACTGCGCCGATGTAGCAATTCATCAAGCTTTTAATTCAAGATTAAAAGAAGTGAGTTTTGTTGCCAGCAATACATTTGTTTATGGTTGCTTTATAAGTTTCCCATGGCCACAGTGGTTTCATATTCTTATATGGCCAGGAATGTGACGTATTATGCTAGAACTCGAAGAATAGCTAAGGATTGTATGAAAACTAGGGGATTGAACAATAACATTGACTTCGTTAAAGCATTCCTTGAAGTTAGAAGCAAGCTCATGGGCGGAAAGGAAGATCAAGATGTCAGTACTCCATTATCTTGGCTGCAGATCTGAGCAATGTTTGACTAGTTGGCATCTTTTGTTTGCATGCTGATTTTTTCAGTGTCGTGTCCACATTTCTACTTTTTACTGTCAATCTCATGTAAATAGTGAAAATGGATCTACGGTGTTCATTACACTGCTCTGGGTAGACAAGTACCAAGAAGAGTAACTTTTTGGTAATGCTACTATATTGTCAATTCAGAAGTGGTGGAGAGAACCGTAGAAAGAACTACCCACTACTAACCAGTTCTCATGGATGCCAGGTTGATTGATCAAATGGATCAAATGTGCTGAAGCTTGAGATCCTTCTTTGATGCGCCATAAGGGCCATGCCTGATGCGTTTTTGGTCTAACAAAAGGACCAAGAGTTCAAATAGTTAATGGTTAGCATTCACCAACTATTAAAACAGAGTAGCCATGTCTAATTTTCAAATTTCATTTATAACACTAGCAATTTTTATTGCATAATATCAGGAATGAACAGATGCAGGGTTTTCAAGATTCAGGTTGAATATCACAGAAGACAATGCAAAGGTGTACCGGTGAATACTATGGTATTAATGAGAATCAAAAGTTAAAAGCTACACAGTAGAATGCATTTATTCATCTTCAAGGATATCACAGCACACACCACACTGCATTTTCACTTTTCATCCATAGAAATGTTTCCATCGATGGAAGGATTTATGGTTAACAATAGCAATAACTAAAGACCTTGTCACCATACTAATGTGCATATTCATCACTTATTGTAAAGGACTGAACCTAATTCCTTTTTATTTAATTACCAAGCCATAATCATGACAATATCCACAAAATTCAATAAGAATGGTTTAGGTTGTGTAAAATTCCACCACTATATGTTCGTGGGTCATATTCCTTCCATGGTACCATTTTGCTACATAATAACATGAAGAGACAGGTACCATTCTGCTGACTTAACAACATACTAATCTCATCACTAAAAGAATAATAATTGTAAGAATCTAACAGATTTTGCAAATATATGAGCTCAACTTATAATTATATAGTATTTATATTTTGGCAATTTTTTATTGCCATGAAACGCTGCTTCTCGAGTTCAGGTAATTGCAAAGCTGTTCTATAACATTACACCTTAAAAAATTCAGCCTTCAAATCCAAAACATTAAAACTATCCTACATCTCTAACTTCAAAATTTTTAATGCCTACACCTTTTGTAGGGAAAAAAGAAAAGGCAAGAAATACAATATGAAACCCAAAATTTGTTCAAGAAAATAAAGCTATAATCAATAAAAAAAAATAAAGCGTATGGCATGGTCTGCTGAATCATTTGAGGTGCTCAATTATCCTCAGCAGCTTTGGAAGTCTCAGATGCCTGTAATTCACCATCATTTTCCAGCTTTTGGACCTTATTTGATCGTTCATCTTTGGCAGATCCATCATCCTCTTCAAACCGTCTGTGTTTCTTCTCTATGCTGGTACCATTCCCCTTTGTAAAGGGCTTTCGACTATTAGATGAGTGCCTGCCTCCTCTACCACGGCCACCTCTGAAATTAAGGGTGAATGGTCCCAAGTAAGTAAGTTATTTTAAAATCAAGTCATCATCAGGGAAAACTCTAAAACTCCTACCATTGAAACCCAATATAGAGACAATTTTTAGGAAAATATTTTGATGGACAGCATTGTGGCATGTCATAAATAAGCATCCACATGGACTTGTTCTAGGGTAGTTTAAAATAACTTCTTGTTTCTTTTGAATAAATCTTCTTGTAATACTAGAGAGGCCACTCAGTTTTGGTGATATTTTCAGTGCTTTGTTTAGTTATGTGAATTCGTTAGATGCAAAACAAGTATTGGTTAATTTCATGAAAACCAATCTGCAGAATTGGAAATGTAAGCATATGTGCATGAATGTAGTAGAGAAAGGGGTACTGTTCTAATTGAAGTGAGAGTGAAAGAGACCTTTTGAAAATGTTATTGTTTCAAGCAGTTGGAACGGTATCAGTAGGAATCAGTATGCAGAAATTAAACAGAATAAATGGGAATCAAGGCGAATCAAGCATTGTATTGCATATCAAATCTAATAAAGTACCAATGATTCTACAGCTCTGGTTAAGTACTCAATAGTGCTTCCAAGGTTGCAGAACTTCAATCTACAGTCATAGATATTGAATGGGTGTTTGCAGTTATATTGTTCCTCTGCCAAGAACTCTGCTCTTTTGGACCTCAATTCCCCTCAAATAAAAATGTTCTGTTTAATTGGAACTTATTTACATCCTAACATGCAGGTCGATTTCTCCAAGAGAATGTACCTGGGCAACAAATGATATCCAAGTTGAAATCTTAACAATGGAATTAACTAATTATTTTCAATCGATTTCCTTCATTGTTGCTAGTTGATTTTTCCTGGGATTATCGACATCTCATTTATTGGGTTCACCTCACCCTGATTTGAACTTCTTTCATTTGAATCAACTTCATCTCTGGTTAGAACATTTTTTGATTGATTTCATTTTCCAACAAATGTGGTATTTAAGTTAGTTTCTTCTTGCAAGTCGATTTTACCGTTATTAGTACACTGCTAGTAGATTTGTTTAACATGATCATTTTCTTCAATTTCAGGGTCGACTAGCTTAATGATAGTGTCCTTTTGCTTCAGCTCATGTTCATTCATCAGTTCTCAATTGATTCTCTTTGTGTTCAAAATGGATTCAAGTAGCTTAGGAATTACATCGATTTCCATGTTCATTCATCAGTTCTCAACTGATTCTCTCTGTGTTCAATGGATTCAAGTAGCTTGGAAATCACATCAATTTCCTTTTATATTGTATTAAAATGTATAGGAATGTCATAGTGGAATTGCTTTCCACAACAATACTTCTTTGTAACTATGGACTTTATCTCAACTCAACTGGATTTCATTTCTAACAAGAGATTTCCTTAATAAATTCCTCTTGACAAATTTTTCTGTTATAAAACTTTGCAAAAGCATACCCTTGGTATAGCTCACTACACAAGAAAATTCATTTTTGAAGCATAATTCTTATACTTGCAACTTTCATTTCTCTGTATAGACTTTCTAGAAAATAAATTGCGTGTAAAGAGTCTATATTCCACTCTTGGATTCATTTTGTTGGAGAGTTATGTGAAGGACTAACGAACCTAGTAGTCACAGGACGAAACAAACCCTGAGGCAGTAAAAATTTGTACATGGGTCCACATTTGCTCCCGTTATGGTCCTTACAGAGAGTGCATTGAAGGTAGGTATGTTGCAGTTGGTAGAATATGACAAATGTGCTCCCTTCATGTTCTCTAAGACGACAACTTACAATTATTTGACAATTTCCTCATCCAAATGATTTTGAATGAGTAATTTCATCTAAATTTAACTGATTTTCAAACTGGGATTTAGTCTTCTTAATTTAACTGATTTTCAAACTGAGATTTAGTCAGTGTTATTGAGGAGTGAAATAGAAACTGATTTTCTCTTGCAGAGAATAACAAGGATTGGTGTGAGCTTATACTCTGCCTTATAGACCTTCAAATACAAATAAGCTCTTGTATCCCTATTTCAATCACATAATTTAAATGAATATAATGTCATTTTATTAGAAAAATGCAATGAGTATGAAATAGATCATCAGAATGGCCACTGTAGCCCAGGCTGGTGAGAACTTGAGTATTTTATATCTGACTAAACACATGCACATGAAAAGAAACATCACCTGACACAGACATGAACAAGATAGAATCTAGATATTAGAATTTTGGGGAAAAACAATTGCACCTTAACAGAGAGCTTCTTATCCTACACCACACATTTCACTCTTTCAAGGTGGAGTTACAAACTGAACATGCAATGACTGAGCTGCATGGTCACCAAAGTTGTAACACACCCAAAAAAACAATGCTTCATATCGGCTTCTCAATTATGTGTGTTTAGCATTAGTGATATAGTCTCTTCTGAACTTTTATTTCAAGTAGAAATTTGATTAAATTTCAGAAGTGCAAGAAATCACAGAAAACCCTCCGGCAGTAAATTGATAGGAGAAATCTTCAAAAAAACCTGGAAGCTGTCCTGTTCATATTGTCTTGGACTTTTCAGCCAAGTTAATATGTCTGTAAAGAATACTATTTTATCCTGAGAAAAGATTGACACTTTGTTTATCACCAGATGAAAATAAATTAGAAGCAAAACATCAGGTTGGTGACAAATCCAAAACAAGTTGCAAGACTGTAACCCAATCTGCAAAACATCAAAAAACTGATTGTCCCAGAGTGGGATGCACTATGGGAAGCTGTGCTGTCCCATCTTTTACTAGTGTCAGCTTCATAGCACCTGCTTCCATTTCCAGCAGCTCTGTCTTTAAGAGAGCATCGGCCTTTATCTTGATAGTGTTGTCATCAAGAGATTTGTAGCTGATTTCCATTTTTAATCTTTATGGCAGCTGTTTATAGTCCTGTAGGACTGAAAGTATGGATGTTGCAAAGCTTCATTAGCTGTTATTCTTTTGTTTCCATCCACTTGTAACATTTGTTTCAGCAAATCCACACCTTCTAGACACCCAACATTTTTAACAAATCTTGTGAGGGATGGGAAAGGCTTTCCCGGATTTGGAAATATGATATCCAACTGCTCCTTTACAGATTGCCCACGAAATAGCGGCTCACCGATGAACAATTATGCCGACATGTTATTTGTTGCTTTTTTCTAGACTAGCTCTCACAAAGCATTTGAGTTGTTCCTGTTCCTGGTTGGTTTTTTTATAATTTTATAGACAAGTTCCATGTCGTGGAAATGTGAAAAAAGATAGTGATATTGCCACCATGTGGCTCTTATCATATATGGTTTTATACTTCTTCAAAAAATTCTCTAAGAGTTCACAATGCTAAAATTCACTAGGACTTTACAAAGTTTTATTATTTAGTGAAAGACTTGCCAAGTTCTTACAAGATTTTATAATTGAGTAAAATATTCGCCATGCTTGGTGAGAGATTCGCCAGAAAATTATATATACATATTATATTATTGATAAAATCGCCTTCCATTTTTCCTATATACCATGGAGATTCGCCCAATTATTATATTTATAAATTTGGGGGGGGTTCTTAAAATTTTCCCTGGTGCTTGACCTCTCAGTTTCCCTTTTGCAAATAGGAAATCTGAAGATGGGATTTAGCAAGGGTGTCCTACAACTTTGTGATTTCAAGATCTTTGTCCTCCATTTGAACATCTTGTTCATCCCCTACACCTTGTTCTATCATATTGTCTGAGACATCAAATTGAGGAGTTGGCTCCTTAATCAACTGCTTCGTAGAAAATGTAGTCCTCAATCTAGTCCTCTGCCTATGTATAAATTCTGATTCTTCCACTGGTATCTTGCTTTTCACTTTGCTTGTTGCTCTCTTATCCCTCCTTTTTTCCTTAACTATCTCTACAGCTTTAGGTACCTATGTCTCTTTAGCTTTAGGTTCTTCTTCATGTGCTTCCATTAGAGAAATGTTTGCATGAGCCAGCAGACCTGGAGTTGAAAATAAATTATCCCAAGAGATCTTTCTTTTCTCTAACTCATGCAAAACCAATAGTTTTATCAATGCAAAATGAAATAGAGTAGGCAAGTGTTTATCTCCTTTTGATTGAACCTTTTCTGCCATCTTGCCTATGATTTTAAATAGACCAGCATAGATCCATCTTAAGTACAGATCTAACACGACATGAGAGGGATCAAATTTCTTCATGTGAAAACTTTTTTAGAGTGCAAAATATAATGAGTTATTTTTCATTATTTAAATTGTATTTTTGAATGCTAAATAGAGTATATATTGTACCAAATAAAAATTTTAACCATAAAAATTTATATTTTATTTTTTCAATAAATAGATATATATGAAGTTGGTATTGACATAAATTAGTTGATGTATATCTGTTGTTGAAATATTTTTGCAAAGTATAAGATTTAAATGTCTCATTCACACATTTTTTTTTTACTTCTAATTACTTTACAACATGTTCATTTTATTCTTAATTATAGTCGACATTATTTTTCTATTTAGAACATAATTTTTATTTTAAAGGGGCATAGATGGACGGACAAACTTATGCATCCCCTCATACTGGGGTTGTGGAATGAGCCTCTCGACTCAATAATAGGGTAAATTCAAGCTCCTTTTACTAGTGAAAAGCATAAAAAAACTAATGTGGTATTGATACACCTTGCTAAAGTGACCTTCACATGTAAAATATCTCTTATAACCTTCAACAATTGACTATAGTGGTCCAATAGGTAACTCCTTGGAAATGTAGTGTCATATTTATTTTTGAACTGAGGCTTTACAAAATATTTAAAGTGTGAGGCATCTAATTCCTTCCCTTTGAACCAACTCTCACTTTGTAAAGGAATTTATGTAGCTTGAGAAATGGTTTCCTCATACACTATAAACTCCAAATCACCAATTTTGAACTTATCACCTTTGAAGTTCAGCGAAAACATGCTTGCAAGTTGAAAATGATGGCCATGTGTCTGGAATTTCTCACAAAAGGATATGCATCCTGTTCTTTCGAATGCTACTCTAATTGCAGGGCCAAAGTTCACCATGTCTAGATGTTATAGACATTTTTGTGCCTTGCAGCCTCGAGCATGAAATGTCCATAATCTAAGGGATCCAAATTCCCTAAACATGTTGTTCCTACCCCTAGAGGAACAAGGCCAACAAACCACAGCAATTCACAGAAGTTCTCCACCTGAAAACACTCAAAAACAAGCCAATTCTGGATCATGTCAACTACTCCACTGAGCATCTGCGCTGAATGTCAACTGCTCCACTGTCTACCTGCGTTGAATGTCAACTGCAACAAAGGCTACCTGCGCTGAGCGTAACTGGACAAGTGGCAGGCTCATTTCTCAATGTGTCAATGCTCAGGAAGCTTCCAAAATGACACTTGCATCAGGGAATTCGACTGGTGATGAGTAAGAGGTTCCAAATCTCCAAGTGGAAGCAAGAACCTCCAAGTGGACTCAAGAACTGAGAGAGGGAGAGGACACTAGTCAGATCTCAAGCTGACTCATCCTCTCTCCAAAACATCTATATATGGATCTCTCCTCCATGAGATCTAGAGGCTGGAATTTTGTTATTGCAAAGAATTGTTGTTGGTTTGAGGTTGGATCATTGGGTACTTAATGCTTTGAAGGGAGCTGAAGAAGGAATTCCATTCTGCTGGGAAGGAGATGCTGGATTGGAGCCCTATGGGTTGTATCTCTTCCTGAACCTTGTTATCAATCAATAAAGCTATCTTGGTTCTTTCCTATATGCTGGTGTATTTTGTATGATTTGCATTAGTATATTTGATTTACTTCTAATCCTGAATCATTTATGAATATGTATATTTGCCTTTGTGTTGTGTCCTTCTCTTGTCGCAAGTAGTTGTTCTCTTGTCACAGGTAGTTGTTCTCTTGTGATCTCGTGGGAATCAAGTAGCTGTTCTCTTGAGCAAGCGAGGAGGCAAGTAGTTGTGGATGCCCAAAGAGAAGAGGATCTAGATCGAGGGACAACCGGAAGACAATGGTAAGTCTACCGATCTCACCTCTTTCACATTTCATAAAGGAAGAAATCAGTGTAGCTGTATCTGTTTGTTGCTAAGGCGTTGTCACACCTTAGGTGGATAGGATCGTCCTGCATAGGCATTTTTCCCCACAACAAATTGGCGACTCCACTGGGGAACATTTGTTTTAGTCATTTTATTTGTGTTTACATCATTGTTTGCTTCATAGACTCAATGGCAACAATCGAACTGCTTCGCAAAGTAGACTGTTGCTGCTTTGATCCTTCACTGGGTTTTTGTCTATGATCTGAACAATGGACTCACAAATGACTTGATGATCCTTTGTGATAGTCTTTAGTACCCTCTCAAAGCATCCCTCTGTTTATACCTTGCTTGTGTTTCTGATTTGGCCTGAAACAGTTGATTTTTGAGCATTTTATGACCCGGAACCCAAGAGAAACGAGAGTTTCTCCTTCAGCGTAGACACTGTGAAGGCAGTCTGCATTTCAACGTAGGTCCCGTGAAGGCTACCTGCGCTGAATGTCAAACTGACAGTGTTAGACTTGCGCTGAACCAGTTTAGCCTTGTGCAGCTGGGGTTCTCTGCTGTCTTTTGCCCTGTTTTGATCTCTGTTTTTGCAGCCTTTAACCAGCATAGGTACCAGTCTGATAACCCCTTTTCTTTGCTTGAATTCCGCCTCATTTTTGTACAAAAAGACTGTAAGTGTTTTTATGTGTTTGTGGCATCATTTACAGTTTTCCTTTGCATGAGTGAAGTAATCTTCCTGTAGCCCTTGATTCAGATCTGATTGATTGTGATCTTAGGAGAGAGTTCATTGGCTGTTTGCAGTTTGATTATACATTTGCTTTTGCTTATTGGTTTGAATTTGTCACTTTTAAGTGTCGAAACAAGTATTCATTTCGAAAATCGTAAAGTGATTGTAATCTCTTCTACCCTTGCTGATTTTGGGAAAAAGTAAACTTGTTTGTATCTGTCATTTAAAAGCAGATTCAAAGTTGTACAAAAAGCTTTCTTTGTAGGCATTTATACTAAGAAAGTGGAAAACAAACACCTGCATTGTGCATTTGCATTTTGATAAGTTTGCATGATTGATTTAGGAAAGAGTGCATTAGAGTGTGCTGATTGCTCTTTGAGGAAAGATAGTCGCTCTCTTTTCCCTTAGTAGCTAGGATTTTCAAAGTTGAAAAGATTATAAAGCTTGCTTATCATCTTAGACTGCATTTAGGAATTGTACCATACATCTCGTGGTGATCCTGAAAGACAAACTTTAAAAAGAGCAACTTAAAATAAACTGAATGAACCTAACAACGCTTTACAACATAACGCACAACATAGAGGTCTAGGCTAGAGACGTGTTCCGGTGTCGTTAAGCCTAGTGACTGTCGATTTCGTAGAAGGTGGGTGATTCCTCTTGAGGGACAATAGCACTAGTACGGATTGTGCTCCCACGTATCGTCGCGTATATATTGGGAGACCCCTATAGGAATATATCCTTTATCCTTAGGAAACCGTGTCGCCCGCCCTACTGATCGCAATTCAGTGAACACAGCATTCACGAAGATCAACCGCCCGTACCGTAAAAAGTATTCTGCGGTTTTGCGAAAAGTTTGGCACACCCTCTGCCTAGATCTCCAGAGCAGTTTCTTTTGACCTTTTTCAGACTCTATAACAGAAAAAGTCCATCCGAGCATTTGTCACTTCGGGCTCGTTAAAACATCGAAGGATACTAGAGTCATCTTTAGCTTTTTCTCGACTCTTTAAAACTGAAAAAGCAAGTTGTGTCTAAAGCGTCGTTAACAATTTATTTTAAACGGAACAATCACCCATTATTCCCGCGTTGATCTTTAGGTTGAAAAGATGGAGCACACCAACCAAGGAGTTCCCCTTGGTGGAAATCCTAGTCCCTTCTCCTCTTGGGGAGATGTTGGTGCGCCCCACATGGCCACATTGTCGCTTCCAGGACTGACAATTGGCCTACCAGTCTGGCTCTTTTCAACCAATGTCGTTCAAAATTCCACAATTCTTGAACAGTCGAGTCAACAGTTAGATCAGACAAGAGTTGCCCACCAGCCTTCCACTTCATCTTCCTCTCCTCCTTCCTCTTCACTTGACAGAACTGGTCGAACAAAGAACCGGTTTCCTAAGGAGAAGAAGGAGAAGAAGAAGAAAGAAAAGAAGCAGAAGGAGCCTAAGGCGACTGGGGGCAAACAAGTGTCATCTAACAAAAATCCACACACAGCACTCGTAAGGCCTAAATCGCCATGCGTCATATGCAAGGGAGACCACTTCCATAGAGATTGTCCATGTATCCCCCGGATACTAAGAGACTGGTCCCCCCGTTTGCACAATTCGGTAGCATCGACCTCTGATAGCCATGTCGACTGTTCACCGTCAACTAGTGGGAGGGAAGCCCCAGGACAGAGCGGGAAAGCTAAATTTCCCTGCAGACTGTGTGAAGGCAATCACGCCATCCACCGTTGTCCCTTCTTAGACGAGGCAAAAAGAGTTCTGGAAGACCGCCCGATTTTACGAGCGCATCTTCCTCCTGGATATCAAAAACTCCTGCCAAGTCCCTCGCTAGTTGAGAATCTGGTTGACCCACCCAGGTGGTCAGCCGAAGCACCTGTCATTGAAGATGAACCGTCTGAATCCATACCTGACGAAAGTCTAAAGGTTGAAACGGCAGTTGACCCAGTTTTGCCTTCAGAGGCTATATCTTCGAATGACACCATCACAGAGGAGAATAAAGACGACATCGTCCAAATTCTCTTCATCAGCACTGACTCTGATGATCAAGGGGGCAATGCCACCATTCCTTTATCGCAGGAAGGAAGTTCATCGGAGCGCTATCCGGCCGTTTACTCGGTCCCACCACCAAGCAACCTGGTTGTGTCCTTTGACTGGAACCAACTAGGCAGACCCTGCTTGCCAGCTAGCATACCATTCAGAATTATTGTCCAAATATACAGAATGGTAATGGCTGGTACAGTTATTGATGAAGGGGCATCTGTGAGTATCCTTTCCTCTATTGCTTGGAAAGCGCTTGGTTCGCCTGCGCTTTTGCCTGAAATGAGAAATCTATCGGGCTTTGATAAGGGAAACAGTCGCCCTTTAGGGATCCTCCCCAATGTGCCAATAACATTGAAAGGGAAGACCGTTCAAATGAACGTGATGGTCGTTCAAGGACCCTTGGATTATAACCTACTCCTTGGACGAGACTATATATATTTCATGGGAGCCATCGTCTCATCACTCTTTAGAGTAATGTGTTTTCAGCATGAAGGAAGAATGGTCAAGCTCGTGGACCAACTTTCATTCCCCGGATCACGCATCGCAAATAGTCATATACCATCCCTAAATGGTATGTTCACGCAAGAAGTGTCTCAACCCACGGTCCGTCCTCCTGATGAGCGCGAGTAATCCGGGAGGATATGACTGGAACCCAGGGGGCATGCGTCCTGGTCTGCTTCGACAGAGAACTTTGGGTATAGGGTAGGTTTCCGCGGGAGAATATGACTAGTCCGTACCCCGTCCGTAGAGGAAAGAGGGTTGTTCTAGAATAAGATTCTTTTGTCAAAGTTATGTGAGTGGAATAATCTGCTTTTCACTCACCTTTGTCTATTTCGATAGGCATTGCCGAGGAAGTGTTTTGTTTAATCTACTAACGAGACAATCTTTGGGTAACCTGAAAGAGGTAAGCCTCTCTCGGTAAAACGAAAGTTTTAGTGGAAAAGAAGTAGAGGTAACCTTGAAATTCTGTCTTATGCCTGGGGGCATGCAAACCTTTTGGAGTGTAAGCAAGGGGCGACTATTTATTTTTTAAATTTTTAGGTCCTCCCTTTAAACCTGTAGGTCTAACCCTTTAAACTCGTAGGATTAGTCGTTTCCGAACTTGCATAACGAAAGGATGTGGAGCAAAGCGTGGTGAGATGAAGCTCCATAAAAAATAGCGATCTCCAATGAGACACTCTTATCATATGACTGGTATATCGAGCAGTTTTAACGCGGAATTTATGCTCGTTAAAAAATAGAAAAGCGATATCGAGCAGTTTTAACGCGGAATTTATGCTCGTTAAAAAATAGAAAAACGAGATCTGAGCAGTTTTAGCACATAGTTCATGCTCGTTAAAAAATAAACATAAGTCCGAGCAGTGTTTTGGCGCATTCAAGCTCGTTAAAAAATGAACCCATCTCGGTAAATAACCATTGTGTATGTAACCTGATCAACCATAAAAGCCTTGGTCGTGTTTGCACCGTCACCTCCACTTTTCATTTGGCTGATCGTTCACCTCCATATGATTGTTTACCCATTTTGAGGAACAGCTGCGAAGAGTGATTTCACCTAGCCATCCTTGTGACACTGCCGTGATTGGAAAATTCCAACCTGTACCTGGAATCAGCTGCTAACCCTGTTCATCACTCGTTCCTCGAAAGACGAGTCTTCTTTAAGCTCTTTTCAATTGACTCGTAAAATATGAAAAGATTGCCAAGTTTTGGCCTTCCAGCTCGTTAAAGCGACCGGAAGAGCTATCCCTCCTCTAGATTTTAATCTTTTTGGACCTGAGGGATTATTGCACAAAAAGATCGAGCGCTTGTTTTGTTCGGCTCGTTAAAACTATCGAAAATTCATCCCTTCTGTATTGTTTTATACTTTTTCGGACTTAAGGGATTAGATGATGAAAAAAGACTTTTGGAGTTAACTTTATGTACCTTTTCAGACTCTCTAAAAATGAAAAGGACCGAGTTTTCCTTGTTGTTAGACTCGTTAAAATCACTAAATAGCGACAAACTTGTCTTTAGACGAGAACGAGTTTCACTATCGCTAAGCTCATTAAAACATAGCGATAGGCTTGCCCGAAGGGCAGGTTATAGAACAAGAATATGTTATCCTCCTCAAGCTTGACAAAAATAAAGAGGTATTGGTCAGCAATGACTGGGGAAAAATTGGGAAAAAATCAAGAAAACTTTGATGGTAGCAGGTCGCTCTTGAACATGACACTTTTCCTCCGTACCACAATCGGGTTGGGTTGTCTCATTCACCGCTCACATCACCATGGTATCACCATACCATCCATATTTGGGGTAATGCTACCAATCCATCGCATCAGTGTCGCCATATGTTCAAGAGAAGTCGTTCAGAAAGAGTCAACCGGGTCCCATCCACTACCATACATTATCCTTCATCCATTCATGACCGCCACCCTGAATCATATGTCACAGATTGTTTTCACCTCCACTAAAATCATTAGCTCCATTCCGTGTCACTGATGTGGGATTCATTAAGGCCCTCCTTTGACGGATCGCTTCTTGTCAACATCAGCTCATTATCCAAGAAGTTGATCTAGGAACAACCCCTTTAGTACTTTGAAGCTTGCATGCCTCAATGGCAAGTTTCTCACTTCCGGCGACAGGTATACATCAATGACCTTCGACCAGAAGATTTTGCGTGGTGTTCGACGCCAAGTCCTTTATTCACACCATGTGAATTGTACTGCAATACCTTGAGGGTCATTATCATTATCGGTGATTCCTCTCGCGCTTGTTAATGGTTTACATCATTGACCGGTAATCGAGCGATGTCTTTCCATGTTCGACTTCAGCGCAATTCTCACATGGATCGACTTGTACTTAGAGTGAAGATCGAACGAGTTTGAAGACCCCGGATCTAGTTTCATCCATCCGGGCTGCGATATATATTCAGGAAAAATAAAGACATTTGACATGTACATCATTGCAGCAAATGATCATCCTACTCAAAGGATGATAATTTCGCCAAAATTATCAGATGATCGTCTGTTCTATGTACAAAAATGAATTTATAAAGCTGAGCATGGGAATGCCCGCCTCAGCTAGATCATGAAAGCAGTATGAATCATAATGTATTGTATTGTATCTTATTACAGGTCTCCTCCCAGCGAATGGATCAACTTCGTACCCTCCTGGATAAAGCATTTCACCCGATAAATGGCCTCATACTTTAGGGGGCAACTGTTATAGACATTTTTGTGCCTTGCAGCCTCGAGCATGAAATGTCCATAATCTAAGGGATCCAAAGTCCCTAAACATGTTGTTCCTACCCCTAGAGGAACAAGGCCAACAAACCACAGCAATTCACAGAAGGTCTCCACCTGAAAACACTCAAAAACAAGCCAATTCTGGATCATGTCAACTGCTCCACTGAGCATCTGCGTTGAATGTCAACTGCTCCACTGTCTACCTGCGTTGAATGTCAACTGCAACAAAGGCTACCTGCGCTGAGCGTAACTGGACAAGTGGCAGGCTCATTTCTCAATGTGTCAATGCTCAGGAAGCTTCCAAAATGACACTTGCATCAGGGAATTCGACTGGTGATGAGTAAGAGGTTCCAAATCTCCAAGTGGAAGCAAGAACCTCCAAGTGGACTCAAGAACTGAGAGAGGGAGAGGACACTAGTCAGATCTCAAGCTGACTCATCCTCTCTCCAAAACATCTATATATGGATCTCTCCTCCATGAGATCTAGAGGCTGGAATTTTGTTATTGCAAAGAATTGCTGTTGGTTTGAGGTTGGATCATTGGGTGCTTAATGCTTTGAAGGGAGCTGAAGAAGGAATTCCATTCTGCTGGGAAGGAGATGCTGGATTGGAGCCCTATGGGTTGTATCTCTTCCTGAACCTTGTTATCAATCAATAAAGCTATCTTGGTTCTTTCCTATATGCTGGTGTATTTTGTATGATTTGCATTAGTATATTTGATTTACTTCTAATCCTGAATCATTTATGAATATGTATATTTGCCTTTGTGTTGTGTCCTTCTCTTGTCGCAAGTAGTTGTTCTCTTGTCACAGGTAGCTGTTCTCTTGTGATCTCGTGGGAATCAAGTAGCTGTTCTCTTGAGCAAGCGAGGAGGCAAGTAGTTGTTGACACCCAAAGAGAAGAGGATCTAGATTGAGGGACAACCGAAAGACAACG
Source organism: Pinus tabuliformis (assembly GCA_031772625.1). NCBI lineage: Eukaryota > Viridiplantae > Streptophyta > Pinopsida > Pinales > Pinaceae > Pinus > Pinus tabuliformis. Next base: position 86,603,480 of record CM062808.1, on the reverse strand, counting down.
GTAAGTCTACCGATCTCACCTCTTTCACATTTCATAAAGGAAGAAATCAGTGTAGCTGTATCTGTTTGTTGCTAAGGCGCTGTCACACCTTAGGTGGATAGGATCGTCCTGCATAGGCATTTTTCCCCACAACACTAGACTCCTAGGCTCAACACAAACCACTTCTCCTCCTTTTGTTTTGCCTCTGCTTCTTTGGATTTCCATCTAGATTTTTGAAACCTAGAGTGCAGAGTTCAGCTATGTTTCATGGCACACCAATTCTGTAGAGGAAAGGTCAACTGAAAACACAATGGACAAACTGATAGCGCAATGCAAAGAGGTGATTGATAGGTTTTTTCACAAGAGTTAAATGGATTTCCTATTGGTGCTCTGACAACCCTTTTTACCATGCAGTGTATACGATGTGTATGGAAGAAAATCATAAAATTCAACTACCAAGATTATGGATCAAAAGACCTTGACTCATATAAATGACACGAAAACCCTAAGCATTTAAAACTATCCTGAACTTAGACCAAACTATAAGTAGGGTTTTCACAACGATTGTGTAGCAACACATACAAACTTTATCAATTGATGTCTAACTATTTTTTAAAGGAAAACTGTGGTTGGAAACGGATATCTCCTACCTTAGAAAATAATAGAACCCAATTTAAAGCGGTGGGATACCTATGCAAAGAGATGGAGGTGGTTACGCAGTGATGGTGTAGCCCCAGAACTTGTGTAGTTGTTGCATAGAAATTTCATGACAGTTGAAAAAAAAATGTCTTTGAACCCCTATCGGACTGCTCTCGGCCTTGTGCTGTGTACCTATCAATTGTTTTTAGAGAAGGGCGTGAACTGTAGAGTGGAGAAAGAATGAGGGCATTATGAAAAGAAATTTAAAAATGTGCACCTTATGCTTTGTTTGGTCATGGGTATGAACTTAGGATAAAGGGTTATTATGATCATGAAATATAAATGATGGTAATGAGTTGTGGAGGGGTGTAGTAACAATAATGAGGAGAGGCGCGTTAAGGCGGGGGGGTGCATATGATGTTAAATGTAAATGGGGGGTGCATATTATGTTAAATGTAAAGGGGGGGTGCATATGATGTTTAATGTAAGTGTAGGGGGTGTATGGAAGTGAGTTGTACATGAAATGGGGTATATGAAAGGAGTATAGGAATGGAAAAAGTATATGGTAGGGGTAAATAAAAGGGATCATGATTTGTGAATGGTGGAATAGGGCATGATGAACAATACTGACAACATACTCAACAAAAAATTAATAAATGAACCAGACTTGTTTTATTCATGGTTACAACTAGTGATGCATAACCCCTGAACCCTAAATGACTTTATATGAGAAAATGACCTGATGACCTTCTCATAGACTCAGACTCTATCAAATTTTGTCTTTTTTTTAAGGATCCTCTATAACATGGAATTATAATAGTGACCTTAGATAATGCTTAGATAATGATGTTTTAGACTATGAAAACAATGGTTCATAAGCTAAACTGTGATCCCCAAAATGAATAGAGAAAATGAAAAGAGAATTGATCCCTAGACCCTAGGACCCTAACATTGGCTCCAATGGGGATGACAGCCTCCTAGTGAGGTGCCAAAAACACCGCAACTTAGTAGCCTAACCATTGGGAAAATGGAGTCGAACATTAAATAATGAAAAGTAACTAACTCATAGACTGACTTACATATGACAACAGATCACCTGAACCTTAGGGCCTATTGTGGCCACAACTACCACCCTATCAAAACTTGCCTTGGCAGCAATTCTGAATGGGTCCCCTAAAAGTTGGCCTTCTACCTCTCCGAATGATCTGTTTAGTCCCAGAGACTTTAGCTCTTTGCCGAGTGAAATTTTCAGTTCTTAGTAGTCAAGCCCCCCCCCCCTTTTTATCCTTGTTGCACGGTCCATTCATCACATGGTCTAGCCCTCCATTCATTCCCCCATCGGAACCTTTTAAGCCCTCAAAACCTTCTATCGCATCATTTTCCCATCATAGTTCCTTACAATGGAAATACTCCAAAATATGCATAAATCACCCCTTTTTTGGCCTATCGCAATTAACATTACGCATTGCTCCCTTCCAGACCCGATGGCTTCATTAACCACAATATATACATTATCGAGTCCAGAAACTAGATCGCATATCACAATTGGTGGGGTCTGGGGCCTATATATAAGGCACATCGTGATACCCTAGACCCGCCAATGATTATAGAGCCTGGCGTATAACGTTTCAGGTCCGGCCTAATGGCGGACACGGGTTTTCCCGTATATCCTTATGTTTTCCAGAGAACATTGAAGTCAGATTTTTCAAAGGGAGCCTTACATTGTGGACCCACCGTGTTATTAAATGTAACATACATACATATCTATATATATATATATATATATATATATATATATATATATATATATATATATATATATATATATATATATATATATATATATATATATATATATATAGATATATATATATACATATATATATATATAGATATATATATATATATTGGGTCCGGCCTAATCACATATCGCAATCGGCGGAGCCCTAGGCCTGTGCATATTGCGATATGCGATATGGCAGACCCACCGATCCGATTAAACGTAATATATATGCTATCGGGTCTGCCCTTCCCCCATCGCAAATCACTATTGGCGGGGTCTAGCGCTCATGCATAAGGTGCGACACCATACGATGGACCCGTTGATGATTATAGGCTTCGATATATAATTTTTGAAATCCGTTGTACGACCGAATGCGGGTTTTCCCATATTTTCCTATGTATTCGATAAAATGCCATAATCGCGGTTTTTCAAAGGGAAAGCCCATTAAAGCGATGTGATGTGATATGGTGGACCTGATAGGGTATAGGTTCCCGCCTATAGTATTTCAAGTCTAGGTTTTTCATTCCGCTATGTGTTTTGCGAGGATTTTCCATGTAAATAGGATTTACATTCACGGGACTTAATCAGTGCATAAATTAAAAAGAAGGGGGGATTCTTTCACATTCGATGATATAAACACAAGATTCATTTTTGCAGGCATGTTTACCATATTTCTCACAGTCATAGCTAATATAAATTATTTTTGCAAGCAAATCTAAGCACACCTGATAACGGATAAATGTGAGTTATGTTAAGATGACACCTCTACTCCACCGGTGTCAGTATTGCAAAACACACTCTGCGAAAGGGAAGATGGACTGCCTTAGCGCATGATGGAGGCACTCCTTCAGTTCAGTGGAAGCATTCATGACTGCACCGATCCATGAAGATGTCATCACTTCCAGATACATCACAAAGGATGCCAGATGTGGGATGAGGAGCGCAGCATCTTCGGTTTCCTTCAGGAAATGACAGAGAATGATAGCCATTCCACACAAGTGCAAAGAAATGATACGCACTCCTTCTCTGTTCCCAAAGGCATCCATTCATTCCCCCAAGAAGTAGAACGCTCCACCAAAGGTGACCTCGGCTTGTCAATGGTTTCACCAACCGTTCTCATCTGTATATGTTGATCTGTGTAATGAAAAGAGGGGAAATGAAAGGTCATGGAAGATGGAGGGTCATTCAGGACTACATAAGTATTACCTCCGAATAGGAGAGGGGAGCTTTTTGTTTGGAAAAAACAGATCTGATTTATTGTGAATAAAGAGAGACTGCTTGGTTCAATGAGGGGCTTGTGTTTCAGATTGATTTTCAATTTCTCCTATGTGTTTTGATCAGAATGTTGTTGCTGGCATATGTGCAAATGTATATTTGTTTTATTTGTGCATATTTATAACTTATAGTTCATGGTTAAGCCTGGTTATTTGAATATGATTCAACATCATGGTTATATCATGAAAGGTTGTTGATTCGAAACTATGTTAGATATCAGTTGTAAGCTTTTCTTCCATAAAATGGAATGTGTATTCCTATCTGAATGATTGGATTGCAATTAAGAATCAATGTAGCCTTGTCTTGTGTGAACCAATAATTGATTCATTTAGACTTGGAAATCATATATGATGTTTAACCTCTCTTTATCATGCTTCTATAGGATAGATTAGGATAGTTAGGATATAAACTAGAGTAGTTAGAAATATCTTAGATAGGAGTTGATACATATAGGTTAGCTATTTTAATTTTGTTGGTTTAATTGAAGCCTTCTTCCCAGAAGCAATCTTTCAACTCATTTAACAGTTTACGGGGTCCCTTAAAACTCATTAGAACTAGACATTCCAAATGAAAGTAGGCCTAATTGGGGCTTGCGATCGGGTTAGTTCCCCTTGTTGGTATAGCGAAAATTCACCATGTCAACAAATTGGTGCTAGAAGGAGGGCTTGAACCGCCATCCACAGCTTTTCAAGATTTCATCTATAAGTGCCACACATGGATTCAAAAGGATTAATACATGGATTGTGAAGGTCGAAAAGACCCTTCCTCTCATTCGGAAAAGCATCATTTCGAAGAAGAGACACTGTAGGAGTATCCTGTCACTCAGGAACAACCAGTCAGAAGACTTACTCGGGCTTACGCTCATTCCCTATCATAGCTCCCTATCTTTCAATCTTTACCTCCGACAACAAAAAGAAAACCAAGGGTCTATCACATAAACGAAGAGACATCTACAGTCCCTTCTCTTGAAGATATTGTGCTTAATTCTTTGTAGAGTATCAAGTCTCCTTGGGAAGAAATCCCTGAGGATTCCCCGTCTGAAGGCAATCCCTGGCCTAATTTGGAAAATCCTAAGAAGAAACCCTCAACCAGAACATCCCTATCCTCGATATGGCTAATATTCCTCAACCGGGTGGAAACCAACTCCCACCTCCTCCAGGAGCACTACCTCCCTGGCTCGCTCAGGATGTCGTGTCGATACCTGGGTAGCAGCATCCCTTACCCAAGAATGCAGAAAAGGTATTGCTTAAATTCGACCCTGAGCAGGAAGACACCGTTGAAAACCATATTAATTCATTCTTCCTAGTCGTGCGCATGCTGGGGGTAGCTGATGAAGATATATTTTGTTGCCTATTCCCTTTTACCTTGATTGGTGCAGCTTCCACATGGTACTTTAGCTTGAGAACAGGATCAATCACTTCGTGGGCTGCCTTTCAATAGGCCTTTTTAGACAAGTATGGTGATGACAAAACCCCTGTGGCCTTAGTTCTAGAACTATCCTGTTTGAAAATGGAAACCAAAGAAAAGGTCAAGGATTTTAATATCTGGTTCAACACCTTGTTCAACAGAATCCCAGCCACCGCTAGACCTACTGAGGAGATGCTCATGGAATTCTACATCACTGCTCTCCCTGTCCTTACTATGATGTGGGTCAAGAGGAGTAATGCACCAACCTTACAAGGTGCTATCGATGAAGCAGTAAAAGTTGAGAATGAAATGCTCAGTCTCACAGCATGCCACCCTACAACTAGAGAAAAGAAAGCCTCTCAAGCATCCAAGAAGAATAATGGGAGTGATAACAAGGGGGTTGAAACTAAGGAAAAGGATACCACAGATGTAGAAGGTCTGCATTGGATCATGAAGAAGTTGAAAAATACAGTCATTGATATGAAAAGGAATTCTGGAGAGAGTACAAGTGGGAGTGGAGGAGAGTATAACAACAGAAAACCTTTCAAACCTTTCTATCGTAAGAAGGTAGAAGGTGGTCATGGTCCACTTGCAGTGCCTACTCCACCCAATGAAGGGAATTTAAATATAGAAGAGTTGGCTCTTATTGGATCGCTCCTTAACCAGGAAGAACCTATAGTGGAGCTAGAGCTAGAACAAGAAGATGAAGAAGAATATCAAGTAGAAGAGCCCTTGGAAGAAGAATCTCAAATCAACATACTGTGGGATTTCTATACAAACGAGAACGATGATGACCAAGGAGACAGTATGGCAGAGATCCACACTAATGAAATCCACACACGAAGCAAAGGGCCACTTGCTGGTGTGATGAAGCCTATAGATCAGACCAAGAAAGATGTTTGCCCTATGAAGACACCCATTCCCAAAGTTCCTGTTGAGAAGGGTAGACCTAGTGGTAAGTCCAAGAATAACCAAGTGGCAAACCATCCAGAGAAAGAAAATGCATCTCCCACTGCAACGAAGGCGACCCAAAATGGTAAACTCCCACCTAAGAATGGAAAAACTGGTATGTTTACTCTACCCTATCCTATTTATAACATTGATTACAATATTATGGATGATCTTAAGAAATCTAGGGCTAATATCACATACTTTGATTTTCTAAAATTAACGCAGCAAATAGATTTGCTCTTGAAAGCTATGAATGAGCGGAACTGCAAAACTCCGGCCACCCCGAGCAGCCAAACCTAGAAGTCAGTCTCCAGACCTATTAGTACTCCCAACTCAACCCAAAAGCCAGCAGCCATGGAAGCTACCCTATCAAAAATGAATCGAAAACCCCAAGATGTCAGTGCAGCCATGGTAGGAAGGAAATAAAAATCCATGACTCCCCCTTTCCTTATCACATTTGAAATCTTCAACATGAACGTGCACAATTGCTTGGTAGACTCAGGTGCCTCGTCCACTGTGATGCCTTATGTTGTTGCTAAAAGACTCCATGCGATACTTGAGAAAACGGGGACTCGAATCATGCAATTAGACAGGAAAAATGTGAAAGTAATTGGGGAATTGAAAGATGTATTGATCCGGATGACTGCTAAACCATAATACACACAAGTAATTGATATAGTGGTAGTCGATATACCTGAGGCTTATGAAATGCTACTTAGTATGGACTGATTAGCAAAACTGAATGGATACTTCTCAACTGATTGGTCCCATCTCTTGCTGGCTCAAAAGGGGAAGGATGATATGCTAAGAGTTGATTGTGAAAGGTACATGAAGTATGTAGTGATGGAGCTAAATGGTCCCAACGAACCTGTAATGTTTACCAACTCTATCCTTGGGAATTATAGTTTCAATGTTTATGCCACAGAAACATGTTTTGGAGAATTCCATGCAGAAACAGTTGAAGAAACTTTGACATACACACAGTTGGAAGCTCCCTCCCACAATCCAACTGATGAACTATCATGTATTATAGTAGATGATAGGACTAATTTCTTAGATTGTAGTTTAATTGATGTAACACTAGATTCTACATTCTGGACACTCTATTTTGATGGCTCTAACTGCCTTGAAGGTGCAGGTGCTGGGAGCATTCTCATTGACCCACAAGGGAACCAACACCTGATGGCCAGCTGGTTGGAGTTTGCATGCACCAACAATGCAGCAGAATATGAAGGCTTGCTACAGGGCTTGAAGAAAGCCATCGATATGAAGGTAGAGAATCTTAAAGTTTTTGGTGACTCACAGATAATCATGGATCAAGTAAGGAAAAGGGTACATTGTAATTCACCACACCTGGTAAGGTACCAGCACGAGGTATGGAACTTAATTGATAGTTTTTATTCTTTTAATATCACATACATACCTTGAGGGAAAAACCAAGATGTTGATCTGATGGCTAATATGGCTGCTAAACTTCTGCCTGATTTTAGATTGAAGAAAAATAAATATTCTGTTGAATTGATTTTCAGACCATCTGTGCCTGATAACATCTCAAATTGGTAGGTGTTCGAAGATGACGAGCAAATCCTCGAGTTCTTGCACTGTGAGAAGACATTCAAGAATGTAGTCATTGATGAAAAGGAGCACGACAAGCTTATGAATGAGAGGGAAGGTGAGGAAAAGGATTAGCCCAATGTGATTCCCAAGTCAGTTGTTAAGATGGAGCACTTATATGACTTGCATGATAAATTCAAGAAGCCGACTAACTGCAAAACACATAGCTTATCCATGAATTATGAATCGGTTAACCTTGGGACCAAAGAAGACCCAAAAAATGTCAATTTGGGTTTGGGGTGCTCTCCACAAGAAAAGGCTACATTTGTCAAGCTATTTAAAGAATACACGGATGTCTTTACATGGACATATGAAGACCTAAAGACCTTTGATACCAGGGCTATGCAGCATGTAATCCCTTTGGAAAAGGAGGCCAGGCCCTACCAACAAAAGCTGTGTAAGATTCATCCAAGCCTAGAAACACTGGTGAAGAAAGAATTAAACAAAATGTTGGATGCTAAAATCATCTTTCCTGTCAGACATACAAGCTGGGTAGCTAATCTCGTGCCAGTGAGACAAAAAAATGGAGACATCAGGCTATGTATTGACTTCAAAAACCTGAACAAAGCATCACAAAAGGATAACTATCCTGTCCCTTCTATGGAGCACATTCTTTAGTGCGTTTCTGGGTTTGAAATGTTGTCCCTATTAGATGGGTTTTCAAGATATAATCAAGTGTTAGTATCTAATGGGGATCAGCTTAAGACAACCTTCAACACTAAGTGGGGCACTTACACATATCACAAAATGCCTTTTGGACTCATTAATGCGGGCATCACATTCCAGAGAGCTATGGATATAGCTTTTCGGGGGTTGATTAACATATCAGTAGTGGTTTACATGGATGACATTACAGTGTATTCATATCATAGAAGGGATCATATTTGTCACCTGAAACAAATCTTCGAAAGATGCCAAAGATATGGGATATCGTTGAATCCCAAAAAGAGCGTCTTCGCAGTCATAGAGGGGAAACTACTAGGTCATATCCTCTCTAAAGAAGGGATTGTTATTGACCCTGAAAGAATAGAGACTATCATGAAAATACAACCCCTTACAAGTAAAAATTCCATGTAATATTTCTTTGGGAAGATCAATTTAGTCAAGAAATTTGTCTTAGGCTTCACTGAAATAGTGCACCCTATGCAACTAATGATGAATAAAGACGTTGTGTGCAATTGTAGCGATGAAGCTAAGAAAGCGTTTTGACGAATCAAGGAAGCCATCATTGAAGCTTCTGCATTGGTCAGCCCCGAGTTCGGCAAGGAATTCTTCTTGTACAGTTTTGCTTATGATGTTTCATATGTCGCAATACTCACTCAGAAAAATAACGAAGGCAAATAAGTCCCTATTTCTTATATGAGCTCTAATCTCCAAGGGGCAGAACTCAACTACCCAGATGTGGAGAAACAGTGCTTTGAAGTTTTCAAGGCCGTAAAACATGTTCACCCTTATTTACTAAAGGCCAAGACCAAAGTAATCATTCCCCGTCTTGCTGTAAGAGCCCTCTTCGTGTAGAAGGAAATGGGTGAACAGAAGGGGAATTGGATAACAGCCCTTCAGGAGTTTGACCTTGAGATTAAGCCAGCACAGGTAGTTCGAGGGCAGGGACTTTGCAGGCTAGCATCAGAAGCCTTGGCGGATAAAGAAGGAGCATTTGAAGAATCAGAAACACAGAGAATGCAATGTGCACAAATGGAATTCAAGGAGGAGCCCCTATGGATTAACAAAGCCCTGATGTATGAGCGAGAAATGTCGGAAGCCCTTTTGGACCCTGAGTCATGGTACTATGGCATACGCTTCTATCTAATATGGGGATCATGTCTTGAACACATGGATGCATCACAAAGGAGAGAACTCAGATTGAAATCCAATCAGTATCATTTGGCCACTAACATATTATACAGGAAAAATTATGATGGAATCTGGCTGAGGTGTTTGGAAAAGGATGATGCCGACCATGTCTTGAAAGAAATGCATGACAGCCCAGCAGGTGGTCACTATAGCGGAGAGACCACTGCTCACAAAATATTAAGAGCTGGATATTATTGGCCCATAGTGTTCAGAGACTCGCATGCCTATGCTCGCAAATGCAAGGTGTGTCAAACCGCCGCAGGACGAGAAAGAAAGATTTTTGTTCCCCTCAAGCCCGTTATGATTTGTCACCCATTCCAGCAATGGGGCTTATGTTGTAGGGAAAAGTATCCAATACGGAATGACCCTATCCCACTCTAAGGGTGATAGTACCTCAGCAACAACCGAAGCAAAGCTATCTAAGATTTCTTCTTTATGAAAGTAAAATAGGGGAGAAAGGGATCCACTAACCGATGTCTTTCACTAATGATTGATCCAATCTTCTCTCCTTGCTGCTTGCTCCCAGCTCCTTGCTCTTTCACTGGCCCAGCTACACAAAGATCCTGCAAAAAGGCAAGAGAGGGAAACTACAAGAAGCATACATTCATAATTGATTCAAGGATTAGAATAAATCAAATACACAAGTATAACAATACACCATTGAGACACATGCATATAGAAGAACCTCAAATGCTTTATTAATGGAAGAAGTAAAGTTCAAGGAGTGTTACAACCATAAGAGGCCCAATCCAGCAACACCTCCCAGCAGAAAGAAATCTCCTCTTAACCTCCTTCAAAGCAATCACCCAATATCTCTAAACTCAAACCAACAGCACTTCCTTACATTCACAAAATTCCAGCCTCCTGTAGACCTCATGAGAGAGCTCTATATATAGGAGTTTTGGAGAAAGGATGAGTCAGCTTGAGAGCTGACTAGTGTCCTCTCCCACTTCAGTTATACTTCAGTTCTTGAGTCCACTTGGAGATCCTTGCTTCCACTTGGAGTTTAAGAACCTCTTACTCATCACTAGGCGAATTCCCTGATCCAAGTGTCATTTTGGAAGCTTCCTGGGCATTGACACCTTGAGGAATGACTGTGCCACTTGTCCAATCTCGCTCAGCGCAGGTAGCCTTTGTTGGAGTTGACATTCAACGCAGGTACAGAGAGGGGCAGTTGACATTCAGCGCAGATGCTCAGTGGAGCAATTGACATGATCCAGAAATTGCTTGTTTTTTAGTGTTTTCAGGTGGAGAACTGATTTTCAGTGCTGTGGTTTGCTGACCTTGTTCCTCTAGGGGTAGGAACAACATGTTTAGGGACTTTGGATCCCTTAGATTATGGACATTTCATGCTTCATGCTGTAAGGCACAAAAATGTCTATAACAGTTGCCCCCTAAAGTATGAGGTCGTTTATCGGGTGAAATGCTTTATCAGGAGGATCCGAAGTTCATTCAATCGCTGAGAGGTGACCTGTAATAAGATACAATACAATACATTATTTTTCATTCTGCTTTCATAATCTAGCTGAGGCGGGCATTCCCATGCTCAGCTTTATAAATTTATTTTGGTACATAGAACAGACGATCGTCTGATGGTAGACTGATAATTCTCTGCTGAAATTATCATCCTTTGAGTAGGATGATCATCTGCTGCAATGATGTGCATGACAAATGTTTTTATATTTCCTGAATATATATCGCAGCCCGGATGGATGAAACTAGATCCGGGGTCTTCAAACGCGTTCGATCTTCACTCTAAGTACAAGTCGATCCATGTGAGAATTGCGCTGAAGTCGAACATGGAAAGACATCGCTTGATTACCGGTCAATGATGTAAACCGTTAACAAGTGCGAGAGGAATCACTGATAATGATAATGACCCTCAAGGTACTGCAGTACAATTCACGTGGTGTGAATAAAGGACTTGGCGTCGAACACCACGCAAAGTCTTATGGTCGAAGGTCATTGATGTATACCTGTCGCCAAAAGTGAGAAACTTGCCATTGAGGCATGCAAGCTTCAAAGTACTGAGGGGGTTGTTCCTAGATCAACTTCTTGGATAATGAGCTGAAGTCGACAAGAAGTGATCCGTTAAAGGAGGGCCTTAATGAATCCCACATCAGTGACACGGAACGGAGCTAATGATTTTAGTGGAGGTGAAAACAATCTGTGACATATGATTCAGGGTGGCGGTCATGAATGGATGAAGGATAATGTATGGCAGTGGATGGGACACGGTTGACTCTTTCTGAACGACATCTCTTGAACATATAATGACACTGATGCGATGGATCGGTAGCATTACCCCAAATGTGGATGGTTTGGCGAATACCATGGTGATGAGACCGGTGAATGAAACAACCCAACCCGATGTGGTACGGAGGAAAAGTGTCATGTTCAAGAGCGACTTGCTACCATTAAAGCTTTGAGGTTCTCCCAATTTTTCCCCAGTCATTTCTGACCAGTACCTCTTTATTTTTGTCAAGCTTGAGGAGGATAACATATGCTTGTTCTATAACCTGCCCTTCGGGCAAGCCCATCGCTATATTTTAACGAGCCTAGTGATAGGGAAACTCGTTCTCGTCTAAAGACAAGTTTGTCGCTATTTAATCATTTTAACGAGTCTAACGACAAGGAAAACTCGGTCCTTTTCATTTTTAGAGAGTCTGAAAAGGTACAGAAAGTTAACTCCAAAATTCCTTTTTCGTCATCTAATCCCTTAAGTCCGAAAAAGTATAAAACAATACAGAAGGGATGAGTTTTCGGTACTTTTAACGAGCCGAACAAAACAAGCGCTCGATCTTTTTGTGCAATAATCCCTCAGGTCCAAAAAGATTAAAATCTAGAGGAGGGATAGCTCTTCCGGTCGTTTAACGAGCTGGAAGGCCAAAACTCGGCAAACTTTTCATATTTTACGAGTCAGATGAAAAGAGCTCAAAGAAGACTCGTCTTTTGAGGAACGAGTGATGAACAGGGATAGCAGCAGATTCCAAGTACAGGTTGGAATTTTCCAATCACGGCAGTGTCACAAGGATGGCTAGGTGAAATCACTCTTCGCAGCTGTTCCTCAAAATGGGTAAACAATCATATGGAGGTGAACGATCGGCCAAATGACGGTGGAGGTGACAGGTGCAAACACGACCAAGGCTTTTTATGGCTGATGAATTTACGATCACAATGGTTATTTACCGGTTCATTTTTTCTGGATGAGCTTGAACTCTAAGGGAAAGCCTGCTCACAATCTTATGTTTATTTTTTAACGAGCATGAACTATGTGCTAAAACTGCTCGGATCTTGCGTTTATTTTTTAACGAGCATGAACTATGTGCTAAAACTGCTCGAATCTTGCGTTTATTTTTTAACGAGCATGAACTATGTGCTAAAACTGCTCGACTTTAATTTTGCATGCCCCCAGCATAATAACGCAAATTGAGGTGCATGCATATTGGTCACTATTTAAGCATAGTAACGCTTGAGGTACAACCCGTTGCGGGGTTGCGCCAGTGGTATTCCGTCATAATCCATTAACTCGTAGGCTCCTTTTGCTAACACTCGTTTAACAATATAGGGACCCATCCATAAAGAATTAAATTTTCCTGCTCCCAACTTGTCGGATTCTTGGTCGTAAAGCAAGACCAAGTCACCTTCAGAGAAGACACGGGGTTTGACATTCTTGTCGAACTGCGCCTTGACTCGTTTCTTATGGGCTTCGTTAGCCAGAGCGGCATCACGACGGGTTTCATCCAACTGGATTAATTCCAAGAAACGGGCCTCTTCTTCTGAAGTTCCGGGGAGGAGGTCAATTGCGAGTTTAAGAGACGAAATTTCGCACTGGATTGGTAAGACTGCCTCCAGGCCATACACCAGTTGAAACGGTGTGAACCCAGTGGCATTTTTTACCGATGTTCGGTAAGCCCACAAGGCTGAGTACAGGATTAGGTGCCACCTTCTTTTGTGAACCCCGATCATCCTCTGCAACATACGCTTCAGGACCTTGTTGATTGCCTCAACTTGTCCGTTGGCTTGCGGATAATATGGGGTAGAGCTGTCGTGAGATAGCCCTAGCTTGGCAGCTAATTCAACCATCATGTGATTGTGAAAATGCGATCCATGATGTGTAACTATAGCCTGCGGTACGCCGAACCTGGCGACTACATGATTGAAAAAGAAAAGGGCAACTGTTTCACCAGTGTTATCCAATGTAGGCATCGCCTCGGCCCATTTGGTAAAATAGTCAACGGCGACTATAATATACCCATGCCCCCCGACCGAGGTGGGGTTACATTGCATGAAATCGATGCCCCATTTGGCGAAAGGCCCAACAGCAACTATTGGCTGTAAGGGTGCGGGTGGTCTTCTGGTTTTGCTATCAAAAATCTGACATGCATGGCAACTTCTGACTGCGATTATGCAATCTTTGAACATGGTTGGCCAGAAGTATCCTGCTCGTAAGATTTTTTGTGCTGTTGCATATCCAGATTGATGCCCCCCACAAGCGCCTGAATGAAAATCATTCAGGGCTTTCTCGGCCTCCTCATGGGTAAGGCACCTCCTCAGAATTGTATCGATACCGCGTCAGTAAAGCGTATCACCGACGACCATGTAGTCTTTAGATTGGTATCATATACGTTTTTGTTCAGAGTGTGAGGTGTTAGGCCTGAATTTTTGGGTTTGGAGATAAACTATGATATCTCCATACCACTCATCGCTTGTAGATATCAGAAACAAATTTTCATCCACGATTGACTCTTCCGATGTTTCATCGTTGGATGACGATGGGAGATCGCACAATAATTCCGCGAAAACTAGAGCTTTCTTTGATTTGGATTTTACAAATTCCAGATCAAACTCTTGAAGGATCGTTATCGATTTTGAATATTTTCCCTCCAGCAACTGTCGCGACAGTATATACGTCATGGGGTTGCAATCTGATAAAATGGTAGTTTTCCGAAAGAGGACATAATGTCGAAACCTTTGAATTTCTTGAACAGCTGCAAGCGCTAGTTTTTCAACATAGGAATATTTGCTTTCTGTATCATTTAAGTTTTTACTTAAACAATAAATAGGATGTTCAATTCCATCGACTTCTTGCACTAAAACCATCGCAATGGTCGTATCTGCTGCAGCTAGATACAGGTTAAAATCTCTTTGATAGTCTGGGGCATACATTAATGACGCTCTTACTAGAGAATCTTTCAGAGCATCAAAGGAAGCTTGCGCGACCTGGTCCCAGACAAAAGGTACATCCTTTTTCAAAAGACGAGTGTAACCTTTAGCAAGTTCTGCGTAATTTGGAATGAACCTCCTCAGAAAGTTTGCTTTCCCTTGGAGTTTCTGAATCTGAAGCACATTCGAAGGTGGAGGCAAATTAATGATTGCCTGAACCTTACAGGGGTCGAGACGAATCCCACCCTTAGAGACTACAAAGCCAAGTAAATGACCAGAGCCGACGCAAAACACACACTTGTGCGGATTGAGTCTTATCTTGTAGTGTCGGCAACGCAGAAATATCACTTTCAAATGCTGCGGATGATCAGTCCACTTTCACAAATGAGCCGGAAGGTCGTCGAGATATGGTTGAACGATGTTTTTGATGTCATGGAAGGCATAATTCATTGCCCTCTGAAACGTCGCCCCTGCGTTCTTTAAACCAAAGGGTAATTTTCGATAAGTGAATGTGCCCCACGGACAAATAAATGCAGTCTTAGACTGGTCCTGTGGGCGCATATTTATTTGATTATACCCAGAAAATCCATCCATAAAGGAAAAGATTTCACATCCGGCGCATTCATCAATTATCTGGTCGATGAAGGGTGTAGGGTAGTTGTCCTTTGGACAAGCTTGGTTTACATCCCTATAGTCGACACACACTCTTATCGTCCCTTGTTTTTTCATAACAGGGACAATATTTGATACCCAATCGGTTAGAGGAACCGGGTAGATGAAACCAGCATGGAGAAGTTTCTCAACTTCTGCTTTAATGGCAGCGGCTTTCTTCGGGTGCACCTGTCGAAGCCGTTGTCTTACTGGTTTGACATCAGGATACATTTTGATTTCATGTTCAACAATACTCGAGTCAATGCCCGGCATTTCATCATATGACCAAGCAAAGACATCTCTAAACTCGCGAAAAAGAGCGTTATATATTTCCAGTTCTGAAGCGGAACAACTTTTGCCGACATGAATATTCTCTACAACATCAGGTTTTGTCGAGATATTTATGGCTATAGTCTCTTCAGTATTGGATAAGTTTCGCTCGGAATCCACCGTATTTATAGTATTTGTTAGGAATTCAAAAACTGAAGGGTGGTAAAGGTCATGTTGAGTATCTTCTTCACATTCCGGAAGAAGGGAACGATGGTGGTGATCATTCCATGGTGCTCCCTCAATCAACATTGATTGTAAGATTCCTTCGTCAGTCCCATGAACTTTCAACCAAGGATCTAATGGGGTACCATATTCTCCAGACCTATCTACCCAAACGCTTGACGAGCGTTGACTTGGGTTTGCCTCCCATGCTTGAAACATTGATTTCTACAATATTTCTATAGGGCTTGGTGGCAAAACCATCGAATGATCCATGACGACTTTGTCTTCTGCGACTTTCAAAGAAGATATCATGTTGCATGTTGCTACAAACGGGATATTTCCTATATGGATAGGAGGCGGCAACGCGAAAGCTCCCATCATTGTGGGGTCTCTCAATAGGCCTACTCCGATATCTTGAATTGAATGGTCGCTCCCATGGATCATGGGAATGCTTCCTGTAACTTGCGAACCATTAGGGAGGAAGTTCTGTTGGTTGACGATCGTAATCCCTCCTTCAAACGGGAACGCGATCTTCCTAAAATAAGTCGACACTACAGCTGCCATGGCGTATATCCATGGTCTTCCCAGTAGGATGTTATAGTCAAGATTGCCATCGATGACTTCAACATCAATTTCCACTGTTTTTCCTCCTAGTTCATCCTTCAAGTTATTTAGGATGCCGTACGGGGTGTACGTCCTTCCGTCGAATGCTTTTAATGTCGTCGAAGATCGCGACAAGGTTGGAGATCCGAGAGTTTTCCAGCAACTCATCGACATGATACATGTCGATGCCCCCTCATCAATAATTGTTCTGTGAACAGTTTTGTTGAGTGCTTTCACTTGAATAAGGAAAGCTAGTTGAGCTGGTAACTGAGGATCGTATCCTTTGTGATCAAAGGATACAAGATTGGAATCCTTAGGATCCACTCCACCAATTGCTGATAACAATGCCTGCCTTTGGGATGGGCAATTTTGCAGTACCTCAAGAGTCGACATAGCGGATGGCGATTGGGCCAAATCTTCCACTATGTTATAATGTTGCGCCACCCTGGCGCAAGGATTAAACGTCGACTTGTGTACTACTCCCTTTGGCGGTTTTATTGTTAACTCATGCGTGATGGGGGGTACAACTTCTGCCGAAGTTGTTATCGAACTACTAGGTTGATCTTTACCTTTATCGTTCGACACCTATGGATTCCCGTAATCTTTACTCCTTGTCGAAATCAAAGCATCACTTTGCTTAGAGATCGATAACATTAGCACTTGCGACGGGGAAGCATTTCCACTATCAACCATATTTTGACCTGGGTTGGGAAATGGATCAGTCAGCACAGCTGAGGTTTGGGAACTTTTAAAGAACTTCTTTAACTCAGCTTTGAATGGGCAATTCTTCGTGAAATGATCCTCTTCATCACATATCTGACATGGATAAATTTGTTTCCCTTGCCCAGGAGGGTTTGAAGAAGTTTTTTGAGGGGATGACTCACCCTGTTTCTTCTTCTTCCCTTTGTTTTGCTTTTTCTTGCTTCCTGGTTGGTTGGAATTTTTGCCTTTATCTACAGATATGGCATTTATTTCCGAAGCAAGAATTTCTTGATTTGCCTTTTGATTTGAAGTCTTACGGGCTTTCTTATTCGAATCCCTTGTCGACTTTGTGTTTGCAGTGCCAATCACACCGTCGCTAGCATGAGAGTCACTATTTGATCCAGGAGGAGGAGGAATTGAAAATTACGGTCTAGGGGCGTCAGGTATCTTGTCGTAGAGTGTGCCAGACTGAGTATATACTAAGTCTAAATACTGGGCACGAGCAATAACCTGCTCCTCTGTTACGACCCCTCCCTTGGCCACATCCTCTGTTATAGCAGGAAGAAGCGACTTTATAAACCACTCAGCTAATAGCTGATCTGGAACATAAGTCTTTACCATTCTGCGACGACGACGCCACTCATGTATATGATCGGATATATGTGTGGCCGTTGTCTGCTTGAAATTGGTTAAGATCTCTGTTCCAATTTCGTACCTTATCGGTAACTGAAAGTGGGTTAAGAAAGTTGTGGCTAGGGAACTGAAATTGTCGAAAGAGGCTCTAGGTAATTCAATATACCATTTAGCCGCCAGACCAGTCAATGTCCTCTGAAAAAGGCGAAGCCTTATCGAATCATCATTCAAGGTGTTCGACGAACACCACAGATGAAAAGTCATCACATGATTCGACGGGTCTTCGCCAGGATTTCCATTGAATTTAGGACTGTCCGAAGGAAGCTTGTGAGGAATCGTTGGCCACCAATGGGCATAGGCAATTGGATCGTTCGTCAATCGATGTAAATCTGGTAATTCTAAAGTTGCCATGAATGGTAACTGTTGATTCAGGTTTGGCGAGGCGTACCCAGGATACGATGGAATCGCCTGAGCAGTAGGCCTTTGCATACCAGCATAATGCAATTGATGCTGGTATGACTGATATGGCTGGTGGACCTGACCACTGTAAAGTGGTTGATTTAACCCGTTTTGAATATAGGGTTGTCCACTATTCGCAAAGATTTTTTGCTCAGACCCTTGGTACACCTACTGGAACTGTGGTTGTTGGTACTGCACCATCCATGGCTGCGAAGCCATGTTTTGCTGTGCTATACTAACCGACGGACCAAGATGCGGGGTAATCGTACCCGTTTGGACCTGTGTCGTCCTGGCAGTTGGCGATTGTGGTTGTGTTGCATGGTCAAGGGGCTGTTGCATTACAACCTGGCGTTGACATACAACAGGCATCGTTTGAACTTGCGACACGGTTACAATAGCTGGCGTCGTCGGGATGCTAGACATAGGTACACATTGTTGCATAGAATACACAACTCTTGGCTGTTGGGGTAACATAGGTACCCAACCACTTGTCGTAACTTCAGTCAAACCTGAATGCTGTTGAGAACTGCCGTATGGGTATCCTCCCGGAGGGGGTAATGAAAGGGCATATTGCCCCCCATACGGTAACAATCCGGAGCTCAAGGGTATGGATTGCCTTTGAGGACTGGATGGCCCAAATTGACCTCCATAGGGATCAATTTGTCTAGTTTCAACATAAGAATTACCGGGTATTATACCGGAAGAACAAACTGGAACAGACCACACTGTCGAAATAGTCCCTGGGTGGACTCCTTCTAGCTGTTGAGAGCTAGTTGGGACAGCTGGTACGCCGGCAAACATCGTTGGAGTGACAGCAGGGGCTTCTGCCGTCGCTGTGTCATTTGACACAGTCCTAGATGTCGACGGTTGCTCAGACATTTTAAGTCTATCCAATAAACTGCCTAGCGATTCTACAGGAACCTCCACTGGTGATGGACAAACTTCTGATGCAGAAGGAAAAAGAGTGACACCTACTCCAAAATGAGTTGGAGTATTTGCTTGCGGGTCCTCTACGATTTCCTCTATTGCAATCAAACCAGGTGGAAGAGGAAGACCGTCAGGTCCGTAAAAGATTTCTGGTGCCGAAGAAGGGGTTGTTTCGACAGCGACAGTTGTTTGAGCAACAAGACTCTCTGGACCGGTTACAGATGGAACTGGTTCAGTTACGCAAGTACTTGTTCTCAGACCAAGATCAGTGCTACTGTCCCTCTGTGGCGGTTGAACTTCTTCAATAGAGGCAGGGATTCCAGAAATACTTGGAGTGAAGGATCTCAGATGCTGTTGGAACTGTTGTTCTAACTTTGATGGGAGATTTTGACCCAGTTAAGCGAGTTCGCTTTGTCCGTACTACTTTCGATTCCGGAGACAAAGACGGTTGACTCGCAAGCCTTTGCGAACGACGGGGTTTCAATTGACTTTCTTCCACGGTTGCGGATTACTCGATCAACTAAAATACAAAAAGGGGAATTATGTTTCCGAATTGAATGAATTTTATTAGACGCTTTTAGACACAACTTGCTTTTTCAGTTTTAAAGAGTCGAGAAAAAGCTAAAGATGACTCTAGTCTCCTTCGATGTTTTAACGAGCCCGAAGTGACAAATGCTCGGTTGGACTTTTTCAGTTATAGAGTTTGAAAAAGGCCAAAAGAAACTGCTCTGGAGATCTAGGCAGAGGGTGTGCCAAACCTTTCGCGAAACCACAGAATACGTTTTACGGTACGGGTGGTCGATCTTCGTGAATGCTGTGTTCACTGCATCGCGATCAGTAGGGAGGCCGACATGGCTTCCTAAGGATAAAGGATAAATGCCTATAGGGGTCTCCCAATATATACGCGACGGTACGTGGGAGCACAAGTCCGTATTAGTGCTATCGTCCCTCAGGAGGAATCACCCACCTTCGTAGAGATCGACAGTCACTACGTTTAACGACGCCGGAACACGTCTCTACCTAGACCTCTACTGTGAGCGTTATGTTGCAAAGCGTTGTTAGGTTCATTCAATATATTTTAAGCTGATATTTTTAAAGTTTGTCTTTCAGGATCACCACGAGATGTATTGGTACAAATTCCTAAATGCTGTTTAAGATGATAAGCAAGCTTTATAATCTTTTAACTTTGAAAATCCTAACTACTGAGGGAAAAGAAAGACATCATCTTTTCACACAGATCATAAAGCACACACTAATGCACTTTCTCCTAGATCAACATGCAAACTTATCGAAAATGCAAATGCAAAATGCAGGTATTTCTTTTCTCTTTCTTAATGTTGATGTATTACAAAAAGAAAGCTGTTGTATAATTTTGAATTCAATTCCAAGTGAAAGCAAACAAGCTTTGTCCAAAATCAAAAGACACCTTAAGATTTACTTGTTTCGACACTAGAAATATATAAATTCAAACCATATGACGAAAGCAAAAGCTCAATCAGCTATGAACAGCAAACAAACTAACTCTTGAGATCAATACGACACTTATCACAGGTCTAGATCTAAGAGGCCACAGCAATACTAGTTCGCTTTTCGTTATGGGAAACTATAAATGATGTAAGAAATACACAAAGAACAATCACAGTTTCTTTATACAACCGAGGCGGAATAGAGGCAAGGAAAGTTGGTTTCAGATAGGTACATTGACTGGTAACAGGCTGCAAAAACAAGGGTGAAAACAGGGCAAGAAACAGCAGGGAACCCCAGTAGCACAAGGCAAGACTGGTTCAGCGCAGGTAGTACACTGTCAGTTTGACATTCAGCGCAGGTAGCCCCTTCGGGAACTGCGCTGAAATGCAGACTGCCTTCACAGTGCCTGCAATGAACAGAGAAACTTTCGTTTCTCTTGGTTTCCGGGTCACAGATTGCTCAAAAATTCACAGTTTTTGGCCAAATCAGAAGCTATCAGTCAAGTACACACTAAAGGGTAATTAGGAGGATGAAAAGCTATCACTAAGAGCTGTTCAGATTCCTTGTGAATCAGCTCTTCAAATCATAAACATGCCCAGAAACTGAGCTAGAGTAGCTGCCCTCTACTTTGCATTTGAAAGATCCAAATGCAGTTCGATTCGGTACTCCCTGTGTTTATGAAATGAATAGCAAAAACACAAACAACCAACAAGATACGATCCCCAGTGGAGTCGCCAATTTGTTGTAGGGAAAAGTATCCAATACGGAATGACCCTATCCCACTCTAAGGGTGATAGTACCTCAGCAACAACTGAAGCAAAGCTATCTAAGATTTCTTCTTTATGAAAGTAAAATAGGGGAGAAAGGGATCCACTAACCGATGTCTTTCGCTAATGATTGATCCAATCTTCTCTCCTTGCTGCTTGCTCCCAGCTCCTTGCTCTTTCACTGGCCCAGCTACACAAAGATCCTGCAAAAAGGCAAGAGAGGGAAACTACAAGAAGCATACATTCATAATTGATTCAAGGATTAGAATAAATCAAATACACAAGTATAACAATACACCATTGAGACACATGCATATAGAAGAACCTCAAATGATTTATTAATGGAAGAAGTAAAGTTCAAGGAGTGTTACAACCATAAGAGGCCCAATCCAGCAACACCTCCCAGTAGAAAGAAATCTCCTCTTAACCTCCTTCAAAGCAATCACCCAATAGCTCTAAACTCAAACCAACAACACTTCCTTACATTCACAAAATTCCAGCCTCCTGTAGACCTCATGAGAGAGCTCTATATATAGGAGTTTTGGAGAAAGGATGAGTCAGCTTGAGAGCTGACTAGTGTCCTCTCCCACTTCAGTTATACTTCAGTTCTTGAGTCCACTTGGAGATCCTTGCTTCCACTTGGAGTTTAAGAACCTCTTACTCATCACTAGGCGAATTCCCTGATCCAAGTGTCATTTTGGAAGCTTCCTGGGCATTGACACCTTGAGGAATGACTGTGCCACTTGTCCAATCTCGCTCAGCGCAGGTAGCCTTTGTTGGAGTTGACATTCAACGCAGGTACAGAGAGGGGCAGTTGACATTCAGCGCAGATGCTCAGTGGAGCAGTTGACATGATCCAGAAATTGCTTGTTTTTGAGTGTTTTCAGGTGGAGAACTGATTTTCAGTGCTGTGGTTTGCTGACCTTGTTCCTCTAGGGGTAGGAACAACATGTTTAGGGACTTTGGATCCCTTAGATTATGGACATTTCATGCTTCATGCTGTAAGGCACAAAAATGTCTATAACAGCTTATATGTCATAGGCGAAATCACTCCAAACTCTTCGCAGCAGCATAAGTACACACTCACAGCGACTAACTACTTCACAAGATGGGCTGAAGCCATCCCGTTTCGGAAGGTGAACGAGGATGAGGTAATATTATTCATTAAGAAATTCATTATTAACAGGTATGGCATTCTTGACGCTCTTATATTTGATAATGCCTCTTACTTTTCTTCATTGAAATTGACTGAGTTTGCTATTGATAAAT
Source organism: Pinus tabuliformis (assembly GCA_031772625.1). Taxonomy (NCBI): domain Eukaryota; kingdom Viridiplantae; phylum Streptophyta; class Pinopsida; order Pinales; family Pinaceae; genus Pinus; species Pinus tabuliformis. The sequence continues at coordinate 86,580,842 of CM062808.1, read as the reverse complement.
CAATCCACATGAGGTATTCGTTAAACTATTACCCCCAGGGAAATGGAGTTGCAGAGTCTTCAAATAAAAACCTTATCTGAACTGGCACAATGCCCTAACAAATGCCCTTTGGGCCGATAGAGTCACCTCAAAAGTGGCCTTAGGAAACTCCCCTCGTCTATGGACAAGAAGCCATCCTGCCTCCCAACGTTGCCCTTCCCTCTTTACAACTCTCCCAAGCTTCAAGAAGAACCCCTTTGGCCCTACTCCAAGAGAGGATCAACCAACTACTGAAGTTGGAAGAATTGAGAGATAAAGACAGAAATAAATTCAGAAATCACCAAATGATTGTAAAAAATTGGTTTGATCGTCATCTAGCAGGAGATAAAGATTTCCAAGTAGGGGAGCTAGTCCTGAAATGGGACAAGCTGAGTGAGCCAAAAGATAAACACACTAAATTCCAACACTTATGGCTGGGCCCATTCCAAGTTGTGGAAAAATTTGGTCAAGGAACTTACAGGTTGAAAACTTTACAGGGAGAAACTGAAAAACTCCCTATTAATGGCCAACATTTGAAGAGATACTTCCAGTAGCCACTGTTAGCTTTGTTGTGCAAAAGCATCAAAAAAGGATTCAAACACTCTCAAAGGCTGCAAACACACTTATAATCATGCCAAAGGAACCATTGATGCTGTCGAAATCCTCAAATTTTGGCTAAAGGTCTTCCACCGATCAAAAAATTTGCAAGAGGAAAGCCCTTTGGAGGGCAGAATACACTATCGGGAGGCGAAAATACCCCAAAACCATGTAAAAATCAAATTATAGGCTTAAGGATCCGCATTAATCTCAGTCGTTGGATCTGGCCGATCAACGGTCCAGATCACGTCGGCATATCGCAAGTCGAGGGAGGCAGCGGCAGCGGCATGAAACTTCGCCGATATCGCATCGACGTATCGCAATGGAGGACTTACAAAGGGGCTTTATTATTGTGTGATGAGCGATCACCGATATCGCATTGGCGTATCGCTATCGGCGTTTCCAATGGAGCATGGCCTTTTGCATATATATGGGCGATCGCTTATGGGCTGGACCCGACGGCGGTATGAATTCTTTTTTATAGATTATCGGGTCCGCAGCAATATCGGCAATATCAAAGAAATCGGGGCTTTTATGTTTTGAGATCGCCGATGGGCCGGACCCGACGGCGGTATGAATTCTTTTTGATGGATTATCGGGTTCGCAGGAATATCGGCGCTTCACCAAAAATTGGGGCATAGGACATCGCCGATGAGCGATCGCCGATATCGCATCGGCGAGTTGCAATGGAGGACTTACAAAGAGGTTTGGGCTTTATTATTCCCCGATGGGCCGGACCCAACGGCGGTGTTAATTTCTTTTGATAAATTATCAGGTCCGCAGTGACCGCCGATATCGCATCAGCGCTTTCAAAGGGGTAGGGCTTTAACATAATTTATGTGCCGATGTGATGGGATGGACCCGTTGGACATACAACGCTCCATTTTATAAAATTTCAAGTCCACGCCCTTCGCATTTTTAATGTTTTTCGTGTATTTTCTTTGTATAAAGAAAATACAAAGGGAAGCCTTGGGTAGGTGCTGATTACAATGGAGTTCGGACCCGATGGGTCGGACCCGATATTATATGAATCATTTCTCATAAAATTTCAAATCCGCGCTTAAGCCATTTTCAATAGTTTTGGGCGCATTTTCTGTGTATAAGGAGATATTAAAAAACAAAGGATGGGCATGTTTTAATATGAATTGCGACCCAAAAGGCGGACCCAATAGATGATTGAACCATGCCCGAACCTTTTAAAGTCAAAATTGAAGCAATGATGGGCGGGAATGAACAGTTTGGGCAGCGTTTCACTGTTTTAAAGCAGCACAGTCATAATGGAGCCGTTTTTAATGATCAGCAGCAGAAATTAATCAGCAGTATGGCCGAAGAGGAAGCAGGACACCTCTGGGGAGTTCAGAGCATTCAATGGTTATGGTTCCATTGGTATTTCACGCCACCTGCTCAAAGGAGGACTGCAGAGCAACAGAGAGGTCAAATCCATTTACAGCACAGCCAGATTTGTATCAGCAGCCCCATTTCTGAATGTAAATGTGGTTGGTGACCATTTATGGGCTCCTCCACGCATAGCTAACAGGGAGATTGTGTAATGAGACACCATATATACTGAAAAAACAGATGTAGTGTGATTGATGAGTGTTTGATGAATGATAGTTTTGTTGTTTCCTTTAACTTCTGGAGATTGTAAATACTATGAGACCTGCAGCTTCTGGTCTGGATTTTCATCTAATACAAGATTCTTTTGTTCTCACCTGCTCACTTTCCACTTCTCTTTCTTGTTCTAGGCTGTTCCTGCTTGCATTTATTTGATGTGTTGTGGATTTTTAATATCATAGGGGCTGTCATTTATAATTTAATGGTTCATTGAAATTTCTTGTAGATTGCTATTGTTTTGATATCAGGGAGCTGTCACCCTGCCTGTGTGTTAAACAATAGTTTCACAGATCTTCTAACTGGTTGCAGCTGGCCATCACAGGGTCCTGTTCATCTGCTGGTGTAATTAGTCTTCTCCATCATCACCTTTACCTTAAGCTGTGAGTAGTTGGTAGTTGAAAGCCTTGTAGTTTGGGGGTCTTCACCCATGTTTGGGGATAGTCATAGTAGGAGTGGTTATCTGGCTTAAATGTGCAGCATATCTCCATTTATCCATCATCTTATCCAACCATAATTGTTGAATTTGTAATGTTCCTGAACATCACTGATTTACAACCTAGGTGAGTTTCTTGGGGTGATAACATTAATTGGTGCCATTACCGGGGAGAAGAGAATCGAAGCTCAGCTTCCCTGGGAGACGACACAGCTTCAAGCTTTGATGATAGACAAGGTTTGAGCACAGATTTTGGTTGTAATCTTCTATTTGGTGACTCCATTGGTGGAAAACCATCCTTTGGTGACTCCACTTTGAAGTTCTGGCTCAGTTTGTGAGGCATACTAGAAGAAATCTGCAAAAATCTCCAGCTGAACCATTGCATGGCCCTGAGAAAGTTGTTAAATCGAAGAAATCATCACAAAAAGGGGCATCAGGATCAGGTAAGCCTAAAAACTTCAATTTATCTCTGAAAGATGAGTTTATAACTGAGGAATTACAGCTTGAAGTCTTAAAGCCCAACACTGTTAATAAAGAAATTCCTTCAGAGATTAGTTTAGCCCCTTGTGCAGTTAGTTCCCCTTTGAATCTCAGTCCAAAGAAAGCTTCCCATACTGTCCAAAACATCCCAATATCTCTGCCATCCATTACATTATTTCCTACTGCTCCATCTGTTACTATTCCTCCACATATTCCAAACATGGCAAGACAGCAAGCACCTACTAGGATTGAGAGGATTGTTGCTGCTAGATATGGACCTTTGGTGTTGCCTGTGCCTCTAAATCCTATGCCTGTGGGAGAATATCAAAATTATATGCCTAAATTTACTGGAACAGAGGGAGTAACAGCAGAAGAACATCTTGAAGCCTTTTACAGTTATGCTGATAATTTAGATATAAGTGAGAATGATGTATGGATGAGAGTTTTTGTCCAAAGCCTTGATGGAGAGGCTAGGAAGTGGTTTAGAGAATTACCCCAAAGATCCATAACAGATATTGAAGCATTAGATGATGCATTTTTGAAGCAATGGGGAGATAAGAAGGACTTGCTGTATTATCATTTGGAAACTTGAAAAGAGAAAAGGGTGAGTCTTTGCCTGACTTCAATAAAAGATTTAATAGAATGTATAGTAAAATACCAGCTGAGGTAAAGCCTACCCCCACTACTGCTAAACTCACATATGCCAATGCTTTTGACTCTAATTTCTGCTTATTGTTGAGAGAAAGACGATGTGCTACTCTGGGTGATATGCAAGAGGCAGCCCTGGAGGTGGAATCCAATATTTTGGCAGCATAAAAGTTAAAGAGTCAAGTTGATAGAAGAAGGCCAAGAGGTGAGGCTTCTTATTCCCCTGCATCAACTTCAGAGCCTAAATTAGAGAAAATGACTAAAATGATCGAGTCATTGGCTGCTGAAATTTGTAAGTTAAAGGTTGAGCAGACTTCAGGCAAAACAAGGCAGAAAAACACATTTGCTCCAAGAAATCCAAACCTATTTAGAAAAGCAAATGAGCAACTACAAATTATGCAAAGGGGTGAAGAATCAAAAGAATATCATAAAGTAAAAGCTCCCTTTCAGAATGCAGTCATGGAGGGGGAACAATTTGAAGAAGATGAGGATGAAATTCACTGCTTGGAGGATAAAGGCAGCGCTGCATTTTTAACATTAGCCAAATATGAAGAGTCATTGCTGCAAGAGAAAAACAGTCAGAGGTGGGACAGTTGTGCTGTTCTGCAATCTGGTGAGCAGCAGCAAAGATATAATCTGAGATCTAATGCAAAGAATGTCAAAGAAAATGTTGCACAAGAAGCAGCTGCTCAAACAATGCCACAGAATAGCAGGCAAGGAAGACCAGCAGCTGATCCTATCACCCTCAAAACTCCAGTTCAAGAGGTAAAAACTACTGATAAAGTATTCTCTTCTTTTAGTTTTGAGTCAGAAATTCAGAAATTGAAAATATCCATGCCTCTAGCTGAGTTGGTGAAGAGTGAATTATTTAGAAAACCCATCCTTGAGGCCCTTGAACTAGAATCTAAACAAACCTCCATTGACTCTGTCAATTTGCAAGATGACAAGCCTGCTATTTGTTACACTAAAAAATGTCACCATGACCACTTACAGTTAGTATGGCTCAAATCAACAGTCATGCTACCCTCTTAGGCAAGTCTTATGCCTCTGCTATCCATCTCAAACTCAAAGAAGAGAGAAAGTCTTGTAAAAAATATGTTTATCTCTGGGGTCGCAGGTTCTCTCTAGCCTTACCTGCGGGGACGCTCACCATGTTCACAAAAGCTGCGTCCATGGACGCTCTGTATGTTAAGGGACAGGTGCGTCCTTCTGTAAAAGGCAAAATGCGCGAGTTTCATCTTAAAAAAGTTACTTGTGGTTACTTCTAGAACCTTCTAGAGGTCGGTTTGATGAAATGGATGCGCCTCCAGTTGGTTCATGTATCTCTATTAAGGGGGAACTTATCCCATCAATAAGGGAGCTATCCCACCCAAAGAGGGGGATTATCCCATTGATAGTGGACCTGAATAACCTCTTTACAGCACTATAAATAAAGACATTGAGCCAGAGGGAGGGAGGTTAGAGCTATACATTTTCTTTGGGTAAACGCTGCAGGAATTAGGACTCCCATTTAGAGCCTTGTGAGGAGAGATTGTCTTTGCTTGATTCTACTTGGAAGTGGGTGAGCTTTGTCAAAGTAGAGGAAAACCCTTGATGGACCCTGGGAGGAACTTGCACAACACCAAGGCCAGGTTGTAAGAGTTTCTTTGTTTCGTTATTAATACAAACTGGTTTATTTTTCTCAATAGCTTGTGTTAATGAGTTATTTCATGTGTTCCTTGGTCTGCATGTTGAATATATGTTTTATTATATGAAATACAAGTGCTTGGTAATTGTTTGATTGTGTGAATTGACAAGGAGCTCATCCGGATCGCAAGGACGGACTACAACAACAGCGTTTTGGAATAAGGTAAGCCTAAACACTCGTAGTTTTCATGTTGTAAAAGGTATATTTAGAGAAAGATCACTCCATTTTGTCTTGTTTGTCGCTAGAGAGTCTAGACTCCTAGGGAGGTCAGCTGTGTCCGCACAAATGACTTTTTCCGCCACGACAAATTGGCGACTCCACTGGGGAATCCATTAATGAGAGAGTCTTTTCCTTTGTGTGAACTTTGCTCTGAGAAAATCATTTTTATTTTCTGGTTTTTGACTGTGAGAATTAGTATTTGGGTGGCTTAGCTTTAGATTTAGTTAGATTTGGTTTTTCTTCATTTTTCCAGAAGGACGCACCCTCTGAGTACTGCACAGTGCGTCTTTGGACGCGCTGTTGCCGTTTGCACAGAGCGGGCCCGCACCTGTTATAACGGGTTGCCTGCGTCTTCCTGTAAAATTTAAGAAAATTCCATTTTTGCTTTAATTGCTTTTAGATTTTGATTTTTCTTAGTGTTTTCTGCCCAGATCCTTTAGTACCCTGTCAAAAATTTTCACCTGAACTTGTTTTGTGAGCTTTGAGTGTTTTAGTGGATTTCAACGAAGTTTAGACCTAGGGTTTGATTTTTGGATAGGTTCTGTAGTGACTTTGATAGTAGAAAGTTGTCCAGCCTTAGATCTCTCTGGTTAGTCAGCCTTCTTAGAAGTCGGGCCTGTCGTAAAGTCTCCTTGTGTGAGCAGCTTGCCATTTAAGTTGTTTTGGGTCAAATTTCGAATTACTTGTTTATAAAGTGTTGATTTCCATTTTACAAAAAGAACAAAAAGATTAGAGTTTTGTTTTGGCTAGTTTTTGGTTCTGCAATAAGCTAGTCCTTGATTTGATTGTGATCAAGTAAAACACCTTAGAATAATCATTGTTAGTTTTGGCCTCGTTAAGATTGCTTAGAGTAAATTTGCCTTTTAGTTTGCTTATGAGTGAATTTTCATAGATTTTAATAGTTGTTAAGATTGATTTTTGGTTATATTAGATTTATTTGCTTTATTAAAAGAAAAATACAAAAACATCTTCTTTAAAAGTCTTGTTTCAAGTAGCTTTTTGTTTTTAAAAGAGGAAAAGAGTTTTTTCGTGCATGTAAAGAGCGGTCGTGTTTTTATGCTTGGAAAAGACAAACGAATTGTTTCTTTGATTGTCTTCAATTAAGAAGTTGCTTTTATAAAGATTGCATTCTCTCAACTTTTTAGTTAAGCAATTCATCGAAAAAGTAAAGTAGTGGGTAAATCATCCTAGGTGCATTTTGTAGTGGTTTCGAGTCGAGTCAACACACCACTGGTTTCACTTCCATCACCTTTTGACTTAAGAAACAACCTTAAAAGTAACGCTTAAATTAAAATCAATCTAGTAATTTTTATTTTCTAGGGCTCTAAAGCACCAACATAGCTTAGGCTAGGGTCTTGGAGTAGGTGAGTACTTAACTCTCCAAGAGTAAAACAAACAAGTAGTCGATCTTGTGATAGAATCAAATTGTTTCAGTTACACTCTGGGAAAGCTCCTCTTAAAGGAGAAGCACGAGCTCGTGTCCGAACCAGTGAGGGGATCATTCCTCCCTCGTTGGGAACGACGCCAGACAGTACGTATTACAAACGGTAAACCTCGGATTAACCATTGTCGAGGAGCCAGGGGTCACTTATCGGTAAACCTTGGATTACTGTCAAGGAGCCGGTAAGGGGATTGAGCTTGTTACTCTGCCCTTGCGTGCTGTCGGAGTTTAGACTGTTCCCCCAGGTGTAATTGTTGTGATTGGTAACCTTAGTGACCATAATCTCTAGGATTCTACCCAAGGTGACGGTGGAGGGAAGGTCCCACTGTACCTGGAGCAGACGTCGGTTATACTCACTTGGATTTTCTGGGGGGTTCGCTTCACTTCGAGACGGTTAAAGTGGAGGAACTTGGTCCAGTCTATTCATTAAGCAGGTTGTCGGGGTAACTGTTCCACCCGCCATTTCTGTACTGAATCCTGCGAGGTTGGGCCTAATCACCAACTAGCGCTTTTGGTCCGGAAGATACTGTTTGTGTTTGGTTTGACGCTCTAGATTTTTAGGCGTGTGCTTCAAATTTGTTTGCTTCTTTAGAAGACTTTAGGTGGTTTGATTTGAAATTTTTACTTTGTTTTCGTGTGTTGTAGTTAAAAATCTTTAATTGTGGCGGAATTACCGAGACAGTCCCGTCGACTTCGGGGCAAGTCTCCTGAGATTGTTACCGGAATAGATTTGTTAAGAAAACTCCGTAAATCGCGGGGTGAATCTCCTGAAGACATTCCGGGTCAGTACGAAGGGTTAAAGGTCCTTGTAACTCCTCCTAGTGACAGTAGAGTAGGTTCACCTGAAGAAGGAGAATCTTCCTTGGTAGTCCATCCAGATTACCAAAGTTTAGAAACAGGTTACAATCCCGAAACTGTTACAGTTTCCGAGCTTGCTGGTAGTTTTTCATCTGCCAGTGAAACAGGCGAAGAACCTGAAATTTCCGAACCTGTTACTCCAACTCCTAGTGTTCCTGATTCACCAAGAATAGAAAGAATTATCACCGAAAATCTTCCTGTTGGTTTAATTGCTATAGAAGAACTTGTTCCAGAGGAAGAAATAGGCGTCTTTAATCCTGAAGATCAAATTACCCTTGATCTAAGGGAGCGTGAATCCATCTTTTACAGTCCTCCTAGAAGTGAATCTTGGTACCTTGCATTAACCAATTTTTTAGACAACTCAGTAGGTTTTTCTACACCTCGTACTCCTTTTCCACCTAGAGGAATTCATACTCCTGTAAATATGTCTGGTCAGTCATCTGTGTTTACACAAAGTCCTGAATCTTTTTTACATGGCGGTCCTTCTGTTCCTACTGGGTATCAATCACTTTCTGGTACCTTTGCGGGAGCATCTCCTCAACCCATTGATCATGGGTTATTAGTTGGAAACAGTGGTAATGTACCATTGAGTATAGGTGACATTTACATGATGTCAGGTTCAGTTCCCGTTACCCAACCTCAAGGTGGCCAATTACCGCCTGGGGGGCAACCTTCGTTAATGCCTGGGGGGCAACCTCAAGGTACTTCATTCGTGTCTGGGGGGCAACCTCAAGGTCAGTACGCTCCTATGGGGCAATACATACCTCAAGGTCAACCCCAGCCTCAATATGTACCCCAAAGTCAACCTCAGTATCAATATCAACCTCAAGGATGGCAACCTCAAGGATGGCAACCCCAAGGGTATCAACCCCAAGGGTATCAACCTCAAGGATACCAACCTCAAGGTCAAGGTCAACCCCAGTACCCGTATTTACCTCAAGGTTATCAACCTACGGGTCAATACTCTGGTCAAAGTTATCAACCACCTCAAGGGCAATCATATGGGACTGCACCTTACAATTATCAACCCTATCCTCAATCCGGCTATGGATCTCAGTATCCTCAACCTGTTACGGGTCAATACCCTGGAATGTTAGTGTGGGATCCGTCACAGGGTCAACAGATGTCGCAACCAAGTATACAGTCGGTACCTCAAGCAGGACAACCTGTAGTTCCTGGTCCACCCCAGCAACCGCAACCTGTCCAGTCAAGTGTTCAGACCCCTGTAACTTCGGTAGTTACTCAGCCGCCAATTGCACCTGGTACTCCACCTCACACGGCTGCAGCAACTACCGCCACATCTACCATACTTACTTCTGGAGTATCGGCAGCTCCGGTTTCTACTGTCCCTGTAACCACTCCTCAGACATCTGTACCGTTGTCTGGATCTACGATTCAAACCACAGTCCAGATGCCTGTAGGCCAACCTGGTACAAGTACGGTTGTTACTACTCAACCTCAATTTGTTCAACCTCCGTACCAGGGACAGTATCAACCTGGGCAAGCTGCCCAACAACCGGTTTACCAGTATCAACCGTATCCTGGGTACACTTATCAACAACCTCAGCAACCCCAGTACGGTCCGGTTAATCCTGGTTTTCCAGGAGGATATAATATCCCAAATGCGACTCCTGTTCCTAGTTATCCTGGATATCCTCCTCCTGGGGCTGGTATTGTGACCCAGAGTTTTAGAGATCCTAACCGGCAGTTACCGTTTATTGCAACTTTGGATTTACCCGACTTGACGCGCCTAACGAACGATCCAATTCAATATCTTCCGTTCTGGCCGCCAATGCCAAATAAGTTGCCCAGCGATATACCCAAGTTCGAAGGTAAGTCTGGAGAGGATCCGTCCAATCACGTGATGACTTACCACCTCTGGTGTGCTTCAAATTCCATCTCAGATGATTCGATCCGCTTACGTCTTTTCCAGCGTACACTCATTGGTCTCGCGGCCAAGTGGTACATTGAGTTACCACGGGCCTCTTTTTACAACTTTAGCCAGTTAGCTACCTCGTTCTTAACTCATTTTCAGTTACCAGTCAGATACGATAACGGTACAGAGTTATTAACTTCACTAAAACAATCGACCTCCACGTATATTTCTGATCACATTCATGAGTGGAGACGTCGAAGAAGATTAGTGAAAGTTTTTATCCCGGACCAAATCTTAGCTGAATGGTTTGTTAAATCATTATTACCAAGAATTACTGAAGATGTAGCTAAGGCCGGAGTAGTTACTGAGGAGCAAGTCATTGCTCAGGCACAATACCTTGACTTAGTTTACACTCAGTCGGGTACGTTACACGAGAAGATTCCGGATCTTCCAAAGTCGAACCAAATCGCTGCTGCTCCTTCGGGATCTCATGCCGCTGATGGTATGATTGGTATCGTGACTACAAAGAGCAAGAAGAAGTCTTCCAAGGCTTCAACTACTCCAATTATCACTTTGCCTGATTCCCCGACAGGAGAGTCTTCTCCTGAACTTACCGCCGACATTCACGCTGTAGAGTCATCTACGGCCAAATCAAAAAACGGTGGAAAGAAGAAAGGAAAGAAGAAGGCTAAAGCAGACAAGGCTCCAAAGGAGAAAATGAAAAGTCGGAAACCAATGACGAAAAACGCAAACCTCGATATCCTTGTCTCATTTGTGAAGAAGATCATTTTACGAGAGACTGCCCTCATCGGGCCGAGGTAGTGAAAATAGTCAAAGGTTCTCCCACTCCTGCTGTGTTAAAGAATCCATTTCCAGAGCAGGAGAATAAGATGATAGGTTCTTCTTCGAATGCCAGTGAAGAACCCATTTTGATGATGTCTCATGTGAGGATTGCGACTCGATCGCAAGATTATGGTAGTAAGGCTCCTGTTGATGGCAAGGAAGCAGAATCTTCTCACTCTAACCCATCAACCTCAGCTCCTGGTTCCGATCCACTACAGATCGAAAAACCTAACCCAGACTTAGTGATTAAGCCGCCCGCCAAGGGTGTACTTCGAAGGTCTGCTTTCAATCCACATGCGAGAGCAGCCCAGAATTACAACATTGTTGAGGACTTAGCTGTTTCACCTTCAGCAATGTCGGCACTCGAAGTGCTGCAATCATGTCCAGCACAACGAAAATTGCTTTTGTCGGCTATCGGAGCTGTCGATGTTCAGGACCCGAACCTAATGATCTTTGATCTAGAAAATAGTACACCACGTCTCCCCCATCAAATGGCTTTCCAAATTCCAGTGATAGTCAAAAACAGGCCTATTCATCGGACTGTGATTGATGAGGGAGCTTCTACGTGTATTATGTCGATTCAATGTTGGAGATCGCTTGGTTCTCCTTCGTTGAACCAATCCCCCACCATCCTTAAGGCCTTTGATGGCCGTGGGTTCCGTCCGTTTGGTATTCTACAAGAATTGCCTATAGGGGTCGAAGGTAAAACCGTTAGTCTGGATGTGGAAGTGGTTGATGCCCCTCTAGACTACAACCTTCTTTTGGGTCGAAGTTGGTCATATGCTATGACAGCGGTCGTTTCATCGGTCTTCAGAGTAATTAAGTTTCCACATAACGGTAAGATCGTGACTATTGATCAGCTGACATACTTTTCATCCGACCCAGCCTCTTCAGAGAGTATCCAGCATGTTGGTAAGACGACAATCCCTTATAGGGACGTTGGTGTAGGTTTAGTTAAGGATTCCGGTTTACTGGGAACTTTTCCTCTCCCTCCACTCAGCGTAGAACCTTCGTTTGCAACAATTCATATGATCACGTCAGAAAACATTATTTATGATGATCCTTGGTATGTTCCATCTGACTCTGAGATAGACTCATTCGGTGATGTTATGCCGTTGAGTCCGTATGAAATTGCTTATGAAGCTCTTATGTCTTTTACCGACTTTCATTCAACCGAAGTCGACCAAATGAATGTGGTCAGTGAAGAGTCACTTTTCACCTCACCCTTAGAACGGATAACGTTTCCCGAAGTCGTGTCATCTGACGAACAACTTCGCGAAATCCTAAGTGTAGACAATCTACCATGGGAGGATCTCCATCACAGATCTTCGTTTTTACCTAAGGATGATGCATTTGAAAATGATTTTTCATCTATCTTTACCGCTGAATATGTCAAAGACGCTCAGGATCCAACGAAACATTCTGATTCAGAGTTGAATTTAGGGAATATTTCTCGTACTATTCCCATTGATATTTCAGTGAAGCCCGGAATCGAGGAGAACATTCATATAGGTGCCGCATGTACTGAAGAAGAAATCCAAACTTACAAGGCCCTATTCCAAGAATTCCGCGACGTGTTTGCCTGGTCTTACGAGGAAATGCCAGGAATCGATCCTGCCATTGTTGTTCATGAAATCAAAACCTACCCGGATGCTAAACCCATTCGGCAACGGTTGCGTCAGATTCACCCTCGAAAAGCGGCTGCGATTAAAGCAGAAGTCGAAAAGCTGTTGAAAGCAGGTTTCATTTATCCGATCCCGTTAACGGATTGGGTATCGAATATTGTTCCCGTCAATAAAAAACAAGGAACAATAAGAATCTGTATCGACTATAGGGATATCAATCGAGCTTGTCCAAAAGACAACTATCCTACGCCTTATATCGATCAAATTATTGATGATTGTGCCGGAAGTGAAATGTTTTCCTTCATGGATGGTTTCTCGGGCTATAATCAAATCAATATTCTACCTGCCGACCAACCAAAAACGGCATTCATTTGTCCATGGGGGACATTTGCTTATTGCAAATTACCTTTTGGGCTTAAGAATGCCGGGGCCACTTTTCAACGGGCGATGTCTTATGCATTTCATGACATCAAGCACATTGTGCAACCCTATCTCGATGATTTGCCTGCTCATTCTTTACATCGAGCTGATCACCTTGTCCACCTACGAGCAATCTTTATGAGGTGTAGGCATTATCGAATTCGGTTGAATCCCCACAAGTGTGTTTTCTGTATAGAAACAGGTCGATTGCTGGGATTTGTTGTTTCAAAAGCCGGCATTCGCGTCGATCCCTCGAAAGTCGAGGCTATCATCAAATTGCCTCCTCCTTCGAGTTTGCGCCAACTCCAAAGTTTGCAAGGGAAAGCGAACTTTTTACGCCGATTCATCCCAAACTACGCCGAGGTCACTAAAGGTTTTACACGGTTGTTGAAACAGAACACACAATTCTTTTGGGACGAGATTGCCCAACAATCTTTTGATGCACTTAAACACGCGTTGACCCATGCACCGTTATTGCATCCTCCCAACTACAACCAGGACTACTTCTTATACCTCGCAGCTTCGCATTCCACCATTGGAATGGTGTTAGTTCAAGAAGATGAATTCGGAGCGGAGCATGTGATATATTATCTTAGTAGAACCTTGAATCCCACTGAGCTAAAATATTCGCATGTGGAGAAATTGGCCCTGGCAGCCGTTCAAGCTGTCCAGCGTTTCCGTCACTACATTCTTCTCCGCAAAACTACAGTTATTTCGGATTGCAACCCTATGATTTATATTTTGACAAAACAACTGCTAGGGGGCAAGTACTCTAAATGGATTGTCATCCTGCAAGAGTTCGACTTGGAGTTCGAGAAGTCCAAGTCTAAGAAATCCTTAGTTTTTGCGGAATTGATGTGTGATTTCCCGAGTGCTGACACAGAGACTGTGGCAGAGGAGTCCATTGCGGACGAATCTTTGTTTCTTATCAGTACTGTAGATCCGTGGTACGGGGATATAATCATTTATCTCCAAACCCAAACCTTTCGGCCTGAAGCTTCCAAAGCAGAACGTCGAAAAATTCGGTTTCAATCCCAGCCATACAAAATTATTGGAGATACACTTTATCGCCGGGGGGCAGACTTAGTTTTTCGACGTTGTTTAACTCACGAAGAGGCTGAGAAGGTTTTGAATGATTGTCACTCTGGAGCATGTGGCGGTCATATGTCTGGGTATGCCACAGCTCAGAAGGTGTTGCGCGCTGGCTATTTCTGGCCGTCTATGTTTAAAGATTGTATCATTGCAGTCAGGAAGTGCCACAACTGTCAAGTGTTTGATCGCAAGATGCGCGCTCCACCTGCTCCTCTCCACCCTATAATTGCCGTTGGTCCATTCGCCAAATGGGGTATCGACTTTATTACTTGTAACCCTCACTCGGCCGGGGGGCATGCGTATATCATCCTTGCGGTTGATTATTTTACTAAGTGGGCCGAGGCGATGCCTACATTCGACGCAAGCGGCAAAACAGCTGCAGTTTTCGTATTCAATCATATCATAACTAGGTTTGGTGTCCCACAAGCAATCATTACTGACCATGGGAGCCATTTTCGAAACGTCATGATGACTGAGCTTACAAGCCAGCTTGGTTTGCGCCACGATAGCTCTACTCCTTAATATCCGCAAGCCAACGGTTTGGTTGAGTCTATCAACAAAGTTCTAGTTATCATGATCCGAGGAACCATTGGTGTTCATCGGTCGAATTGGCACAACATGTTATTTTCGGCACTATGGGCATACCGAACCTCAATGAAAAATTCAACAGGGTTCACTCCTTTCCAGCTAGTTTATGGCTTAGAAGCTGTGTTACCCATTGAATGCGAAATCCCATCACTTCAAATGGCTGTCGAATTACTTCCAGCTACTTCCGAAGAGGAGAAACGTTTATTATACTTGGCTAAATTAGATGAGACTCGACGTGACGCTACATTAGCAATCGAGACTCACGCGAAACGAATGAAAGCTCAGTATGATAGAAATGTAACCCCTCGAAGTTTTTCGGAAGGAGACCTAGTACTATTATATGATCAAGCTAACGATAAGCTAGGTGCCGGAAAATTCGTTCCCATGTGGCATGGGCCCTACATTGTAAAGCGAAAGCTAGCAAAAGGGGCTTATGAGCTAGTTGATTTTGATGGGGACTCTTTGGGTAAACCCAGAAATGGACTTTACCTAAAGAGGTATTATGCTTAAAATGATGGGTATGGAGAAATTTTTAGATAGGTTAGATTTTCTTTCTAGCTAGCAAGTGTGTTAGTTTAGTCAGTGTGCTTAGCTTAGAGAGTGTGGTTTTTCGTCGTTATTCTGGCTTATCTTGGTTTTACTCTTGATATTGTAGATGTCGACGCCTCTCCAAACATACATTGGATTTGCTGATGGTGCTTGTCGTAGTACACGGAATATCTCTTCCGCAGCTTGGGTTATCTATTCGCCCTCTGACGAGTTAGTTTCTATGCATGGGGTAAGCCTCGGTCAAACAACGAATAACATTGCAGAATACAGTGCAGTGGTTGAATTATTATCCGAATCTATTTCATTTGGAATTCGACGTTTGATAGTGAGGTTAGATTCTGAACTTGTTGTATTACAGCTTAATAGAGTTTATGCCATTAGAAATCCTGTGTTATTAAGGTTGTTTTTGAGAGTGCGTCTCTTGGAACGTGAATTTGATTACATTGAATATCAACATATTCCAAGGTCTTTGAATACATTAGCAGATGCAATTGCTTCTCGAGTGTTGGACAGACATTTACAATAATCATGCAAGTAAATTTAAAAACATTTCATCATACATGTTAAACAAGATAAGCCGGTAATAGTGATATATATAGATAGAAGTGTGTCAAAATATATACATCGTCTTCGATCATAGGTTGAAAACACCTTATGATCGGCAAAATGATAGTACAAAAAGTCAAAAATGTCACATGTGACTACAAAAGTGACTAGTCAATCACTGGTGGTGCTCTCTGTATGACACCACTGCGCGGGCTACCTTACGCAAAAATCTCCTAAACGGTCCAGGGACCGCGACTACGAAACGCTGAAGCCTGATAGGAATGTCATCCATAGTAGTCTCAGGTATATCTGCCGTGAGACGCTCTAGATCATGCTCCAACTCAGCTAGTACTTCTGCTGCCGCGTCCTGTGGGGCCGGTACCGGTGCAGCTGGATGTAGTCTATCAAAAGGCCGGAGGTTGGCTGGACGCTGTGGACCAACATCTGCATTTTGAAAGTTTTACTGTTAGTTTTGAGACGATATATATGAAAAATAAAAAATACATAATTAGAAAACTTGTGAAAATAAAAGTACCTCTGTCGTCCCATTGTTCTCCCTGTGGAAGAACCATGTCCGGATCACCTCTGAAATCCATTCCGGCATACGGAAAGTCCTGTATCACAAAAACCTGGTCCTCTAACCAGTGAAAGTAACTATCTGAGAATCGAACCACTGCCGCACCCTCGTCAGGATGCCGGGCCATCACCGCAACCCATCGTATCAGCTTTGGCTCCCGAGGACCCAAGATATCAACAGTGAGTTGCTGAGGGATCAGCATTGGAACTCTCTCCAAGGCAAAGCTCACGACTATAGGCCCATATCCAAAAGTCTTTAGTCGTCCGTTCTTTGCCTTGGTCAGTTGGCTCTTCATATGAGCCGACACAGCTTCACACCAGTTGAAAATGGTGCCTTGGTAACAGTCAATTGCCATCCGCATTTGGGATCCGGAAGCAATGTGTAAAGCGGCCGCGCCGCAAATTCTGGTAACCGTGAACGCTATGACTTTGAGTTCAGGCAGAGTGATGTGTTTTATCTCTATGCCTTTTGAATGGTGAGCCCCACGTGTGCACCAATCCTCGCGGAGACTATCAAGGGATTGGCCACCCGGCCTAGTCCCCGCAAGATTGAGTTGCTCACCTCTGTTTGGCAAGCCAGTGAGAAAGTATACATCCGAGGGCTCTATCTCGAGCTGGTGCCCTCCTATGTAAAAGCATTGTTCTTGAACGTTCCATCGCTCAACCAGCCATTCCAAGAATCTTACCTGGCCCCTCATGCCCGGTATGGTCCAATATTTGTATAATCCGCATGCTCTTAGGGCATCCAGAGAAGGTTGATGATTTATTGCAGCTTCATCTTCCTCTACATGCTCTCTTTCTCTCCAGTCTAACATGATTAATGCCCTGCATATCAAAAATAGCAATTAGAAATTGATTTGAGGATTTTTGGTAGGTTTTTGAGGGAGTTGGGGTTTTGAAATGCGCACTTCTCGGAAGACGCACCCTGGCTTTGTAGCACAGGGCGCCCGGACGCGGCTGGCCTGAAGGCGGGCCGCGTCTTCCGACCGTTTCCCCGTATGAGAAAAAGTCGGGGGACGCAGGTCACCCGAAGGGCACCTGCGTCCGCCGAGAGGCGCATTCCAAAACCAAAACCCCCCCAAAAAATGAAACTAAGACCTAAAAATTATTTCTAAACGGATAGAAATGCAGAGTAGGATGTGTAAAATACCTGGATGAGACGGCGTTCGATTCCGACGGTCAGATTTTCCGCAGCGACCACGGGAAGTTTCTTGTCAAAAGCTCCTTTTTCAACCTCCAAAGTCAAACGGTAAAAATGACATGGTAAAAGGTCTTTTTATAGGTTTTTTGGATGAATTAGTTCATTTTTTACCATGAAAAGATGTTTTTCGATGTATTTTTGCCTATTTTAAACAGGTATGAGTAATGTGTTGCTTTTGTGCAGGACAAAGGGATTTCGAGGGAAATTGTCATTTTTCACAAATAAAAATATCAGAGTCATCTTTTAAGCCCTTTTCTGACTCCTAAAACATGAAAAGATCGCCGAGCGTTTCTTTTACACTCGTTAAAACGGAATTAAAAGACGGTCCCCTTTTAGCTCTTTTCTGACCGTAAAATCAGGAAAAGATTGCCGGGTTTTTGTCGTTTCAAACTCGATAAGGAAATAAAACGACGTGTCCTTGATCGCTTTTTACTTTTCAGGTCGACGACACTATTATGAAAGTACTCCTTGGTCGCAAGATCAAGCGGTTCCCCCAGGTATTATTTTATACTTTTTCGGGCTTGAGGGACACAAATTTACGAAAAAGTTCAACGTGGAGTTTCCTTAAGTTTTTCAGACTCTCTAAAATTGAAAAACGCCGAGTTTCTCCTATACTGGGCTCGTTAAACTTTTACAGTAAAGGACCTGTTCAATTACAAACAGGAACGAACCACTCCTTCCTAGGGTTCGAATTTAAACTAGGTTGGACTCGTCCGAAGGATGAGCTTATAATCAAGCATATGTTATCCTCCTCAAGCTTGTTAAAAATAAAGAGGTACTTGCCAGAAATGGTGGGGGAAAAGAGAGAAGAATGAGCCTATTTGTTACCTTTTGTCTCAAAAGAAACTTTATTACCGCTCTTGAACACGACACTTTTCATTCACCTGGGTTGGGAAATCTTTTACCTCACAGTTGACCAAACCACTTTGAAAGTCTTTAACCTGGTTCCGGGGATTAACTTTGAGTTATTCGTCACCAAGCCATCTGTCGTGTCGTTATGTGTTCAAGAGGTCTGCAAGCAAAACTTTCATCTGCAAAATACTTGTCATCCATTTGACCATCCCTGAGTCAGTCCTTACAGCAACATTTCTTCAACTTGAACAATGATTTCGTGTTGCAGGCTTGCCTGCAACGGGTCGCTTTCTATCGACATCGACACATTATCTAGAAAGATGACTTAGGAATCGACAGTACCTTGAAGTCTGCATGCATCAATGGCAGGTTTCTCGCCTTTGACGTCAGTTTACATCATTGACTTTCGATCAAAGGATTCCGTGAAGTGTTCGACATCAAAACATCTATTCACATTTCACGGGTTGTGCTTGGTACTTTGAGAACCATTGACATTACTGGTGGTCTCTCTCACGCTTGTTAACAGTTTACATCATCGACTGGTAATCAAGTGGTTTCTAACATGTTCGACATCAAATCATTTAATCACATGGTTAGAATCGTACCAATTCGGGAAGTAGAAGTGAAGACCCTGGATCTAGTTTCTACCATCCAGGCTGCGAGGAGTTTGTATTCATTGTCTATGTAGACTAATCATAAACAGATGGTTGCGTCCATACTGTGTCTACAAAAGTCTATAAAAATGATGTACTGCAAGATCATTCCTGTATCAGAATAGTTAGTCCATTAGTTAAAGTTTTGAATCTGAGTATGGGAATGCCTACCTCAGTGATGATATAATCTTATAAATGTATTTTGTGTTGAAAATTGCAGGTTCCAACCAGGTCATCCACAAGGCAATCCTTGAAATGATAAAGCGCTTCACCCTTCCTAGAATTACAAAACCCTAATCTATTCCAGGCTTCGCACTTTAGGGGGCAATCTGTTACACTAAAAAATGTCACCATGACCACTTACAATTAGTATGGCTCAAATCAACAGTCATGCTACCCTCTTAGGCAAGTCTTATGCCTCTGCTATCCATCTCAAACTAAAAGAAGAGAGAAAGTCTTGTAAAAAATATGTTTATCTCTGGGGTCGCAGGTTCTCTCTAGCCTTACCTGCGGGGACGCTCACCATGTTCACAAAAGCTGCGTCCATGGACGCTCTGTATGTTAAGGGACAGGTGCGTCCTTCTGTAAAAGGAAAAATGCGCGAGTTTCATCTTAAAAAAGTTACTTGTGGTTACTTCTAGAACCTTCTAGAGGTCGGTTTGATGAAATGGATGCGCCTCTAGTTGGTTCATGTATCTCTATTAAGGGGGAACTTATCCCATCAATAAGGGAGCTATCCCACCCAAAGAGGGGGATTATCCCATTGATAGTGGACCTGAATAACCTCTTTACAGCACTATAAATAAAGACATTGAGCCAGAGGGAGGGGAGGTTAGAGCTATACATTTTCTTTGGGTAAACGCTGCAGGAATTAGGACTCCCATTTAGAGCCTTGTGAGGAGAGATTGTCTTTGCTTGATTCTACTTGGAAGTGGGTGAGCTTTGTCAAAGTAGAGGAAAACCCTTGATGGACCCTGGGAGGAACTTGCACAACACCAAGGTCAGGTTGTAAGAGTTTCTTTGTTTCGTTATTAATACAAACTGGTTTATTTTTCTCAATAGCTTGTGTTAATGAGTTATTTCATGTGTTCCTTGGTCTGCATGTTGAATATATGTCTTATTATATGAAATACAAGTGCTTGGTAATTGTTTGATTGTTTGTGGTTGCAGGAATTGACATGAAGGAGGAGCTCATCCGGATCGCCAAGGACGGACTACAACAACAGCGTTTTGGAATAAGGTAAGCCTAAACACTCGAAGTTTTCATGTTGTAAAAGGTATATTTAGAGAAAGATCACTCCATTTTGTCTTGTTTGTCGCTAGAGAGTCTAGACTCCTAGGGAGGTCAGCTGTGTCCGCACAAACGACTTTTTCCGCCACGACACTATTGTGCTTAGCCCCATGATTGAACCTGCTGATAATAGTTCTCCATCTTTCTATGTTTCATTAACTATCCACGATAAAATCCTCCACAATTTCCTGCTAGACATAGGGGCCAGCCACAATCTAATGCCTAAAACTGTCATGGAAGAGTTAGGCCTTGATATCACTAGACCTTATCATGATTTGTTCTCTTTTGATTCAAGGAAGGTAAAATGTCTTGGATTAATTAAGGATATGGCCATTACCTTAACCCAGTTGCCCATGAAAAGTATGATGATGGATATAGTGGTGGCCGATGTTCCTCCCAAGTTTGGTATGCTGTTGTCTAGAGGATGGATTAAGAGACTAGGTGGGACATTGCAGAATGATCTATCTTATGCAACTGTTCCAGTGTTTGGAGGAGAAAGCAGGAGGTTATATAGAGAAGCACAGCTGGCATATATCATTAGTGATGAGAAGAATCCTACAAACCATCCCATATATGCAGTGGACACTGATTTTGGAGCTTGCATTCTCCAAATAGAAGAATCTCAGAAGGCTGCATTGCAGATCAGGAAACCAGCAGCTCAGGCTGAGCATGATACAGGAGGACAGATTTGGGAGATGTTCTTTGATGGAGCATGTACCAAGGAGACTGCAAGAGCAGGGGTGGTGCTAGTATCTCCACAACAAGAAACAATGCAATTGTCTCTAAAGCTGGTTTTTCAGGTGACAAACAACATAGCAGAATATGAAGCACTGATGTTGGGCCTTCATGCAGCCAAAGGTAGAGGAATAAAAAATCTGAAGGTGTTTGGAGATGCTGATCTGATAATTCAGCAAGTAAATAAAACTTTCCAAGCAAAGCATCCAAGGCTGAGAGCTTACAGAGATGAGGTATGGAGAGTCAAATATTTCTTTGATTTTTTCTGCATTTCATATATTCCTAGAGCCCAAAATCAGCTTGCTGATTCCCTTGCTATTTTAGCTAGTTTGTTCATCCCTCCATCGCCTCCCAAACTAGTTTATGAGGTACAAATAAAGTATAGACCCTCCTTGCTTGATAATGTCCACCATTGGAAGGTTTTTGATGATGATGATGAGTTAAATAGGTTCCTTCAAGTCATTGATGAGTTCTCTGAAATGCAAATTGACCAAAATAATGATGCTTTGTTAGAAGATCCCAAGTCCCAGCTTAGAAATAAGATTGGCAAGAATAGCATAGTCCAGCTTCCTAGTAACCATATCCCTAAGGGTCTAATTCCTCTTGAGAGATTGTTTGACCACAATGATGTGCCTTACAAAGCTGCCCAAAAAGAAGATCAATCTGCAGTTTGCAAGCATGATATAGGAAGTCCAAGTCAGCCCAAATTCATAAATCTGTCCACTAATCTATCTGCTGATCAGAGTGTTGAATATTGCAAATTAATGAGGCAATTTGCTGATGTGTTTTCTTGGGAGTACAGTGATCTAAAAACATATGACAGGAATATAATTCAGCACAAAATTCCACTTGAGAAAGACACTATTCCTTTCAAACAGAAGCTGAGACCAATGAATCCTATGCTCCTTCCTCTGGTTGAGAAAGAAATTAAAAAGTTGTTGGCTGCTAAGATTATAGTGCCTCTCAGATATTCTAAATGGGTGGCCAATCTGGTTGTTGTGAGGAAGAAGAATGGAGAAATCAGACTATGCGTTGATTTCAGGAATCTAAATAAATGCTCTAAAAAGGATAATTATCCCCTGCCAAAAATGGAGAATTTGCTGCAGCAAGTCTCAGGTGCCAAAGTAATGTCTTTTATAGATGGATTTTCAGGCTTTAATCAAATCGCTGTGCATCCAGATGATCAAGAGAAGACAACATTTACCACTCCTTGGGGCACGTTCATGTATGCCAAAATGCCATTTGGGCTGATGAATGCTGGAGCCACCTTTCAACGTGCTATGGATATTTCTTTTGTGGGTGAAAAGGATAAATTTTTGCTAATTTACCTTGATGACATAACTGTTTATTCTGGAAGCCATCATGATCATCTACAACATTTAAAAAAGGTGTTTTTAAAGTGCAGGAAATTTGGAATTTCACTCAATCCCAAAAAATCCCAATTTGCTCTGGAAGAAGGCAAACTGTTGGGGCATGTAGTGTCTGCTGCAGGTGTACAAATTGACACAGAAAGAGTCAAAGCAATTCAGGCCTTAACTCTTCCGAGATCAAAGAAAGATATACAGTCTTTTCTTGGCAAAATTAACTTTGTAAGGAGGTTCATTCCTAATTTTGCAGAGCTGGTCAAGCACATAACCTCCATGTTGAAGAAGGGAGCAGAGGTAAAGTGGACTGATGTGGCCAGAAAATCTTTTGAGTCCATTAAGATGGCTATTGTGGAAGCTCCTACTTTAATAAGCCCTGATTATAGCAAGGAGTTTCACCTATTTTCATTTGCTTCCAAGGATACCATTGCAGTTGTCCTGTTGCAGCAAGATGAAGCAGGTCAAGAGCATCCAATGGCCTTTTTTAGCAAGAATCTCAGGGATACTGAACTGAGGTATGATATTATTGAAAAGCAGGCTTATGCTCTTATCAAATCTTTGAAAGCTTTCAGAGTATACATCTTGCATTCCAAAATAGTTGCATATGTGCCTTCTGCTGCAATAAAGGATGTATTAACGCAACCTGATGCTGATGGAAAAAGAGCGAAATGGATTGCAAAAATGATAGAATTCAACATAGAGTTGAAGCCCACCAAGCTGGTAAGAGGTCAGGGGCTTGCTAAATTGTTGGCTAAAGAAAACTGAAGGTCTTTGGACATTGATTTCTTGTTCAATGTAGCAGAAAATGATCAAATAGAAGAGCATGAAACAACTGAAACGCAGGGAGGACAGTCAGTGGCCGAGAACCTAGCTTCATGTAGCTGGTATGCTGCAATAATTAATTTCCTGCTAAAGCTAGAAGT
This sequence comes from Pinus tabuliformis, assembly GCA_031772625.1. Lineage (NCBI taxonomy): Eukaryota > Viridiplantae > Streptophyta > Pinopsida > Pinales > Pinaceae > Pinus > Pinus tabuliformis. Next base: position 86,557,713 of record CM062808.1, on the reverse strand, counting down.
TCCTTCAGACTTTTCTCAAAGTCAAGCAAGAACGTTAAAGCTCAAGGCAACAAAATATTGCATAAATGATAGCTTGCTTTATTGGAGGGATCCATCTGGAGTGCTTTTAAGATGCCTGGACAAAGAACAATCAATAGAAGTTATGCAACAATTCCATAACAACATGTGTGGAGGACATCATTATTGGAGGACTACAGCCCAAAAGATTCTCAGAGCTGGGTACTATTGGCCCTCTTTATTTTCTGATTCATTTGCTTTTGTTAAATCTTGTGACAGGTGCCAAAGATTTGAAGGTAAGCAGCAGTTGAAATCCCTGCCTCTAAAGCTAATAATTGCAAAAGGACCTTTTCAGCAGTGGGGCTTGGATTTCATTGGTGAAATCAACCCACACTCCAGTGGCCAGCACAGGTGGATATTAGTTGCCACTGATTATTTTACAAAATGGATTGAAGCAATTCCAACAAGGAAGGCTGATCATAATGTGGTCATGAAATTCTTATCAGAAAGCATTTTCAGCAGATTTGGTTGCCCACATAAGCTTATAACAGATAATGCAGCAGCCTTCAAGGAAAAAGAGTTGGTGGAAATGTGTGATTTAATGGGCATTAAACTTGTTCATTCCACCTCTTATTACCCCCAAGGGAATGGTCTAGCAGAATCCTCTAATAAAAGTCTGATCAGGATTATTAAGAAGCTGTTAGAGGATAATAAGAAGAATTGGGATGCCAAGCTCAAATATGCACTTTGGGCAGACAAAGTGACCATTAAAAGATCTACAGGCTGCTCTCCTTTCAAGCTGGTATATGGTACTGATGCTATTTTTCCAATCCAACTCACCCTCCCTGTGGCAAAGTTGCTCCAAACAGCGCAGAATGAAGAAGATGATATGGGCAATAGAGTCACTGATTTAACAGAATTGTATCAGATCAGAGAGCAGCTGATTGAAAAAGCTACAGCGCATCAGCAAAAGATCAAAGAAGTCTTTGACAAGAAGGCAAAAAGAAATAACTTGCAGGTTGGGGATTTGGTTATGAAATGGGATGCATTTAAAGAAAAGAAAGGCAATCATGGGAAATTTGATGCTCTCTGGACAGGCCCTTTCATCATTTCACAGATTCAAGGGAACAATACCTTCATACTGAAAAGTATGGGAGGGGAACCAGTTTTTGATGGCCCAGTTAATGGGCGGTTTTTGAAAAACTATGTGATTTAAGGTCTTTGGGCCTTAAAAGCTGTAAATATTGTGCTTTTATCAGTTTTTGTATAGCTCTAGTAGACTCCATGCCCAATGGAACACTAGGAATTTTGGCTAATCTGTTAGTTGCTGGAAAGGCATTGATCTGCAGGTTCTTGAGACCTCACAGGGAGGATCTCATCCCCAGAAGGAGCCAATGTTAGCTTTGCTGTGCAAAAGCATCAAAAATGGATTCAAACACTCTCAAAGGCTGCAAACACACTTATAATCATGCCAAAGGAACCATTGATGCTGTCGAAATCCTCAAATTTTGGCTAAAGGTCTTCCACCGATCAAAACATTTGCAAGAGGAAAGCCCTTTGGAGGGTAGAATACACTATCGGGAGGCGAAAATACCCCAAAACCATGTAAAAATCAAATTACAGGCTTAAGGATCCACATTAATCTCAGCCGTTGGATCTGGCCGATCAACGGTCCAGATCGCGTCGGCATATCGCAAGTCGGGGGAGGCAGCGACAGCGACATGAAACTTCGCCGATGAGCGATCACCGATATCGCATCGGTGTATTGCAATGGAGGACTTACAAAGGGGCTTTATTATTGCGCGATGAGCGATCGCCGATATCGCATCGGCGTATCACTATCGGCGTTTCCAATGGATCATGGCCTTTTGCATATATATGGGTGATCGCCGATGGGCCGAACCCGACGGCGGTATGAATTCTTTTTGATAGATTATCGGGTCCGTAGCAATATCGACAATATCAAAGAAATCAGAGCTTTTATGTTTTGAGATCGCCGATGGGCTGGACCCGATGGCGGTATGAATTCTTTTTGATGGATTATCGGGTCCGCAGGAATATCGGCGCTTCACCAAAAATTGGGGCACAGGACATCGCCGATGAGCGATCACCGATATCGCATCGGCGAGTTGCAATGGAGGACTTACAAAGAGGTTTGGGCTTTATTATTCCCTGATGGGCCAGACCCGACGACGGTGTTAATTTCTTTTGATAAATTATCGGGTCCGCAGTGACCGCCGATATCGCATCGGCGCTTTCAAAGGGGCAGGGCTTTAACATAAGTTATGTGCCGATGCGATGGGCCGGACCCGATGGCCATACAACGCTCCATTTTATAAAATTTCAAGTCCGCGCCCTTCGTGTTTTTAATGTTTTTCGTGTATTTTCTTTGTATAAAGAAAATACAAAGGGAAGCCTTGGGCAGGTGCCAATTGCGATGGAGTTCGGACCCGATATTATATGAATCATTTCTCATAAAATTTCAAATCCGCGCTTAAGCCATTTTCAATGGTTTTGGGCGCATTTTCTGTGTATAAGGAGATATTAAAAAACAAAGGATGGACCTGTTTTAATATGAATTGCGACCCGAAAGTCGGACCCGATAGATGATTGAACCATGCCCGAACCTTTTAAAGTCAAAATTGAAGCAATGATGGGCGGGAATGAACAGTTTGGGCAGCGTTTCACTATTTTAAAGCAGCATAGTCATAATGGAGCCGTTTTTAATGATCATCAGCAGAAATTAATTAGAAGTATGGCAGAAGAGGAAGCAAGACACCTCTGGGGAGTTCAGAGCATTCAATGGTTATGGTTTCATTGGTATTTCATGCCACCTGCTCAAAGGAGGACTGCAGAGCAACAGAGAGGTCAAATCCATTTACAGCACAGCCAGATTTGTATCAGCAGCCCCATTTCTGAATGTAAATGTGGTTGGTGACCATTTATGGGCTCCTCCACGCATAGCTAACAGGGAGATTGTGTAATGAGACACCATATATACTGAAAAAACAGATGTAGTGTGATTGATGAGTGTTTGATGAATGATAGCTTTGTTGTTGCCTTTAACTTCTGGAGACTGTAAATACTATGAGACCTGCAGCTTCTGGTCTGGATTTTCATCTAATACAAGCTTCTTTTGCTGTCACCTGCTCACTTTCCACTTCTCTTTCTTGTTCTAGGCTGTGCCTGCTTGCATTTATTTGATGTGTTGTGGATTTTTAATATCAGAGGGGCTGTCATCCCACCTCTGTATTATAATTTAGTGGTTCATTGAAATTGCTTGCAGATTGCTATTGTTTTGATATCAGGGAGCTGTCACCCTGCCTGTGTGTTAAACAATAGTTTCACAGATCTTCTAACTTGTTGCAGCTGCCCATCACAGGGTCCTGTGCATCTGCTGGTGTAGTTAGTCTTCTCCATCATCACCTTTACCTTAAGATGTGGGTAGTTGGTATTTGAAAGCCTTGTAGTTTGGGGGTCTTCACCCATGTCTGGGGATAGTCATAGTAGGAGTGGTTATCTAGCTTAAATGTGCAGCATATCTCCATTTATCCATCATCTTATCCAACCATAATTGTTGAATTTGTAATGTTCCTGAGCATCACTGATTTACAACCTAGGTGAGTTTCTTGGGGTGATAACAGCCACCACACGGTGGTTACCTCCTTAGTAGGTTAGAAGTCATTTTAGCTTTGTTGTTATTTCAGTTGCACTTCTATCTTTTCCTTTTGTTTTTCTGCAAAGTTTATTTTCTTGCTGTTTTAGAATTGCAGTCCTTTTCAGCCAAACAATTTCGGTCTTCCCGTCTTGTTTTTTTCTTTCTTTTCTAAGATTTGCCCTCATTCACCACCTTCAGCCTTTCCCTTCCTCATTAACATGCTGATGATTCTACTGTTTCTAAATCTTTCATTACCTTGCAAATCAAACAAATTTTCAATCAGCCCATGAGAACTGGAAAATCAGCTGCGGAGTTCAAACCAAAATCACTCATTGGCATCTGTTGGGAACTGGGTAAGATCTGTTGATAACTTGGATATCTGAAGCATGTAGGGGCATCTTTATAAAAAAAAATGTGTAATTACAGCTGAACTGGCATGGAGGGATGCTGCATTTTGAATAAATCCCACTCAGACCTAGCCTATACTTAGCTGTAAGGTTTGCAGTCATTCTCCATTGGTTCCGTCCACCACACTAAATTGTCCAATACTTGTTATCTACAAGTAAATATCCTTTCATGGGCTAAACTCATTGTCATATACCATGTGGAAAATCCAATTGTGCTCTGGTCCTTATGCCTGAAGCTAGAAGGACTTATTTAAAAGAAAATGAAATATCAATTCCTTGTGCCAATCTGGAAGGACAGGTTGTTTGGGAAGCCAATTAGAGTAAGGACTGTTGTTGGGCTCAGAGTACCGGTTGATATAGCAAGCCCAACCTTTCTTAAGTGGTTTAAAAATATAGCATGATCCATGACTGTGCCCTATTCAATCAATGAAAATATAGCAATGAGATTCTCATATAAAGTGTAGATAGACATATCTACATCAAGTTTGATGAGAAATAAAGAGCTGAGGTACACACCTAAACAGGTATTGACAGACCAGTGATGGCCCCGAAAGGATTTTTGAAAGCAGGAAACAGGTAAAGGAAGGTCAATAAATTCCATAAAATCACCATTGGAGAATGCTTGTCAAAACCCTATCAGTAAATAGAAGCTATTTGTCTTCATCCCACCTGAAGCAATTGATGTTGAAGTGGAACCCATGCCTTTTCATTTGTACAGTTTGCATTTCAAGTTTATCTTAACACCCTGATGTTTTATTGATTTGAGGTCTATTTGGAAACAGAGATAACTGGTCCGCCCAATGGTTCGCCATTTGTTGTGGCCACAACTACCACCCTATCAAAACTTGCCTTGGCAGCAATTCTGAATGGGTCCCCTAAAATTTGGCCTTCTACCTCTCTAAATGATTTGTTTAGTCCCAGAGACTTTAACTCATTTCTGAGCCAAATTTTCAGTTCTTAATGGTCAAGCCCCCCCCTTTTTATCCCTGTTGCACAGTCCATTCATCACCCAACCTAGCCCTCCATTCGTTCCCCCATTGGAACCTTTTAAGCCCTCAAAACCTTCTATCACATCATTTTCCCATCATAATTCCTTACAATGGAAATACTCCAAAATATGCATAAATCACCCCTTTTTTGGCCTATCGCAATTAACATTACGCATTGCTCCCTTCCGGACTAGATGGCTTCATTAGCCGCAATATATACATTATCGAGTCCAGAAACCAGATCGCATATCGCAATTGGCGGGGTCCGAGGCCTATATATAAGGCACATCGTGATACCCCAGACCCGCCGATAATTATAGAGCCTAGCATATAACGTTTCAGGTCCAGCCTAACAACAGACGCGGGTTTTCTGTATATCCTTATGTTTTCCAGAAAACATTAAAGTCGGGGTTTTCAAAGGGAGCCTTACATTGGGCACCCACCGTGTTATTAAATTCATTAGCCGCAATATATACATTATCGAGTCCAGAAACCAGATCGCATATCGCAATTGACGGGGTCCGAGGCCTATATATAAGGCACATCGTGATACCCCAGACCCGCCGATAATTATAGAGCCTAGCATATAACGTTTCAGGTCCAGCCTAACAGTAGACGCGGGTTTTCTGTATATCCTTATGTTTTCCAGAAAACATTAAAGTCGGGGTTTTCAAAGGGAGCCTTACATTGGGCACCCATCGTGTTATTAAATATAACATATATATATCTATATATATATATATCTATATATATATATATATATATATATATATATATATATATATATATATATATATATATATATATATAGATAGATAGATATAGATATATATAGATATATATATATATATATATATATATTTATATATATATATATATATAGATATATAGATATATAGATATATATATAGATATATATATATATATATATATATATATATATATATATATATATATATATATATATATATATATATATATATATATATATCGGGTCCGGCCTAATCACATATCGCAATCGACGGAGCCCTAGGCCTGTGCATATTGCAATATGCGATATGGCAGACCCGGCGATCCGATTAAACATAATATATATGTTATCGGTCCGCCCTTCCCCCGCAAATCACTATCGACGGGGTCTAGCGCTCATGCATAAGGTGTGACACCATACGATGGACTTGCCGATGATTATAGGCTCCGATACATAATTTCTGAAATCCGTTGTATGGCCAAACGCGGGTTTTTCCTGTATTTTCCTATGTATTCGATAAAATGCCATAATCATGGTTTTTCAAAGGGAAAGCCCATTAAAGCGATGCGATGCGATATGGCAGACCTGATAGGGTATAGGTTCCTGCCTATAGTATTTCAAGTCTGGGTTTTGCATTCCGCTATGTGTTTTGCAAGGATTTTCCATGTAAATCGGATTTACATTCATGGGACTTAATCAGTGCATAAATTAAAAATAAGGGGGGATTCTTTCACATTCGATGATATAAACACAAGATTCATTTTTGTAGGCATGTTTACCATATTTCTCACAGTCATAGCTGATATAAATTATTTTTGCAGGAAAATCTGAGCACACCTAGTAATGGATAAATGTGAGTTATGTTAATATGACACCTCTACTCCACCAGTGTCAGTATTGCAAAACACACTCTATGAAAGGGAAGACGGACCACCTTAGCACATGATGGAGGCACTCCTTCAGTTCAGTGGAAGCATTCATGACTGCACCGATCCATCAAGATGTCATCACTGCCAGATACATCACAAAGGATGCCAGATGTGGGATGAGGAGCGTAGCATCTTCGGTTTCCTTCAGGAAATGACAGAGAATGATAGCCATTCCACACAAGTGCAAAGAAATGATACGCACTCCTTCTCTATTCCCAAAGCCATCCATTCGTTCAACCAGGAAGTAGAACTCTCCACCAAAGGTGACCTCGGCTTGTCAGCACTTTCACCAACCGTTCTCATCTGTATATGCTAATCTATGTAATGAAAAGAGGGGAAATGAAAGGTCATGGAAGACGGAGGGTCATTCAGGACTGCATAAGTAGTACCTCTGGATAGGAGACGGGGGCTTTTTGTTTGGAAAAAAACAGCTCTAATTTATTGTGAATAAAGAGAGACTACTTGATTCAATGAGGGGCCTGTGTTTCAGATTGATTTTCCTCTTCTCGTATGTGTTTTGATCATAATGTTGTTGTTGGCATAAGTGCAAATGTATATTTGTTTTATTTTTGCATATTGATAATTTACAGTTCATGGTTAAGCCTGGTTATTTGAATATGATTCAACATCATGGTTATATCATGAAAGGTTGCTGATTCGAAACTATGTTAAACATTAGTTGTAAGCTTTTCTTCCATAAAATGGAATGTGTATTCCTATCTGAATGATTGGATTGCAATTAAGAATCAATGTAGCCTTGTCTTGTGTGAACCAGTAATTGATTCATTTAGACTTGGAAATCATATATGATGTTTAACCTCTCTTTATCATGCTTCTACAGGATAGATTAGGATAGTTAGGATATAAACTAGAGTAGTTAGAAATAGCTTATATAGGAGTTGATACATATAGGTTAGCTATTTTAATTTTGTTGATTTAATTGAAGCCTTCTTTCCCAGAAGCAATCTTTCAACTCATTGAACAGTTTACGGGGTCCCTTAAAACCGTTGGAACTAGCCATTCCAAACGAAAGCAGGCCTAATTGGAGCTTGCGATCGGGTTAGTTCCCCTTGTTGGTATAGCGAAAATTCGCCATGTCAACAGGGCCTTCTCCTCGGGCTTCAAGTTCTAATGATAACCACACACACTTGAAGTACTGAAAGTAAAATGGTATGTACAACGGAGTGATGGATCAGTTGAGTTTAGAGTGAGAAAATGCTTCAACATCTTTCCATTGGTCAGTCCCTGCCCCAACTGGCACGAAGTTGATTAGCGAGCTCGGCTAGAAGGGCCCTAATCCAAGTAGTTCATATGTCATATATTTGAGCAAGTAGGCATTGTTTTCGTGGAAAGCAGCAATTTTGAAGGGCCCCTTCTACAAATTCTCAAACTTCCTGTGATTTCCTTTCTCCTCATTCCTGGCATCCCATTTTAACCCTAATTATTCAATCTGGAAATTAGTTTCCTTAGTCCTCTTCTCATAAATCTTCTTAATCCGGTCTTGTATCACCTAAGTATTTCTGAAAACTTCTTCCATAGTTTGCTGCAATTGGATCATTTGATTTATCCTCCTTTGTACATCGTTGGGTTCCACTTCAGCCTCCCCCAATAATTCATCACTGGAACTCCTAATCAAGAAGGAAAGAAAACATATTTTCCATAAACTAACTAGAAAGGGGACATGCCTATTGATTTCATAGTGCTTACCCGGTCAGCCCACAATGCATTCACTAAATTCTTATGCCAATTCATTTTGTTTTCTTGCAGCAACTTTTTGATGATGTTGACCAAACTTTTGTTGGAAGACTTGGCCAAACCATTTCTGTGGGGGTAATAGGCTATTAATTGACCAAGGGTAATGTTATACTTATGATAGAAATATACCATCTTCCTTGATTTGAAATTAGCAGCATTGTTTGTAATAATTTTCTGAGGGCAGCCAAATCTAGACAAGATATTGCTTTCCCAAAATTGAATGATAACTGCTTCTATAGCCTACCTAGTTGGGACTAGTTCAATCCACTTGGTGAAATAATAGGTTGTGGTTAAGATCCACTTATGTTTTATAGATAAGGTCAGGTGGATTTCACCTATAAAATAAAGTCCCCACTGCTGAAAAGGTGACTCAATTATAATAGGTTTTAGGGGCAGTGGGAGAATTTTCTTCCTTCCTTCAAAAACTTGACATTCATGATAGCTTACAACCTTTTTATATGAATTAGAGAGCAATGTTGGCCAATAAAATCCATCCCTTAAGGTCTTGTTAGCAATGGTCTTCTAAAAGAAGTGTCTACCACATTCACCTTTGTGAAACTCTATAGTTTTATGCGCCTCATCTTCATGTAAACAGTTTAGCTACATACCACCGGGATCTTTCCAATACAAAAATTGATCCATGACATAAAAATTGACAGCTTTCAATTTAATGAATCGAGCTTTAGTCTTAGTCAAACCTGGAGGGGCTTGCAAATGTTGCAACACATACAAAATGTCTGCATACCATGGAGAAACAACAAATTTTTTCGATACTTGTTGAAATGAACTTAAATTATCCTCTTCCGACAGATCAACCAAGAAATTAATCTCAAGTGCACGCAGATTTGATTCTGCCATCATCTTCGCTAGTCCTTAGCCTTTAATTAGCTTCATGGGTTTAATTTCCACATCATGTTCAAGTATCAAAGCAATCCACTTTCCTCTCCTACCTTCCAGATCATTTTGAGTGAGTATGTCTTTTACAACAGAGCTTGGTACATAGGCAATGATATGTGAATGCAAAATGTACACCCAGAAATCGTTTAAGGCTTTCACAAAGGAAATTGCCTTCTTTTCCATAATTTTGTATTTAAGGGTAGCATCTCTGGAACTCCTACTGAAAAATGCAATTGGCTACTCTATACCTTGTTGGTTCTTTTGCATTAGGACAATTGTCATACTATACTTCAAAGCAAATGAAAAAATAATGAAATCTTGAGTGTAATCTGAACTAATAAGAACAAGAGCATATGACAAGGTAGATTTTACCTCATTGAAATATTTCTTTCTTCTTCAGTCCACTTAACCTCGCTGTTGTTTTTCAACATGTTTGTAATTTCTCTTAAAATCTCTGCTAAGTTGGGGATGAACCTACGTAAGAATTTTATTCTCCAAATAAAACACTGAATTTCCTTCTTATTTCCTGGCATGTCCATTTTCTGAATTGCTTCAATTTTGCTAGGATCTATTCTAATGCCATCTTTATAAATGATATCTCCTAACAACTTACATTCTTCCAACCCAAACAATGACTTTGTAGGATTTAGGGAGATGCCATATTTTCTTCATTTTTCAAAAAAAACCCTTAGGTGCTGCAAATGATCCTCATCATACTATGAATACACAATGATGTCATCAAGATATATTACCAAAAATATTTCCTTCTCATTGGCAAACGCTATATCCATAGCTCGCTGAAATGTGGCTCCCGCATTCATCAAACCGAAAGGCATTTTCGCATACTTGAAGGTACCCCACAGTGTGGTAAATGTAGTCTTGTCCTGATCTTCCAAATGCACAAGAATCGTGTTGTATTCTAAAAAACCATTCAGCAAAGACATCCTCCTTGAACCCACCACTTTTTGAAGAATATGATCCATCTTGGGCAATGGAAAATTATCCCTGAGAGGTACCTTGTTCAAATTTCTAAAATCGACTGATTTCTCCTGTTTTCTTTATAATTGGAACTAAGTTAGACAACCACTTAGAAAATCTAAGAGGTAATATAATTCCAACATCAAATACACTTCTTACCTCTTTTTCGATCAAAGGCAACAAAACAGGATTTATCCTCCACAGATTCTGCTTAAATGGCTTTTGATCCTCTTTGATTGGAATTGGATGTTGGATGATACTTTTATCATAAACCTTCAGATCTTTGTACCCATGCACAAAAACATCAGAGATTTTTGTCAAAAGATCTAGACATTTATGCTTCATTTCTGGGCTTAAAGTTTTGGACAAATTGACCATTTTGGGCTTGTCTTTTGTACCTATGCTACATTCCTCTACTCCTATCTCAGTAGGCATCATCTTTTGCCTTTTAGCTACATCATTTTGGTCAAAACGTTTTTCAAGTGGTACCAGCCCTCTCAGAATGACATTATCCTTCAACTGCGACACCTTCAAATCTGCCCCATGTCTATCCAAGTCTTCTGTTAGTGTCAGTGTCTTCACACTGCCATCAGTGATCAAAATTTACTCTTTTGCATTTCATATTAGGATTCCCATTCTGATGAGGTTGCATTCCATTAGGTCATGGATCTACTGATGGTAGGGTTCATTTCAGTTTTCCCTCATGATATGTACTTGTTGACCTCCTTTCATACCTTTCAATCAAAGATTTATGCTCATTTTCATTTCATTTCATCAATTACATAAGGTTTCAGTCTCATTAGGTCTTAGGGTTTTCACCATGGTCAAAATTCAGTGATTATTGCTAATAATGGTCAGAAAAGACATGAGGAGGTCAAATAATGATCAGAAAGTCATAATTTGTTAATTTGTAAGCTTAATGAAGTTCTCACCTCAAAACTAATTTTGAGGTGAAAACAGAGCATTTGTATTTTATATTTAAATTTGATGTAATTTTATTTTTCCCATATGTAATAAATGGTTCCATGTTGCTCCTGGTCACCTGGTGATATTGCCAAGTACCTGCCACTGAAAAAATCAAAAGAGTTTGAGCATCAATCCACCTATTAAAGCAAGAAGACCAAGCATAAAAAAACAGAGTACTGGAAAAAGCAAATAGACATTATGAAAGTGGGTTTTCAACAACAAAAATCAAAAAGTGAAAGCTATATAAAGCCATATCTCTATTGATCATTTCATTATGCTAATGTTGAAGTCAAAGTGCCAAAAGGAGAGCCAAGAAGCGATTTTTAAGTGTCATTGAGCAAAAGAGTGAAGTCGCTGCGTTTTTGGAGAAATTCTGATTGGCACTTCGCATCTGGGAGGCGCTGCGCACCTAGCAGTGTTTTCTAGTGTAAATTTACACAGGCACTGCGCATTTGGGAGGCGCTGCGCATCTACCCAGCCAAGCCCAAAACTTCACCAAGTTGCCAATTCACCTCAAATCTTCAGTTTCTCCCTCTAAACAAGTAAGTACTATCATCATATTTTATGATCTAGGGTTTTGATCGCTAAGCTTGGTATTTAGCATTTTTAAAATTAAAACCCTAGCTTCTAGGGTAAAACCCTAGTTTTCCTCATCTCTCCGTTGTTTTATTTACCATATCCTTTCTATTATTCCCTAAACTAAACCCCATTCCCACTTACACTCTCCCCAAACCCTACAAACCCTATTCACATCACCAAACCCTACCCATTCTCCCTAAAACCCTACTCATCCCTAAAGTCTCTTCATACTCATCTTTATTTCATCCACCCTTCCCATCATTGACCACAAGTGTTCACAGCCACAAAAAGCAATGGAAGGAGACAGTGAGTATGAGTTTGAAGGAGACACTGTTAGTGACTATTCCAGGGAGAGAAACATACAGCAAAGGAAGCCTCATAAAGGAGGAAGGATTATCAGAGAGGAGCCCACCAATTTGAGGGAGTTGCAAGCTTGTCCACTTGCCATTTCTTGCTTTAAACACCAAGCATGCTTTGATTTTTGTGAAATGATAGAAAGAGTCAAATTTCATCATGAGTTGGCAAGGTTGTTTGTGACACATTTGCACAATAATGAAGTAACCCTTGCTGGAATAAAATTCACCATATCACCAGCTGTCATCTCAGAGGCTACAGACATTCCAGATGTGGGTGAAAATTGGAACAAAGGTCAGGATATTGATGAGGAGTACTATGAGCCTTACATCAAGGCTAGATACAAAGATAAAATGAAGAGAGTATTCCCCTTCAAGTTTTTGGAAGACAGTTATGATCCATTGATGAGAATCATTATCAAGTACTTCACTTGTGAAGGTAGGTTCTCCCGGTTGTATGCCTACCACATTAGACTTCTCATGCATTTCACTAGAGTAAAAATGATGAATATCCCTTATTTCATGTTCAGAAACATTGAGAAGATGGCACATATTGTAAAGAGGAAGCCATACCCCCAGCATTTGAATAGCATTTACCATTACTCTTTGATTAAATTTATTGTTCTACATCAGCTGAACCACCTTAACATGCCATGGGAGACTTTCATTTCTCATGATATGTTTAACGGCCCACAAATCTGTTCATCAATACATCATGAAGAAGGTGGACCTTCAAGCCATGAAAAGGTCAAAGAGACTGAAACTGTTGGAGTGCCAGTGTTTGTGACATACAAGAGGGGTACCATGAAACTTTTTGTAGCTGCTAGGTGAGTATTACCTCCACAAGGTGTGGAAGGGGTCTTGCCTTTGTCATCAGGCCACAGGCAAATGCTATCTCCACAAGGTGTGGAAGGAGCTTTGCCTTCTTCTTCAGTAAAACAGGTACATGTTGAGCAGCAAAGCAAGGGAAAAAGTAAGGGCAAGAAAAAGGTGCAAGAGAAGGATCTTAGTGATGAGCAAGAAAGAGATTTTAACCTTGTTGATCATGAGGAGCCACAACAACATTTCACTCATCATGAAGTTGACATTATTGATTTGGAAACTCAGGATCCAAAGACTGTCAAAGACATGATCATAAAGGAAAAAGAGGCTGAAATACAATCTTTGTTAGATAACTTAGAGAGAGCTAAGTTCATCATCAGGTATTTAGAGCAAGAAAACAAACAATTGAGTGACAAACAAGTCCTCATGGAGCTGCAAATGATCAAGGAAAACAGGCAAAAGGCCAAGGAGGCAAATGTCAAGTTGACTTCAATTGAACAAGAGATTGAGAATGATAGGGAAACTTGGCTTGAGAGCGTTAATATACACCTTGAGGGGCTAATTGAGAAGGCCAACAGAGACAAGAAGATGCTTCGCCACATGGCCTACCACTACATGACCCGCAACAAAATCTGCAACATAAGGATGAGGAAGCTTAAGGCTAGGTTGAGGAAGGCCTTGAAGAGAAAAAAGGAGCAAGATAAGTTGAAAATATTGGCTGAATCCTCACTAGCCCATCAAAGCAACTAATGGTGGTGTCCCATGCCAAATCTGGGCAAGTTTTGATGATTTTTTGTCTTTTTCAAATTTTGAAATTTTGAAAACAGGAAATCGGTGGCGCTGCGCTTTTTCTTGGAGAACTTGTTGGAGGAAAGGCTTATATATTTGGATTCAGCATGATGAGAGCATCAAACCCAGAAAATTTCAGAAGATTTGGAACAAAACTAGCCCACCAAAAAGGCCAAAAAATACCAAAAAATGACCTCTCTGCCTCTTTTTGGACACACAGAAGTAGCCTTGGGAGATTTCCGTTTTGAGGGGGGAAATGACCTCCAAATACAAAAATTCAAGATGTTCCATAAACTAGATAGTAACACCTTTCCAATGCACTATCGTGGGCTCAATTTGGCTAAGGGGAAGGCCTCCAAACGTGGGTGGAAAGCAGCGCTACGCATCTGGCCAGTTGCGCTGCGCTTTTGGCCAGTTTGCCAGAAATTCAAATTTTCGCCTACTTTCACTGCAAGTTGACTTTTCATCTCTTCATGGATGATTTTATGATTGTAATTAATGCCTTGGTTTGTAAATTTAATAGTGAAATGATCTTAGAGGGTAGATTCATCAGTTTGAGGTGGTTTGGGGGTCAATGAATCAGTTTCCATGTTTATAGAGGCAAGTTGTTCCACTGCCTATATTCCTGTTCCCTATTTGGAAATGGTTGTAATAGCCCCTTTTCTATTGGTTTCAACCCTTGATGGCTAGCATAGGTGGTTTGATGTCTATATTATGTATTTTTTCTATCATTAGCAAAGGTTGGACTCTCTTGGATGCTCTGAGCTATATTGTACACCTTTATTAGCAGTTTGGCAAGGAAATAAACCAGGATATGCAGCTATTTTTATGGGATACTTGTGGTATGGTGTTTTTGCATAGTTTTTTCTTCTGTTATCAGTTTTTCTCATATTTATGTGTGCCACAATCTAATTCATTGCTTCTAGCTGAATGATATCAAGATAAATAGGTAGAATTCATTGTTTACAGTGCTCTGCCTTGGGAAACCATTCAGTTTTTCATGTTTTATTCAAGAAGGATACATGATCTTTGCATGCCCTCCTTAGCTCCTCACCAGTCTAGACCTCTCACCTCACTCAATTTCAAGTGCCAAAGCACCTACCTACCTCACCCCATATAACACCCTGCATCCCGACTTGATTTCCCGGACCCAAAGCTGCCTGCTCCATTTGATCCAGTAACAAAACCAACAAAATCAATGAAAAACCCTAGAGCTACTATACCTAGCCTAAAATCCATATCTGATTCAGTCATCTTGACTGATATTCACAAGTAGAGAGTCCTCTCCCAACCTGGTAGGGCTAGCTACCAGGTTAAGCTTGGTTTGTGGTTATCCTAGGATTGCCTTTTTTCAGCCTGAGGTCAATCTAGGCTCTAACATAATAGCAACCATACTGGGGAAGAAAGACAAATCACCCCAGTACTATTAAGAAGTTCTGAACTTTTGGATGATAAGTTTGGAATTCATTAGGCTGAAAAGTGGAAAGTTGTAAATTAATATAAAAATCTTGAGAACTCTTAACACACTGGCTTCAAGAAGATACACCAGGTCCAATCCCGATCCTGATCCTCCTCCTGTTTTTGAAAATCCTAATCTCATTCCACGGATACTCAGACAAGAAAGTTCACCAAGTCTTAGACCGGTTTTCAGATCTCATTCATGCCCGGTAGAGTGGTTGTTCGTTGAAGATCTCCCTTTTGATGAGTATTTTGGTCTCTCCCTGTTTAGAACCACATCTGATAGTGAATTGCTGGACATAGTCTCAGACCTAGAATTCACCAAAGAGAGCTTGAGGTTCAACGAGCCAAATTGCTAAGTAACTGAAACCTTTAGAACTCCCCTCAGTCATCCCTCACTACTGATAGAATCCCTAAACTCTCTGACTCAGCTTCAACATATTTTGCCTCATCGTCATTTCCTCATATTTCAGAGAATCATCCGTTATCTCCATTCATACCTTTACTCCCTCATCAGCCTATCATTACCCCTCAAACACCCATCACCTCTGTTACATCAACTGCCCTTGTTGTCATAAATCCCCCTATTTCAAATCCACCTCGAGTCATGGCTGCCAGATATGCACCTCTCGTTCTGCCTCAAAATCTGAATGATATGCGTGCTGATTACCAAAGTAAGATCCCTCTTTTTGATGCCACTCAAAGTATCACAGCGCAACAACATGTTGATAGGATGAATGACTTTTTCGACCTTCATGAGGTAGATGCCGAAAATGTGTCCATGAGATTATTTGTACAGAGTTTTGGAGGTGAGGTTCGAAAGTGGTTTCGAGCATTACCAGTAGCCTCTATTAATACTTTGTGGGTTCTCCATAGACAATTCCTGGACCAATGGGAGGTGAAGAAGAACCCGCTCCAAATTCTATCTGAGTATGAAAATATCAAAAGGAATGTGGGTGAAAGTGTACAAGATTACTGTGTAAGGTTCAATGCAGTTTATAATGCTATTCCAGCTGACATTAAACCACCGATGGGGTTAGCATTGATCAAATTTCTAGACGGTTTTGATGCTGATATGGCATATCAGTTGCACGAAAGAGATCCTACTACACTTGAGGATATGCAGAAGAACGTTGTGAGTGTAGAGGCAAATCTGCTGGCCAAAAGAGAAAGGATGAAAACTGAGAAGAAGGTGACTATAAAGGAAGAAGCATCTTCCTCAGATGTTAAGGCAGATAATATACTCCGGAAAATTGAGAAGATGTTTGATCGGTTGACAATTGCAGATAAGCCTGAAACAACGATCAGAAATCTCAACTTTAGAGGACAGCGGCAACCTCAAGTTAGGATTAAGCAAAGGGAGCAAAAGGCACAAGATCAGTGGGCACAACAGCAGCAGGTCGGAACTCCTTTGCAAGAAAACTATGTGCATGGAATAGAGGATGAGGATGATGATGATCCGGTGTTAGAGGCGAATCATTTCTTTACTGTTGATGGTCTGCCCATCTTTCTCATGGAAGATGAACAATATTCGGAGGTTCCAGATGCTCAAAAGGATGAGGATTACATACTAGCAAATGAGGCAGTTTTGGAGGATGATTCGGATTATTATCAACGAGGATATATGAATGCATTGACAGCACAACAGAAACAATATTCATTGAGAAGCAGAGATGTACCAGTCAGTCTGGTTCAAAAGAGAAAAGAAAGGCAGCCCAAAAATGACTCCTCAAACATTCAGAAGAAAGGGAAGGAGCCTACTGATCCGACTTCCAGCAAAGGACCATCTGCAAATAGTGTTGCAAATGAGAAGAACAATTAGCAAAGTGCAGCAAAAGAAAAAGTCGAAAAGAAGGACATTTCAGTCAAAGAGGTAGATAAATTTTCCGCTTTTAGTTTAGAAAATGAGATTGCTAAATTAAAAGTTTCAATTCCTTTGACTGAATTGATGAAGAAAAACAGCTATAAACAGCAGGTGTCCAAAATTTTGCACATAGATCCTTTATCTAATATGGTCAATGTAGAAGATGATCACCCTGAGCTCATTTTTGGCCCTGCCTTAGAAGGTCAGTCTGAGGATAGTGAAGTCCCTCCATTTTATATAAGCCTTAGACTACACGAGTATGTCCTTCACAATGCCATGTTTGATTCCGGAGCTTCCCATAATCTGATGCCAAAAGCCATTATGCAGAAACTGGGCCTTGACATTACTCGAAAATATCATGATCTGTATTCTTTTGATTCTGGTAGGGTCCGTTGTATTGGTCTTATCAAAGACCTGGTGGTATCTTTAGACCAAATCCTGTCCAAGAATGTTCTCATGGATGTGGTTGTTGTGGACATTCCACCACGGTTTGGTATGCTTTTGTCCAGATCGTGGGGTGCAAAGCTTAAAGGGACTTTACAACTAGATTTCTCCTATGCTACCATTCCTGTGTTTGGCCAATTGAGAAAATTATACAGGGAGAAGAAAATGAAATACATGATTACAAGCAAGGAGAAACCGCTTAATCATCCAATTAATGTTGTACATACAGATTTAGAGTCATTTGTATTATATTCAAATAGTGGTTTGAATGATGTTGATAGTCAGTTAGTTGAAGTAGAAGATGTTCCAGAGATTTCAGAAAATTTCAGAGCAGTCCTTGATCAAGAAAGACACAAAATTGCAAGTACCTTTGAGCAGTCCACATACCGGCAACAACAAAAAGGTACTGAACAACAGCAAATTGAAAAGAGCAGTCAAAGTGAGAAAGAGAAGGAAATAGAATTTCAACATCTAGAAGAAGAGGCAGGTCTTTGGAGCATGGATTTTGATGGAGCTGTAGGTAAGGATGGTGTCGGCATAGGGATTTGGATTCACAGCCCTGTTTTCCAGCCAAATAAAGTCCCTAGTAATGTTATAATTTGTTCATACAAATTGGCCTTTGATTGTTCTAACAATGAAGCCAAGTATGAAGCATTGATTGCAGGGTTGAAAATTCTCAAAAAGTTGAATGCAAAAAGGATATCAGTCTATGGAGATTCGGAGCTGATAATCAAGCAATTCAAGGGAGAATATCAAGCTAAACATCCAAGGATGAGAGCCTACCGAAATGCAGTTTTAGATATCTTAAGAATGTTTCCAGATTATACCTTGACAGTAGTACCTCGTGCTCAAAATTTTATTGCAGATTCACTTGCCGCTGCTGCAAGTGATTTGAAGATTCCGATGAACTCCAACAACAAGTTTGAGATCCATGTCAAGCACCGCCCTGCTGTTCCGGACAATTTGAGGTATTGGCAGGTGTTTTGGGATGATAAGGAGATCAATGCCTTTTTGCAGAATGAAGGAAACTACAAGGATGCTTCCATAGATGTTGATTATGATACTGATGAACCAGAAATTGAAGTGAATCAAATGGAAATATTGCAGATGAAGGACAACATTATTCCTAAAGGTCTCATACCTTTAGAAGAACTTTTCAATCAGGATGATGTGGCTAGAAAGCCAAATTTGGTGCCTACAGACAAAGGTGTTGAAGATGTTAATCTTGGAATAGCAGATAAGCCCAAGTTTGTGAAGTTGTCGAAGACATTGTCTCCTGAGGTAAAGTCTAAACATGTTAGATTGTTATTTGAATTTGCTGATATGTTTGCTTGGGATTATTCAGATCTGAAGGTGTATAATAAAGACATAATTCAGCACACTATTCCCATCAAGCCAAATCAGAAGCCGTTCAGACAAAAGCTGAGAAGAATCAATCCCAAGTTGCTGCCTTCCATTGAAAAAGAGGTGAACAGATTATACAAGGCTGGTAATTTTGAATCTTGTTCCTATAAGAAAGAAGACCGGGGAGATCAGATTGTGTATCGATTTCCGGAATCCAAATAAAGTATCATTGAAGGACAATTACCCGCTGCCGAAGATGGATCATATCCTCCATAGAGTGGTTGGAGCATTGCGCATGTCACTACTCGATGGATATTCAGGATATAATCAAATTCTAGTGCATGAAGATGACCGAGATAAGACTGCATTTACCACCCCTTGGGGAACTTTTCATTATGCTAAAATGCCATTTGGTTTGAAAAATGTTGGAGCCACATTTCAGCGTGCAATGGGCATCGCTTTTGCCAATGAAAAGGATGTATTTCTAGTTGTATATTTAGATGATTTGACAGTGTTTTCAGGTTCAAATGATGAGCATCTTCACCATTTGAGGATTGTGTTCTAGCAATGTAGGAAATTTGGGATATTACTCAATCCGAAGAAAAGTCTCTTTGCTACGGATGAAGGAAAGTTGCTTGGTCATATTATCTCAAAAGAAGGCATCCACATTGATCCTTCAAGGGTAGAAGCAATTCAGCAGATAGATTTTCCCAGGAACAAAAAAGAGATACAAACTTTTAATGGTAAGATGAATTTCTTACGTAGATTTGTACCCAATATAGCTGAGCATTTGAGAGAAATTACTAATATGTTAAAGAAGGACAGTGTGGTAAAATGGACAGAAGATGCTGTGAAGTCATTTAATTTAGTGAAATATGCTTTATCTATAGCCCTGGTTTTGATTAGTCCCGATTATACACAATATTTCATTTTATTCTCATTTGCATCTGAGCACACCATGGCAACAATTTTAATGCAAAAGAGAGATCAGCTAGAAAATCCCATTGCATTTTTCAGCAAGACCATTAGAGATGATGCTTTGTGGTACAACATAATTGAGAAACAAGCTCTTGCTCTTGTCAAAGCTTTGAAGGAATTCAGAGTGTATATTCTGCACTCACACATCATAGCATACATTCCTAACGCAGCAGTTAAGGATGTGTTGGTACAAACCGATCCAGAAGGAAGGCGGGGAAAATGGATTGCAGCAATGTTAGAATATGACTTGGAGATCAAGCCTACAAAGCTGATCAAAGGACAAGGCCTGGCAAGGCTAATGGCGGAATCAAATCTGCATGCTTTAGATATAAATCTTATTGCAGCCATGCCCAAAGATGAAGAAGATGTTGGCATTATGATTCTGGTATGGCTCTATGATACAGATGTTGTACTTGATGGCAACACCCTCAAGTGGCAATGCTCTGATCAGGCTCTCAAAATTAAGAAGTACGCAGGAGAATAGTTGAAAAGTTGCGTACCCGCAGGTACGTCATGAAGGGACTGCGGCCACACATGCAGGTCACCCGTTCAGAAGGTGAGTACCCCCAGTTCACTTACTTCAAGGCAGAGAAGCGTGTTCACGTGGGGTTTCTAATGTTTGGCCCGTGGTATTTAGCCCGCCGTTCTTGATTCTATGGTTTTGGCCCGTGGTATTGTTTTATATTATTATTATTATTGAGCCCCATGTTTTTGGGCCCCTTGTATTGGTTATCTATGGTATTGATCCATGATTTTAGGAAGAGCTTGCCTATATAAAGCAAAGGAGATCACTTGTCTAAGGTATCTTTGCAAATTGAATATCTTAAGATCTGAATATTGGGTTATCGGTTTAAAAGTTTGATCTATATAAAAGTGAAGTTGAAGGTGAATCTATGAAGGGTGATCTCTCAGGCGCATGATCAGATCTGGGCATCTGACTATCTGTGGCACACTGGGGGACTGCCAATTCGGCCCCTAACCAGAGGTACGCATGTGATTAACGGTGCAAGTGCATGAGTACGCAGAGCAGAAGAAGGAGCAGTGCGTGGGTACGCAGAGTAGAAGAAGGCACAGTGCGTGGGTACGCAGCGCGACAGAGGTTCAGGTGCGTAGGCACAGTGAAAGTACGCGGCGCTTCTGAAGCCACAGGTGCGTAGGTACGCAGCGCAATAGCATCTGTGAGTGCGTGCCTACAGTAGCAGTACGCGGCGCGATAGCATCTGTGGGTGCATGCCTACAGTAACAGTACGCGGCGTGATTGAAGAAACAGTGCGTGGGTACGCAGGGCAGCGGAAGGCTCTCTACGGGTATATGCAGGGGAGCAGAAGGAGAAGTGTGGAGCCATGCAGGCCAGAGAAAGAAAAACTGCGTATCTGTATTAAGGCATTTATTTGACTGACTTTTCTCTGTTGATAAGGTGTTCTGGGTTTAGTTTACTGTTACTATTGATCTGGTTACTGCAGTTGACTGGGTGATTTACTTGTACTTGATGATCATTTGATGTTCATGGATCCAGTTTGAAAATTTATGAAAAGTGGTCCTTGAAAGAAAAGAAGTAGGGGGTTGTAGCTCCCTTCCAGGAGAGACTGGAAAACGAGAGAGAGTTGTAGCTCTCTGCAGGTTGCAGCCTACGTACTGGTAAAGGACTGCACCAGTACAAAACCATTGTAAAAGGAGTTTCTAATTTGAAAGAAGATAGAGACATATTGCAGCAGGTGGTTTTCACCCACATTGGGTTTCCACCTTATATCTGGTGTTCCTTGGTGTGACTATCTGTTCTTCTTGTTCATGCTTATTATTTCTATGGTACTGACATGCAAAAATAATTCGAAGTATAAATAAGGAAGATTTATTAAAATAACTTGATAATACTTATTCACCCCCCCTCTCAGTATTATTTCCAACAATTGGTATCAGAGCAGGTCCTTCAGAGAAGCTTGATCGCTTGAAGGAAGATCATTCATCATGAGCAACTACGAGAGGGAAGCATCAATCAGGCCACCAATCTTTGATGGGACAAACTTCAATTATTGGAAGGTAAGAGTTACTTCCTATCTTCAATCTGTTGGTACAGAAGTTTGGGATATCATAGATACAGGCTACACTTTTCCTTCAGCTACTCCTACAGATTCGGCCGAGAAGAAGAAATATGAAACAAATTCTAAAGCAGTCAATACTCTACTAGGATGCTTATCTCAAACAGAATTCGTAAAGGTTATGCAATATAAATCCGCAAAGGAAATATGGGACAAGATTGTCCTGAGCTACGAAGGAGATGAACAGGTAAAGCGTGCTAAACTTCAAACCCTCAGGATTCAGTATGAGAATCTCAGAATGTATAATGATGAAAGTGTGGCTAACTATTTCCTTCGGGTAGACGAGATTGTTAATTGCATGAAAAACTTGGGTGAAGAAATAAAAGAGGCTATTGTGGTTGAAAAAGTTTTAAGATCATTGTCCCCCAAGTTTGAATCTAAAGTGTCTGCAATAGAAGAAAAGGAAAATCTACGAATTCTTACTATGTCTCAGCTACACGGAATTCTAACTACTTATGAAATGAGAAAGGGAGGCCCATCAGACAGGAGAGAAGCTGCTTTCAAGGCTTCAGGCAAAGGAGACTACTATGAAGCAAGTCACGTGCCAGAAGAAGAAGAAGAATCAAATTTTGTCAGAAATCTTCAACAGGGTACTGGAAGGTTCAGAGGTAAGTTACCTTTTAAATGTTTTGCTTGTGGAAGAGTAGGTCATTATGCTGTGAAATGTCCTCATAAGGATAAGATTGACAAAGGAAAGGAACCTGCTAGATGGAGCAAGAAACAGAATGCAAATAAGAAAAGCTACTACACTCATGAAGATAGTGATGGTCTATCAAATAGTGATGAATATGAACGAGGTAATGACTATAAACTTTTAATGGCATTTGAAGATGATGATTACATGGATGCTATAGATGTGGATAGCTTTCATGAAGAAATTTCTAGACTCAAGACATGTATAGAAGAAAAGAATATGATCATTGATACTCTACAATTTCAGATTGATGAAAAAGAAAAATATCTTGAAAAGTTAGAAGGTGAAATTGTTGGTCTTGGAAAAGAGATTGAGAAAACAAAGGCTATTAATCTTAAGTTTGTCAAAGGATCTGAAACTCTAGATGAGATCATCAATGTACAACGTTCTCCACTAAACAAGACAGGTCTGGGGTATAATGGAGAAACTTCTCAAGCATCCACCTCAAAGAGTTATCTTGATGCAGCAAGAAGGAATGAGCAAAAGCACAATGGAGATCACCAGGCAAAGCGGGGACTAATTACAAACAAAGACTATCAGGTAAACCAGGGGCAATCCATCTTAAGGATGAACAAAAGCTACAACCAGCCACAGGTAAAATCCTCTCAATTTGCTTCAAGAATGAATTACAATCGTTTGGCTGGAAGATTTGATAACCGCAGAAGTCTCTTCAATGGACAATGCTTCTCTTGCCATAACTTTGGTCACAAAGCAGCTCAATGTGTTGCATATAAAACGATCATGACTAGAGAAACTCAAAAACAAAGAAGTATGACTGGGATTACAAAAAGGACCTATAACAACTTTTTGGTTCTTGAAAATGAAATTGAATGTTCTATTTGCAATAACTTTGGTCATGAAGATTCTGAATGCAGGAGCAGGTTTCAGCAGACAAAGGAACAAGCCTCAAGCACCAAAACATGGAGAATAAAGGAACCACAAACAGAAAGATGTGGAATAGCATTTTATGCAGAGGGACAGGAAAATCTATGGTACATTGACAGTGGATGTTCGAAGCACATGACAGGTGATAAAGAAAAACTTGAATCATATTCTGCTTTAGAAAATGGAAAGAAAGTTTCTTTTGGAAATGATACTCCTGTAGCTATAAAAGGAAAAGGCACTGCTCAGTTAAAAGAAAAGGTCAAAGCTGGAAATGTTTTGTATGTTGATGGATTGAAGCATAATCTTCTGAGTGTCAACCAGATGTGTGATCAAGGAACCGAGGTGATATTTAGATCAAATGGATGTCTTGTTCGTGATCTTGATACAGGTAAAACGGTGATCAAAGGTAAAAGAACTCCAAATAATCTATACATATTTGAAGAAGGACAACAACAATGCTATCTAAGCAAGGATGATGAACACTGGTTGTGGCACCGGAGGTTGGGGCATCTAAGCTTTTCACAAATAAGGAAAGCATGCAAATATCAGGCGGTTCGCGGTCTTCCAGATATCAAGATTCCAGACAACACCATATGCAAATTATGTCAGTTTGGAAAGAAAACCAGAACTAACTTTCCAGAGAAGGAAGGATCAGCTAGCATGCCTCTTGAGCTTGTTCATACAGATGTATGTGGACCATTCAGGAAAAGGACACCTCGAGGAGAAGAATACTTGATATTATTCATTGACGATTTCTCCAGGTTTGTCTGGTTAGGACTTATGAAGCACAAAGATGAAGCATTCGAAAAATTCAAATCCTTTAAAGCCTTGGTTGAAAATGAATCAGAATACAAAATTAAGTGCCTCAGATCCGACAGAGGTGGGGAGTTTACCTCAAATGAATTTTTCGATTTCTGTGAAGAACATGGGATAAGAAGAGAATTCTCTACAGCTAGAACTCCTCAGCAAAATGGAGTAGTGGAAAGAATGAACAGAACAGTCCAACAAATGGCTCGTGCTATGCTTGATGAGTCTGGAACTCCCGCAACTTTCTGGGGTGAAGCTGCATATGCTGCGGTTGTTATTCTCAACAAAACAAATGTCCGGGTGAACAACACTCAAACTCCTCATGAGCTTTGGTATGGTGAGACTCCTTCGGTAAAGCGCTTCAAAATCTTTGGGAGCAAATGCTATATTAAGAATACTGATGAGCAACTTGGAAAACTTGAACCTAGAGCAGATGAAGGCATTCTTCTTGGTTATTATCCACACAGCAAAGCATACAAGTGCTACAATAAAAGACTTGGAAGAATTGTTGACAGCATTGATGTAGTGGTTGATGAGAAGGGATACATTCCTAGGCAAGTAAATCATGAAGATATCGAAGAAGATGAAGACTACCCTCAAAAATAGAATGATGAAGAAGAAGAACCTCAAGAAGAACCAGAGGAGCAGATAAGGATAGAAGAGAAGACTCCATCTAGATATGTTCAGAAGAATCATCCTGAATCTCATATTTTGGGGCAGAAAGAAGCAGGTGTACAAACAAGAAGAACAGTTGCAGAAGCTTCAAGCTATTTGGCATTACTCTCTTCCACTGAACCACAAAATGTGAAAGAGGCATGCAAAGATGAATGTTGGGTCAAAGCAATGGATGAAGAACTTGAGAAGATCGAAAAGAACAACACTTGGGAGCTGGTTCCTAGACCAAAGGATAAGAATGTTATAGGGACAAAATGGGTCTTCAAAAATAAATTGAATGAAAATGGAGAAGTAATTAGAAACAAGGCCAGACTTGTTTGTAAAGGGTATGCGCAGCAAGAAGGAATAGATTTTGAAGAAACCTTTGCTCCTGTTGCAAGACTTGAGGCCATCCAAATGTTCCTTGCTCTCTCAAGCTTTCAAAACTTCAAATTATTTCAAATGGACGTGAAATCAGCCTTTCTGAATGGAGACTTGGAAGAAGAAGTATACATTGAGCAGCCAGATGGTTTCATTCTTGGAAATGATCCAAATCTTGTATGCAGATTGAAAAAGGCTCTCTATGGTCTCAAACAAGCTCCAAGGGCTTGGTACTATCGCTTGGACAAATATCTTCATCAACAAGGTTTTTCAAAAGGATCAGTAGATAGCAATCTTTATATAAAAGTTGAAAACGACAAATTGCTAATACTTGTTGTGTATGTAGATGACATTATCTTTGGGAGCAATGAAGAAGCTATGATTCAAAGCTTTGCCTTGGTAATGCAGAAAGAATTCGAAATGTCCTTGCTGGGAGAACTGACATATTTTCTTGGTTTGCAAATCCAACAAAAAGAAGGAGGGATCTTTGTGTCTCAAACCAAGTATCTCAAGCAGATTTTGAAGAAATATGGCATGGAAGATGCAAAACCAGTATGTACACCCATGGTCACAGGATGTAGCCTCAGTGCAAATGATGAATCAGCAGCAGTGCATCAACCAACCTACAGATCTATGATTGGAAGTCTACTTTATTTGACAGGTACCCGACCAGACATCATGCATGCAGTGGGAATAGTTGGAAGATTTCAAGCAAATCCGAAGGAAACTCATCTTCAGGCAGTGAAGAGAATCTTTAAATATCTTCAAGGGACTCAAAATTATGGCTTATGGTATCCTAGAGATACAGATCTCACACTTCATGCTTATACAGATGCAGATTGGGCAGGAAGCGTGGATGACAGGAAAAGCACAAGTGGTGGTGCGTTCTTTATGGGTTCCAGATTAGTATCTTGGTTCAGCAAGAAACAGAGTTCGATTGCCTTGTCTACAGCTGAAGCAGAATATGTTGTTGCTGCATCTTGCTGCACTCAACTCCTTTGGATGATGCAGACCTTGCAGGACTTTCAAATCACTTGTACACCACCTATCTCCATCTTATGTGATAACACAAGTGCAATCAGCATTTCAAAGAAACCAGTCATGCATTCAAAGACCAAGCACATACCGATCAAGCATCATTTTCTCCGGGAACAAGTACTTGAACAAAAGGTCAAGTTGGAGTATGTTCCTTCTAAGGAACAAATTGCTGATATACTCACCAAACCATTGCCCAGGGAGACCTTTGAATACCTCAGGGAAAAGCTGGGGGTTGTTGATGCATCATCTTGTTGAATCTCTTCTGATGGTTGGTTGTACGCAAGGCTCATCTGAGGCATATGCGTACATGTGCTGGGTTGCGGATTGGTTGAAGATTGAATGGCACAGGTTCAGGGGGAGCATATAATGCATTGTTGGCATTATGGACGACGTACAGAAGGAGATCATGAATGTTGGTATGAATATTGCTGCAATATGTCTCTATCTCTTTCATGGTCATTTATGGTGTTTTGGTGGCTTATGGTTCTTATTTGCAGATCTGGTTTATAGTCAGGGGGAGCATGTTCTTAGGGGGAGCATAACCCTTTGCCCTTGATGTCAAAGGGGGAGAATGACGTTGAGGATCTTGAGGTTGCCATCAAGTCCAAAGGGGGAGATTGTTGGCATTATGATTCTGGTATGGCTCTATGATACAGATGTTGTACTTGATGGCAACACCCTCAAGTGGCAATGCTCTGATCAGGCTCTCAAAATTAAGAAGTACGCAGGAGAATAGTTCAAAAGTTGCATACCCGCAGGTACGCCGTGAAGGGACTGCGGCCACACACGCAGGTTACCTGTTCAGAAGGTGCATACCCCCAGTTCACTTACTTCAAGGCAGAGAAGCGTGTTCACGTGGGGTTTCTAATGTTTGGCCCGTGGTATTTAGCCCGCTGTTCTTGATTCTATGGTTTTGGCCCGTGGTATTGTTTTATATTATTATTATTATTTAGCCCCATGTTTTTGGGCCCCTTGTATTGGTTATCTATGGTATTGATCCATGATTTTAGGAAGAGCTTGCCTATATAAAGCAAAGGAGATCACTTGTCTAAGGTATCTTTGCAAATTGAATATCTTAAGATCTGAATATTGGGTTATCGGTTTAAAAGCTTGATCTATATAAAAGTGAAGTTGAAGGTGAATCTATGAAGGGTGATCTCTCGGGCGCATGATCAGATCTGGGCATCTGACTATCTGTGGCACACTGGGGGACTGCCGATTCGGCCCCTAACCAGAGGTACGCAGGTGATTAATGGTGCAAGTGCATGAGTACGTAGAGCAGAAGAAGGAGCAGTGTGTGGGTACGCAGAGCAGAAGAAGGCGCAGTGCGTGGGTACGCAACGCGACAGAGCTTCAGGTGCGTAGGCACAGTGAAAGTACGCAGCGCTTCTGAAGCCGCAGGTGCGTAGGTACGCAGCGCGATAGCATCTGTGAGTGCGTGGCTACAGTAGCAGTACGCAGCGCGATAGCATCTGTGGGTGCGTGCCTACAGTAACAGTACGCGGCGTGATTGAAGAAACAATGTGTGGGTACGCAGGGCAGCGAAAGGCTCTCTGCGGGTATACGCAGGGGAGCAGAAGGAGAAGTGCGGAGCCACGCAGGCCAGAGAAAGAAAAACTGCGTATCTGTATTAAGGCATTTATTTGACTGACTTTTCTCTGTTGATAAGGTGTTCTGGGTTTAGTTTACTGTTACTATTGATCTGGTTACTACAGTTGACTGGGTGATTTACTTGTACTTGATGATCATTTGATGTTCATGGATCCAGTTTGAAAATTTATGAAAAGTGGTCCTTGAAAGAAAAGAAGTAGGGGGTTGTAGCTCCCTTCCAGGAGAGACTGGAAAACGAGAGAGAGTTGTAGCTCTCTGCAGGTTGCAGCCTGCGTACTGGTAAAGGACTGCACCAGTACAAAACCATTGTAAAAGGAGTTTCTAATTTGAAAGAAGATAGAGACATATTGCAGCAGGTGGTTTTCACCCATATTGGGTTTCCACCTTATATCTGGTGTTCCTTGGTGTGACTATCTGTTCTTCTTGTTCATGCTTATTATTTCTATGGTACTGACATGCAAAAATAATTCGAAGTATAAATAAGGAAGATTTATTAAAAGAACTTGATAATACTGATTCACCCCCCTTCTCAGTATTATTTCCAACAGAAGAAAGATCTCTGATTCTAATGTCTGAAATGTTCCTTCAGTCACCATGGTATTCAAATATCGTGTATGTACTTTAGCACCTCTCGCCACCTCCGGGGGTGACAAAGAACAAAGGTAGGTCTCTCAAACTTGAAGCTGCCAAATTCTGCATTTTGAATAATGCCCTTTATTGGAAGGATCCAGGAGGAGTTTTGCTAAACTGTTTAATTGAAGATGAAGCCTAGCAGGTGATGAGTGACTTTCACAAGGGTGATTGTGGTGGTCACTTGTTTTAGAAGACAACAGCAAACAAAATATTGAGAGCAGGCTATTACTGGCCAACCTTATTTGTAGATGTGTACAAAACAGTCATGAGTTGTCATGAATGTCAGGTCTTTCAAGGTAAAAGAAAATTATTGCCTCTTCCTTTGAAACCGGTTGAAGTCAATGCACCATTTCAGTAGTCGGGACTCCATTTTATCGGGGAAATCCATCCAACATCATCAGCACAGTACAAATGGATCCTAACAGCAACCAAGTACTTCACCAAGTGGATTGAAGCAATTCCCACTAGACAGTCCACAAATACGGTAATCATTCAATTTTTGGAATCAAATATTTTATCTCGTTTCGGTTGTCCTGGTAAAATCATCACAGATGATGCAGCTGCATTCAAATCAAAGAAGATGATCGATTTTTGCAACAAGTATAATATTACTTTGGGTCATTCTACAGCATATTATCCGCAGGGAAATGGTTTGGCTGAATCATCCAATAAGTCATTGGTGAACATCATCAAGAAGCTACTGGAAACAAATAAGAAAGGTTGGCACAAAAATTTATTTAATGCCTTGTGGGCTGACAGGGTGAGCCAAAAGAACTCCATAGGTATGTCTCCATTTGAACTAGTTTACGGCATTGACACAGTTTTTCCGATATCTCTTACAGTTCCGGTTGTGAAACTTTTACAGGAGGCTGGCAGTGAGGAAGATGATTTTCAGCGAAGAATAAATCAGATGATCCATTTACGGTAGACAAGGGAGGAATTTTTCCAAAACACTTTTAGATTACAGGAGAAGATCAAAAAGATCTATGACCGGAAAACAAAAGTAGATAAATTCCAGCTTGAGGATGTAATGTTGCGGTGGGATGCTAGGAATGAAGATAAGGGCAAGCATGGTAAGTTTGAAAATTTATGGAAGGGACCCTATAAGATTGCTGCATACAGAGGACAAAATGCATTCCTACTAAAGGAAATGGATGGACAAGATTGTTCAGGAGGACCAATAAATGGTAGGCTCCTGAAGCGCTACTTCTTCTAAGGTGATTTTTGAAATCATGAAGTGATCATTGTATATACCATTTTCCTTTTCATTGCAAGTTTTGAAAGGTACACAGTCATTTCAGCTTGGGGCCCGAGGTGAAGGCTATAAAGTTGAGTGATTTGTGAGTTAGTGTGTTTAATTCAGTCTTTGAGTCTTGAGTCAATTTGAATCTTGAGTCAGTTTTCATAGTGTCAATTTTAGTTTTTGAAGTATCTTGACCATATTTCCCAATGGATGAGGCACTAATCTACATGTTCCCAGAGGTCTATGGTTCTTGGCACCTCCAAGGAGCTACCATCCCCATTGGAGCCAATGTTAGTGCCAGTGTCTTCACACTGCCATCAATGATCAAAATTTACTCTTTTGCATTTCATACTAGGAGTCCCATTCTGATGAGGTTTCATTCCATTAGGTCATGGATCTACTAATGGTAGGGTTCATTTCAGTTTTCCCTCATGATATGTACTTGCTGACCTCCTTTCATACCTTTTAGTCAATGATTTATGCTCATTTTCAGTTCATTTCATCAATTACATAAGGTTTCAGTCTCATTAGGTCTTAGGGTTTTCACCATGGTCAAAATTCAGTGATTATTGCTAATAATAGTTAGCAAAGACATGAGGAGGTCAAATAATGATCAGAAAGTCATAATTTGTTAATTTGTAAGCTTAATGAAGTTCTCACCTCAAAACTAGTTTTGAGGTGAAAACAGAGCATTTGTATTTTATATTTAAATTTGATGTAATTTTATTTTTCTCATATGTAATAAATGGTTCCATGCTGCTCCTGGTCACCCGGTGATATTGCCAAGTACCTGCCACTAAAAAAATCAAAAGAGATTGAGCATCAGTCCACCTATTAAAGCAAGAAGACCAAGCATAAAAAAATAGAGTATTGGAAAAAGCAAATAGACATTATGAAAGTGGGTTTTCAACAACAAAAATCAAAAAGTGAAAGCTATATAAAGCCATATCTCTATTGATCATTTCATTATGCTAATGTTGAAGTCAAAGTGCCAAAAGGAGAGCTAAGAAGCGATGTTTAAGTGTCATTGAGAAAAATAGTGAAGTCGCTGCGTTTTTGGAGAAATTCTGACTGGCGTTGTGCATCTGAGGTCGGCGCTGCGCACTTGGCAGTGTTTTCCAGTGTAAATTTGCATAGGCACTACACATCTAAGAGGCGTTGCACACCTGTGTGAGGCGTTGTGCATCTACCTAGCCAAGTCCAAAACTTCACCAAGTTGCCAATTCACCTCAAATCTTTAGTTTCTTCCTCTAAACAAGTAAGTACAATCATCATATTTTATGATCTAGGGTTTTGATTGCTAAGCTTGGTATTTAGCATTTTTAAAATTAAAACCCTAGCTTCTAGGGTAAAACCCTAGTTTTCCTCATCTCTCCATTGTTTTATTTACCATATCATTTCCATTATTCCCTAAACTAAACCCCATTCCCCTCATACATTTTCCCCATTCCCACTTACACTCTCCCCAAACCCTACAAACCCTATTCACATCACCAAACGCTACCCATTCTCCCTAAAACCCTACTCATCCCTAAAAATCTCTTCATACTCATCTTTATTTCATCCACCCTTCCCATCATTAACCACAAGTGTTCACAGCCACAAAAAGAAATGGAAGGAGACAGTGAGTATGAGTTTGAAGAAGACACCCTTAGTGACAGTTCCAGGGAGAGAAACATACAACAAAGGAAGCCTCATAAAGGAGGAAGGATTATCAGAGAGGAGCCCACCAGTTTGAGGGAGTTGCAAGCCTTTCCACTTGCCATTTCTTTCTTTAAACACCGGGCATGATTTGATTTTTGTGAAATGATAGAAAGAGTCAAATTTCATCATGAGTTGGCAAGGTTGTTTGTGACACATTTGCACAATAATGAAGTAACCCTTGCTGGAATAAAATTCACCATATCACCAGCTGTCATCTCAGAGGCTACAGGCATTCCAAATGTGGGTGAAAATTGGAACAAAGGTCAGGATATTGATGAGGAGTACTATGAGCCTTACATCAAGGCTAGATACAAAGATAAAATGAAGAGAGTATTCCCCTTCAAGTTTTTGGAAGACAAGTATGCTCCATTGATGAGAATCATTATCAAGTACTTCACTTGTGAAGGTAGGTTCTCCCGGTTGTATGCCTACCACACTAGAATTCTCATGCATTTCACTAGAGTAAAAATGATGAATATCCCTTACTTCATGTTCAGAAACATTGAGAAGATGGCACATATTGTAAAGAGGAAGCCATACCCCCAGCAGTTGAATAGCATTTACCATTACTCTTTGATTAAAATTATTGTTCTACATCAGCTGAACCACCTTAACATGCCATGGGAGACTTTCATTTCTCATGAGATGTTTAAAGGCCCACAAATCTTTTCATCAATACATCATGAAGAAGGTGGACCTTCAAGCCATGAAAAGGTCAAAGAGACTGAAACTGTTGGAGTTCCAGTGTTTGTGACATACAAGAGGGGTACCAGGAAACGTTTTGCAACTGCTAGGCAAGTATTACGTCCACAAGGTGTGGAAGGGGTCTTGCCTTCATCATCAGGCCACAGGCAAATGCTATCCCCACAAGGTGTGGAAGGGGCTTTGCCTTCTTCTTCAGCAAAACAGGTACAGGTTGAGTAGCAAAGCAAGGGAAAAAGTAAGGGAAAGGAAAAGGTGCAAGAGAAGGATCTTAGTGATGAGAAAGAAAGAGATTTAAACCTTGTTGATCATGAGGAGCCACAACAGCATTGCACTCATCATGGAGTTGAAATTATTGATTTGGAAACTCAGGATCCAAAGACTATCAAAGACATGATCATAAAGGAACAAGAGGCTAAAATACAATCTTTGTCAGATAACTTAGAGAGAGCTAAGTTCATCATCAGGTATTTAGAGCAAGAAAACAAACAATTGAGTGACAAACAAGTCCTCATGGAGCTGCAAATGATCAAGGAAAACAGGCAAAAGGCCAAGGAGGCAAATGTCAACTTGATTTCAATTGAACAAGAGATTGAGAATGATAGGGAAACTTGGCTTGAGAGGGTTAATATACACCTTGAGGGGCTGATTGAGAAGGCCAACAAAGACAAGAAAATGCTTCGCCACATGGCCTACCACTACATGACCCGCAACAAAATCTGCAACATAAGGATGAGGAAGCTTAAGGCTAGGTTGAGGAAGGCCTTGAAGAGAAAAAAGGAGCAAGATAAGTTGAAAATCTTAGCTGAAGCCTCACTAGCCCATCAAAGCAACTAAAGGTGGCATCCCATGCCAAATCTGAGCAAGTTTTGATGATTTTTTGTCTTTTGCAAATTTTGAAATTTTGAAAACAGGAAATTGGCGGTGGCGCTGCGCTTTTCCCTGGAGCACTTGTTGGAGGAAAGGCTTATATATTTGGATTCCGCATGATGAGAGCATCAAACCCAGAAAATTTCAGAAGATTTGGAGCAAAACTGGCCCACCAAAAGGCCAAAAAACTACCAAAAAATAACCTCTCTGCCTCTTTTTGGACACACAGAAGCAACCTTGGGAGATTTCAGTTTTGAGGGGTCAAATGACCTCCAACTACAAAAATTCAAGATTTTCCATAAACTAGACAAGAATCCCTTTCTAATGAGCTATCGTGGGCTCAATTTGGCTAAGGGGAAGGCCTCCAAAAGTGGGTGGAAAGCGACGCTGCGCATCTGGCCAGTGGCGCTGCGCTTTTGGCCAATTTACTAGAAATTCAAATTTTCGCCTACTTTCACTGCAAATTGATTTTTCCTCTCTTCATGGATGATTTTATGATTGTAATTAATGCCTTGGTATGTAAATTTAATAGTGAAATGACCTTAGAGGGTAGATTCATCAATTTGAGGTGGTTTGGGGGTGAATGAATCAGTTTCCATGCTTATAGAGGCAAGCTATTCCACTGCCTATATTCTTGTTCCTTGTTTGGAAATGGTTGTAACAACCCCTTTTCTCTTGGTTTCGACCCCTGATGGCTAGCATAGGTGGTTTGATGTCTATATTATGTATTTTTTCTATCATTAGCAAAGGTTGGACTTTCTTGGATGCTCTGAGCTATATTGTACACCTTTATCAGCAGTTTGGCAAGGAAATAAACCAGGATTTGCAGCTATTTTTATGGGATACTTGTGGTATGGTGTTTTTGCATAGTTTTTTCTTATGTTATCAGTTTTTCTCATCTTTATGTGTGCCAAAATCTAATTCATTACTTCTAGCTGAATGATATCAAGATAAATAGGTAGAATTCATTGTTTACAATGCTCTACCTTGGGAAACCATTCAGTTTTTTATGTTTTCTACTGTTTGAGAAGGATACATGATCTTTGAATGCCCTCCTTAGCTCCTCACCAGTCTAGACCACTCACCTCACTAAATTTCAAGTGCCAAAGCACCTACCTACCTCGCCCCATAGAACACCCTGCATCTTGACTTGATTTCCCAGACCCAAAGCTGCCTGCTCCATTTGATCCAGCAACAAAACCAAAAAAATAAATCAAAAACCCTAGAGCTACTATACCTAGCCTAAAATCCATATCTGATTCAGTCATCTTGACTGATATTCACAAGGAGAGAGCCCTCTCCCAACCTGGTAGGGCTAACTACCAGGTGAAGCTTGGTTTGTGGTTATCCTAGGATTGCCTTTTTTTCAACCTGAGGTCAATCTAGGCTCTAACATCTTCTTTGATATGATTTATAAAATTTTCCTTCTCATATTATTTCCACCGACAGTCTATAGATCCCCCTCCCTAGGATGGGTCCTTCTTGACCTTGTGCTTCAGCAATGTGCTTCTCCCTCTCAATATGTGGTATGCAATGGACAAAAAATATGTTTGAACTCAAGTGTGAGCTCAAATGCTATGAGACAATAATGGGATGATACAAATGGTCATGGTGAAGAATGGAGAAAAAACCCTCTATTTATAAAAACATATTGGAATAGATTGAGAATTAGAAAATAATAAAATATTATTTACTAATTCAAAATCTAGCCATTGTGGATATTTTATTATATTTTTTGAGAGGGAAAAGATATTCAAAATGGAAAAATATCTGTATCTAGAAAGTGGTTGAAATAATTAACAAATAAAAATAATTTATTAATCACTTTGTGAGAATTAAGAAAAATACAAATTTGAAATAACTATTAAATAATGATTTAACAATTATCTCAAAAGGGAAATATGGAATAAATACAGAATAATAAATAAGTAATGATTTATTTAATTATTCCAAGGTGATTAAGTCAAAATTGATAAGAAATAATTATCAAATAATTATTTAATAATTATTTCTAGAGAACATTAAATAAATAATGATTTATTTAATTATTCTCTTGGGTTTTTTTGGATTTTAATGAGAAATCATTTAAGAAAAATGGTTTACTAAATTATTTCTTATGGTGAAAGTGGGTTTTACCATGGTAAATTCATCCTACATGGTGTATTTCAATCAACCTGTTAGTTTCCTATGTCTAGGAACCTTAGTCTTATTAGTCTTTCTATGTATCGAAGGCCAAAATTGTAAATACTATTCATGAATCAACTGATTATTATTGTTTAAAAGGTATAGGTCTAGATTGGGTATCATGTAAGTCTTGTCATTTTGATTAAGAGGCCCATGTCTAAAGTGATATTTTTCCTTACAAAGGGAAATCATGAAAGGTCTATGGTCACTTGTAAAAAGGTACAAAAATCATGTCACAAGTCTTTAGTTAGTGTGAGTGTTTTAGTCCTATCTTAAATCAGAGTTAGTAGGCCATCTTAGTTTGGTAATAGTGTTTTCATCAAAGAAATCATGCAACGATCATGACCAAAGTTTTGGAGGCATCCTTACGTTGGTTAGGATGTTATTTCAAAAGGATAGCATGTGAGATCAACAAAGGATAATGGTCAGACGACAGTGGTTTAAATTCCCAATGCGATGTGAATCCAGGAAAAACGTTGTGCATTCATGATGTTTCTCCCTAAATCATAATTAGCAAGATCACTCTTGCTCCAAGCCATTCAGAGTGTTCATTTGAACTTGAATTATTACATCTCAGCACTCCACTTTTCTTTATCGACATCAGAAAGCTCAAGAGGATTGATTCTTTCACTGCGAAAGGGAGACTGGGGCACTGCAAATCCACACAGGGTTAAATTTCTCGCAGCTTTACCATCCAAATCCTCTCATAGGTGCAAATTTGGTTTTCCTTTTGAATTTTAGGCAAGATAAAAATCAAATATCACATTTAAAATCCAACGCAAATCGTCTAGAGCTTGTAAAAGGAACAAAATTGTTGTCACTTATTTTATGCATTTCGTTGCATTTTTTCTTTCTCAGTGCTGCGCTTTCATCCCAACTTGCTGTGAATCCACATAGTGATACATTTTCCTTCTTTCTCATTTCCAATTTGCCTTTTCACTATGAGAGCCTCTGCGTGAAAATAGTTGCCTTATTTTAAAGACTTTAACAAAGATTTTTTCCCTTAAAAAGTTTATGCTCAAAGGTGTTTAGAGGTCAAATGTTCTAGTGTTGCGTTTTTGGTTTATGCACTACGACTGTCCCTAGTTTTCTCTTTTGCCAATGACTACGAAATTCTGGGTCATATAGGGTTTTCCTGAGGAAGTCTGGGGTTGTGTTTCTTGGTAGAATTGTTTGATTGTGTTTTAAAGATACTGTCATAAGATTTAAAATCCATAACTCCTCTATTATTGCTCAAATAATTTGTTCATAAACTCAAACTATCCATTGTTGTAAAAGTGAAATGATGACAACACCAAAAGACAAAAAACACAAAGGGGGAGACATTGTGCATTTTGAACCACAAGACATCACAATCATTAATTCAGATCTAGCCATTAGGATGGATTTTGAACAATAAGGGTGCATGAGATTCTGTGAGAGAATTTAATGATATCATTTGCAATTGACAAAGGAATTTGCTAGGGGTTTTGATAGTGTACAAGAAAAAGTGGGAAGTATGACTTTTCTTGTCTCAGCTCATTCAATAGCTAAGGCTACTAAGATACCTTTGAGTGGAGAGGAATGGTTCAAGGGATGGATATTGATTTGGTTTCTTTCAAGGGCTTCTTCAATCCAAAACATAGGAAAGGGTATAGTTCATCTGTTCCCAAGAGATATTTACAGGATCATCATGGAAAAGAGTTGGAGGTCATCCAAAGGTACTTCACATATGAGGGGAGATTCAAAAGGGTGTATCACTATCACATTAGGCTCCTATTGCATTTTACTGGCAAGAATCCTTTGATTCTTCCCTATTATCTGTTTAGGATTTTCTATAAAATGGCTGATAGGGTTCAAACTAAAGGAAGTCAAGTTGAGGCAAGTTTGTTCCATTTCTCATTAACTAAATTGCTAGTAATGAAGAAACTTGAGAAGAAAGAGCATTCATGGCAGGAGTTCTTGGTTTTTTTGGGATGGGCAACTCAATCTTCAAACAATCAAAGGACCAAGAAAAACACTCCCTTAGTTGTGATTAAAGAAGCTTCACCTGCAGCAGCAAGCTCAGTCATGAAACCTCTGACTAAAAGAAATTTGGTTGGTAAGAAAAGTGCTAAGAAGCTACATTTTTCCCCTAAGGTAGAGAAGGTGACATCCCTTGAGGTAGAAAGGGTGGTAAGGGTGTTGAGAACTAGAGTTGCACCCAAGAGAGTACCTGTGGATCCTCCATCATCACCAATTCAAATCATGGAATCAGAGAGCGCACAAAGAGAAGTGGAAATTGATAAGAAGGACCAGAAAATTGAGGAGTCAAAAAATCAGTTGGACAAGGCCCATGTGACAATAGATTACTTGCAGCAAGAGGATATGGAGCTTAGGCATAAAGTGTCTCAAGAGACTATCTATCCCAAAAGAGGAGAGTCACCCAAGGAGACATTGGCACATGGTTCCAAAGGAAAAGGTAAAATGGTCATTGATGTAGAGGAGCTGAAGGAGCCAGTTGAACATTCTAGAAGACCTAGGACTAGGTCTGCTGCTAAGGTACATATGTAGGAAAAGGAGATATTTCAACCTGTGGTTTTTTATGAACAAAAGGAATTTGAGAAGCTACTAGAACAACTTAAAGGGATACAATATCAAGTGGATCAACTTGCAGAGAAATATCATTGGGACAAGTGGGCCTTGTTTAGAGAAGTAGAGATTTTTTTATGAGTACTTAATAAAGCTGAGGATAAACTGAAGTGGAACTT
This sequence comes from Pinus tabuliformis, assembly GCA_031772625.1. Lineage (NCBI taxonomy): Eukaryota > Viridiplantae > Streptophyta > Pinopsida > Pinales > Pinaceae > Pinus > Pinus tabuliformis. Next base: position 86,519,524 of record CM062808.1, on the reverse strand, counting down.
GCCTCTGCATATGCAAGTAAAGAATTTATATGTACAAAACTTAGTCCTCAAAAGAAGACTCAGGTTGGTGAAAAGAAGTCTCACTGAAGTCAAAGAAGATGGAAGGAAGAGGAAGAGAGGTAAGTTGGACTTACTTATAGAGGCTAGTACTAAGGTGGATCTCTAGCAGGGAACCCTAACCCAACTCTAAAACTTTGTTTTTCGCTTAGGAGATCAAAAAAGTAAAATTTTGATAACAGTAACAAAACAACAGTGAAGGGCTTGTTGTGCTTTCCATATACAAATTTTGAAAAGTATGGGATAATGAAGTTGAAAGGTTTTTGTTGTCATAAGGGATTTTTATAAATATTCCAACACTCATTTTGGTGTTTCCAACATTTCATATTAAGGGAAAGTCACCATGTGTTTCAGTTTTGGAGGCGCTGCAAAAACATACTGACGCACTGCGAAAATGGAGTACATGTCAAAGGGGTGTATATAGGAATTTTGAATATGGTTCAAGAGGACCATCACCATCACAGGGATATTTGGAGCATACCCATTTGCTTCTTTTTTATAGATAGGGGCCGCAACCATACAAAGAATGGAAGCCACCTCAATGCATTGTGAGTCTGCCTAATACAATGTGAATTTGGACAATCAACTCTTCTCAATTCAAATTTCGAATTTTTGATCTCTAGTAGTGGTTTAGATTATGTAAATAAGTGGAAAAATTATCTTAGGGGGTGTGTATAATAATTATTGGACAATATTTCAAATTAGTGATGTTTTAGCCTTGTATTGGTTATTAGGAAAATTGTTCCTATTTTTGAGTATATGCACTAGTTTTTTATGAATTTAGTTGAAAGTTGGTTTTGGTCAATGAATTCGACCACTTGGGATAGGAGATCGAATCTTTGATGATGTATAAATATATCAAAAAGCATTGTAAGAAGGTTTTTGTTTGGAATTAGCGGATAAGACTTTGTGCAATGTATGTTTGAAGGTTGTTGCCAGTGAATGAATGAAATACATAGGAGAAAATTGCAGGGATTCATGAGTAAAAAATTTGGTGGTTTTGTGCTCTTTTAATCTTGTAAGTTATTTATGTTTCTACATCTCTTTTATGTACATCTTCTTGCTTGGAAAACCAAATGATTAATTCAAAATTCATCTTTAATGAATCCTCTATTTTAGTTTTCTAAGTTATTAATGTTTTCAGCTAAAGCAACACTTTAGAATTCATCCATGATTTGATGATCTATTGTGTTAGTTTTTCACCTTTTCTACATTCAAATCCTTCAAAAATTTGATCTAAGCCCGCACCAAAGCTGCCTACCTTACCCCTGTGAAGGAACCCTCTCTTTTACATCATCTCACTGGACAAATTCAGATTTGTGATGACTCCATGCCCAATGGATCTACCACTTTTCCCATCAACAAAAATTTAAAAAGTCAAACATTGTTGAGCTTATTACCTAGCCTAAAACCATATTTCTTTTTATAACCTAAGTGAGAGAGCCCTCTCTAGATTAGAAGGGCTAGATTCTAACCTAGAAGTGGTTTGTGAAATTCCCTAGGCTTATAAAGCCTCCTCCTTGTGGGAGGGGGTTGTCCCAACCCCAAAAATCTTTATATATAAAGATTTTTTGGGGCTGGGACAACCCCCGCCTACAAGGAGGAGGATTTATAAGCCTAGGTCATTTTTTTACCTCTAGAATTCCTCCTTCAACCTAGGGAATTTACAGAGTGCTAACACAACCTAGTAAGAAAAGGCTAGGTGAACATTTTTGGAGTGATAAAAAGGTATAATATATAAGAAATGTCTCTAAGACAATATTATAGGATATGTGAACAAGCACAAATAAAATTGGCATAGCATGCTTTTCTCAGCCCTATGGGCATACCGTAGCTCATTTAAGGCATCCACGAGATTCACTCGTTTTCACCTAGTTTACATAGTCAAAGGCATACTCCCTATCAAGTGTGTGATCCCTACCATATACATGGAAATCAACCTTTTCCTAGAAATTTCACCATTAGAGCAAAGGATCGTCTAGTTGGAACATGTTGATGAAAGTTGACATGAATCCCTCTAGCACAACAAAGCCCATAAAAAGTGTACCAAATCCTCCTTTAATCACCATGTCACCCCTCTCTCATTTAACAAGAGGGATCTAGTACTTTGGTATGACATCACCAAGGAAGCATTGGGACCTAGACAATTTAAAACCTTGTGGAAAGGACCATACAATGTTAAACGTTTCCTTTTTAAAGTCGCCTACATCTTAGCAGAGCCTGATGGGACTTGTCTCAAAGACCCTGTCAACAAGCTCTATCTCCAAAAATTCCATCCATAGCCATATGTTTGGCCTTATGATGTAAATATGTACCCTAATTTATTGTTATGATCACCTCATCATCAATTTACTCTAAACTATACTCTAATCTTTTGTCGCAGATGGATCATTTGATAGCTTACCACCACAGATTTGTTGATGGTGCTTCTCGATGGTCACAAAATATTGCCACGGTAGCCTGAGTGATATAATCTCTTGATTATGTGATTCTCCATCAGAATATAATTTGTATTGGGTTAGCCACTAACAATCAAGTAGAATATGATGTCGTCATAGGCCTTTTGGATAATTCTTCCCAGTAAGGATCAATCATTTACATTTTTTCCTTGATTCCCATCTTGTCATATCGTAGTTGAACATAACCTTCAACATTTGTGACCATTTCCTTTTTTGGAAATACCTACATGCACAACAATTAGCGTGTGATTTTGATCATATCACATTTTCAGATATACCGAGAAGTCAAAATCATGTTGTTGACCACATCACTAATCAAATCATAAACTGGGAAGTATTACAAACAATTAATCATTGAGACATGAAGCACATAAAAATGAACCATCACATCAATAAAATGCAAATACATCACATGTATAAATGCATCATACATAAAGACACATCGTAAGATCTGCAAAAAATGGTATATCTCGTACATATCATAAAAAAATATAGTTTTATGTACATCAACTGGAAATCGCCAAAAAGATGAATCATCTACCAAAAATGAGGGGAGAATCCTCATAATAGGTGCTTCCCCTAGTACATCAAGTAAACATCTAAGCCCAAGGCTCATCACTCCCAACAAAATCTACTAGAGACCCTCCTGCCTCCCCTTGCCCTGTCCCCAAAATGGGTGGCGCCATGGCTGCCACAACTGCCACCCGCCGGAGAATAGGGCACCATAGCATATTAGGTGTCATCTTCCTCTCAATGACATCCTCTCCTAGCATCACCCATCTTTCCTTGGGAAACTTGTTGACGTGAGCATTGTGTGCCTTAGTCAACAAGGGAAGAATAGCCTAGACCAAGGCTCTACAATAGCCTAAGCTATTTGGTGTGGCCACCCTTGACGGGTTTATAGGCTCCATTGGCCTTTGATACTTTCCTTTTAAAAAAAATTGAATCGGAGGAAAAATAATCCTAATCTAAACTATATTTATCTTATATTAATACAAAACTAATCTATACTAACTTGTGGTTAAAATAAAACTACAACCTGATGATCAATTTAACTATGAAAGGAAATGGTGAAAATCAAATAGCCTAAACTTGATATGACTATTAAAGGAAAAGGGTTGTAAGTTGCACCTTAAATAAACTATGATATGAGATGTAATTCTAATTTATATATTTAATTTATAAATTAGAATTAAAGCTATAAATATAATACAAACATTTTGTTATAGAATCAGAAAATTAGTACTATAATACATAAATCAGGCTATAATGCATAACGTATAGAAAAGTAAAAGATATCGGAACATAACGTAACTGGCTCAAAAATAAAGATGAACTATTGATTAAATTTACAAAAGGTATTCATAAATGAAATCAAATTCTATTTCTACATGCAACTACAAATTAAATTAAAACTAATTCTTAATGTAAGTAATGAAAGAAAAGGTAACTGTAAAATACAAATTCCTTATTCTCATATACAAACATAAATTAACTATGTTTACTTCAAAGGACACGAGTCATTGGAGAAGGATACTAATCACATCAAACAATAAAAAAATCGAAGTAATGCCTATTAACAAAGAAATGCAATATAGACAGTCGTTTGCTTAAGGAATCAAACCATCAAACAAGTGGCATTTATCCTCTAATTCTCGAAAGATAAATAATAGGAGATAGACAAGATATTAAACAGGACCATGGAATATGAAAAAAACGAGAGAACCAGACTCAAAACAACCAAGTAAATAAACTTATATTAATAGTATTCTGCAGTAACAATGTAACTAATATTTCTTTGTCCAAAGCTTCCCCCATTTTTTCATCAAAATCAATGGTATATATGTACAGGCCATCAACCTATAGATGTCAAAATAATACTAAATTTGTTTTTTAATGGCCAATTACGAAAATAAATGAAAATTGTTGCTTTTCAGACCTCTTGGTTGAATGACAAAGTTGAAATAAAATCGTTGGAAAATCAATTTTTCATATGTAGCTAAGAATAGGCACATTCTGGTCAAGAGTATCCTAGGTCATGAAGTTCAAGATCACTATCTTGCATATGTGGAAGACCTGTCACAAATGAAAACTAAAATTACATGATTTGAACATAATACTAAAATGAGGCTGCTACAAAATCTTTGATTTTGTAGTCGCCTTTTATTCAAAATAGAAAAACAACTAAAACGAAAGCATACCTAAGGAACTTAACACTTACAAATAAATAAAATTCATTATTTATTTTCATATAATCCTTCTAATTTTGAAGAAATAGTTGCTTTGAGTCTTGAAGATTTAATAACAATGTGGGTGTCCTTTGACTAGGTTTTACCCTCAACACTGGGTGACTTTTGATATTTGGATTTGTTCTTTGCCTGGAATGAGGCTCTTAGTTGATTGATTTCATAGAATAATCGGTTGATCTGATATTCCAAATGAGGAATAGTAACCATTTATTGTTGTTTCCAATAAATATTGGGAATGAGAAGTATCCAGGGAATAGTCATTACAATAGATAGCCTCGTCGTGATAAGGAGGAGTTCCATGGGATTTGGGCTTATTCTTTTTTGGTGACGATTCATAATTAACTTCCAAATCAACAAAGAAGTATTCTACAGGGGGACTTTTGTGCCTAGTTATTCTAGTTCGATCAATTCTCCTTTGAATTTTCTTTCTTTTTATCATGGTCTATCCATTTTTGTTTGATCAACCAATTTTCTGTTCTTATACATATTGGGTAGACTTTGCTTTGGGCCAAGGAGACCATGTGGATGGTTTCAAATCCATACTTCTGGTAACATGAAGGAAGGTTAATATTTTTGAGACTTCAACCTCGCTATCATCGGAAAGAGGTGAATCTGGTGCCTAGATGGATCCATCACACTCATCATATCAAAAGTCATCACTGGGTGATGGAAATAAACTAATAAGAAAGGGGTCAAGGGTTGTCATATGAGAGGACTAAAAAAAGATAAATGGCAAGGGCTTATCATAACCATTACAAGCTAGAAAGAAGTCCCAATTTCCATGAAATTGAACTAATTGATTCTTCACTAGTATGAAAATCAAACCGTGGTGAACCAAGGACCTTTTAGGGTTATTACGGTTTGATTGATTGCCCTGAGACATTTTCATTAGGCTCTTACCAAATAGTAGGGAAAGTTTAAATTTCAGCCTAGGAAAACCATCAAAAGCTTTATATGATACATAAACACTCAGTTATACTACCCTTCACAGATTATATACTGACAAATTAAGTTCAGCAATTCATGCCATTTTGGCTTTAAAGGTGAGACATACATATATTTGACATGGTAGTCAAAGCCCTTGCTGGCAAGGATTTTTCTCCATGGAACATCTCAAATAGTGGAATTCTTAAACCAACATTCGTCTTTGAGAGGAAGGTGAGTGGTTGCTCCTACAAACTCCAGGTTGATGTTTATCTCCGGGTTTCCCACATGGGCCTTCTTCCCATTAAAAGAGGAGGAAAAGGCTTTAACAACCTCGATATTGTGTCCCCAAAACAACAATAGAAAATCCTACCAGCTAGCATCTCAAAATAAGGCTAAGATTCACCATATTCTTCAACAATTTCTACCCCATTGACCTTAGTTCGCACTACAAGAGACATGCTTTGGAGAAACGGCTAACAAAATGAGTGAAACAGAGTTCGAAAAAATGCAATAGACCAGACATCAAATCCCTAAGTTGTAGAACCTTCAAGACATAATGGTAAGGGGAAAAAATGGTATTATTTGGAGAACCCTCTCGAAAAACCCCAATAATCAATTCGATAACTAACAAGTACAATCTTGAGTCTAAGACACAATGACCTTGGGATATGGGAGATGCATAATCAATGTAAAATGACAGTCTGTATGATAGTTTTAAGCTCCATAGGTTGACACACAAGACTAGTAATCCAAGTCAGCCAATGAGTAATTGACATAACCCGATCAACATAACACATCACCCCAAGAACCATTGTTTGTCATAAGTGTGAATCCATAGTTTTAAATGAAACAAATCATCGAGAATCCATCATTTAATTTGAGATCAATGGACTACTAAATCAATACATATCCAAGGTGGTCATGACATAAATCAATTGTTTAAATTATATAAATGAAATGTTTTCAAACTATACATCGCCACTAATATATAATATATAAGACATATACCTTAGGTTATTACCATTGATTCAACCATTAAAACATGTAGGCTCACACATTACTATATTGAAAGAAAAGGATTAACATAAGATCCATCATGATGATAATTTGTGAAAAACATCCTATTAGCATTATAAACTCAACTAGGGCTACTATAGAATCTCTAATTCTATAGCAACCATTAAAATTTAGCATTTTCCTGCTATTATGAGAGATAATATATTAAAATTGATCATAATAGTTAATGGAAATAATCCTTACTTTACCAATGAATGAAAGAATAAGCGATATGGTGTAAAACCCATTAAAAGCAAACATTGAATTCATCATATAAATAAAAATTTCATTAAAAATAATGATGTAGAGGTCAAACCAATACTAATCCAATCAAATTAAAACAACAAAACAATTGAAATAGTAAAATTTTCTAGTAGGGGCCCATTATTTTTCCAAAATAAAAGGGAGTAGGTTGGCCTCCCAACACAACCCAAGCAAAAGCTTAGTGAATCACTACACACATCTAGATCCCTCCATTGGGAAACCTCTGCATAGGCCCACAATCTCTCGATCTTTGCCTAGAGGCTTGTTGCTCTCTCCCATCTCGAGGGGGCACCTATCTCCAAGCGTGCCCTCTACGTTGTTCTCTCCTTTGTGACCCCCTCCCGACGTCGTCGCTGCTCGGCTACAACATCTTCCACTCGAGGCTGCATGTGGTCACCATCTAGACCTACCAGTCTACCCTGGGGGTGCCCACGAGGAACCATATCTTCAAAGGAAACATATCCAAAGTCAGTGAAAGGAACATCATAAGTATCACATAAATGAAAAAATGTAAAAGAATATAAATACATGTGCTCACGAAACTAAGGGTCCCCAAGCATTGCCTAGGGGAATCCCCATGTTAGGATCACCCCTAAAGTCCATTCCTGTATATGAGAACTCCATAATCAATTGAGGGTTGGACATGAACCAACCCTACATGATGTCAGTCTAATACCGATGCACCTCTCCTCCACCACCATGGGGCATCAAAGGAGCTCACTACAAGATCCATGGATCCCTCAGTGTAGCAAGGTCCACATGTATGACAACACACAACATCACCACCCACTCATACAATATTCTACGAAGTATCCCGAAGCGGAAGTTGTGGACCTCACATTGCACCAACTGTGACAATTGCATGATTATCTTACGATGCACAAAAATATCCCAATAGAAGAAGGTACCTACTCATACCTGATCCAACACTGCTAAATAAACCCGAGTGATATAGTGTCGGTTCCAAGTCCCACAAAAACAGATGATAATCACCATTGTTTCTCATGTCACCAGGTCTAGAATGGACTATATTCTAATGCCACCTCTTTCAAAGGGAATAACGCCACAAAATTGGCCAGTACACTCAAACAATATAGGCCCGAGGTACTAATCCGGTCAAAAATTATACATCCACCTATGTGGTGAATGCAAGATCAGTCCCACGAATATCGAATACCTTCCTCATAGGATACTATCTACCAATCACAAAGCGTAGGAAATCCTCTGGGATCTTAAAAGGGGGTTATTAAGAAAATTTACTAACCCCTAGCCAGCCAGTGTGGTTTGTGCCTAAGAATGGGTAGTAACCACCCCGTGAAGATCCTTTTATTCCTTCTCTCACCACAGAACCATCCTTGTCACAACCGTTGGATGTTATTCCACGAGGCCCCCTCATAGGGGTTCTCGTGCCTATTTCCCTAATAGTTGCACCATGGTCGTGACTATTTCTTCTTTAGTCATGAACTCATCATGACTATTTTTCCCTCACCCACGTGGCCTCATGTGACTATCCGCCAGTCACCCATGAGGGTCTAAGTTTTTTATGCTAAACAAAGCATACATGCCACCTTGTATGACCTACCTAGCCTAGAACTATTGAATTGACAAAGGGGGTTTTATGATGACTAACCTAGCTCTCCTCGCTCGAAGAAAGGGTGCTCTAGCTAACTAAAATGATAAGAAGTGAATGATGGACTCCACACCAAGATCTACATTAACAAGTAAAAATGAGGTGGCCGTTATATTTTTCATTTTTTCCATTCTTCCAGAGATCCGTATAAGAGCCTACCAGCTCCTTTCACAAAACCATTAGTAGAATTGAGATCAGAGCATCTTCATCTACACCATGGTATACTCCTTTCAATTCATCAAAAGTTTTTTCAAGACCATTTCACATTTAGAGTATCCATCAAGCACACCTTTATGTTTTTTTGGATACATCCTTTTCAGTATTTCTAGTATACATGTTTTTATGTAACAATGTTTCACTTGGGTTATTGGATTCAGAGTTGTAGGTTATTGGAAACTTACACAATGAACTCAGTCCCTTAGAACCAATTGATAGTTAAGGTATCGCTCTTCACTAAGCATGATAGGTTTCCTCAGAAACTATGCATATATTGACATAATTTCTTTGAAATCAACCTTAAGGTCCACCATCTCAGCCACATTTTCCATCATCCTCCACACACACATGGTAAATGTTCATGTTGATTGATAGAGCTTCACCCACATGTATTACCCCAGTTTATAGCTCACCTAGCACTTTGCTGTCCATGACCACTTTCTTAAGCCCATGAGTCATTCCATTTGCATGACTCGAATATTAGACTCATTTCTCTTTTCTTCACTTTCTTGCTTGTCATCCTTATCCTAGTCCAACATTCTTTTTGGATCATGATGAAAGAACCACCACATTTTTCACTTCTTATTTTTTTTCCAACAAAAGAGCGTAATTTCCATTAATTTTTTAAGAAAATTACAAGTTTTATGCCAACATTTGTGTAATTCTTTCACTACTGTCAGGTGGTGGAACAATTTTGTTGCAGTTTGTTGTTTGAGCATAAATATTTACATATTCCTTCATTAAACTTGAAGGATAAAAAATAAAAACATTTCTATTTTTTGCATAGTTTTGTGGAAATAAACAAAATAAACAAAAACAGGAGTAGCAGTGAAACATATTCTAGGATGATCGTATCGATCAGTCCTGTAGATGTGCCACCTCGTCAATGTAAGGCCTATGGTAGATCTGGAAAAATTCTCCGTCCCTATATTCCTGGATTATCCACTGTCCTCTAATCAGCTGCGTGACCTCTTCGGAAAGAAGATCAGCGACTTCATTCCTTTCCCTCTAAATATGAGAGCAAACAAAGGACTCAAACTATGATTTTAAAACAATAGCTTCTTGCAGCAGGTCTCTGAGTGTGTGCACGTGACAGTTATAGGTCCCATTTAGCCAATTTATGATGAGCTGTGAGTCCCCAAAGATTTGTATATTTTGGCAGTGTTTTTCCTTGGCAAAGAGGAGTAGATGTATGAGAGTATTTAGTTCAACGAAGTTGTTTGTGCCTCTCCCTAGTCCCACTTTTATTTTATAGTTCACTGACTCTGATAGGTGAAGGACTGCACCACCGCCACATCCCTAAGGTTGGCTGAGCCATCAAAATAAGCCCAAGTCTGGCCCTTGTTTATAGTTTCTAGGATTATTGTCCAAGGAGGTCACGGTGCTTGGTCTTTGGGGATAGAATTGTAGATGGCTAGGATGTTGTTGCATATTTCCGCTCCCAGAATGTCCTTGTCCTGGAAGATTTTGTGGTTCCTGATAATCCAGATGCCCTAGCAGATGATGGGAGGCATATTTTTTTGTTTTTGGTTGGCAGTTTTGGTCCACCATATTTCCCATGCCTCTTTTATGTTATTGTCAGTCCATCTACAAGGAACATTTAGTCCTGTGATAATTTTGTTCTAGAAATCCACTGAGATAGGGTAGTGGAGAAATAGATGGTCGGTGTCCTCCGTCACCATATTGCAGAGGTTGCATATTGAAGGCCTGTGAATGCTCTGTTTCTGTCAGGTTGAGGTCTGAAGGGATTTTGTTTAAAAGGATAGACCAGAGGAGGAGTCTCACTTTGTGGGGAGCTTTCAGCTTCCATATAGATCTCCAGTACCAGCATTGTGGACTGATTTCATGAGCTTCCATGATGGCTACAAACCTGTAGGGCCCTGATTCCTATTATTAGAGTCTTAATCTATTATACACTAACAGATCTATTTTCCTACTGTTTTAAAAGTAAAAAAAAAAAAAGAACTTGCTGACCTTCTTACATAGATTTAAACATTTAACATCTTATCACTTTATCATAAGCAACATAAATTAAGGTGAGCATTCCATTGATATCAACTTAACAAGAGTGGTCCATGGAAAATACCTGTTCCGGCGGTTGATGATGATACCTTTGTCTTATAGCTCCTGTTGAACGCTCCTTCTCACCGACCCAACCGGATTTACCTCCCAGCCAACTAGGAAATAAATTCCTAGACCAGGAAACCTCCACAGGTTCCCTAGCCCTCCGTGCCCAAGTCCAACCAGATATAGTGTGTCCTCAAGAAGAATGTGAAAAACTAGATAATGATACTTTCCTCCTCTCATACCCAAGAAACCTCCACAGGTTTCCAAGGTCTCCCAAAATCATGACAAGGCCAAACAATCACAACCAACCCCCATAATCCTAAGCAAGACTCCAACCCCCCTTTTCTTCCTTCCCCCTTCCCTTTTTATACCCTCCTTCCCTTCTCCATCTCAAACACCTCTCATTAATGTCATTAACTTCTCTTCCATCCTTACAATTGACTTCTCTTCTTCCAAGTAAGCTAGGGGTACATTTGGAAATGTGACATGAATATAAAATTGAAAATTTAATGGGAAATGATCATTTCTTCTCCCAAGTAAATATGAAAAGTACATTTGGGAATGTGAGGTGAATATATATATATTGATAATTAAATGGAGAGGACTATGTCTTCTCCCAAGTAAAGGTGAGGGTACATTGGGGAATGTGAAATATATATATATATATATATATATATATATTGATAATAAGATGGAGAGGACTATGTCTTCTCCCAAGTAAATGTGAGGGTACATTGGGGAATGTAAGATGTAATTACATGGAGAGGACCATGTCTTCTCCTTAGTAAATGTGAGGGTACATTGGGTAATGTGAAATGAATACATATATTTTGAAATCATGGAAGGAGACCATATCCTACCTAATATTCAATTTGAGAAGGTAAGTGGGGAATTTGAATAATGGAAATCATGAATTTTATATTAGACCAATATTTCTCAATAGTTTTAGATAATGTAAACATTAACAAAATTTGTAGGATAAGATTTAAGTGGGGCATTACATACACCCCTCCTTCAGAGAACTTCGTCCCGAAGTTAGAATGAATGATGCAAGGAGTTTGAAAGCATAGCAACCAGAGAGAGTTATAGCAATAAAATTGGATAAGTCCGACAATGGCATTTCTTCCCATCAAGAGTCTCCAACTGGTCTATATCCTCCTATCCACCCTGGCCTACTTCCATTCCCACCCTATCCGTCCTCCGCTGCTTTATCAGTGGCAACGACCATACTAACCACTAATAAAACCGATATGGTGGAGCGTCGAATACATCGACCTAACTTCCCCAACAGGCAACTGGCAATCGCCATCACACGTCTAGGGGGAGCGTTCAGCTGTCCTCCCCACGATTCTAGGTTTCGGAGGATACACGGTGGGAAATACCTCCACCCCTCCTTCAGAGCACGAACCACACTACAGAGTTGGTTGGACTTGTCATCGAATAATCCAGTCAGGTCATCTTGCCACCTGTCATTTGCATTTTACTCATGTCATAAGAGTGCATATCAAGTAGATACCAAATGTAATAGAACAATGTACAGCGTACCTTTCCTCATTGGTCGTCTCAACCTTCCCCAATGGAATAGTAGATCTTGGTTATCATACGGTTCTTTCCAACCTGTAGTTTAGTTCTCATCCATGCATATATACAACCACAAAATAGATATAGATACATGATCTTAAACATCATGTTTATTAAGCCCAGTGTTCACGTGTCAATTTTTGTTGTTCATACTGGAAATAAATCTTACATCAGATAAATCATAATTTCACTAAGTCATCATATCTATATAAGCCTATACGATGCAACAATAACTCTGACAAGTCATGCACTAGATAAATTGTAACCAAGTAAGTCACACATTTGGTCATACATCCAACATTTCCATCATCAATACCAAATCCATCAATTGATTTTCACGTGTCCAACCAAATGTGTATAATGTTCATAAATAACAACATGGAACTGCAAAATAGAACTTTAACATAGGTGGCTATCTACGTTAAAAGGGGGCATCATAAATGCCCATGTGACATCCTTGTGGAACCCTTCAATAACAATTAGAGTTGAAATAGATTCAACTATCCGTCATGGAAAATAGCATTTGAACCCAGATATCCTATAAGGTGGTACCAAACCAAAATAATGGCAAGCAACGGATTAGTGCACTATCAATTCCACTAGAAGGTGTTAGTATAAGTTTTATGCATATAATTTCTTCAAAACCTTAGTGAATATGAAAGTCCCACTCTTCCAATTTGATGGTTTTTCATCTTCCAAACCCATTTAGTTAATCTTGAAAATAAAAGACTCAAAACTTCAAAAATTGTTTCCAACATGATTTTCATACTTTATTTTTTTTGTAAATTGAGAGAATGTCCTCTAAATGTCAAAAGGTTCAAATTTATTATATATTTAATCATTGTTTACAAGTACCAAAACAATTTCATGATATATACTGCAGCTCACAATATGACTAGACAAATGAGAAATAATTAAACGAATGGAATAATTGCCTTTGCCTTGCTGCTATTGGTATTTCCCCTCTAAATGACACCACATTTCTAAAGATGCCTACTCCTTTCATAAGTGGCCAGTGACCACAAAAGTTGCGAAGAAAGTTGAGGGTCCTTTTATCCAAAACTAGAGACACAATATTTTTCAAGACATTTTTATTCAACACTAGAATAAGGGTAAAAGTGTATCATAATATTTTCACTGGTCTTTTATTGACTAAATAAGCTTCCATTGTAAAATCCCAAATTCTCTACGAATTGATATTCTCATTTAATTTAAGATCATTAAAAATAACTATCACAGTAAGCCTTACACAAGTCCATAGTATTCAATCTATGTTTTCACTAGAAAATTCTACCCCACTAGACCATCTTTGTCAAGCCTCCATCTGTTATGCACCATGCAATAATTGTTGGCATCCTCTTTTCCTCAACCTTAGGTTACATCATGTCAGCGCTTTTTTCTTTGGATTGTTTGCCTGCTAGTTTTATTGTTTTTCCTTGTTACCTGTGCCTATTCATTATTAACTAATTTCTTGATTACTTTCTAGATTTCTTTGTCTTAATAAACAAACAACATGACAAAGCATACTTAGTTACAAGACTAGGCTTAATATGTATGGATTAGAAGAAACCATTACATTGAATCTCACCATGCTAGATTGATGCATTCTAGCGAAAATCGATTTTTGGAGAAGTTCAATTCAATTAAGAACACTTTAACCAATTAACCATGCCTTAAAAAAACTATCAAATGGTAAGGATAGTACTAGATCACTTAGGGAAAACTCTTGGCATGTTTTGGGCTTCGTAGTAACTCAAACCACTCTATACTATATCCCTATGTTTAAAGTAGAGGGTATTTAAATGACACGTGCTAGTTAACGGAAGTCATGAGCATTACAACCATAAACTAAATTTAGGTCTTTGTTGTGACATCCTCACTATATTGCAGATCTGGTGTCTCCATTTATAGGTTCCAAGAAGCTTAACAACCTCATCTGCTTATTTCTATAATCATTCATCTACAGAAAGCATGCAATGTTAAGATTAAAATTTGTACAAAGATAAAGCTTATAATGGCTTTGGTGGGCTTAATGGTTAAGAACATGTATTTCCTTGTAAGAGGTCATAGATTCAAATCTAGAGGGGAGTAGAGAAGGTAAACCTCCACAGACTTTAGTAGTCAAATCACTGCAAGGAGGTGGATCCCTTGTTCCAGAAACAAGGGGTCTCATAAACCAATTTCGTGTTTGGCTTGGCCATGACCTTTATTATTATTATTATTATTATTATTATTATTAGTCAAAGGGAGAATCTAGCTCTGTTTGTAAAAAGTATTTGATGCAGGCATAACATCAACATAGAACCAACTTGTAGTAGAAGTATGTTGAAGATCTGTTTTAATATAAAGCCTCTTTCTCACTTTTGAAGCCATGAAGGTACGAGGGAAACAATCTTCAAATGTAATGACGCTGGGATAATCACAAAGGACTCCTAGCTTCTTTGGAGATGAGCCTAAGCGCGTTGGGTCAACGAGTCATGCTATATATGGGAGCCTTTAAATGTAAAGAAGCTGGAAAAACTATAAAAGACTCCCTAACTTCTTTGAAGATCGGCCTTAGATGATTGGGTCAATATAACATACCATTTACAGGAGACTCCTCGGATCCGAAGATGTGTCCAAGCCTAGGTGATATCCCCTAACTGTAGTCGTTTCAGTCTAGCCAACAAAAGAGCAAATTATTTTCATGACATGAAGACAGTTAATCACTTGAAGATGGTTGTTTGGAGAACAACTTGAAGATAAATATAATCTTGTAAGGATATTGTCACCATGCAAGAACTGTCCAATGATGAGATTAATTAACTGGAAGACAACTGCTCCCATGGTGATGGAGGTTTGAACTAGAATTTGTCAAAAACAATCAATAAAAATCAATAATATTCAAAATTGCAAGAATGCGAGCAAGCTCTTATAGATAGTAACACTTAACAGAGTTCAGTAGAAATTGAACTACTTTTAGCTCCAATTCCCTTAGAGAAAGAAGAACCGAGAGACTCTAGAGTCTGGAAAGCACGATTGGGCCCCAAAGAAACAATTTATTTTCTGTCATGGACTATTACTAGCAACATAGACCTGACAGCAGAAACAGAATGAAGTCCCATCCGTTAACTAGGGAGGCCAAACACTATATCAGCTAATAATGTTGCCTAGAGTAAAATGCTTGGCAATGAATCTCTACATATCCATCCAATTTGTATGTAGCTTTGGCTGTACTCAGGTTCTTTATTTAGCTTTTATGGTCTATCACGTGCAAGTTTCCGAGTGCTATTTTGCATATTAAGTTTCTTCCTGCTCTAGAAAACTAGAAAATTGTTTGTGTCTGAATCCCTTTCATTAACAAGGCACACTTTACAGTCGCTACTGCAATATGATTTAATCTTAAACATAAAAGGAGGCAATGAACTATCTATATGAATGATCACTGATATCCCTCATGTCAGAAAGTTGCAAAAAGGGACTATAAAGAGGAACAAATGTGGCCCCCTGAGCTTGATAACAGGCCAAGGAAAAAGGATAGAACTGTGCTCCCACTCTAAATCTCGGCAGTTCTTCAGCAAAGGATAAGCATATTGCAGAGGGCAACGTTCCACAAAGTTACAAACTCGTGATTGGACTGCACATCAAAAGGATAAGGATATCAAAAAAATGGCTCATAAACTATAACCTGATAAGGATAAGAAGATTGCAGATGGCAACAATCTACATATCGAGAAGAATGTACATCATCATTGTCCCCGAAGCAATGGATGGATCTCAGTTAAAGGCTCAGAAACAATAACCTGCAAGGATAAGCAGATGAAAGAGGGAAAGGATCTACACAGACATCAGTGTAAAGTAAATCATCAGAGGCTCTGAAGCATACGACGAAGATCAGGTAAAGGGTCCAAAACCATACACCAATACAGATCAAGCAGGCTGTAGAGAACAACACCCTACAACACCATAAGTAGAACATACATTATTGACGTTCCGGAGGCAGAGGATGGACATCAACAAAAGATTAAAATACAGTAACCTGATATTTATGCAGGTAGTCATAAACAGACACAGACCACGCAGGGAAATAAAGTCCATTGAAGAATAAGCTTCTGAATTCCGTTTGTCTAAAGTGATGCTTTCTGCAAGTTTCTGGGCCAATTTTTTTTTTTTGCCATGACCACTGTATCCATTGATGATCATGACAATTAAACCAGAACTTGCTACCACACTATACATCTTCATGAGCATGTCTGACTAATGGATATGGGTCAGACAATAGTTTTTCCGCCATTAGGAAACAACATCATAGTAATTGTGACTACATCTCCATCCTATTACCAACAAGCTACAAAATTGAAACCTGTTTCTAAAACAGAGATCACAACTGATGATAAATACTATGATATGAAATTTTAATTACAAATAAACCAGCAGATACTAAAAACCATTTCGCCAGTTATGGAAACGAGTTAGGCCACGATTTTGATTTTGAGTTAGTAAAGTTTAGAGGCTCAAGACTGCTCTGTCATTTTATTCTGCCAAGTGATAGTGATCTGCACTATTGCTGATATTCTGGGTTTGAAGCACTGATCTGATGCAATGTTGTTGGCAAACACTTTACCCAGAAAGCATTGAGTCTGCAAGGCTGTAACCTTGAATTTGGGCCTCAACTAGCCAATTCAAACTATGCTCAAGATGAAAGAATCTTAACAACTTTAGGTTGCGTACAGAGAGTATGCAGATTGAAGCCGGCTATCAGATTTTCTGGGGTAAAGTGCTGCCTATTAGAGCACATTGATTTTAATGGCACAGTAGAGTAGGCACAGAGTTGTGGTGTTGGAGAAACAAGTTACCTTGGCCGTTTTTACAATGGATCAACACTGTTGAATTTACAATTGATCAACATTATTGCATTTAGATACTATTTTGCGAAGAAAAGTTTGGAAGAGAAGGATTGATTCATAAAGCCATCAACTCCTTGGGCTGACATTTGGTATGCATTCATACTCATGTACATTATTGCAATTGCCATCCAAAATGAAGGAGATCTGTAATCAACCTATGCCGAAATTTCAACACTTCGTCAAATGCATTATTTGACCGACATTTAGTTTATCACGCTAACAAAGGCTTGTATGCATGAGAACATGCTAGAAATAATCACATGCACTTGGGCAGATCAGCTTCCATTTTTATGAGAATTGGTTGAGCCACTCCAAATGCATATGGCTATGCTCCTGCGTTGGTTTGGTCACCTACCACATTAAATTTTCAAGGGGCAGACAGACTGTCTAGGCAAGCTGTTGTTGACACTAAATAGCTTTTTACATTCTCTTTCTTTTGAGATTTTGCTTTTTTGTTCCTTAGATCCAGAAGGTCCCTTCTTTATTTGCTAGTGGATGCTTTTGTGCTTATTTGTGAGCACCTGCAGATTTTGAGTTCTGGTTCTAATTGTAACAATTTCTTTGCTGGTATGGCATAGGAATTATTTCTCTTATGTGGGAAAATGATCAATTGTATTTTTAGCATTCTCATATTAAAATTGTCATATTAGGAAGATCAATCAGTTTGATTAAGAAATTAATCATAGCACCTTCTCCCTTATGAAAGTAAGTCAGAGTACTAACATAAAAGCATCATAAAGGTGACTTTAAAACCCAGGATCTAAAGCAAAAATACCATAAGAGCACTCAGAAAATTATGAAGACATTGCAGGTTCCATTTCAGTCTTGTTCTTGATTTTATAGGGTGAATTTTCCCTGATATTGTTATGGATAAAATATTAATTGATAGTGTAAAGCTATGGTAATTAGATTTCAGATTTTTTTTTGAAACTAAGTTGGTGTCATGAAAACTACAATGGGTTTATACCATGACATTTTCAAGAGGTTTAAAGTTTAAACCTTGACAGCCACATATGTTTAAACTTTTTACTTTGATTCTAAATTAGAGAGGGAACCTTTGGCATGCTATATGGCTGTCACGAAATTGAATTCATGTCAGAGGCAGACCTTCAATTGTGATGGAATCATTTTGAAAGCTTGAGTAGTCTGGAAATTGAGAATAGCCATACCTTCATTCCTGGTTGAGTTCACAACACTGCCACCTAAACAGGCTAAATTCCTGTGAAGTCATCTAGACCTCTAGTCACTGTTGGGTGGTTCTGTTAGGGGACCTCGCTCTGTAATCATTAGTTGCCCAACCTTTTTACTCGGTTCTCAGGAAAAAGATCCTTTCATTGCTAAGGTGAATAAGATGTAATCCACCTTTGACTGTAACAAATTTACTAACTGTAGGATTATATTTCACAGAATTTTTGGATGAACTGACGATACAAATCTCTCCTAATATCCATATTTCCTGGAAAATATATGAGAGATACTGATATGGGTTGCCCTCCTGACCTAGGTTGTGATTAAGGGTTGTGAACAGTAAGGACTCAAGCACCTAGACTAACTGCTTCTGCCCTTAATATGTCGCTGCCATGTCAGTGACTTAGGTTTATTAGCAATTTTGCAGTTTTATGAATTGAGTGCAGATGTTCGAAGTTAATCTATGAAAAAGGTGAAAATGAGAAATCAATCAGAAGATCCTTTTGAAGAGCTGTTTCGCAAAGTCACGGTTATCATCCGAAAGGACTATTTTACTATTAAAGAAAACCCAAAAGGGACACATTTCAGAAGCCAACCATGTACTCAACATATAGCTGTACTAAAAACGGTTAATGATATTAGGAGCTTTGTGATAGAACAACAAATTATGAGGCAAATCATGGAGAGCAGTGAGCATTTTAGAGAGGGTACAAGTATCGTGGAAGGAATCCATAGGAATGCTAGCACTAACAGCCCAGGCTTCACATCCACTGAGCCAACTCCAACTACCATGTAAGCTACAGTAATCCACATCCATTGAAGTTAGAATTCAATAATCAGGGGAAGTTCCACGCGGATTTTCCAGACAACTTTACTAAATATCCACTGAAGCTGAAATCCATTAATTAGAGGAAAACATTTCATGCAATATAGTAAACTCAGGTTGGATTAAAGAGTTCTGTAGAGAAGAAATTTGAAATCGGGTAACCTCTAAGAATAGCGACTGACAAAGTTAAGATGATATCCATTTGCACGCTCCAAGAATTTCAAGGGTAGACTATTCCTAACGCAGAAGAATTGGGTACTTGTTTTGCTGTGGAAAATGTGTCCTGTAATACGTCTAACAGCTTAACAACTTGAAGTCATAAATTCATAGAGGTAAACGCCCCATAGAAAACAATATATGTTCTACGCTGGTGAAAAAAAGAATCTTGAAACTCCATAATAAATTGGCCCTTTGATTAGTGCGTTAACAAGAGTTAATTCCACCCGTAAGGACATTTTTCCACAAGCTTAGAACACATATTGTTCCCATTAATTAAGAGATAACAGTTGACATATAGTTAAAATAAATAATGATCGAATGACAGTAGGAGCTTACAATGAACAAAAAATTCAAGAGGGGAAGCATGGAGAACAGTGAAACTTTTAGAAGGGTACAGCACAACGGTATCGCGGAAACAAATAGTGCTCCGATGAATCCGTAGGAACGCTGACGAATAAAGCCCAGGACTTCCTGTAAGCTACAATCAATGATATCCACTGAAGAAGAAATTCATAATTAGCGGAAGTTCTGTGCAAGCTTTGCAGGCAAAATGTAAATTTGGATTGAATTGAATTTGGATCAAACAAGTTGCCCAGAAGTAATTGGAATCGCACATGCTTTCAGAATTGTTGTACAAAGTTAATATACAGATGCATGCTCCAACAATTGCAAGGATACACTAATTGCTACGCAAAACAAAATTTACATGTTCTCTGTATGGCAGTGGACAATATATGGTCATTTACATGCAGGATGAAGACGGAAGAGTAAGAAAAGTACGTATTTTTAGGCGTGTGGTAAAACAAAACATTAAAACAAATTACCGATGCTGAATAATAAAATGAAAGGAATATCAAGCAAACAATTAGTACCACCCGCAAGGATAATCATGGATGCCCTGTGTTGTAGGAAATTGGTTCAAAATGAGGAGAGGCACGTGCAGCCTACGAGAAAAATGATTTGTATGTGATTAAAATTCCAAAAAAGCTTTGCAGATTAAGCAATGAATCTTAAAAGGTAAGGTGAAATTGACAACAAAATCTATAGAGTAAAACTAAGATTGAACTTGAACCAGACATCGTCGTGTTTAAAATGTTATAATAACCGTTTAAAAAAATTCATCTATGGAGCCTCTCAAGCTGAATAAGTATGTTTTTTAGACTCGTGTAAAACAAAATATTAACAAAATAATACTCTTGAATAATAAAATGAATGTAATATAAAAAAATATGTAATTCACACTCGTGGAAAACAAACTAAAAACAGTGTTAGTTACTCCCATAAGCACAGTGTAGTGTAGTTAATTAGTTGAAATGTGAAGGGAGGCCACAGTAACCAACAAAACATTACAAGTAAGGTGAGAATATATATTAAAAAAGAAAAACTATGACAAAAGAGGGGAAAAAAGAAAGACCCTCAAAACAACACACTAGCTTAAGGTGGAAATATATATGCGCAAAAGCTTAGGTTGGACTTGAATTAAGAAACACTCCGCAAAGTAACAAACAAGATTATAATTAAGGTGAGAAAGTATAAAAGGCAAATACTCAGACGGGACTTGAATAAGACATCGTCACGTTTCAAGTCTACATGCGGTTTTAAAAGTTCCTCTATTGAGCCCGCGAAGCCGAAGAAAACTTGAACGTGTATGGTTCTCGCCGAAACTGACTGTAACATGCTTCCAGTTAAAACTTCTATGGGATCTCGAAGAAGAAAAATTCAATAACATAGTCAAATCTAGTAGCAGCACTGTATGAAACGAGGGGCAACGGACTCCATGAAATTCACTATAACGTGTTTCCAGTTAAAGCTTTTATGGCGTCTCGAAGAAGAACAATTGAATAAAATAGTCAAATCTAGTAGCAACACTCTCTGAAACCAGGGGCAACGGACAAACGCGTTGATTAAAACCAGGCTAGGTATAAGTAAATTGAGTCAAAAAAAACATTCGAATAAAGATTTTGATGCATAATTTGGTAAAAATGGGGACTCCGATCTATAAACATATGATATTAGACAAAAACACGGGTTGGTTTGTTTGAGGATAGAAAAATACAACAGTTAAAACGCACAGGAGAGAGAAGGAAGATTCGAGTAATAAATTGTTAAACTCGAACTCTTGGAACTGGGTTTGATGGGAAATTTAAAAAAATAGAAAACAATGAACTCCTGATGTATTCATGTAGAAATTTCAATGATAGATGCAGTATCGTCGTCAAAGGTAGAGGCGACCAGATAATGTACCAGTTTACAGTCAAAACAGATTTAAGGAATAAATCAAGTGATCCATAGCAAAGAACCTACAATTGTGCTTAAACGAATGTTTCTGGACGCCAGTGAATCGAAACAATCGGCATTGAGCCTATGCTGGCAAAGAAATGGGGTATAATTGAAACACATTAATCCAGAATTTGACAGCCACCCTTCCCAACTCTGCTTCCAGACATATATAAGGCATCTTGGTAATGAAACAACGGAAACAAAGAAAACAACTGGACTTTCATTAAAAAAATAACCGAAAGCTTTAACGGACGGCACGAAAATTCCGCAATCCTATGGACTTCAAATAAATTTGTGCGAAACCGAGCTGTTTTTACAGGTTTTTTTTTTTTTTAAGTAAAATCCAACATCAACCTAAAAATTATAGAAGTGGATTGGTTCATAGGTCTCAGTGTTTGAACCTGGCTCTGATACCAAGTGTAGGGGCCTGATTCCTATTATTAGAGTCTCAATCTATTATACACTAACAGATCTATTTTCCTATTGTTTTAAAAGTAAAAAAAAAAGAACTTGCTGACCTTCTTACATAGATTTAAACATTTAACATCTTATCACTTTATCATAAGCAACATAAATTAAGGTGAGCATTCCATTGATATCAACTTAACAAGAGTGGTCCATGGAAAATACCTGTTCCGGCGGTTGATGATGATACCTTTGTCTTATAGCTCCTGTTGAACGCTCCTTCTCACCGACCCAACCGGATTTACCTCCCAGCCAACTAGGAAATAAATTCTTAGTCCAGGAAACCTCCACAGGTTCCCTAGCCCTCCGTGCCCAAGTCCAACCAGATATAGTGTGTCCTCAAGAAGAATGTGCAAAACTAGATAATGATACTTTCCTCCTCTCAAACCCAAGAAACCTCCACAGGTTTCCAAGGTGACAAGGCCAAACAATCACAACCAACCCCCACAATCCTAAGCAAGACTCCAACCCCCTTTTCTTCCTTCCCCCTTCCCTTTTTATACCCTCCTTCCCTTCTCCATCTCAACCACCTCTCATTAATGTCATTAACTTCTCTTCCATCCTTACAATTGACTTCTCTTCTTCCAAGTAAGCTAGGGGTACATTTGGAAATGTGACATGAATATAAAATTGAGAATTTAATGGGAAAGGATCATGTCTTCTCCCAAGTAAATCTGAAAAGTACATTTGGGAATGTGAGGTGAATATATATATATTGATAATTAAATGGAGAGGACTATGTCTTCTCCCAAGTAAATGTGAGGGTACATTGGGGAATGTGAAATGAATATATATATATATATATATATATATATATATATATATATTTTGATAATAAGATGGAGAGGACTATGTCTTCTCCCAAGTAAATGTGAGGGTACATTGGGGAATGTGAGATGTAATTACATGGAGAGGACCATGTCTTCTCCTTAGTAAATGTGAGGGTACATTGGGTAATGTGAAATGAATACATATATTTTGAAATCATGGAAGGAGACCATATCCTACCTAATATTCAATTTGAGAAGGTAAGTGGGGAATTTGAATAATGGAAATCATGAATTTTATATTAGACCAATATTTCTCAATATTTTTAGATAATGTAAACATTAACAAAATTTGTAGGATTATTAGACCAATATTTCACATGCCTCTTTTATGTTATTGTCAGTCCATCTACAAGGAACATTTAGTCCTGTGATAATTTTGTTCTAGAAATCCACCGAGATAGGGTAGTGGAGAAATAGATGGTCGGTGTCCTCCGTCACCATATTGCAGAGGTTGCATATTGAAGGACTGTGAATGCTTTATTTCTGTCAGGTTGAGGTATGAAGGGATTTTGTTTAAAAGGATAGACCAGAGGAGGAGTCTCGCTTTGTGGGGAGCTTTCATCTTCCATATAGATCTCCACTACCAGCATTGTGGACTGATTTCATGAGCTTCCATGATGGCTGCAAACCCTGCTTTGGTGGTGTAGTTGTCGTTGGGTGCCTTTGCCCAGATTAGCCTATCTTCTCTTGTTGTAATCTTGATATTTGCCTCTTCCAAGCCTCCCACAAAACAAGACCAGTCCATACTCCATCTTTCTCTGATGCCTAGATTTTCAAAGGCCCGCCATTATCTGTAGGGAGTCTCAGCCTGCCCCTCCTCTTTGATGTGAGCAAGGAGTGTGTATCCGACCACGCTGAGTTCCTATCTCATTTCCTATGGTAATATGTGGGCATTCCCACTACCTTCCCAGGCATCAGCCCCAATTCTGATTTGTGAGCCCTTCCCCACCTTCCAGGCCAGTCCTGTTTTGATGATATTGATAGGGTGTGTCACTGCCTTACAGATATTAGAGACCCCCACATGGTGGTGATATGTACTACGAAGCCATTCTGTGGTTGATTGTCGATAGATGTACTTGTTGTAAATCACTTCATTCTAGAGGCTATTAGTGGTGATAATTTTCCAGGCCAATTTTGCTCCCAAAGCCTTGGCAAAGTCATGGGGTTCCTTTAATCCCCAGCCTCCCCATTTCTTTGGTTTTTTATCCTCTCCCACTTGACCCAAGCGAAAGTTTTGCTGGTTGTATGTCCCTTCCAAAGGAATCTGCAACAGATCTATTTGATTCTGCGATGGATGCCTTTAGGGATCCAAGTCAGAGACATCCAATATACCGGTATGGCCTTGAGGACTGATTTGATGAGGGTGAGTCTCCCTGCCCTAGAGAGCCACCTCTGTTGCTAGATGTTGATACAGGATTCAATCTTAGCTATCATCCATGCCCAGTCTGCAATGTGGTATCCATTTGGCTTGAGTCTGAATCCAAGGTATTTTAGGCCATCTTCCAGCTCTTGTCTCACAAAGCTGAAATGTTGGGAGTCGAATCTTTGTTCATTTCGTAGGCAGGAGCTGAATATGATTGTTGATTTTGTATAGTTCGGCTCTATTCCTGTAGCTTTACAAAAGAGAGTTAAGATTGCCTTGAAACTAGAGGTATCCCTATAGGATCCATCTAGAAAAATTAGAATATCATCAACAAAGAGAAGGTGAGAAATGGTGGTCCTGTCATTGATTTCCACTCCTCCCAGAGTGCCATTGTTCCTTGCTGATGTTATGAGTCTGCTGAGTCCTTCCATTATCAGAAGGAAAAGAAATGGGGAGAGAGGGCAGCCTTGTCTGACACCCCTTTTTGCATGGAAGAAATTTGAAGCTGAACCATTGATCAGTACACTGAAAGAAACCACCATGAAGCAGCCCCCCATCCACTTGATGAATTTGTGGGGGAAACCAATGTGTGTGAGCATGAGCTATAGGTAGGTCCAGTTTACTTTGTCAAAAGCTTTGGACAAGTCTATTTTAAGGATGGATGTTTTTTTTTGAGGTGATTTTTATGGAATGGAGCAATTCATGAGCAATTCCTATAACCTCCTAGATGTGGCGGTGTTTAAGGAAAGTGAATTATTCCTTAGAGATCATCCTGGATAGAATGGGTTTGATACGGAGAGCGATTATTTTGGAGATGATCTTGTAGATACAGTTACAAAGGTAGATAGGTCTGTAATCATCAAAGGATTGTGGGTTGTCCACTTTGGGAATGAGGGCTATGAAGGTGGAGTTGAAGGCTTCGGACATTTTCCCTGAGATTCGACAGCCTTCAAAGGCTGGCAGAAGGTCTTGGCCAATGAGCTCAAAGAAAGTGATATAGAATTCAATGGGCTAGCCATCCAGTCCAGGACTCTTGTCTTTGCCCAGGCTTTTGAGGGTGGCCTCCAACTCCCCTATTGTGATGGGCAAGTTCAATGACTCCTTTTCTTCTTCTTCGACATAAAGAGGGATTGCTTCAGCAACTTGGAGTATTTCTGCTATGTTTGCTACTCTAGGGTTCTTATAGATATTCAAGAAGTGTCGAACCCCTAAATCTGCTAGCTATGCGAAGGTGTTGGCTTCTCTTCCATTTTGGTCCCTTAGAGCCCAGATAGTGTTGATATTTCACCTTCCTTTGGCGTACTGTCGAAATAACTTGGTATTTTCGTCACCAGCTCTTAACCAAGTTGCTCTGCTCTTTAGTCGCCATGTCTCTTCGGCTCATCTCAGAGGTTTAATTTTTTCCTTTTCTAGATTAACTAGTTGTTCCCTTCTGTCGAGAGTAGAGTAGCTTGTCAGCCCCGAGAGTCGAGTTAGGCCAGTTCTGCCTCGATCTTGACCAATTCCTCTTCTTCTTTTTGTTTCCTGGTTTTTACCCAGGTGATTGTTTTCCGTTTGAGACAATTTAGGTTTTTTGTGATGGCAAATTTGGGAGACAGCCCATCCTCCCTGTTAAAATGGGTCCAATTTCTTTTTACCGGCTCCTGGAATCCTTCTCCCCCTAACCAAGCGACATTGAATTTGAAGGGGGATCCTAGCTTTCTAGCTTCATCTTCAAATTCCAGAAAAACCAAAGAGTAGTTTGAGCTGCTCCCTGAGTCGACCCAATGCCTGATACGGCCCAGATGGTTCAGATGAGGAGATCTGATGAGGAATCGATCTAGTCGACGGGCAAGGGTATGCTCCCCGATGCGGTGATTCTTCCAGGTAGGAATTTTGTGGGTAGAGTCTATGCTTATGAGGTCATAGTCATCGACTAATTTCTCGAAAAATCCAGTTCAGGCATCAGATTGTGCCCTGTGCCCCCAAGATTCTGCCAGCCCCAGGGAGAAATTTAGATCTCCCCCTATAATTTTGTTCTCTGTCTGCATGAATTCCGACTGTAGTAAACTTTCCCAGTAGGCCTCTCTGTGATGGCAAGGGCCGTAGATGTTGAAAATTCTCAAAGTTAGGTAGGGGGATTTGGAAATGATGTCCG